>CAMTDV010000003.1:88433716-89642778 GCA_947069175.1 Scalesia atractyloides
GTGTTGTGTATTTAATCATGTCTCGGTTTCTGTCCCGAGCCCTGTATGTATTGACAAACATGTGAATCTGATACAAGGTAGCAAGGTCAACTTTCCCAAGTTAATAAAAGATTTTGTGTCGTTTTGCACTTAAAAAACTATTTTAAAGTTTTCAAAATGAGTCAGTTGGGTGTATTTACCAGCGTAAGCTGACGTATCGTCCAAAGGCTAAGTTGCAGGTAAAATACGAAATAAGCCGGAAGCTGCTCGGTAGTGATAGAGGATCTTGCAAATCCTAAATCTGCCTAAAGTCTGTTTTATATTCTTTCCATATACAATTTATGATCCGCCTGTGGATCTTCTATTACGAGCCTGTATATTATTTTGTATTTTCAAACATTCGGTTTGTAATAGTAATTTTACTCCAAGACTTCCACCGTGCCGTGTTTAATTGACTATGATGATTATTAACTGACTTCACGATACTCCCTGTCACACCCCGACCCGCAGCGGAAAAGGTGATCAGGGCATGATTGGGTTATCATCAAAGCTCATGACATTTATTATGCGTTTCATATTCATTAAATACAATTTAATGGAAATTTACAATAAATATCACAACATGTTCTAACTATCAATCTAAGCTTCTTTGTTCTCTTCTAAGGCATTTCCTATGTTTTCCTTGCTTCAACCTGTTCACCTGTATCATGTGTAAAAAGGTTTTTGGATCAACATAATGTTGGCGAGTGAATCCTATGGAAAACATTTGAACAAGTTTATTTGATTGATTATGAAATGAGTGCACAACCAAACATGAGTAAAAATAGATGTAAACTTATTCAACAATCATAAGATATTAAATAAAGCACACATGAACAATAATGGAACATTTAGAGGCACGCGTTGCTCAACTCGTCTCTCACGAGGAACTGAAGGGCCTAATGAATGAATTGCATAAACATGATAATATGAATGACACAACTACAAACAATATAAACTCAATGATACACACATGAACAATAATGAATTGGTTTTGAGGCACGCGTTGTTCAACTCGTCTCCCACGAGGAACTGATGGGCTTAATGAATGAATTTCATATAATTTGACAAAATGAAATAAGTAATCACAACAATATAAACAATCTAAGTTTAGATCACGATATGGTATGGCACAAGTTTAAATAAACGAGTTAATTATTTTTATGATACATGACACACCCCAAAACGTGTAATTTAAAAGGGGGAGTTGTAAGATTCACTCACAGTGGGTGCGTTCGGTTGATGATGTTGAATGCACGCGAAGTGGTTTTAACCACGAGTGAGATTAACCTAGATAAATCGCATTATGGTTTGGTAAGTAAACGGATTTTATTAATCCATTTTAGTAGAATTGTTGGGTGTATTTTTGTGAGTTTAAGGCTATTTTCTAACCTTAAAAATGTTATTTTTAATTATTTTTAATTGATTTTTAATTAAAATAAATAAATAAAAATAATAAAAAAAATTTGATTTTTTTGCTACAGTTGACCGTTGACTTTGACCGTTGACCGTTGACTTTGACCGGTTCGAATCGTGTAATTGTGCGCTGAGTGAGGCTCGAACCCGAGACCTCCCGTACGCGTGCACGCAGCTCTACCAACTGAGCTACGTGTCTAACCCGTCATATATCCGTTTTTAATTATATTTATATATTAATTAAGTTAAACAGAAAATCCTTTTATTTTAAAAACGATTTAATTGAATCGGACCGGTGCGCTCCACAGGTCTCGAACCCGGGACCTGTGGGTTGCGTAACACACAGTCCACCGCTGGACTGTGTGTCCAACTTGTTAACTAATCTGATTTTTATTATACTTAAATACAAATTAAGTAATTTCATTTCTGTCTTATTTTAAAAAGTTAGATAATTGTCCGAGTCGGTGCAGTAGACCGGACTCGAACTCGTGACGTGCGATTTAAACATACACACAGTCCACCGCTGGACTGTGTGTCTAACTTGGTTATTATTCCGGTTATTAATATACTTAACATATAACAGTGTGACTCCGGTTCGGTTAACAACAAAAAAAAACGTTTTTATTAAGGCAGCGTGTGTGGAACAAGATTCGAACTCGAGACGTTAGCGTGTTTATTGTGCACACAGTCCACCGCTGGACTGTGTGTCTAACCCGAGTTATAACTTGATTTTAATTATACTTATATGTTACAGATACATCGTCTTCTTCGTCAGATTTTAACCAGAATCGGAAAATCCGACTGGTTCAAAGTTTTAATCGGTTTCTTTAGTGTTTGATGATTAAATACAAGTGATATTAAATAAGAAGAATGAAGAATTTAGGCATGAGGTATACCGACTGGATTCCTCTGTTTCTCCGGTGTAACTCCGGCGACAGCAATCACTTCCGGCGACGAGTGTCTTGCAGCAGAGAGTCTTCAGAAAGCTTACAAAGTATGTGGGTGACTTCGGTATAAGTTCAGAGGGTTTAGTAAGGCTTAGAAGTTAAGGACTCGGTTTTCCGGCGATGAGCAGAAGAATTCCGGCGAGTGAGTTTTCGCCGAGAAAGGGTGCGGTTTTGAGCGAAAATGTTTGCAGAGGTTCGAGGGGGTATTTATAGGGCAAGTCGTCGATGTATTTGGTCCGATTTCCGACTTGATTCGTTGGTTTGAATTTCTCCGGCGGTTATGGTTTGTGTCGCGGACACAGACGTCGGTTATAACCGATGTGTAGTTAAAGTTTACGTTATAACGGAAAGAATCGTTAAGTTTCGCGAGATTACCGGGATTTCCGACGACTGCAACTTTGGGCGCCGGTTTTGAATTCGGAAAGACACGTTATCAATTAAATGATTCCAACATTTAACAAGTAGCATCAGTGGCGCAGTGGTTCAAGTGTTGTGTGTTAAGTTTGTTGCTGGACCGGTTACTGACCCGGGTTCGAAACCCGGCAGTGACAATTCATTTTTATTTTCTTGTTTTTAACAGTTTTTCAAAAACTAATTATATATTCCCATATAATAATTAATTATGTATCGTTTAAAATTATTTTGGGCATTAAATTCGCAACGAAATTTTTGACTGATTGTTCGGTTAATAAACGGAGCGGGTTTGGTAAAATCCGGTTTTTGACGGATGTTACACTCCCCACCCGGGCCCACCGGTGTATGGATTTCGGGTTGGAAATCCGAGGTGTGACAATAGTGGGCGATGAGGATGTGTCAGCTATCAAACGGTTTAAGCTTTTCCTTCTCTCTTTGTTTCACCTGTACATCTCGTGCATACAAGATGTGAGGCCAGACGGTCATTGTTGGTTTCGGTCTGTGGCTGTGGGCTCGGGTATGGGAAAACGTGCGTGGAGCCACATTCGAAAAGACCTTCAACAGGAGATGGATCGGAACACATTGATCTGGGCGCCAGTATTTGAAGCATGGGAGGAAGGATACTTTTACACGCATCGTCAGAGCCTAATCTGGGATTCAGTGGAGCATTGTCCCTCCACTCATTGGATGGAATTCCCCCACGCAGGGATTCTTATTGCACAACGGTATGGTATCGTAGTTCACCTCTTAAGCATCGATGGTTCTTCCACGTTCTTCCAGATAATCAACCGTCCGACGGATCGAGAACCACGAATGATAACGCTTGCACATGTAACAACAACCACTTCATACATATTAAGCTGGAAGGCCAGTTTCCGATGCCTACAGTAAACGGTTTGTGGTTGACCTACCGAAGCGCGGCTGCAGAACAATGGATGGACATGTACACGCCCCGTATAGAATGGTATACGTCAATAATGAATCTGGCACCAAATTCAAACCCGAGTATTAACTGGGTCGACGGTGAACCAGAAGAATGAGGCTTTTTGCTAAATCTAATATGATTTTTTTTATATTTAGTACGATTTTTTTGTAATTAATACAAACATTTTGTATACAATTGGAAATTTTTTGGTATAATTAACAAGATTTTATTTACCCAAAAAGTGTGTATTAAGTAAACAAAATCATATTAATTACACCAAAAAAATTTATTGGGGCATAGATGCCTCGTCTAGACCTAGACGCCCAGTCTGGTTCTAGAAATAAGTCCATTTTAACCCTGCGTCGCTATCCGTCTAGGCTGACAACAGGGGCAAAACGGTAATACTACACACTTAGACGTGTCGTCTAGGTTTGCTTTTTTCCAACCACAATCCTGGCCCTGTACAGTGTCAAATCAGTCACATCAGACAGGGCGTCTAGCCGTAGACGGATGCAGAAGACGACCAACTCAAGACGGGACGTCTTGGCCTAGACGACCCGTCTTGAAGCTTGTGCTCTGCATGTATGTCGGGGTAAAGTAAGTGATACGCCCCGTCTGGGCCTAGACGGGTCGTATATTTCTTTGTTAAATAGACCCCTGCCAAGCATTTGGTGTCGTTGAAAACTTTCAATTCTTCGTCGGAATTCTCTCCGTCATGAACTTTGGCTTATATTACTTCATCTGATATCATTCAATGCATCTCAGTAAAGTAGTAAAGTGATACGCTCCGCCTAGGCCTAGACGGGGCGTATATTTCTTTGTTAAATAGACCCATGCAGAGCATTTAGTGTCGCATAAAACTTTCAATTCGTCGTCGGAATTCTCTAATAAGAGTTCTTACAAAGGAGCTGGTTCGTTTGGAAGAATGTAAGGAGAAGCGTTGGGATTCAAGGGTTAAGAAGTAATGACTGCTAACTAACTGCAAGACTGTTTGTCGGGCTTTCGATGCTCACCTAGGGCGATAAACAACGTTGACTGGAATTGGAGAATCGTTGTGGGTGGTGGTTACCCGGTCCTCTGCCGCCTTGGTAGTTGTTACCATATCCATTATCCCTTGGTGTTTTTTGTACCCATCCCCGTGTTAATAGTTATACAAAAAATAATTTAATTGTAAATGTACGAGTCGTCTTGACCTATTGTTATGGATGTACAAAGTTATGTTATATATGTTATATCTGTAATATTTAACTTTGTTTTCAGTTATTCGATTACTTGATGATTGTTTGTGTTAAATCGACGTGTATTAAATTTTAATATAATTTTTTTAAAAAAACATAACGTAAAAACAATTAAATACTTAAAGGATCGAAAAAGATAACTTATTTTTATACAATAAACAAAACTTTTTAAAAATATAAAATTACACCACAAAAATAAAAAATCAACCTCTAACAACAATAACCAATTTACTCCACCAAAATACTATTTTTTCAAACTCCAACAACAACCAATCTACCCCACCAAAACACCCTTTCTCCAACTAAAAAAACAAGTTCGTAGACAGGTCGTTTAGGTCTAGACGGCCCGTCTTAGCACATAAATTTGTGCACCCTACTAGGTATTTGTTGATTCCTAAAAATCAGTGCTATACGGGGCGTCTAGACCTAGACGACCCGTCTTGACCCCAAGAGTGTCCAAATAGGCAGTAGGGGTGTGTGAATAGAGTTCAGATGGAAAATATTAGGCATAGAAGGAACAGGTTGAAATATTTCTATAGTCTGTTTGTAACAGTATTGTTTCTGTAATTATAATTGGCGCAATAAGTATACATAAAAATTGATTAAAAGTAGAGTAAAATGCCATTTTTCGTCCCTGAGGTTTGGCCAATTTTGCGATTTTCGTCAAAATGTTTGTTTTTCCGCATCTAGATCCAAAAGGTTTGAAATCTTCCCATTTTCATCCGTCTCGTTAACTCCATCCATTTTTCTCCGTTAAGTTATAGGCATTTCCGTCTTTTTTGCTCAATCAAAGGGCAGTTCAGTCTTTTTCACTTTCTGTAAAAAGACCGAATACCCCTGAAAAAGACCGAATTACCCTTTAAGTTAACATAAATACCCTTGACTTAATGGAGAAAAATGGATGGAGTTAACGAGATGGCTGAAGAATGACAATATTTCAAACCTTCTGGATCTAGGTGCGGAAAAACAAACCTTCGAATGAAAGTTGCAAAACTGGCCAAACCTCAGGGACAAAATGGCATTATACTCTTAAAAGTATTACGGGTCAACCTTGACCCTGATACGTTTTGACCCGAACATGTTACCCATCTTGTCATCGTTTATATTATTGTATCTTGTTTTTCAAATTAAAATTTTTTATTTAGTGTAAACTACTTGAAGAAGAACTATTTTCAAATTTGGCAACCTCACGCGTCCTTGGAGCGTCGCATCATGCGTAGGATGCATCTTTCAAGCACGGGACGCGTCTTGGAGCCAAACCCAATAAAAAATGGACACGTGGTCTCCATGACTTTAAAAAAAGGCAACCTCATGCGTCCTTGGAGCAAGACATCGTGCACAGGATGCGTCCGACGAGTTTCTGAAGCATGGCCACCATGATTCTGGATTCACCTCTTTGTTGTTTGATCGGAGTTGTTGATTCTGGATTCACCAGTGATACTAATACTGGAATCACCTCTCTGTCGTTTGATCGGCATGTCAATCTGAACGCCGTTGATTCTGGATCACCTCTCTGTCGTTTGATCGGCGTTGCTGAAGAAGTTTCAAATCGCCGTATATCTTCAATTGAAACACTGCATCTTTTTTGTTTTGTTTTTGGGAATTTATTTGATTTGTTAGCCAATGAGGACATTTATTAGCTATGAGTGTCAACGACCTAATTGCGCATCCATGGAGTTACCATGGAGTCCTTGATGCGAAGAAGAATGTCGCAACATGCTAATCTGAGGCTCTTTTTTCTCATTTTTGTTGGCGATTTATCAATCGATTTAAATTTTAAGTTTTTTTTTTCCAGATCTATATTGTTAGCTCTATTTGTTATCCTGCAAGTTTTTTTTGTTTTCGTTTTCAAAAAGAAGATTTTGATAGATTTACTGGCTTTTCTGAAATCAATTTTAGTAATTTAGTTTTTATCATATATAGATTTTCTTAAACGCAACTTGCCGGAAACATGCAACTTGCCAGAAAACTCGCCGGACACTGCAGAATTGACCATATAAGCTATAGAGATTAATTTTGAAAATTTATTTCTTAGGGATGATAAATGATGTTTATTCACTTTTTCCAGATGGTAGATGTGAGACCTGCCTTGGGGCGCATTAGATGACCTTATCATGGGTGGAGTTGGTGAAAGTAAGCTCTTTATCTAACCGGAACCGTCAGTTTAAGGCTTGACGGGTCATCCACCATTATGGCATTATGGACTGTAGGCCATTGAGAAGCGACTCAGTTGTGGTCAGGTTGAAGAACTCATTGAAAAGACTCTGGATTAACTCAAACTCATTGACAAAATGATTGGTTTGTATTTGCTTTTTGGTCTTAAATTTGTGGATTTTAGATGAATGTGTGTAGAGATTAGGTTATGATTGATTGTTGATGAATTGTAGCTTATTTAGGTCAAAATTTGAAAGGATTTTGCAACGATTTGATATTAGATAAACGCGTGTATACTGATTGTATTCTAATTGCGATTAATTGGGGATGGATGGTATTGAATTGAAAGGAAGGATTAGGATGTATGTTTGATTATTATAGGTAAATGATTATGAATATATGAGATTTATATAAGCATTTTTTGAATCTAACTTATTAACTTACGACGAAGAACTGACTATCGATTCAGGTAATGAGATTGAGGAATGGTTGATCGGTGGGCAAAAAGTTAGAACTTGAAAAGTCAAATCTTGATTTCTTTTTTAGCAACTATGAGACCACGATGGTGGGCAAACCTACAAATAAAACAACAAATGTGATGTATGAAAAAATCTTGAACGATTTGGGTTCACTGTTAAGAAAGCGCTTGATACGTCTGAACATGATAATTTTAAAGTCCTTGCCGCCATTAGAGAGCAATTCAATAGGTATTATTAACTGTTAACTACTAAATGATAACATTAGTTGATGCTAGGTTTTTAGTTTTGTTAACTGTTTTAAGTGTTACCATTAGTTGATGTTACTTTTCTAAGCAGATCATTGGTAAGCCTATTTAGTAATTGGTAGTTTTTTTTTGTAATTGTGATTTAAATTCATAAAGCATTTTGTTTATGAATCTGCAGGTTCTGGGTTGATTAGGAAATAAGGGTTAAGACTTAAGAGGTTCTATTCGAAGAGGTGACATCGTTTGCTAAGATCAGGGGCGGACCTACCTTAATAGAAGGGGTAGCGCTCCGGCGGTAGTGTAAATTTTGGAAAAATTTGACGTTTTTTCGATTTCATTACCCTTTTTTTATAAAACGTTACCCCTACGAAAATTTTCTAGATACGCCACTGGGTAAAATAGTGAATACTATTTTATTGCACTGTAGTTACTTCCGGGGACTAAGACTACGATCATTTAGTTAATATGTTTTGTTTCATGTTTCTCATTTTAGTTATTGAGCGATCCAACAGTCATGATATGATGGAACTCTCTTTAGTGGGTCTAACAGAAGAGGAATCAAAACACTTTTTTTGGGTGGTTATTGTAATCTTGAAGATCAGATTACCCTTCTTTATATGCTCAGATGACACTGTAACTCATTCCTTCAGTATGGGGATGAATTAAATGTATTTAGTAGTTATGAACTAAATGTATTTGATAGTTATGTCGACATCACTCTCGGTTTGATGTTTGTTTGTGACCTTATTACGTGTGTATCCAAGACTATGGTGTGGAAATTGTCATTCGCGGCAACGTGCGAGTAGTGATACTAAGGAACGTTTCTTTTATTTAAAATTTTATACCAACATTGTTAAATTTTATATAACTTTGAGCAACTCGTGTAACAACGAGAACTTAAACTAGTTCAAAATAAATAAGTAACTTACGTATAGAAAAACCGGTTGGTCGATTTTCATCTTCGAAATATGTATATCCTAATGAACAACAATATATGTGTAATGTTATCGAATCCTGATACATGTTGATGAATAACGTTTTTATTGTTATTTTTGTTTTATTTTATTCTGAAATAATGTTTTCTTTTTTACTTCATGTTGGTGGTTATGATCAAAGTTGTATTAATTAAATGACAATTTGAAGTTAGTAAAACATATAATTATTTATTTCTTTTTTATTAAATTCAAAATAATTTAATACAATTTATGTTAATTTATTTCAATTACATACAATTTGAATTTCATTCCCATAATATTTCTTACATGTCAAAACAATTTTCAATAAAAAACATATATTATGTAACAATTTCTAAATTTTGACACAATCACTAAAATAAACTTCTAAAATAAAAGTTCCCGTTAACACTAAATGGATAACATTGTTTGACGTTTTTCATTTTTAATATAAATACATGAATTTGTTTTTTGTTAATGTTTATTTACATTTTTGCTTGACATTTTTAGCTTTGATATCTATGAATAACTTTATTTTATAAGATATCTATTGTTTGTTTATGTTACTAAACATTGTGTAACTAGTGTTAGACTCCCGCGCGTTGCGGCGCACTAAGCCGTTAGAAAACTAATGCGCAAAACTAATGCGTGCATGCGAATTTAACGTTCCGTTCTCAAAACCCATACGTCATTACAATACATATAATTCGTTAGATATTTAAGTTATGTATCAAATATCTAATTCAACAAACATATATGGTCCATTCAATCATAGTTTTTAAGTTGCAACATAATCTGTAGTGAAAACCATTTTACAGTGTACTTTTTGTATTGTAATTTTGTTTCTATATCTATAGCCTTATTTATTCATTCTTTTATACAAAAAATAAAAGAGAAAGGCATGTGCAATTGAGTGTGTCCTAAGCATTGAGAGTGGTTGGTTTCCAGTATTCACTTTTCTCTCACCTCTGTATATTCTCTTTCTTAGTTTCTTTACACCAGTCCTCAACTTTAACACAAACACCACCAGCGCTACATTACATCACTGCCACCACGCATCCACATACACATACTTCCTCTCACCGTTTTCACTGATCTTAACAGATCGTCTTCCCGGCGCCTCGGCGCGGCAGCCGTACTCGGATGTGGGTTCTGACCGACCACAAAAGACCCACTCTTAAAACCATTAATTCATGTATACATTTTTAGCTAAGATAAAGAGAGGGATGTGTGGTCTGCCGGCCACCTCACGACGACGCCGACAACACAACTCAACCATCTGTAAACACCACCCCCTTTCCTTCCCCTATTATTTGTACTTTCCGATTCCGGTAACGACATAGCCAACCCTAACATCCTCGCCGCCGTGCTCTGATTGCGATTGTCGTTGTCACCGTGTGAGGAGGGTTGTGTCGGAAATCGGCAGACCACTCCCTCTCTTTTTCTAGATCTATTTTTCTAGATCTATGATGAGTAATTGTGTAAATTAATATTTTGATAAGAGAATGGATATATATTATAGGGCATTCAGAGAGTATGAGGTGTAAAGAAAAATTACAGATGTCAACAAAGCATGAACTACAAATAGCTACAGTAACTTGAAGACATAGCCAACATATTCCAATTTAATATATATATTAATATACGTATTTATTTGAACACTAACGAAAAGGATAATCTAGGTTCTGATTCTACTTTGAACCTTTGTCAATGAAAGATTATTTATCATTTCTATGATATCTGGACTTTTTAAGCCTATATGACTAATAATTAAAAAATATATATTATCAATACATGTTTATATATATATATATATATATATTGATTAGTTAAATATCAATTATAGGATTATAGGTTGTAGATCTATATCTTTCATACTTTATAATTTGTATTAATATTAGTTAATAATGTTCCGATGTATTATAAATTAAATATTCTTTGTGTATTTTGTATTTATTAATTAGAAAATTATTAATTTTAGAATATCATAATGGAGAATGCAACTAAATATATAATTTCGAATGTGAATAAAATAAAATTTCAAAAAATGAATAAATAATCAATTGAGACATAATTTTTTTTATCAATATCTAAATATCTAATTCTGAATGTAATAAAATCAACTATCAAAATTATCAGAGATTTGATTAGTTGTGGTTTATAGCATACTAGAAATAAAACAATTATCTTTGGTAACTAAGATAATTGAGATGCTTCTAAAATTGAAATATTTTTTACACTAAAGGAAATTTTTTCTCTCTAATATAATTTTTTAAACCCTCTACATTTTCATACTTCATTTTATTGTTATATATCAAACAAACACATCCTCTACAAGTTATCCAGAACATGTATTCTACTTACAATCCGCTCAATCATATAAGCAGGTTAGTGACTTCCTATATTCTTACCATTTGTTTCTAATGTTATAAGTGTGTATAGTTTTATCTTCGTATACTAATCAATTATTCAAGAATTGTATTTATTAGTTAACGACGTATCTGTTTATACTTTATTTAAAGAATGAATCTTCTTCTTCTTTAGTCAGTTATCTTAATCACATTTCATTGATGTCTGGAGTCTGGAGGTAGATACTATCCATGTATATTTTGATTTTCTTCATAAAAAATATGTACTTTAATCTTTTTATTGACTTGGGTCAAACAAATAGTTATATAGGTATAATTTGGCGATTTAAATCACTTCAATTATTCTATTGCTGAAGAAGCATCGGTTGAAGCTAGGGATATCCAAGGATATATGAGTTACAACCAAGGAGTTTCTGAATAAAAGGGTAGTCTCTTCGCTCATTCTTCAGGGTGATCTCACTCAGACTAATCTGCAAAACTAGCAGTGCCGTTAGTCTCGTCACAGGGAAACGGGTGGTTTTCTCCGTGACCACACTCCGGCGTGAGAATAAGTATTTGGTGATTGCAAGTAAGAAGTTCGAGTACTTGTGAATGTGATTGTAGATGATCGTAGATAATTTACCTTGTGGTCCGATACTTATTTTATAGCCGAAAGTAAGTGGGCTCAGGAGATGGGCTGATGGGCCTTGGGCCCGGTCCAGACGTTCAGAGACATCCGGTTTGTCCCTCTGCGTCAGACATTAAATGTTCCCTGCAGGGGAATTAATGTCTTCTGTTAGGAGGTGTGCTATGTCGGATGCTGAATGGTGCCACGTGTAAAGACAGTAAGGGCGGTCATCTCTTGCGTCAGACCTGCTACCAGCCGAAAGTGGAGAAGGTGGAACAGTCAGTGGCGCAAGTATGTTTGGTGTACAGTCTGGCGTCTGTCTTACTGTTCATTTGACACTGTCAGACGCAACTTGTTGAGCAACCATTCGTCATAGTTCTGCCACTTTGTACCCTTGAGTATGGTCAACACCTCTTAGCGCTCATCCCTTCTGCGAGGTTGTCAGTGTTTTCCCGCCAGCGCAGGGTAGCAGGGATAAATTCTTTTATCTACAAGATTATGAGGTGCCCTCATGTTTGTCTTGTCCTTACAAGGTTTTAGGATTCATGACTAGAGGGTTGTAAGTTCCGTGCAGGGTCTAGTAGCCTGCGCGTGTAAGTCTAACTTGCCGTTGCGCCAAGTACACAAGGCTCGTTGTGTGACTTATTGATGTTGGTCTAATTTACCGTTGCGCTGAGTGCGCAAAGTTCATTGTATGACCTGTTGGCGTTGATCTAATTTACCGTTACGCTGAGTGTGCAAGGTTCATTGTATGACCTGTTGGTGTTGGTCTAATTCACCGTTGCGCTGAGTGCGCAAGGTTCATTGTATGACCTGTTGGTGTTGATCTAATTACCGTTGTGCTAAGTGCGCAAGGTTCATTGTATGATCTGCTGGTTCCAAGGAAGGCGCACCATTGCACGTTGCATGCAAGGTTATCCTTGTAGTTATGCTATTGAGGGTATGGTTTCTTGCACAGGCGCAAGGTTTTTGGGACCATACCCCTCCAATTGCACACTTGATTTAAGGATAACTTGACTTATGAGGTCAATTATCGTGCAGTGATGCTTTGAAAAGTCCAACACTTTATTAAAGATTTAATATGTCAACAGTTTGACTTTTTAGGTCAAAACATAGCATTATTGTAACACCCCAAAAACGGGTTTGGTAATCAAACCACGTTAATAGTAAAGAGCGGATAAAAGACCGTTAGAGGTAAAAGTAAAACCGTAAACAAAATAACTAGGAACAAAATTACAAGACAATGAGTTGTATTCTCATTTAAAATCAAAACTAAACTTGAGGGACCAAAGTTGCCAAGAAAGGAAACATGATTTATTAAAACAAGTATTAACACATAGTACACACATTTAGTGTGTATATGTCGACCCTCAGGAGAAGGAACAAGGGCAAACCCTTATTTAAGCTTAATCCACCAAATTGAAGACCAATTCGAGACCCAAATCAGTGCATGAACATGAATTATTGATCACCTTGATTAGGGGATCAAAAGGTATGTCTGAAAACCTAGATTGGTGAAAGTTGCTATTTGAGACAAGCAGATTACTTGCAGTTAGATAGTTGGGTTATGATCCAAAGATGATATTAAGTGTATGTGTATGATTGATTTCGTTAAACTTACAGAAATTATGCATAATTTGATGTAAGATGATTAACAAGTAGATTATAAAGTGGGTTTTAATAATATGATGAAGTTGATGATATATCTATGTTTAGAATCATCATGCATGATAATAGTAGGAAGATACTTGAACAAATTATGAGTTTGAGTACATATTCATACTTTCTATGGAATGGTTTTGTATGAAATGACGAAATAGATGTTAAGTTAATGTTAATAAGTGTATTAGATCATGTCGTCTACTAGTTAGTGTGTAAAAATTTGGTAATATTAGGTATCGGATGAATGTCTAATAATATCATGAAATGGGTTGCTACATAAAGATGAAAACCTAGCTAATGGATAAATTAGCGTTGTTAATCAAAAGTTAAGTTAACTTGATGTTAACAATCGCTTGAATTTGTTTAAGTGAAAGAAACGACATGAACGTGGTTTGGGAAACGTAGCTATAATGGTGGCCTAAGAATAACGCTTACTGGGTAATTAACGAAATGCCTAAATGAGTTGTTAAACTTGTTCGTGGGTTAGTATGAGTAAATAGGCAGTTGACTTTTAAAAGTCAAACTGACCAATATTAAGATCGAATGATAAATTTGATATAAAATCCGTAAGGTGGAATAGTCGTTTTATATGATGACTAACCTAACCATCTTGCGAATGATAAATGATAGTTTGACGCTTGACAAGCTAGGTGGAGGCTTGGGAAGAAGCAGGTCAAACGGATCAAGTACGCGGAAAGAGCATAATTGGATTTCAAGGTAAGTAAAGCTTACATCCTTAATATAGAAAATCTACTTATGTAATTGACTAAGAATAAGTGATTTGGTAATCAGAATGAGATATGAAATGCAAGGATCCGACTTGAATCAATATGAGCTGGAACAAGTGAAAATGGTAATAAACCATATTTGATGGTAAAACGGGCTAAATAAGTAATTTAGTCATGTAATGACAAATAAACAAGGAATTCGGAAAAGTTACCTTATGGTGTAAGCCATAAGAAATAAAAGAGTAAAATGGTAATTCAGTCATGAGTTGACAAATAAATATTAAATTTTGATACAGACACCCTTTGGCGTATGCCATAACGGATCGAATGAATTGAGAAACAAATTTAAGTTTTATGATCATGTGGTATAAAGTGAAACGGATACATGATGAGATGGTAAATAAATACCATCTCGTAATGATAAAATGGTCATTTAGACCAAATGGATCAAATGGTGATGATGTCACCATTTGACAATAATATCTAATGAACGATTGTCGAGTTTTTGTAATCACAGTGAAATGGCGTTTGGTTCGCATCGCTATTGATTAGCAACTAGAAGTGCAAAGTAATTAAACGGGTCAATGCTATGACCCGAGCCAGGTACGTGTAACGGGTCAAACTCTCAACCAGGACTAAAAGGTCCGATGAGAGTTAAATGAGCCATAAATGAAAAATGGATTACCTAAGGTAAGGTAAACCCAATAATCTAATCTGTAATCATTATGTTGTTAAGAACATAATGATTTTACATATATTATGGTTAAATGTTCGTTTTAGTCAAAACAATAATATTGTAAGTCCTTCGTCGTAAAGAAGGGTCTAAGTTGACCAAAATGCCCTCGAATGATAAAATAGGTGAACGACTCTAATATTTGTTCAAAATGAGTTTTATAATACGACAGACCTCTTTGGTAATGTAAAGGCGAAAAACATAAGCCGTTTTGGCTAAATGCCTCACATTAGATCTTTTTCGTAAACACGCCAAACCGAAGGGTGGAATTTAAAATATAGCATTTTATTAACCAACCCACCACGATGTATATTTGTGGTGAAATGTAAATAGATATTTTTGTGGGAAAACGAGAAACAAAGTAAGAGGAAGTGAGACTTAAGTTTATAGACTTAAATCACTTAATGGGTCAAAATGAATATACGCATAAATCAAGAGTGAATGTGTAATTCTTAAGAAATAAGAATCCGGGTCAAGGATTTCGGGTAAAATATGTAAGAAAATATTCTATGGATATTTAGAAACAAGCTCGGGTAAAACGGAGAAGAATTGAGTGAGTTACAGAAAATGTTGTAACTAAAACTACAAACAAGAGAAAAGCTGCAGCAGCCCACCGTAAGCTACGGTGGCCTACCGTAGCTTACGGTAGGCAGCTGCTGATACCGTAGCTTACGGGAGGCAGCTGCTGATTGATGTTGGAAGTCTTAGCCGTAAGACAGTGAGCTAGGACCGTAATGCTGGACCATAAGCTACGTTGGCCACCGTAGCTTACGGTGGGGTCTGAAATAAAGTTTTTGTTTTTATTGTTTTAAGACTTCATGTTTATTTGGTTATGTGATAATTCATTTATAACTAATGTATTTCATAAATTATGAAATATAGGTGATATTTGGGAGCACCGGAGGTGGATCAAGCTATATGAAGAACCGAACACGACCAAAGTTCAAGCTTCCGCACTTGGTTTTGATTATAATAAAACTAACCAACGATAACATGTTAAATTGTTTAAAGGTGTTGAAAAAGTTTTAATAAACTCGTAAATATGAGTGACATGTATTCGCATTCACATAACAAAATGCGAAATTTTAATAGAAATTCTATAAATTAAGATAGGGTCTTACAATTATAATGTCTTAAAAAGTCAATGTGTCTATTATAAACTCAATATGGGTACAATTTGACTACTGAAGTCAAACATAATGGTATTTAGCGTTTATTTTAACATTTTCAGATACTACTTGCTAAGAGAATGGAGAATGTATAAGAAGTTTTTGAATGTTGTTGCCCTTAAAACATCATTCAAAGTTATAAAAATTGATCTAATATTGAAAATTGAGCAAGTAAATCTGTTATATTCGGACTGATCAACTTCTTGACTTGGAAGCAACGGTCCCACATAACGATTATTCCGCGTTTTTATTAGCAAAAAGCATCCTTAGTAAACTTTCCTCAAACTCATTACTCAAAACATGACAATTATCAATATATTTGTAAGAAATATTTTCTTTATATAACTCGTATAAGATACAAAACTTAAACTAGTATTGTTTATAATATAAAAGATGAAATAAAAAAGTTATGTGATTATCAATGTCACAGTTACTATTTATAGAAAAGTATATATAATGTGGCGGGAGAAGAAGAAATGAAGGAATTTATTGCGCAATGTAAGGCCTATTTTGCAATTATAGTGCGCATTGTAAGGCCTATTTTGCAATTATAGATTAGGGCATTTTGCTGGCGTGTATCTTCCATCATTTGAATTTTTACAAGTAGTTTATGTTGACATTTTCAATATAAATAGACGCAAAATATAACTGTTACAGTCATTTGAATGCAAGTGTTTGTCTGATCAATGGTTTCTTTGTTTGTACATGTTAATAGAAAAAGAAAAAAAACCATAGAAGTACATGATTTCTTATGCAATGTAACATTCGTCGAAAAACGGGTTTCAAAATCCGCTTCGTTTAATAATCAAGTATTCAGTTATAAGTTCGTTGCGTATTTATTGTTCAGATTATTTTAAATGATACATAATTAATAAATATTTTAGAATTTAAAAACCATTATTAATAATTAATAAATAATAATAATAAGTAAATAATAAATAAAACAGGGTAGCTGGGTCTCGAACCCGGGTCTCCCGCGTAGACACACACACACACCACACCACTGCATCACCCACTCTACATCTTAATTAACCCATTCGAATAAACCTTTATGTCTTACTTCGCATCCATCTTCTTGAAATAATTGGCGCCCAGTAACGGCGCAACCAATCCAGAAATCAAAGTTTCCATTTTGATGAAATTGACCGCGAAACTGACTCTCAATTATGCATCTAGACTCAAACCGAGTCAAACCGCAGTCAATTGTGAGCTGCTAACATCTCGTTATAACCGAATTTAACCCAAAACTCCCGAAACCGAAACCTAATCCAAGCGATATCTTTCATCTATAAATAGAGAGCTCTGGAACCCTTTAGAGGGCGCAAACACTCTCCCAAGCCTGTCTACTAGTCTCTGCACATTAAAAACACCTCGCCGGACAAACTCTCAATTTGCCGGAATTTCGCCAAAAAAATTGGAGAACTCCTGTTCGGTACATATTTCATCCATTCTATTTCATTTTTATTATCATCACGTATAGTCAGTAGGGATTTATAAGTGAATTGCTAAACAAATCAAACCAATCGCGATTTCAACTTCTCTGTTCAAATTAAAGAAGAAGATGAAACTGAGTTCATGTTTAAAATAATTCAAAATTTTATTTCAACCGGGTTAGTCACACAGCCCAGTTGGTTAGGCTGT
The DNA here is from genome assembly GCA_947069175.1 of Scalesia atractyloides. Classification (NCBI taxonomy): domain Eukaryota; kingdom Viridiplantae; phylum Streptophyta; class Magnoliopsida; order Asterales; family Asteraceae; genus Scalesia; species Scalesia atractyloides. The sequence continues at coordinate 88,451,415 of CAMTDV010000003.1, forward strand.
GTGCATTTTGAAGGCAAAGGTTCCGAGTTCGAGTCTTGTACACGCTCCAATTCTCTGAAATATCACACCCTTTTATAAAACCAAATTATGAAACTCAGCAGTAAGTGTATAAAAGAAATAGAAATCGGATATTGAATGGGTTAGTCACACAGCCCAGTTGGTTGGGTTGTGTGCACACGAAGCCAATGGTCTCAGGTTCGAACCGCGCATATTACACCGGTCCGCTGTAATATCATTGTTCTTTTTAAATAAAGGTAATCAGACACATGTAATAAGTTTATAAGTATAATTAAAATCAGGTATTCTTCAGGTTAAACACGCAGCCCAGTTGACCGGGCTGCGTGCACACAAACGAGAGGTCACGGGTTCGATCCCACGCGCTGCCGGTTATTGAGCGATTTTATCCGATTTATTCTGAAAAATAAAATAATTTTTTTAATCAATTAAACCTTTAATTATCCTCTCTAAAAAAATATATTATTTTAAAATATAATCAATTAACAAATATAAGTTAAAATCAAAGTATAATAATAAGAATAATAATAATAATAATAAAGGAATATATTTTTAGCTAAATCGTTATGTAAATATTTAGGTTAGCCGTCTCATCGCTTGGTATCTCAACTCCTCAATCGTGCTCAATCTTCAACAAATCGCACCCACTGTGAGTGAACCTCCACCAATTCCCTGTTTTAATCATGTTTTGGGGTGTATCATGTGTAGTACTATTCTTTTATTTTATTTAAACACTTGTGCATACATCATATCCGTGATCAAATGTGTATTGATTGTTGTGTGAATTATATGTAGATTGAATTTATCATTTCAGTGCACACATTTCATTAGGCCAATCAGTTCCCCGTGGGATACGGGTTGAGCATCAGGAGCCTCATTAGATCGGCTCCGTTTGATTGAGCCTTGATCTCAAATACATCATCATTCATGTCATATACTCATCCAAAGTGGTTTGTGATTGTTTACATATATATGTTTGCTCACATGTGATTAGTGCACGAATTTTCTTTAATAAATAAAACAAGAAATTAGTTAAAATGTTTTATCAAGGTTCACTCGCCAACTTTTGTTGACCAAAATTCTCCCCGTTTTACACATGATACAGGTGATCCAGCCGAGACAGGAAACACTTAGGATGGCCTAGAAGAATAAACAAGTTTATGCTTTGGAATAAATATATAGTTTCATTTTCTTTTGTAATTGTATGAATTTTGTTTTTGGATATTTAAGTTTGTAAATTGAATTTAATAAATATGAAACATCTTAGTAAATATCATGAGCTTTGGTGATAACCCAATTATACCCCGACTTTTATTCCGCTGCGGGTCGGGGTGTGACAGATTGGTATCAGAGTTTGTTACTATAGGGTTATAGGATAGGTTATTAGACCCTTAGAGCCTATACTATAGTTGATTAAATTTTAATTGTTTATGCGTTACATGCAAAATTCATGATGTTTATATGTTTCATGTTTATTTTCACACCCAATGTTATGCAAGCACGCTCACAAATACATGTTATTATGCAATGCTCATCATAAATCATATCCTCATAACATATCATATCCATGAGAGCACTCACCTCACGATTTCCATGATTTTTGCAATGATTTTTGTATTTTTCAAATCACATCAAAGTGAGTTCTCATGACGGGGATGTAGTAACTGGAAGGGTACGAGTACCGGTAGTCGGAACGTCCTGTCTAGGCTTGGCATTCGTATAAATCCAAAATAAAGGACCAGTTTGCCTACCTTGGGACTAACGATGAGAATACGAATGACCTATTAGGCCAAAGCATGCTATACCAAATGTCGTGTGAGCTAACCCCACTTTGAGTTGTCATTGTGTCTACACCTGGACACCCTCCTACCATACATCTCGCAATCATATTTTACGATTTTCATTCGGGTGGTGCGAGTGTTAACCCGCCGACACCAATGTGAATCCTACCAAGCCCAATAGCATGGGGGCCCACATGACTACACAGGCAATGGTATGGGGGACATTTGGAGGCCCAAACATGAGCAAACCCATGACATCCTATGGATGTAGTTAAATTATTATCAGTTATGTTGATTTTCATTCTTTTTACGACACATGACACCTAGAAAATTCTTAAACTCACAATCTTCATATATATGTTCCTGTAGATGTCGGCTAGGCAACTACGTGGAAGTAGAAAGTCAGGAAAGTCAAGCGAACGCTTGGCCACACAAATTGCTAAACAAATGGCCGCAGTACTTCCTGACATCGTGCTTCAAGTTCAACAAGCTCTCACCGCTAATCCCATCAACCCTCCCAACCAAGAAGACCAGAGCGTCGCCAACCCTCCTTCCGAAACCCCCAAGTGCACCTACAAACACTTCAAATCCTGCGATCCCCCAAAATATGAAGGGACAGAAGGTGTTACCGCCCTCCTTCACTGGTTTGAAGAAATGGAAAACACTTTCCTCAATTGCGATTGTCCCGAGGACCGTAAGGTACGTTACGCTACTGGAAGACTGTTTGGGGCAGCCCTTACCTGGTGGAACACGGAAAAGGGTAAGCGAGGAGTTGAAGATGCCATGGCCTTAACATGGGAAGAGTTAAGGGAACTCATGACAAGACGCTTCTGTTCAAGAAGCGAAATCAAAAAGCTGGAAGACGAATTCCACGCACTGAAACAGAAGGAAGGAGACCACACTTCATATAATAAGAGATTTCTCGAGTTGAACCAGATGATCCCAAATTTGTTCACCCCCTTGTACCGCTTAGTTGAACACTACATTCGAGGCCTCCCCTCGAAAATCCAAGATTCGGTTTTAAGCACTTCGCCTGCAACGCTTGAAGCCGCAATGGAGTTAGCTACAGAACTCACTGAAAATCACAATCGAAACGGCAAGTTCAAAGATGAGAAGAAGAAAGCACCCATTGAGACCCCAACTCCAAACCACCCAGTCTCATCCTCGAAGTTTGCTGGTAAGAGGAAGCGAAATGGCAAGAATTTTGTTGTCACTCAAACCAACCCTCCTATCACTGTTGCACCAATCACCCAAATTGCTCCTCCAGCTGTACCATTCAAAAAGCCATATACTGGCCCACCCCCAAAATGCAACCGCTGTCAATACCATCACCCTCCCGAAAATCCCTGCCAACATTGCACAAGTTGTGGCCGTGCGGGTCACACCATCCAAACCTGCCGTACCCTTCAACGAATGAACCGCAATCAACCTCCAACCCAAACCCAAAATCAGATAGTGGGCCAAACCCAACAACCCTTACTTCTACCACCTTCACAACACGTAGCCCAACCTTACTACCAACCCAACTACCCCATGATGCAACCCATGCGAGCTTGTTTCAACTGTGGGGACCCCAACCACTTCAGGAACACATGTCCACGCCTAGTGAACATCATCCATGCCCAAGCTCACGCAAACCCGGTAAACCAAGCTAACCAAGCTCCCCCACCTGCCAGAGGGAGAGCTTTCAATATCAATGCCAACCAAGCCAGGGCTGACAACAACGTGGTCAACGGTACGTTTCTCATCAATGATAGTTATGCATCCATATTATTCGATACTGGTGCGGATAAGAGCTTTGTGTCCTTATAATTTGAACCTATCCTCGACCAACCTCATGTTAATCTCATCGAATCTCTAACAGTGGAAGTTGCTGACGGAATACCCGTTTCATTAAATTCTATTATAGCAATTGTACTCTCACCCTAAACGATCACGATTTTCCAATTGACCTTATTCCTATGAAGTTGGGAAGTTTCGATGTTATAGTCGGTATGGACTGGCTCAGCCAGCATCACGCTGAAGTGGTGTGCCATGAAAAGTTCATTCGCATTCCTCTTGCAGACGGTCAGACACTACGTATTTTAAGGGAAACCCCTTCGAAAGGACTCAAATTAATGTCCTGCCTTCAAGCCCGAAGATATCTCCGCAAGAACTATGTCGCATTCCTAACCCACGTCGTCAAGAAGGGAAACAAGGAGAGGAAACTCGAAGATATCCCAATTGTGAAGGAATTCCCACAAGTCTTTCCCGACGACATTTCAGGACTTCCTCCGGTGAGAGAAATCGAATTTCGCATCGATCTTGTACCTGGCGCTACATCAGTCGCAAAATCTCCTTATAGGTTAGCCCCATCCGAAATGCAAGAGCTGGCCAGTCAACTGCAAGAGCTGACTGACAAAGGATTCATACGTCCTAGCTCATCGCCCTGGGGTGCACCTATTCTTTTTGTGAAGAAGAAAGCTGGAACGTTTCGCATGTGCATCGATTATAGAGAACTCAACAAGTTAACGGTTAAAAATCGCTATCCACTGCCTCGCATTGATGACCTCCTAGACCAACTTCAAGGAGCCACCTGCTTTTCAAAAATCGACCTTCGTTCTGGTTATCATCAGCTCAGAGTGCACGAAGAAGATATCCCAAAAACCGCCTTCCGGACTCGTTATGGTCATTACGAATTCATGGTCATGCCTTTCGGTTTAACCAACGCCCCCGCTGTCTTCATGGATTTAATGAATAGGGTATGCAAACCCTACCTCGACCGTTTCGTCATAGTCTTCATCGACGACATCCTTATTTACTCCAAGTCTAAATCCGATCATGAGCGACACCTTCGACTCATCCTTACACTCTTAAGGACTGAAAAGCTTTACGCTAAGTTCTCAAAATGCGAATTCTGGTTAGGAGAAGTACAATTCCTTGGACATGTCGTCAATGACAAGGGAATTCATGTCGATCCTTAAAAAATCATGGCAGTACAGGAATGGCAAGCGCCACGTACCCCTACCGAAGTTAGGTCATTTCTTGGTTTGGCTGGTTACTATCGACGCTTCATTGCCAATTTTTCCCGTATTGCTGTACCACTCACGGCCTTGACTCATAAAGGAAAACCCTTCATATGGGGACCTAAGCAAGAGGAGGCCTTCCAAACTCTAAAGCAAAAACTTTGTGACGCACCTATCCTCACACTCCCTGAGGGTTGCGATGACTTTGTGGTATATTGCGACGCATCAGGGCAAGGGCTAGGCTGTGTATTGATTCAAAGAGGAAAAGTGATAGCCTATGCCTCTAGGCAACTCAAGGTTCACGAGAAGAATTACACCACCCACGACCTGGAACTTGGAGTCGTTATGTTCGCTCTCAAGATATGGAGACATTACCTCTACGGTACCAAGTGTGAAATATACACGGACCACAAGAGTCTCCAACATATCTTCAACCAGAAGGAGTTGAATATGAGGCAACGAAGATGGGTCGAACTTCTCAACGACTACGACTGTGAAATTCGGTATCATCCTGGCAAAGCAAACGTGGTGGCCGATGCGCTCAGTCGAAAAGGTTATACGAACTCCATTCGTCTTCTATGTTCGCAAATCATAACCGACATCAAAGATCGAATCCGGGCAGCTCAACATGTTTCTGTAACAGAAAATGACGTACGCGATGAGCAGTCATGTGGAGCTGAACTCAAAATCGAAACCAAATCCGACGGTATTCTATACTATTTAAACCGCATATGGATTCCTGATCGCGATAACCTTCGTGATTTCCTCATGAACGAGGCACACAAAACACGATACTCTGTACACCCAGGAGCCGACAAGATGTATCAAGACCTACGATACACCTACTGGTGGCCTGGCATGAAAAAGGATATCGCTATTTTTGTTTCCAAGTGCCTTACCTGTTCCAAAGTAAAAGCTGAACATCAAAGACCTTCAGGACTTCTAGTCCAACCCGAAATACCTGTATGGAAGTGGGAAAACATAACCATGGATTTCATTACCGGGTTACCTCGCACCTCCAGTGGGTATGACACCATATGGGTAATAATCGATCGTCTTACAAAGTCATCTCATTTCATTCCGATTCGCGAGGACTTCAAGAACGAGAAGTTAGCTCGTATCTACATCAGCGTGATCGTAAGCCGTCATGGTGTACCATTAAGCATCATTTTAGACCGTGATGGTCGTTTCACTTCACGAACATGGCGAGCCGTACAAACCGCTTTGGGTACACGATTAGACCTCAGTACCGCTTTTCATCCTCAAACTGATGGTCAATCTGAACGCACCATCCAAACCCTTGAAGACATGCTGCGAGCATGTGTCATAGACTTCAAAGGGAACTGGGATGCTCACTTACCATTAGTTGAATTTTCGTACAACAATAGCTATCATTCAAGTATCGGCATGGCTCCTTTCAAAGCTTTATATGGACGTAAGTGCCGATCTCCAGTATGTTAGCACGAAATTGGGGAAGCGCAAATCACCGGACCATAATTAATTCAAGAAACAACCGACAAGATCCTTCAAATTCGAAACAATCTTCTAGCGGCTCAAAGTCGTCAAAAGAGTTATGCTGACAATCGACGAAAGCCCTTGGAGTTTGACATTGGTGATCAAGTACTTTTAAAAGTATCACCGTGGAAGGGAGTGGTTCGTTTTGGCCAGAAGGGCAAGCTAGCACCACGCTACATAGGACCTTTCAAGATACTCGAAAGAGTAGGTCCTGTAGCATACAAGCTTGACCTACCAGAAGAGCTCAACAGAATTCATCCCACATTCCACGTATCAAACTTGAAAAAGTGCCTTGCCGATGAAAACCTCCATATTCCTCTAGAAGACATTCAAGTCGATGAATCGATGCACTTCGTTGAAAGACCAGTGGAAATCATGGATTTTGGAGAGAAGCGTTTAAGACAAAGTCGCATTCCAATTGTCAGAGTACGTTGGGAGTCAAAGCGAGGACCCGAGTTTACTTGGGAACATGAAGACTCAATGCGCGAAAAATACCCGCATCTTTTTCCAGTTACCACTACTACTTAAATTTCGGGACGAAATTTCTAAAAGTAGGGGATACTGTAACATTCGTCGAAAAATGGGTTTCAAAACCCGCTTCATTTAATAATCAAATATTCAGTTATAAGTTCGTTGCGTATTTATTGTTCAGATTATTTTAAGTGATACATAATTAATAAATATTTTAGAATTTAAAAACCATAATTAATAAATAATAATAATAAATAAATAATAAATAAAACAGGGTAGCCGGGTCTCGAACCCGGGTCTCCCGCGTAGACACACACACACCACACCACTGCATCACCCACTCTACATCTTAATTAACCCATTCGAATAAACCTTTATGTCTTACTTCGCATCCATCTTCTTGAAATAATTGGTGCCCAGTAACGGCGCAACCAATCCAGAAATCAAAGTTTCCATTTTGATGAAATTGACCGCGAAACTGACTCTCAATTATGCATCTAGACTCAAACCGAGTCAAACCGCAGTCAATTGTGAGCTGCTAACATCTCGCTATAACCGAATTTAACCCAAAACTCCCGAAACCAAAACCTAATCCAAGCGATATCTTTCATCTATAAATAGAGAGCTCTGGAACCCTTTAGAGGGCGCAAACACTCTCCCAAGCCTGTCTACTAGTCTCTGCACATTAAAAACACCTCGCCGGACAAACTCTCAATTTGCCGGAACTTCGCCAAAAAAATCGAAGAACTCTTGTTCAGTACATATTTCATCCATTCTATTTCATTTTTATTATCATCACGTATAGTCAGTAGGGATTTATAAGTGAATTGCTAAACAAATCAAACCATCGCGATTTCAACATCTCTGTTCAAATTAAAGAAGAAGATGAAACTGAGTTCATGTTTAAAATAATTCAAAATTTTATTTCAACCGGGTTAGTCACACAGCCCAGTTGGTTAGGCTGTGTGCATTTTGAAGGCAAAGGTTCCGAGTTCGAGTCTTGTACACGCTCCAATTCTCTGAAATATCACACCCTTTTTATAAAACTAAATTATGAAACTCAGCAGTAAGTGTATAAAAGAAATAGAAATCGGATATTGAATGGGTTAGTCACACAGCCCAGTTGGTTGGGTTGTGTGCACACGAAGCCAATGGTCTCAGGTTCGAACCGCGCATATTACACCGGTCCGCTGTAATATCATTGTTCTTTTTAAATAAAGGTAATCAGACACATGTAATAAGTTTATAAGTATAATTAAAATCAGGTATTCTTCAGGTTAAACACGCAGCCCAGTTGACCGGGCTGCGTGCACACAAACGAGAGGTCACGGGTTCGATCCCACGCGCTGCCGGTTATTGAGCGATTTTATCCGATTTATTCTGAAAAATAAAATAATTTTTTTAATCAATTAAACCTTTAATTATCCTCTCTAAAAAAATATATTATTTTAAAATATAATCAATTAACAAATATAAGTTAAAATCAAAGTATAATAATAAGAATAATAATAATAATAATAATAATAAAGGAATATATTTTTAGCTAAATCGTTATGTAAATATTTAGGTTAGCCGTCTCATCGCTTGGTATCTCAACTCCTCAATCGTGCTCAATCTTCAACAAATCGCACCTGTAACATTTGTATAAATCGGGTCTCCAAAACCCGCTCCGTTTTGTAATCAAATATCAAGTTACGAAATTTCATTAAGTATTTATGAGTATTTTAAGTTTAAACGTTACATAATTAATATATAAACTAAACTATAAAAATTATATTTGATAAAAAGTCAAAATAAAATAAATAAAAAATAGTTGGAGCTGACCGGACTCGAACCCGGGTCAACTGCCTCCAACGATTTAACTTCCCGTCTCCAAACCACTCCGCCACTAGTTGTTTTCTGTTGGTATTATGAAAACAATTAAATTTTATACGCAAACTAGGTTTAACGGTTACTGATATATGAATAACGGAAATCGGTAAGCCAAATCGCCAAATCAGTTTTCGTTCGTTTAATTAACTTATAACCGACGCATATCGGTTTTTAATTAAAGTTCAGATTGAATGAACTTCAAGTTTTGGGTTTTGAAACCGAAAAACATTCAAGCTTCAAATAATTCTGACTCCAATCATTTATACGATCCAGAACTGTCTCAAACACACTCCAAACCCTTTTCGTCGCGTTTTCAAGTCTTTTGAGCTCAAGAAAATTGTCGCCGGAATTCCCTGCAACTCTCGCCGGAAAACCGTGTTCAACATAAATCAGTAAGAATTTCCTCTCTTGCTGTTTCAATTTATTGTTGGGACCCTGCTAACATTATTCCGTCACTCAAAGTCAGTCATAGAAGACTTTGCTGGATTTCTGGTTTCGCCGGAGAAATTCTGGGATTTGCCGGAACCACGCTAGTTGACGGTAAACACATTCAATCGTGCTAATAATTCATGTACTCTGGTTCAATTTCAAATCTAATTCTTTAATTCTGTTGATTAGCCCTCTCAGCCGAAGTTCAAAAACGGAGTTGCCTGTTCTCGCCGGACTTCCTGAAGAAGACGACCTGTCCGGTATTTCTTGTCCCCAAACTGTTCGGTTTGTTCATTCAAACTAGTAGGCATGATATTTAAGTAGTAGAGCCATGAATCAGTTGTCTGAGTAAAAACCAGTAATCATAACGAAGAAGACGAATCTAAAAACGGAATAAGAATAATTAAAACTCGGATAATTAACGGGTTAGACACACAGTCCAGCGGTGGACTGTGTGCAAAGTTTATATACGAGTCCCGAGTTCGATCCTTACTACACACACACTGCGTAATAACATTCCCTTTTTATTCATAAAACTAACCGGGTTAGATTGAGTAGTTGTTAAGTATAATATAATTCAAGAATATAACCGGGTTAGACACACAGTCCAGCGGTGGACTGTGTGCAACACAAACTGCACGTCACGCGATCGAGTTCCGTCCCACACGCCGGTTCAATGAGAATAAAACGTTTTGTAAAATAAAGGAATTTTCGGTAAATTCGAATAAGTGTATTAATATAATTAAAACTAGATTTCTATCGGGTTAGTCACGTAGCTCAGTTGGTAGAGCTACGTGCGCGTGAACGGAAGGTCACAGGTTCGAATCCCGCTCGGCGCAAGAATTACCGCTGACCGAACCGGTCAACGGTCAACGGTCAACGGTCAAACAGTAAAAAATATTATTTTTTTTTTAAAATAATTATTTGTTTTATTTAAATTAAAAATCAATTAAAAATACTTAAAAATAACATTTTTAAGGATAGAAAATAGCCATAAAATCACAAAAATTATATCTAAAAATCCCATTAAAAATCTTTAATAAAATCCATCCATTTAATATATTTTTTTCCTATTATTATCTAGGGCAGTGATCCTTCGTTAACTCGTTTCGTCTAAATCGTGCGCATCTCACCAATTCAAATCCAACGCACCCAATGTGAGTGAACCCTTCAAATTCCCCGTTTTAATCATATTTTTGGGGTGTATCATGTGTCTTATTCATTTACTTATTATAACCAAGTTATTGTGCATATATCATATCATGACATGTGTGTTAGTTGTTGCTGTTCAGTAGTTAGAATTGTTTGCAAGTTATTATTTCAGTACATGCAATTGCTGAGGCCGTAACTCCCCATCCCTCGAGGTTGAGTTTGATCCCCATTTTATTATGTGGTTGATCAGGGCGTGCCCGCACGATCGGCTCCGTTTGATTGAGCCTTGATCGGTTATTTACATTTCAAGTTCATGCAATACGCTCGGCTTCGTTTGATTGAGCCTTGAGTGCACAGTTCAATTTACATTTCAAGTTCATGCAATACGTTCGGCTCCGTTTGATTGAGCCTTGAGCACACAGTTCAATTTACATTTTCAGTTCATGCAATACGATCGGCTCCGTTTGATTGAGCCTTGATCTCACAGTTCATTTATGTTAATTATCATATGATGTTGGTATGATCATGTATGTTATCAATTATTAATGTATGTTATAATTGTAACCGATGTTGCCATTGCTTGATTTCATACATATGCTCTTTTATGATTATGCACAATATTTTATTGATAAACTAACCAGAAAATCATTATTAAATGTTTATCTATAAGGATCACTCGCCAACTTATGTTGACCCAAAAACCTCCCATTTTACACATGATACAGGTGAACCAGCAGCAGCTAGGAACACGTAGGACCTGGATTAGAAGAAATAAAATGATTTAGTGTTTGGGATTATTATGTTTGGTTATTTTCCTTTGTAATGAATGAACATGTTTGAAGGTTTGAGAAATGTAACTTTGACTTCATTTAATTATGAAACATAATAGTAAATGTCATGTGCTTTGGTGATAACCCAATTATGCCCCGACTCTTATTTCCGCTGCGGGTCGGGGTGTGACAGATTGGTATCAGAGCCATGACTATAGGGATATAGGATAGGTTATTAGACCCTTAGAGCCTATACTATAGTTGATTAGAAACCTATAAGAATTTTGTGTGTTATATGCCAAATTTCATGATGTTTATATGTTTATGTTAAAATGTTACATTTGATATTGTTCAAGCATGTTCATAAGTATGTATTATCAAATAATGCTTATCATGAAATCGTATGATCATAACATATCACATCCATGCAAGCACACACCACATCATGATTGATTTTACAACGATTTTCGTGTTTTCAAATCTCATCAAAGTGAGTTCTCATGACGGGCATGTAGTAACTGGAAGGGTACTAGTACCGGTAGTCGGAACGTCCTGTCTAGGCTGGCATTCGTATAAATCCAAAATAAAGGACCAGTTTGCCTACCTGGGGACCAACGATGAGAGTACGAAATACCTATTAGGCCAAAGCATGCTATACCAAACGTCGTGAGAGCTAATCCCACTTTGAGTTGTCATTGTGTCTACACCTGGACACGTTCCGACCAAATATCTCATGAGCATATTTTGTGGTTAGCATTCAGGGGATGCGAGTGTTAAATTGCCAATACTAATGTGAATCCTACTAAACCAATAGCCATGGGGGCCCACATGACTATATAGGTGAAGGTATGGGGGACATTTGAGGCCCAACATGAGCGAACCCAAGACATCCTTCGGATGAAGTTGCATTATTGATATTTATGTTATTTTCATTTTTTTTAAGACACATGACACCTAAAGGATACCATAAACTCACAATCTTCTCATTTTATGATCCTGTAGATGTCGTATAGACCGCATCGAAGGAATAGGAAATCGGAAAAGTCTCAGGAACGATTGGCCACTCATATCGCCAACCAAATGGCCACGATATTACCTGACATCGTAGTGCAAGTACAACAAGCTCTTGCTGCAAATCCTACTAACCCTCCTCAACAACAGGACCAGATCATCAACGACCCTCCTACTGGCAAATGCACTTACAAACATTTTAAGTCTTGCGATCCCCCAAAATTCGAAGGGACTGAGGGAGTCACTGTTCTCCAGCGTTGGTTCGAGGAGATGGAAAACGTTTTCTTAAACTGCGATTGTCCTGAGGATCGCAAAGTTCGTTATGCCACCGGGAGACTACTCGGCGTAGCTCTCACTTGGTGGAATACCGAGAAGGGAAAGAGGGGAATGGAAGATGCGATGGCCTTAACTTGGGAGGAGTTAAGGGAGATCATGACTAGGCGATTCTGTCCTAGGAGTGAGATTAAGAAATTGGAAGATGAATTTCATGCCCTGAAACAAAAAGATGGTGATCACTCTACTTACAACAAACGGTTCTTGGAGTTGAACCAGATGGTACCGAACTTATTCACTCCAACCTACCGTCTGATCGAGCATTACATTCGAGGACTTCCCTCGAAAATCCAAGATTCGGTCCTCAGTGTTTCACCGGTAACACTCGAAGCTGCCATGGTGTTGGCAACAGAACTAACCGAAAACCGAATTCGTAATGGGAAGTTCAAGGAAGAAAAGAAGAAAGCCCCTGCTGAGGGACAAACCTCAAACCACCACACTCCTTCCTCTAAATTTGCTAACAAGAGGAAGCGTAACAACAGGAACTTTGCAGTCACCCACACCAACACCCCTGTTCCTGCTGCACCCATCACACAAGCCACTCCTCCACCCGCGCCATACAAAAGACCATACACAGGACCACTACCAAAATGTAACCGTTGTCAGTATCACCACTCCCCTGACTATCCTTGCCAGTACTGTACCAGCTGCGGTCGCGCTGGACACCTTGTACAACAATGCCGCGCACCTCAACGAACAAATCGCCACCCACCTATAACCCAAACCCACCAACAATTTATGGGTCAAGCCCAACAACAACAACCATTTCCACCCACTCAACATTTAGCCCAAACATACTATCAACCCAACTACCCTATGGGTCAACCTATGCGGGCATGTTTCAACTGTGGAGATCCAAGTCATTTCAGGAACACATGTCCAAGATTAGTCAATATTATTCATGCTCAGGCCCAAGCCAACCCAGTGAACCAAGCAAATCAAGCTCCTCCACCTGCTAGAGGAAGGGCTTTCAATATTAACGCAAACCAGGCCAGAGCTGACGGCAATGTGGTCAACGGTACGTTTCTTATAAATGGTAGATATGCCTCTATGTTATTTGATACTGGTGCGGATAGAAGTTTCGTGTCATTAGAATTTGAACCTATCTTAAGTAAAAATCGAGATAAGCTCGCGGAATCCATAACAGTGGAAGTTGCAGATGGAAAACCAGTTTTGTTAAACTCTATTTTACGCAACTGTACGCTCACCCTAAACGACCACGATTTCTCGGTCGATCTTATTCCTATGAAGCTGGGAAGTTTTGACATCATAGTCGGAATGGATTGGCTCAGTCAGCATAATGCGGAAGTTGTATGTCGTGAGAAATTTATTCGTATTCCTCTTGCAAACGGTCAGACTCTTCGAATTATTGGAGAAACCTCGGCGAAAGGACTCAACTTAATGTCTTGTCATCAAGCTCAGAAATACCTTCGCAAGAATTATGTCGCGTTTTTAGCCCATATCATCAAGAAGGGGACCGCAGAAAAGAAACTTGAAGATATTCCTGTTGTAAAAGATTTTCCACAAGTTTTTCCTGACGACATTTCAGGACTACCTCCAATCAGAGATGTCGAGTTTCGTATCGATCTTATACCTGGTGCTACGCCAGTGGCAAAATCTCCATATAGGTTAGCCCCCTCTGAAATGCAAGAGCTAGCCAGTCAATTGCAAGAGTTGACTGACAAGGGATTTATACGCCCCAGCTCATCGCCTTGGGGTGCACCTGTACTTTTCGTAAAGAAGAAGGATGGATCTTTTCGCATGTGCATCGATTATAGAGAGCTCAACAAGTTAACTATCAAAAATCGATATCCTTTACCTCGTATAGATGATCTTCTTGACCAGCTACAAGGTGCCAGTTGCTTTTCGAAAATCGACCTTCGATCGGGCTATCATCAGCTTAGGGTGCATGAAGAAGACGTCCCTAAAACTGCTTTTCGAACTCGATATGGTCACTATGAATTCATGGTTATGCCGTTTGGATTAACCAACGCACCAGCTGTTTTCATGGACCTAATGAATAGAGTCTGCAAACCTTACCTTGATCGATTTGTTATTGTGTTCATTGACGATATTCTTATCTATTCAAAATCCAAAGCTGATCATGAGCGTCATCTGCGACTTATTCTTGCACTTCTAGAAAAGGAAAAGCTTTATGCCAAGTTCTCTAAATGTGAATTCTGGTTAAAAGAGGTGCAATTTCTTGGGCATGTAGTCAATGACAAAGGAATACACGTGGACCCATCAAAGATTAAAGCAGTTCAAGAATGGCAAGCTCCACGTACGCCAACTGAAGTAAGGTCTTTTCTTGGACTTGCTGGTTACTATCGTCGATTCATTTCAAACTTCTCTCGCATTGCGGTGCCACTCACGGCTTTAACCCATAAAGGGAAACCATTTGTATGGGGGCCCAAGCAAGAAGAAGCTTTTCAAACCCTCAAGCAAAGACTTTGTGATGCACCAATCCTCACTCTTCCTGAAGGTTGTGATGATTTTGTAGTCTATTGCGACGCGTCAGGGCAAGGATTGGGATGCGTTCTCATGCAAAGAGGAAAAGTCATAGCTTATGCCTCAAGGCAACTCAAGACTCACGAAAAGAACTACACCACTCATGACCTTGAACTTGGAGCCGTTGTATTCGCTCTTAAGATATGGAGACATTATCTTTATGGCACGAAGTGTGAAATATACACTGACCATAAGAGTCTTCAACACATCTTCAATCAGAAAGAGTTAAATATGAGGCAACGGAGATGGGTCGAACTTCTAAATGATTACGACTGTGAAATCAA
Source organism: Scalesia atractyloides (assembly GCA_947069175.1). Taxonomy (NCBI): domain Eukaryota; kingdom Viridiplantae; phylum Streptophyta; class Magnoliopsida; order Asterales; family Asteraceae; genus Scalesia; species Scalesia atractyloides. The sequence goes on from CAMTDV010000003.1 coordinate 88,466,561, forward strand.
ATACCACCCTGGTAAAGCAAATGTGGTGGCTGATGCACTTAGTCGAAAGGGCTATGCGAACTCTATTCATCTTCTATGTTCGCAAATTATAACCAATATTAAGGATCAAATTCGAGAAGCTCAACACGTTTCAATAACAGAGGAAGATGTACAAAAGGATATGTCCTGTGGAGCCGAGCTAAAGCTGGAAACTAAATCTGATGGCATTTTGTATTACCTAGATCGTATATGGATTCCTAACCATATCAATCTTCGTGAAACACTCATGCATGAAGCCCATAAGTCGCGATATTCTATACACCCAGGAGCCGATAAGATGTATCAAGACCTACGGTACACCTATTGGTGGCCTGGAATGAAGAAAGATATTGCCGTTTTTGTTTCCAAGTGTCTCACTTGTTCTAAAGTAAAGGCTGAACACCAAAGACCCTCAGGACTTCTGGTCCAACCAGAAATACCTGTCTGGAAGTGGGAAAATATAACCATGGATTTCATTACCGGGTTACCTCGCACTTCTAGTGGGTATGACACTATATGGGTGATTATAGACCGACTCACAAAATCAGCTCACTTTATTCCTATTCGAGAAGATTTTAAGAACGAAAAGCTTGCTCATATTTATATCAGCGAAATCGTCAGCCGTCATGGAGTTCCATTAAGTATTATTTCTGATCGTGATGGTCGTTTCACCTCACGGACATGGCAGGCAGTACAATCCGCAATGGGCACTCGACTAGATCTCAGTACCGCCTATCATCCCCAAACTGATGGTCAGTCTGAGCGCACCATTCAAACCCTTGAGGATATGCTTAGAGCATGTGTCATAGACTTCAAGGGAAATTGGGACGCCCACCTACCGTTAGTCGAATTTTCGTACAACAACAGTTATCATTCTAGTATCGGCATGGCACCTTTTGAAGCTTTATATGGTCGAAAGTGTCGATCTCCTGTTTGTTGGCACGAAATTGGGGAAGCTCAAATTACTGGTCCGGAATTGATCCAAGAAACAACAGATAAGATTCATCAAATCAGAAACAATCTTCTAGCGGCTCAAAGTCGTCAAAAGAGTTACGCAGATAAACGACGGAAGCCTTTGGAGTTTAGCGTTGGTGATCATGTGCTTTTAAAAGTGTCACCGTGGAAGGGAGTAGTTCGTTTTGGTCAAAAGGGAAAGCTAGCACCACGTTACGTAGGACCTTTCAAAATACTCGAAAGAGTAGGTCCTGTAGCTTACAAGCTTGACCTACCGGAAGAACTCGACAGAATTCATCCCACATTCCACGTGTCGAACTTGAAGAAGTGCCTCGCTGATGAGAATCTTCATATTCCACTAGAGGATATTCAGATTGATGAATCCATGCATTATATTGAAAGGCCGGTAGAGATTATGGACTATGGAGAAAAGCGTCTACGTCGAAGTCGCATTCCTATTGTTAGGGTACGCTGGGAGTCGAAACGGGGACCTGAGTTTACTTGGGAACGTGAAGACTCAATGCGTGAAAAATACCCTCATCTTTTCCCTACTACATCAACTGTTTGAATTTCGGGACGAAATTCCTAAAAGTAGGGGATACTGTAACATTTGTATAAATCGGGTCTCCAAAACCCGCTCCGTTTTGTAATCAAATATCAAGTTACGAAATTTCATTAAGTATTTATGAGTATTTTAAGTTTAAACGTTACATAATTAATATATAAACTAAACTATAAAAATTATATTTGATAAAAAGTCAAAATAAAATAAATAAAAAATAGTTGGAGCTGACCGGACTCGAACCCGGGTCAACTGCCTCCAACGATTTAACTTCCCGTCTCCAAACCACTCCGCCACTAGTTGTTTTCTGTTGGTATTATGAAAACAATTAAATTTTATACGCAAACTAGGTTTAACGGTTACTGATATATGAATAACGGAAATCGGTAAGCCAAATCGCCAAATCAGTTTTCGTTCGTTTAATTAACTTATAACCGACGCATATCGGTTTTTAATTAAAGTTCAGATTGAATGAACTTCAAGTTTTGGGTTTTGAAACCGAAAAACATTCAAGCTTCAAATAATTCTGACTCCAATCATTTATACGATCCAGAACTGTCTCAAACACACTCCAAACCCTTTTCGTCGCGTTTTCAAGTCTTTTGAGCTCAAGAAAATTGTCGCCGGAATTCCCTGCAACTCTCGCCGGAAAACCGTGTTCAACATAAATCAGTAAGAATTTCCTCTCTTGCTGTTTCAATTTATTGTTGGGACCCTGCTAACATTATTCCGTCACTCAAAGTCAGTCATAGAAGACTTTGCTGGATTTCTGGTTTCGCCGGAGAAATTCTGGGATTTGCCGGAACCACGCTAGTTGACGGTAAACACATTCAATCGTGCTAATAATTCATGTACTCTGGTTCAATTTCAAATCTAATTCTTTAATTCTGTTGATTAGCCCTCTCAGCCGAAGTTCAAAAACGGAGTTGCCTGTTCTCGCCGGACTTCCTGAAGAAGACGACCTGTCCGGTATTTCTTGTCCCCAAACTGTTCGGTTTGTTCATTCAAACTAGTAGGCATGATATTTAAGTAGTAGAGCCATGAATCAGTTGTCTGAGTAAAAACCAGTAATCATAACGAAGAAGACGAATCTAAAAACGGAATAAGAATAATTAAAACTCGGATAATTAACGGGTTAGACACACAGTCCAGCGGTGGACTGTGTGCAAAGTTTATATACGAGTCCCGAGTTCGATCCTTACTACACACACACTGCGTAATAACATTCCCTTTTTATTCATAAAACTAACCGGGTTAGATTGAGTAGTTGTTAAGTATAATATAATTCAAGAATATAACCGGGTTAGACACACAGTCCAGCGGTGGACTGTGTGCAACACAAACTGCACGTCACGCGATCGAGTTCCGTCCCACACGCCGGTTCAATGAGAATAAAACGTTTTGTAAAATAAAGGAATTTTCGGTAAATTCGAATAAGTGTATTAATATAATTAAAACTAGATTTCTATCGGGTTAGTCACGTAGCTCAGTTGGTAGAGCTACGTGCGCGTGAACGGAAGGTCACAGGTTCGAATCCCGCTCGGCGCAAGAATTACCGCTGACCGAACCGGTCAACGGTCAACGGTCAACGGTCAAACAGTAAAAAATATTATTTTTTTTTTAAAATAATTATTTGTTTTATTTAAATTAAAAATCAATTAAAAATACTTAAAAATAACATTTTTAAGGATAGAAAATAGCCATAAAATCACAAAAATTATATCTAAAAATCCCATTAAAAATCTTTAATAAAATCCATCCATTTAATATATTTTTTTCCTATTATTATCTAGGGCAGTGATCCTTCGTTAACTCGTTTCGTCTAAATCGTGCGCATCTCACCAATTCAAATCCAACGCACCCAATGTGAGTGAACCCTTCAAATTCCCCGTTTTAATCATATTTTTGGGGTGTATCATGTGTCTTATTCATTTACTTATTATAACCAAGTTATTGTGCATATATCATATCATGACATGTGTGTTAGTTGTTGCTGTTCAGTAGTTAGAATTGTTTGCAAGTTATTATTTCAGTACATGCAATTGCTGAGGCCGTAACTCCCCATCCCTCGAGGTTGAGTTTGATCCCCATTTTATTATGTGGTTGATCAGGGCGTGCCCGCACGATCGGCTCCGTTTGATTGAGCCTTGATCGGTTATTTACATTTCAAGTTCATGCAATACGCTCGGCTTCGTTTGATTGAGCCTTGAGTGCACAGTTCAATTTACATTTCAAGTTCATGCAATACGTTCGGCTCCGTTTGATTGAGCCTTGAGCACACAGTTCAATTTACATTTTCAGTTCATGCAATACGATCGGCTCCGTTTGATTGAGCCTTGATCTCACAGTTCATTTATGTTAATTATCATATGATGTTGGTATGATCATGTATGTTATCAATTATTAATGTATGTTATAATTGTAACCGATGTTGCCATTGCTTGATTTCATACATATGCTCTTTTATGATTATGCACAATATTTTATTGATAAACTAACCAGAAAATCATTATTAAATGTTTATCTATAAGGATCACTCGCCAACTTATGTTGACCCAAAAACCTCCCATTTTACACATGATACAGGTGAACCAGCAGCAGCTAGGAACACGTAGGACCTGGATTAGAAGAAATAAAATGATTTAGTGTTTGGGATTATTATGTTTGGTTATTTTCCTTTGTAATGAATGAACATGTTTGAAGGTTTGAGAAATGTAACTTTGACTTCATTTAATTATGAAACATAATAGTAAATGTCATGTGCTTTGGTGATAACCCAATTATGCCCCGACTCTTATTTCCGCTGCGGGTCGGGGTGTGACAGCACCCACTGTGAGTGAACCTCCACCAATTCCCCGTTTTAATCATGTTTTGGGGTGTATCATGTGTCGTACTATTCTTTTATTTTATTTAAACACTTGTGCATACATCATATCCGTGATCAAATGTGTATTGATTGTTGTGTGAATTATATGTAGATTGAATTTATCATTTCAGTGCATGCATTTAATTAGGCCCATCAATTCCCCGTGGGATACGGGTTGAGCATTAGGAGCCTCATTAGATCGGCTCCGTTTGATTGAGCCTTGATCTCAAATACATCATCATTCATGTCATATACTCATCTAAAGTGGTTTGTGATTGTTTACATATATATGTTTGCTCACATGTGATTAATGCACGAATTTTCTTTAATAAATAAAACAAGAAATTAGTTAAAATGTTTTATCAAGGTTCACTCGCCAACTTTTGTTGACCCAAATTCTCCCCCGTTTTACACATGATACAGGTGATCCAGCCGAGACAGGAAACACTTAGGATGGCCTAGAAGAATAAACAAGTTTATGCTTTGGAATAAATATATAGGTTCATTTTCTTTTGTAATTGTATGAATTTTGTTTTTGGATATTTAAGTTTGTAAATTGAATTTAATAAATATGAAACATCTTAGTAAATATCATGAGCTTTGGTGATAACCCAATTATACCCCGACTTTTATTCCGCTGCGGGTCGGGGTGTGACATGCAAAGCCATATAAAACCTACCTATAATATACCTACTCACACACGTTTATATATTACAAATTTTCAACATGTTTATACGTTAATAGTTGTACACAATGCATAGGAGGGTTTTTAACTTTTTTTGATATTACACTATTAATCTAGAATTATTTAATTTTTCACTTTTAATTCAAAAGTTTTTATCTTTTGTAGTTTAATCTCACAAGCTTTTTACCTTAAGCTTTGGTCTCCTATACTTTTTGTATTTCGTAAAATTTTTGTTTTACGCTTCGTTCTAGATTTTACGAGTTAACATGTCATAATGTGCGTGTGTGGTTCAACATTTTTACGTCTTGTTAACACAATGCAACTTCAATGTCGCTGATTGCTGATGGTGGTGTGACAATGGTACCATTTGGTACAGTTTTACGTCCCTATCGTAACGCGGTGGACTTAATACTAGTTTAATACAAAATAAAAGATTGGTTTCCTTTTGTTAATTGGAACAGAAAACTAGACCTAAAATGAGTGTTCCCTAGTTCATTAATTATTATATTAGGATATATTGGTCTACAGTTGAAACCTACTCCGATGATGAAAGGTTAGATATAGGTCCACAAGTATATAATGCATGTAACTTATATAAGGTGGGTCGAATTTATATAAGATGGGTCGACTGATGGTGTACACAGAGAATACACCAAGGAGGGACACCATAGAGAGATGATCAATAGTACTCACATTGTCATCTGGACCAGTTTTATCTACTTTTAGCACTCCAATTTATTTCTATACTAAAAGAACGTCGGCCCACTCATTTCCATACTTGTTTTCCGTTTAACATCTTTTAATTTGGAAGCAAATAACACGGTTTAAAAAAGGTTTTTAAGACGATTTTATGGAAAGCATCATATTTAAGATTTGGAATTAAACCTATTTTATATTCAAACAGATAAAAGTAATAACGTGGTTTGAATAAGGCTATCATAAACAATACTATCCACTAGTTAAAAAAAAGCAAATAAGACGGTTTAAAAAAGGTTTTTAGGACGATTTTATGGAAAGCATCATATTTGAGATTTGGAATTAAACCTATTTTATTGGAAATGTTGTATTGTCTTATTTACATAAATGAAACCGCCATATTTGAGATTTGAAAACTAATTCCATTTATGAAATCTCCATTAAACCATCATATTAGGCCTAGTATATTAAACCGTCATATTAGCCTATATTATTATATCAAACCGTCATATATTTTTCGTATTATTACCGTCATATTAGCCCTTATATATTAAACCGTCATATTAGGTATATCGAACCGTCATATTAGGCCTATTTTATTATACGGAACCGTGGTATATTTCTCATTTTATTATTAAAATTTTATATATTACGTAAACGTCATATTAGCCTTAACTATATTAACGATTTTTTTATACTTTAAACTAATAAATCATACTAATCCTTTTAACTTTAAACAAAAAAAATCATACTAATCCTTTTATCTTTAAACAAAAACAAAGATAATGCTTTTAAAATTTAAACAAAAAAATTCTATCATTATTTTTATATAAGAATACAAGATCGTTTTGCAAATTCTAAAGTTCATATTCTCAGCAAGTTCAAGCCAAATCAATTCAAGTTAAAGTTCATTCTTCATTAAAGACACGTCTACTCAAGTTGTTTATTGCTAGTTTCCTTCATTGTGGATCTTCAAACTTCAAGGTAACACTTATGATTATACTTATTTTAATTTAATAGAGTTCATTAAATCGTCATCCCCGGTAGTTTAAAAAAATAACAGCATTGTGTACTAACGTTTTTTTTCAAGATTGAGTTCTATGATTTTAATTTTGTAACAATGTTGGGCATTAAGGCAAACCCATGTAAAAACTAATGAGAAAGCAGGGCTAATTTTGTTATTGCACTAAACTATGAACATATGTAATCCCCCCTCCCCCCTTCTACTCCAAAAATCCTAATAAACCATTGTCGACTGATTAACTAGTGCTCTTCAATATGTGGATAATCACAAATGAGTTTGATGAGTCCGATTCTCATATCATTTATGGTACATATTCAAATCCCTTCCTCTTTTTTGGTGACATGATTGATCGACTACATGATTGGTGATTTTGAACATCTTATAATATTTTCTTTAACATTACATAAAAACTATCAAGTGAAATCAACGATATGACATTATTAAACTTGTTGATATCATATCGAGATAATTTCTTTTAAATTTTAAAACTCTTATATCATACGTTCATTATATTGATACAGATCAAGATAATTTCTTTCAAATTTTAAAACTCTTACATTATATGTTCATATATATTTTCAAATTTGAGGGGTAATAATAAATTTTAAATATTAAAAATGACAAAGGTGGGAATTAGATTACAATGTAAGATGTTTACGATCACCAATCTTGTATTTGTTTTGTATCTATGTTCATAAATCACCAATCCTTAATCTGGTCTTCACCATGTGGACATTTTTTTTGTTTTATATTACAAGTGACATCAATGGTTTTTTATGAAACCAACTAAAATATTAACTCAAATACAACCCAACAAACCCTTTTAAATTAATAGAACACCAACCCTTTCTTAGCCCATTTTCTAACCCGAAACCTGATCTAACCCAACCCGATAAAACCCAAACTATTTAACCCGAACACTGAAGAACCCAAACCTAAAATGGGTCGGTTATCGGGTTATATATTCAGTTTTGAAAACTTAACGCGAAAAACTCGAAACCTGATTAATAAACCCGAAGAACACCCCTAGTAGTGGCAATGTATAATTGTCCATCAATTTCAATGCAATTTTATTGGTTTATCAGTAATGTTGCATTTAGTATAATTCATAAGTCTTATAAATTCGATGATTAAAAATCAATTCTTTACAGATGGATCGTAACTATTGGATGTATGAAATTAGACGTACTGACCCAAGATTTTTGACCAACATGAAACTTTTTCTTACGATTGCTCAAGAGGATCGTGCGAAAAAAGGAAACGAACTTGTTCTGTGTCCTTATATGGAATGTAAAAATTTTACCGACTTCAAGGATATACGAGATATCGAATATCATTTGTTGAGAAATGGATTTATGTTTAATTATACTTGTTGGTCAAAACACGGGGATGTTCTGATGAAGGCTCGACCTTTTTTTGGGAGGGAAGCAATTTTAGCCACTTGGGGAGCGGATCCGTTTTTAAAGTGGGTCGGATTCTAAATTCAACGGATCCTTTATAAGCTACCTCACTAATTTATCTCAACCCCTCTTTCTATTCTTTACCAAACCCTAACATAACCAGTTCTTTTCAATCGTCGCCCTCAAAACCCTAACAACACATACGCATCTTCATCAACAATTCGATAATGGTGACTTGGAGGTTGTTTCTAGCAACCCATTCAATCAAAACGAGATTTGTGCTAATACTCTTCATTCATTCTATTTCTTTTTTTTAAACAGAACCTAATCTACCGCCACCATAGCCATCATCAACGTGGTATTCTCCATTGATCATCGATCCAGAGTTCACCATCAACGGGTATGTATTGACTCTTTTAGTTTTGTTTTTTTTTATTGTTACAGTTTGCAAGTGATAAAGGAATTCTTTTTTTTTTATTTTGGTGCAATCTCATCAGGGAGGATTTTTGGATTCATAGTTTTTAGATTACATTTTTAGTTGAAACTGCATTTTTATGAAAAGTTAACTCGGTTGAACCATCCGGTACAACCCGGTTGAACCAATTCCAAGCCCAGTCCGTTATAGTTTAAGAACGGGTTTTTAAAACATTGGTTGGTGGTTTACACCAATCGTATGATGATGATGAATGATGATGAATGTTCTTCTATTTCTTCTTATTTTGTTCTGTTTAGGTTAGGCAAAATCTAAAAAAAACCATTTTTATGATTGAAACTAGACCATATCTTTAAAGATGGTTGAAGTGTCATAATCACTTTGACCTAGACTTGTCTCTTTGTTACACGCAACATATCACTTTTCATATTATGTTTTTTTAGAAACCAAGTTTAAAAATGTTGGAGAAGAAAAAGAGGGGGAGTTTCTAAATGCAAAAATAAGCTTTCAAATCCGGATCAATCTAAAGTTGATTTTATTGAGGAGGGTATAGTGATCGGTAAGAATGCATGGCGCTTTATGTCTTGGATTGGTGTCGAATGTAAAAGAAAGATCCTGTACAATAAACGTGCCAGAAAAGTAAACCCTAAAATATATGAAGATATTTGGGAATACGCTAAGGTATTGTTTCTTCCTTTTTTTTTCTTTTAGCTAGTGGGATTCCCCGCGCTATGTTGCGGAACCTGGTAAGTATCGATTAGGTTTGTTGCAGTACCGACACTTGCTATAGTTTACGATAACAAAAAATATTATATTTTTAATACAACTCTATTTTCAACAAAATTAGACCAAAAAGTAATAGATCATAAGTTTACTTTGCTCCATGTTATGATACCATTTTTCATATTAATACAAAACTCCATCTAATTTAGTCACATTGTTAATATAGAATAAAAAAGATAGTAGAAGGAATAAATGTAAAAAATGACATGGCTGATGGACCCCAACATGATGTAGAGTGAAATTCAATCTCATTGGGAAAAACTTGTGTGGGCAGAGCACCATTCTAAGTTCTATAACATCCCAAAATTCAAGTAACAATTGCCATGACACCCAAACCTGAACATACCAAAAAAATCCTCATTATAATCGGTGGCATTATAACCACCAACATAGCTTTTAATATATATATGAATCTGAATATATATATATATATATATATATATATATATTTGTTAATTTTTTGTTTATTAAATTGGCAAAAGCTTTGGAATTCTTTGTTGTCATGCTTAATTAACAAATTGTTCTTGCTAATGTTTGATTATTAATTATAATACGTAGCAAATTTGGGCTATTCCTAACAACCTCGGAAAACAAAAAACATTAGAAAAGGGGAAGAAGATAATGAGGCAATTTCGTTACGAACTTAGAAAAAAATATGTTTATAAAGAAGAATCTTCCAATTAAGATAAAAATAAAAACCCCGTTAAAGAGAAAGGCGAAACTCCCTTTGATACGATAGACGGGGGACCATGGAAGTCTTTCGTTGCAAGTGTTGAGACCGAAGAGTGGAAGGTAATTTGTGATTTATTTATTTATTTATTTGTTATTATTATTATTAACACTTATTATAATATTTTTTTGAAGAAAATAAGTGAAAAAACAAAGAAGAGCGCAAAAGAAAACATTAACCCCGCGTGTGTAGGGAGATGTGGTTTTGTTGGACTGACGCCCCACATTGAAAGTAGATGGAATCAGCTTTGTTTCAAGCTATCCACATTTAGATTCTATTGAAAATCCTAGCTCTATAAAGAATACAGTAAGTAAAACACGTCTTAATCCGGTAACAAAGCTATATGAACTTAGAGAAAACCTTATATCAAATGGTGAATTGGCAGGATTACTTCAATTATTGGTAAGTATTTATATAATTACTATATAAATTTATAGTAATCAAAATTTTAACCTTCATATTTTTTTAACAGGATAAAAAAGAAAAACAAAAACAACCGAAGGATCATGGCTCTTATTCTACAAAGAAAAATAAGAGCAAGGCTGTAGAGACAGCAACTGGGGAGATCCTTGGTAGTCCTGGCATAGGCCTTACGGCCGGTAGTTCATCAGAAATCTTGGTAACATAATATCAAAGTTTGTATATTTATTTATTTTAGATATATATACTAAAAGCTATCTTTTACAGTCTATTAAAAAATGTGAACTTCTGCATCTTGACGACCAAGGTGCTCTTAAGGTTGTAGCTATTGGTTGTGTTCATCCTACTGATGATAGGTTTGTACATAGATGCCCAATAATGGATGGTTTCGTCTGTAACATCCGTCGAAAAACGAGTTTCCAAAACCCGCTTCGTTTAATAATCGAATATTCAGTTATAAAAATTTCGATGCGTAATTATTGCTAGAATTAATTTTAAACAACACATAGTTAATAAACATTTTAAAATTTAAAAACCATAATTGATAAATAATAATAAAATGTAAAAAAAAAATTAAATGGGACTGCCGGGTTTCGAACCCGGGTCTCCACCCAACCAACACACACAATACACCACTACACTACACCCACATATCTGTTGAAAACCTAAAGCAATTAAGTTATATACTAAAACAACGTTTGAATTTGAATCTCAGAACCCATAACAGTCGAAACCGGATTTCTAGCAAATCAAAACAAATAACCGTTTTCCATTTTTATTAACGCATGTAACTGCTTTCAATCATCAGACACGGAAATTTTGAATCAATTCGTCTGAGCTGTACGAAATCATCGACCGTTAATCATGAATGAAACCGAAATCATAACTGCCTCTACTCTTTAAATAGCAATCCTGGAATCCTTGTAGAACTCGCTCATACACTTGCTTAAACTCTCAAACACTCTGCATTCTCTGTCTTCAAAGATCACATCGCCGGAAAAGTTTCAGTCACCGGAACTTCGTTGGAGATCACACCTGTTCGGTACAACATCCTTAAATCCTTTTCTGTTTAAATTATTTTCGTTAATCAGTAATAATCAATCAACTAATTCAATAAGAATTATTGATTAAACAGTGGTGATGATTCTCTGGTTTCATAAACTGAAGAAGATGAAGTTTGAAATGTGTTTAAAGGAAATTAAAACCGGTAAATATACCGGGTTAGACACACAGTCCAGTGGTGGACTGTGTGCATATTTAAATCATGGTCCCGGGTTCGAGTCTGTTATGTTCCGATCCACTGAAATATCATACCCTTTTTTGTCAAAACCAAATCCTGAAGCACGTGATAAGTGTATAAATATAATAAAAACCGGAATAATAACCGGGTTAGACAAACAGTCCAGTGGTGGACTGTGTGCAAAAACATAAAGCACGTCGCGGGTTCGAGGCCAGACTCTCACACCGGTTCGATTGGTTTAAAAACCTTTTTAATTAAATAAAATTCTGAATAATCTAAATAGTATATAAATATAATTAAAATCAGAAATATTTCGGGTTAGACACGTAGCTCAGTTGGTAGAGCTGTGTGCACGTATACGGGAGGTCACGAGTTCGAACCTCACTCAGCGCATAATTAAACACAGTCCGACCGGTCAACGGTCAACGGTTAATGGTCAAAAAGTCAATTTTTTTAAATTCTTTTTAATTATTTATTTTATTTAAAAATCAATTTAAAACACTTAAAAATAAGATTTTAAAGTTAGAAAATTTCCTTAAACTCACAAAAAATAAATCTAACAATCCCATTAAGAGCACTAATTAAAAATATTAATCTCAAATAAAATTTATTTATTTATCGAATTATTATGTTATTATTTAGGTTAGTTTCTCTCGTGGTTAAATCCAAATTCGTGCGCATTCATCATCAATCCAAGAAACGCACCCACTGTGAGTGAATTCTTACAAATTCCCCTTTTTATTCATGTTTTGGGGTGTATCATGTGTCGCTTTAATTAATTCGCTTATTCAAACTCGTGCTATTACCATTATATGATCTAAACTTATAATGTAAATATTGTTTGTTGTAATGTGTGTTTACATTTAGTCAAGTTGCGTGCAAATCAATTCATTAGGCCTATCAGTTCCTCGTTGGAGACGGGTTGAACATCGCGTGCCTCAAAATCATTCATTAGGCCCATCAGTTCCTCGTGAGAGACGAGTTGAACATCGCGAGCCTCAAAATCGTTCATTTGGTGTGTGCGTGTGTAATAATTAATGTGTTTTGTGATTAAATTTACATCTACGTTTACTCATATGTGGTTATGCACTTTTCTTTTTATAACCAATATAATAAATACGTTCAACTGTTTTCATAGGATTCACTCGCCAACTTTTTGTTGACCCAAAACCCTATTTTTACACATGATACAGGTGGACAGGTTCAAGCAAGGAACACGTAGGAATTTGCCTTAGAAGAAAAATAATGAAGTTTTGAAAAATGTATAGAACATATTGTACTTGTATGATTGATTGTAATGTTCTCCTTTAAAAAGAAACAATAAATATGAAACTTTAAAATAAATGTCATGAGCTTTGATGAAAACCCAATCATGCCCCGACAACCATTTCCGCTGCGGGTCAGGGTGTGACAGATTGGTATCAGAGCTTTTGACTATAGGGATATAGGATAGGTTATTAGACCCTTAGAGCCTATACTATAGTTGAGTAGATTTTAATTGTTTATGTGGTTACATGCAAACTCATGATGTTTAATTGTTTCGTAACACACACACAAATGCATGCAAACACTTCCACTATCATATTGTGTGATACTTAATGAGTTATACTTATTGTCAAACTTAACATGCTTATATATACATTCATCACGCATATTTCAATGTTCACATATTCAAATCATCCTCATATTTCCTTTATTCAAGATTATGTCGCATTTTTCGTTTTTCAAACTCATCAAAGTGAGTTCTGCGACGGGCATGTAGTAACTGTAAGGGTACAAGTACTGGTAGTCGGAACGTCCTGTCTAGGTTGGCATTCGTATAAATCCAATATAACGGACCAGTTTGCCTAACTGGGGACTAACGATGAGAGTACGAAGGACCTATTAGGCCAAAGCATGCCACACCAAACGTCGTTCGAACTAACCCCACTTTGAGGTGTCACCGTGTCCACACCTGGATGCACTCCGAATTTCATACGTTACATACATTTTTCTCGATTTTCTCCGGGTTTTAGTGTACGTTACTAGGCTAACACATGCGAACCATATGAAAGACCCGGTAATCATGGGGGCCCACATGATTACGAAGGTGAAGTATGGCGGCATGCAAGGCCCAATTACGAGCAAAGCCCAAGACATCCTATGGATGTAGTAGATTTATTATTCTATATTTGTTTTATGAATGTTCATTCCTAAATACGACACATGACACCTAAAACGTCAAACTCATACTCTCGATACGTATTCCTTGTAGATGTCTTCTAGTCTCTCTCGTAAAAAAATGAAATCAGGAAAATCCCGCGAGCGCATGGCTGCCCAAATCGCTCAACAAATGGCGGCCGTAATACCCAACATCGTAGTTCAAGTTCAACAAGCCCTTACCGCTAATCCTGTAACATTTGTCAAAAACGGGTTTTCCAAACCCGCTCCGTTTGTAATCGAATATCAAGTTATAAATGTCTCGTTGCGTATTTATGTCAAATTTACTTTTTAATGATGCATAATTAGTAAACAAACTAAACTATAAAAGTTATAATTGATAAAAAGTAAAAATAAATTAATTAAAAAGAAAATGAGGCTGCCGGGACTCGAACCCGGGTCAGCCGGGTTTTGAACTCCAAAGACTTAACACACCCACATATAACCACTCCGCCACTTGTTGTTTTCTGTTAACTCTAGGAAACAAATAAATCTTATAATCAACCATAAATCAACCGGTTACGCCAAACTGAAACCGTAATCGGCTTTTCAACCGTCCAAACGGTTGAGTGATCGCGGATTCTGGATTATAACCGATGCACTGACGATCCTAATCAATTCAGTCTTGAATTAACTTAAATTTTGGTGGTGTTCGGTTTTTATAACCGAAGGTATTCAATATCTAAATTACGCCAACAATTGCTTTCTCTCTCGACTCAAAAATCTTCCGCATAACCTGCAATTTCACTTTCGCTATACATTCAGTTCGTCGGAAAGGTTTTCTTGACTCGCCGGAAAATCTCTGCAAGTCGCCGGAAAACCGAGACCTTCATTAATATAGTAAATATTTCGACTATTTCTGTTTCAATCCGTTGTTAGGCTGTTACTAACTTCAAACCAACAATCAGAATCAATCCCAGACGACATAGCCAGAATATTCAGCTCTCGTCGGAAAACTTCTGGAATTTCCAATCTCACGCGGTGAATCGGTATGAACATTCAAAACTTCTGTTAATCCTTGTTTAGTACCCCACTTTCATAACTAATCAATCAAAACTGGTAATTGACCCGAACAGAGGAAGCTCATAAAACAGAGCCGGCGATCCTTGCCGGAGTTCTAAGAACGACGACCTGTTCCGGTACTTTCTTTCCCCAAACCATCTCCGTTCATCACCTTTCAACTTGTTCATATTATTCGTTAACCGAATTAAACAGATACCAGCTAGATGGGGAAAACCCACGGCTTTAACTCATAAGGGAAAACCCTTCATATGGGGACCCAAACAAGAAGAAGCCTTCCAAACCCTTAAACAAAAACTCTGTGATGCACCAATCCTCACTCTGCCTGAAGGTTGTGATGACTTCGTGGTTTATTGCGACGCGTCAGGGCAAGGACTAGGCTATGTTTTAATGCAAAGAGGAAAGGTTATAGCTTATGCTTCGAGACAACTCAAGATTCATGAGAAGAACTACACCACCCATGACCTAGAACTTGGAGCCATTGTGTTCGCTCTTAAGATATGGAGACATTATCTTTACGGTACTAAGTGTGAAATATACACTGACCACAAGAGTCTTCAACGTATCTTCAATCAAAAGGAGTTAAACATGAGGCAACGAAGATGGGTCGAACTTCTAAATGACTACGACTGTGAAATTCGGTACCACCCTGGCAAAGCAAATGTGGTGGCTGATGCACTCAGTCGAAAGGGTTATGCGAACTCCATTCGTCTTCTATGTTCGCAAATCGTAACTAACATTAAAGATCAAATTCGAGAAGCCCAACATGTTTCAGTAACGGAAGATGATGTATGAAAGGAGCTGTCCTGTGGAGCTGAACTTAAAATTGAAACTAAATCTGACGGTATTCTGTACTATCTAGATCGCATATGGATTCCTGACCACAACAACCTTCGTGAATTTTTATGAATGAGGCTCACAAAACACGATACTCTATACACCCAGGAGCCGATAAAATGTATCAAGACCTACGGTACACCTATTGGTGGCCTGGAATAAAAAAGGATATTGCTGTTTTTGTTTCCAAGTGCCTTACATGTTCCAAGGTGAAAGCTGAACACCAAAGACCCTCAGGACTTCTGGTCCAACCTGAAATACCTGTATGGAAGTGGGAAAACATAACCATGGACTTCATTACCAGGTTACCTCGCACTTCTGGTGGGTATGACACTATATGGGTAATCATTGATCGACTTACAAAATCAGCTCACTTTATTCCTATCCGCGAAGATTTCAAGAACGAAAAGCTAGCTCGTATTTATATCAGCGAAATCGTAAGCCGACATGGTGTACCGTTAAGCATTATCTCAGATCGTGATGGTCGTTTCACTTCACGAACATGGAAAACTGTACAAGCCGCTTTGGGTACACGATTAGATCTCAGTACCGCTTATCATCCTCAAACTGATGGACAATCTGAACGCACCATTCAAACTCTTGAAGATATGCTTCGAGCATGTGTCATAGACTTCAAGGGAAATTGGGACGCTCACCTACCATTAGTTGAATTTTCGTACAACAGCAGCTATCATTCAAGCATCGGCATGGCACCTTTTGAAGCCTTATATGGTCGTAAGTGCCGATCTCCAGTATGTTGGCACGAAATTGGGGAAGCTCAAATCACTGGTCCAGAATTGATTCAAGAAACCACAGACAAGATCCATCAAATTCGAAACAATCTTCTAGCAGCTCAAAGTCGTCAAAAGAGTTATGCAGATAAACGACGGAAGCCTTTGGAGTTTAACATTGGTGATCATGTACTTTTAAAAGTATCACCGTGGAAGGGAGTAGTTCGTTTTGGTCATAAAGGCAAGCTAGCACCACGCTACGTAGGACCTTTCAAGATACTCGAAAGAGTAGGACCTGTAGCATACAAGCTTGCTCTACCAGAAGAACTCAACAGGATTCATCCCACATTCCACGTATCAAACATGAAGAAGTGCCTCGCTGATGAAAACCTCCACATTCCTCTGCAAGATATTCAGATTGATGAATCTATGCATTTTATTGAAAGACCTGTAGAGATCATGGATTTCGGAGAAAAACGTCTTCGACGAAGTCGCATTCCAATTGTTAGGGTACGCTGGGAGTCGAAACGGGGACCTGAGTTTACTTGGGAACGTGAAGACTCAATGCGTGACAAATAGCCGCATCTTTTTCCTACTACTACTTAAATTTCAGGACGAAATTCCTAAAAGTAGGGGATACTGTAACATTTGTCAAAAACGGGTTTTCCAAACCCGCTCCGTTTGTAATCGAATATCAAGTTATAAATGTCTCGTTGCGTATTTATGTCCAATTTACTTTTTAATGATGCATAATTAGTAAACAAACTAAACTATAAAAGTTATAATTGATAAAAAGTAAAAATAAATTAATTAAAAAGAAAATGAGGCTGCCGGGACTCGAACCCGGGTCAGTCGGGTTTTGAACTCCAAAGACTTAACACACCCACATATAACCACTCCGCCACTTGTTGTTTTCTGTCAACTCTAGGAAACAAATAAATCTTATAATCAACCATAAATCAACCGGTTACGCCAAACTGAAACCGTAATCGGCTTTTCAACCGTCCAAACGGTTGAGTGATCGCGGATGTTGGATTATAACCGAGCACTGACGATCCTAATCAATTCAGTCTTGAATTAACTTAAATTTTGGTGGTGTTCGGTTTTTATAACCGAAGGTATTCAATATCTAAATTACGCCAACAATTGCTTTCTCTCTCGACTCAAAAATCATTCGCATAACCTGCAATTTCACTTTCGCTATACATTCAGTTCGTCGGAAAAGTTTTCTTGACTCGCCGGAAAATCTCTGCAAGTCGCCGGAAAACCGAGACCTTCATTAATACGGTAAATATTTCGACTATTTCTGTTTCAATCCGTTGTTAGGCTGTTACTAACTTCAAACCAACAATCAGAATCAATCCCAGACGACATAGCCGGAATATTCAGCTCTCGTCGGAAAACTTCTGGAATTTCCAATCTCACGCGGTGAATCGGTATGAACATTCAAAACTTCTGTTAATCCTTGTTTAGTACCCCACTTTCATAACTAAATCAATCAAAACTGGTAATTGACCCGAACAGAGGAAGCTCATAAAACAGAGCCGGCGATCCTTGCCGGAGTTCTAAGAACGACGACCTGTTCCGGTACTTTCTTTCCCCAAACCCTCTCCGTTCATCACCTTTCAACTTGTTCATATTATTCGTTAACCGAATTAAACAGATAACATCTAGATAACCGTTGTCTGTGTTATAGACGAAGAAGACGAAGTAGTGAATGTTATTAAGATTAATTAAAATGGATATTATCTCGGGTTAGACACACAGTCCAGCGGTGGACTGTGTGCACATACAAATCACACGCCGCGAGTTCGATCCTTGATACGAACACACACCCTCTGTAATTAAAATGTTATTTTTTCTAACTGAACCGGATGAACTCACGTTAGATGTTAAGTATAATAAAAATCTAAATATTAACCAAGTTAGACACACAGTCCAGCGGTGGACTGTGTGTAACATTATAGCACAGGTCCCGGGTTCGAGACCTGTTGGTGACACCGGTTCGATGATTTTAAACATTTTTTAAAATAAAAAATTTTGAATAAACTGAGTTAGTATATAAATATAATTAAAAACAGAATTATTTCGGGTTAGACACGTAGCTCAGTTGGTAGAGCTGCGTGCACGCGTACGGGAGGTCTCGGGTTCGAGCCTCACCCAGCGCATGCATTTACACAATAAACCGGTCAAACAGTCAAAGTCAAAAAGTCAACGGTCAACCCAAAAAGTCAACATATTTTTATATTTTTTATTTATTTAATTTAATTTAAAAATCAATTAAAAATACTTAAAAATAATGTTTTTAAAGATAGGAAATAGCCTTAAACTCACAAAAATATATCTAAAAATTCTATTAAAATCATTAATAAAATCCACTCATTTACTATATTTTCCGTTATTATTTAGGTTAGTTAATTCTCGTTGTTCAATTCTTCCAACTCGTGCGCATCTCACCATCTCCAACCAAACGCACCCAATGTGAGTGAATCTTTACAAATTCCCCGTTTTAATCACGGTTTTGGGGTGTATCATGTGTCTTGCCATTTATTATATTTAAATCATTGTGCATACATCATATCATGAACAAATGTGTATTTAGCTTGTTTCAACTGTTTGTGTGGTTATTGTTTAGATTTAATTTATTATTTTCAGTACATGCAATTTCATAGGCCGCCGCTCCCCATTACATTATGAGCGTTGAGCATGTTCCCCATTACATTATGAGCGTGAACCTGACGTGCCAACATACGATCGGCTCCGTTTGATTGAGCCTTGATCACACAGACATTTATCATTTTCAGTACATGCAATACGATCGGCTCCGTTTGATTGAGCCTTGATCGCACAGTTTCATTCATGTTATATATTTATGCAAGTTGATATGTTATGGTATGCTGTTGGTTTGTTATTGTATGTTATAGTTTGTGGTTGTTATTGCTACTGTTTGATTTTTGTACATTTGCTCATTTATGATTATTGCACAATTTTTCCTTGATAAAATAACAAGAAAATCAATAATAAATGTTTATCTAACAAGGTTCACTCGCCAACTTATGTTGACCCAAAAACCCCCATTTTTACACATGATACAGGTGAACCAGCTGCAGCAAGAAACACATAGGATTGGCTTAGAAGAATAAACTAGTTTAGAGCTTGGATGTTTAGTTGGTTAATTTTCTTTGTATTGTATGGACATGTTTGGATTATTGAGAATGTAATTTTGATTTTAATAAATATGAAACATATTAGTAAATATCATGAGCTTTGGTGATAACCCAATTATGCCCCGACTCTTATTCCGCTGCGGGTCGGGGTGTGACCAATCCCGTCAACCCAATCAATCAAGAAGATCAAAATGTTGTCAACCCTCCCCCAAATCCCACTAAATGCACCTTCAATCATTTCAAATCCTGCGATCCTCCAAAATACGAAGGAACTGAAGGTGTCACCGCTCTCCTCCACTGGTTCGAGGAGATGGAAAACACTTTTCTCAATTGCGACTGTCCCGATGATCGCAAGGTGCGATATGCTACCGGTTGTTTGTTTGGAGTAGCACTTACATGGTGGAATACAGAGAAGGCCAAGCGAGGTACTGAGAATGCTATGACTTTGACTTGGGAAGAGTTGAGGGAGATCATGACAAGACGGTTCTGTCCAAGAAGCGAAATCAAGAAATTGGAAGATGAGTTCTATTCTTTGAAACAGAAAGAGGGCGACCACACCACATACAACAAGAGATTCCTTGAGTTAAATCAGATGGTCCCCAACTTGTTCACTCCTCTCTACCGTTTGATCGAGCACTACATTCGAGGTCTTCCTTCAAAAATTCAAGACCCTGTAATAAGTACCACACCTGCAACTTTGGAAGCAGCAATGGAGTTAGCTACAGAGCTCACCGAAAACCGCATACGAAATAAGGACTTCAAGGAGGAGAAGAAGAAGGATAAAGCATCAACTGAAACCTCAAACTCCACCCAAACCGAATCCCCTTCTCAACCCCCTTCTAAGAGAAAACGAGATGGGCAAATTTTCGCTGTCACTCAACACAATCAACCAGCTTCACAAGCCGTACCCCTCCAAGCTATCCCAATCACTCAAGTAGCACCCAACTCAAAATAAGAAACCTTACATTGGACCTCATCCTCAATGTAACACCTGTTTTTATCACCATCCATCTACCTTACCTTGTAGACTGTGTGCAAATTGTGGGCGTTATGGTCATTTGAGCAAGGCTTGTCGCGCCTCTCAAAACCAAGCCTCACCCCCTACTCAAAACATGATCCAAACATATCAATAACCCCAATACCCCATGTTTCCATATGTTCGAGCTTGCTTTAATTGTGGCGACCCTACCCATTTTAGAAACACGTGCCCTCGATTGGTAACATCATAAACGCCCAAGCTCAAGCAAACCCAGTTAACCAAGTAAATCAAGCAAACCCAGCTCCACCGCCAGCAAGAGGAAGAGCTTACAACATCAACGCCAATCCTGTTGAAGATAATAACGGCCCAAACGAACCACCCAACTAGTCTTCCCTCACCAAGAATCAAGACTCAACTCCAACCGCCTAGTTTTTATGTTTTCTTTATGCTATCTCAATCTCTACGTATCTCAATTATAAATTTGAAATTTATGTATCCAAGAATCTTAATGCGAATTACTATTTCAAGTTTTTTTTATACTCACTGATTTAACATTCATATCATCATACATCTCGACGTATCTCAATCTCATCATTCAAAGAAGTTGGATAGTGTCCCACTTTTACATAGACTAACCCCTTCATCATAACAAACGATAGAGGTATTGTCATCATGCAATCATGTATCCTTTCAGATTTGAGACTCAAGCTTTGGCTGTTGTGTTTGTTTACGTTTTAGAGTCACATAGAACTAATCATAACTTACTGACAAAGTCAATGAAAATTTGACAAGAGTATGGTGGATACGCCGCTGGTACTTCCTATATATAAGTATTCTCGTCAAAAGATCAGAAGCATTGTCAGGCGGTTATGAGAGGTTCCATGTAGGTTTTAGTATCGTCATGGTTGAAATTTTGTTTTATGATATAACCTTATCTTTCCAAACGTATCAATTCTCTCAAAACTCTTATGCAAGAGATCAGACCTAGTCAATCAACTCTGTTTATCCATATTCCGTATTCTTAAAACTTTAGGCATCAAAAAGCGATTCCTGTAGCAGAGTATTCAACCCTTATCAGGAACGTTACCGCCTCAAATGAAAATTTAAACTCTCACTCCCTTCCGAATATGTAATTGTCAAAATTAACACACCCTCTCTTGGAGTCAAATATACCACTACTTAAATTTCGGGATGAAATTTCTAAAAGTAGGGGATACTGTAACATCGGTCGAAAAACGGGTTTCCAAAACCCGCTTCGTTTATTAATCGAATATTCAGTTATAAAAATTTCGATGCGTAATTATTGCTCAAATTAATTTTAAACAACACATAGTTAATAAACATTTTAAAATTTAAAAACCATAATTGATAAATAATAATAAAATGTAAAAAAAAATTAAATGGGACTGCCGGGTTTCGAACCCGGGTCTCCACCCAACCAAACACACACAATACACCACTACACTACACCCACATATCTGTTGAAAACCTAAAGCAATTAAGTTATATACTAAAACAACGTTTGAATTTGAATCTCAGAACCAATAACAGTTGAAACCGGATTTCTAGCAAATCAAACCAAAAAACACGTTTTCCTTTTTGATTAACGCATGTAACTGCTTTCAATCATCAGACTTAACGGAAATTTTGAATCAATTCGTCTGAGCTGTATGAAATCATCGACCGTTAATCATTAATGAAACCGAAATCATAACTGCCTCTACTCTATAAATAGCAATCCTGGAATCCTTGTAGAACTCGCTCATACACTTGCTTAAACTCTCAAACACTCTGCATTCTCTGTCTTCAAAGATCACGTCGCCGGAAAAGTTTCAGTCACCGGAACTTCGTCGGAGATCACACCTGTTCGGTACAACATCCTTAAATCCTTTTCTGTTTAAATTATTTTCGTTAATCAGTAATAATCAATCAACTAATTCAATAAGAATTATTGATTAAACAGTCGTGATGATTCTCTGGTTTCATAAACTGAAGAAGATGAAGTTTGAAATGTGTCTAAAGGAAATTAAAACCGGTAAATATACCGGGTTAGACACACAGTCCAGTGGTGGACTGTGTGCATATTTAAATCATGGTCCCGGGTTCGAGTCTGTTGTGTTCCGATCCACTGAAATATCATACCCTTTTTATAAAAACCAAATCCTGAAGCACGTGATAAGTGTATAAATATAATAAACACCGGAATAATAACCGGGTTAGACACACAGTCCAGTGGTGGACTGTGTGCAAAAACATAAAGCACGTCGCGGGTTCGAGGCCAGACTCTCACACCGGTTCGATTGGTTTAAAAACCTTTTTAATTAAATAAAATTCTGAATAATCTAAATAGTATATAAATATAATTAAAATCAGAAATATTTCGGGTTAGACACGTAGCTCAGTTGGTAGAGCTGCGTGCACGTATACGGGAGGTCACGAGTTCGAACCTCACTCAGCGCATAATTAAACACAGTCCGACCGGTCAACGGTAAACGGTCAATGATCAACGGTCAAAAAGTCATTTTTTTTAAATTCTTTTTATTTATTTATTTTATTTAAAAATCAATTTAAAACACTTAAAAATAAGATTTTTAAAGTTAGAAAATTTCCTTAAATTCACAAAAAATAAATCTAACAATCCCATTAAGAGCACTAATTAAAAATATTAATCTCAAATAAAATTTATTTATTTATCGAA
Source organism: Scalesia atractyloides (assembly GCA_947069175.1). Lineage (NCBI taxonomy): Eukaryota > Viridiplantae > Streptophyta > Magnoliopsida > Asterales > Asteraceae > Scalesia > Scalesia atractyloides. The sequence continues at coordinate 88,490,003 of CAMTDV010000003.1, forward strand.
TTATTATGTTATTATTTAGGTTGGTTAAATCCAAATTCGTGCGCATTCATCATCAATCCAAGAAACGCACCCACTGTGAGTGAATTCTTACAAATTCCTCTTTTTATTCATGTTTTGGGGTGTATCATGTGTCGCTTTAATTAATTCGCTTATTCAAACTCGTGCTATTACCATTATATGATCTAAACTTATAATGTAAATATTGTTTGTTGTAATGTGTGTTTACATTTAGTCAAGTTGCGTGCAAATCAATTCATTAGGCCCATCAGTTCCTCGTTGGAGACGGGTTGAACATCGCGTGCCACAAAATCATTCATTAGGCCCATCAGTTCCTCGTGGGAGACGAGTTGAACATCGCGTGCCTCAAAATTATTCATTTGGTGTGTGCGTGTGCATTAATTAATATTATGTGTTTTGTGATTAAATTTACATCTACGTTTACTCATATGTGGTTATGCACTTTTCTTTTTATAACCAATATAATAAATACGTTCAACTGTTTTCATAGGATTCACTCGCCAACTTTTTGTTGACCCAAAACCCTATTTTTATACATGATACAGGTGGACAGGTTGAAGCAAGAAACACGTAGGAATTTGCCTTAGAAGAAAAATAATGAAGTCTTGAAAAATGTATAGAACATGTTGTACTTGTATGATTGATTGTAATGTTCTCCTTTAAAAAGAAACAATAAATATGAAACTTTATAATAAATGTCATGAGCTTTGATGAAAACCCAATCATGCCCCGACTACCATTTCCGCTGCGGGTCAGGGTGTGACATCGTCAAAGTTCAAATAGATAGGGTTGTAGAAGGTTGTGGATTGACTCGTATTTTGCTAGAGTCATGTATTTGTGGTGAAATAGAACTTTTGAAAGGTACAAAAGGAAGTTTTATTCAATGGCCCGTATATAAATAATATTCATATATTGATTTCATTTATTGTGTTGATACACTTTTGTGTCTGTCGCTTGTTCTTAGTTACATTTGTAATTGTATGGTCTTTGCTCAAGTGTCTGTATAAGTTTGGTCGTGTCGACCAAATCAAGGTATCCTTCTATCTTGGTTTTGTACGACATCTTAGTTAGTCTATGTTAAATGGGTGCACGTGTGCATACCGTTGAGTCTTGTGTACGTCATGCTACGTATGAGCCAGTTGCTCCGTACGAGCCAGTTGCTCTGTACGAACCAGTTGCTCCGTACGAAATTGGTTGCTCCGTACGAAATTGGTTGCTTCGTACGAACCAGTTGCTCCGTACGAAATTGGTTGCTCCGTATGAACCAGTTGCTCCGTACGAACCAATTTTGTACGGATGACCAGCATGGACACTATATAAGCAGACATGCACCTCTCAGTCAAGGTAGCTCTTGGTTGCACTGTTGGCTCTGTTGATCTTTTGGTAGGATCTCTCTGTTGGCATTTCTGGTGCAGATGAAGACACAAGAACACAAGCAGTTTGTTGAGTCGTATGAGCATTGTTTGTATATGTTTGTACTAGTTCTCATCTCTTAATAAAGATAGTGAATCTTTGGTTATCCCGTGTTCTTACTTTGCTTTGGTTTGCATGCATACTTGGATTCCGCACTCGTATGTGTGTTGCATGAACAAGAAATAGGTTTAACTTGATCCTCAGGTGGACCTACAAGTGGTATCAGAGCTTTGGCTCTCTTCCTTGTTCAAAACCAAGCTTAGTGTTATGTCTGAGCTAGTTTGAAGGTTTCTTGAAGTGTTCTTGAACTCCCAGCAGAAAACTTAAGTTTTGAATAGATAACTAACTTAAAACTTGGTTAAAATCTGTTATATCCAGAAAGTTTTCATTAAAATTTTCTTTTGTTTTTTTCAAGTTGATGTCGAAGAAATTCACCAGAAAACTCATCCGTACGAAGTTGGTTCGTACGAAGGAACTCATCCGTACGAATGTTGGTTCGTACGAAAGAACTCATCCGTACGAAGTTGGTTCGCACGAAAGAACTCATCTGCACGAACTTATCTGTACGAAACATTGGTTCATACGAATAATCTTCGTTATTGTTTGTTTTTCGTCTTTCAGATTTTAAAAGCTGTGTGCTTTTCAAATATTTTCAAAATTGTGATTTTTAAGAGGGAACTGTTATTTTTAAACTTTAAACCTTTCAATTTTTCATAATCAAGAAAATTTAATGAGTTCTAATCCGTGGGATTGGAGTAGTTCAAGCTCAAATAAGGAGTCTTCGCAAAGCTCCGCAACATCATGGGTTAAGTCTTTGATGCCTCAACATACAACTATGATCTCTGCAAATCATTGGGCATGTGTTGCGAATCAGAATCAAAGCATCCAAACTCTATTAATGAGCGAAAGTGAAACAAGGAGTAATAAACGTCTGCCGAAGCTAAACCACATGAATGATTATCCTTCGTGGAAAAGTCGTTTTCATACGTATGTTCTTGGACAGAACACAGAATTGTGGACGTGTTTTACTACACCCTATAAAGAATCACTTGAAGAAGCCGGATCAAATCCAACCTCCTTAGCCAATCTAGACGAGAGTGACAAGAAGGCATATGATCTAGAGAAGAAGGCGTTTGCTATCCTCACTCAAGCTCTTCATAAAGACATTTATCATCTTTGTGTACTGTACAACCACGAAAAATCTGTGGGATACTTTGGAAGCAAGAGGAGAGGGTAATGCTGCTACCAGGAAAATTCGGCATGATTTACTCAAGAAGGAGTTTGAAGGTTTCATGTTTATGGAAAATGAAACGTTGGATGATATGACCACACGGTTTTATCATCTGCTCAGCACCTCACAAAGTGTTAGCAGCACCACAAGAAATTGTGATGCGATTTGTTGATGCTTTACCATCGAAATGGGGTCAATTTATTGACTTCTTAAAACATACAGGTGTTTTGGACTCAATTAGTATTTATGAATTTGTGCAGAAACTGGAGAACAAGAATGAAGAAGAACTCCGGAAGGCACAACGAGTCACCGTTCCACAAAACCCTGAGATGTACTTCGGAGGTAGTAATGCAGGTACAAACTCAAGCCAGCAACCGAAGCTACAAACCACGTTTGTGTCAATCGTGAACCCCTTCCTACAACAACCTGTTCAATCAAGTTAGTCTGCGGGCTCAAGTAATCAAGCTTATAGACAAGCATTTGATCTGAAAGCCTTCCTTCCACAGCCAAGAGATTTAGAACATCAAGCTCCACAGCAAGCTCATCAACAAGCTTTCTACGGAAACAATTGTCAATATGCAAATCCCAACATTGTCAAACTTGACACGTCACATCTCTCCAAAGTCAGCGTAGAAGTTGCACAGGAACACATGGAACTTCTAAACACAATTATCAGTGTTGTGGTTTAGTTGCAGATCAAATAGGAAATATCAATTTGACAAACGAAGACTACCAACAAATTGATCAAGATGAGATGGAGCTGATGGATATCAAGTGGGCATTTGCAAGCGCTGTGAGAAGAACAAAGGACTACATGCGGAGAATAGGGAGAACCAGTTTGGAAAGTAAGGAAGATACAAAATACGGCTTTGATAAAACTGCCGTAACTTGCTTCAACCGTGGAGAAAGAGGTCACTTCAAACGGGAATGCACAAGACCCAGCAAGGAAGGAAATCACAACCCCTTTTGAAATCAGTCTCAACCACCCAACACAGCTCAACAATGATTGAAGAATGGTAGCTGTTGGAAACTCTAACAATACCAATCAACCAGGACCTTCAAACACACATAGAGCTTTGATAGTTCAATCTGATGAAGGATGCGATTGGTCAGTACAGTTGGGAACTCAGAACAACGGAAGAACTGCATGTTATGCAAAGATCGTTGATCAAATAAAACATGTTCACAGCATCAATACTCCAGATAATGATGATACTTCTGGGTATGTTGGTAGTTCTGATGAAGAGTGTTCAAGTTCAGGTGGTTATGGATCTGATTCCGATATCAGAAACCAGAGTGATGCTGAGATTAGCAAGTTGCTGAGTGAAGCTGAGATAGTGATGTGTGAAAATGTGGGTATGATGAAGAATGTAGAAGCTGCAGTGAAGGAGACAGAGACACTCTTTACAGATGATGCAGCCTTCCCTCATCACACTGCCTTCATGGCAAATGTTGCAGGTTCTACAAGTCAAGTAAATTCTGACCCTCCTACAATTTGCAATGATTGTGTTGAATTAAAAATAAAGTATGAAACCGTCAACAGTCATAATCAAAATATAGTTCTTGAACTATCAAAGTACAAAGAGGCGAATTTGGCTCTAACCCGAAATGAAAAAGAATTCAAATCTGTAATAGAAACCCTTAAGAAAAGTGTTTTTGAATTGACAAAAACAGTTTTGATTAAACAAACAGGAATTAGCAACTATATTAATCTCCTAGAAGAAACTAAGAAAGAGTTAGCCATCGCTAATGCGAATATGATTCGATCAAGCTCAAATTGGAAAGTTATTCTAACTCCCGCTATGTGCTTGATTATATCATTGATGTTCAAAAGCTAAAGGGAGATGTTCAGTGCATTGGGTATAAGTCGTGTCCACCCCGAATGAAACACAACTACACCAAAATGCCTGATGAAGAGGAGATGCCTCATTTTGAACCCTATGCACCTTTGAATCCTAAAGAATTTGCAGCAGGGTTATGGTTCAAACTAGACAATTCCTCCTAAGAACCAAGCAAGCCAGAAAATTCATCGTCTGATGTTGTTCAAAATCCATCTGATGAAGAGGATGATGGTACATCAGATGATGAATCAAGAAAAGGTGATCAAGATCAGCCTCTTAATGAAAGGAAAAGAATAGAACTTTCTGCTACTCCTAGTACTCACAAAGTGTTAGCAGCACCACAAGATATTGTGATGCGATTTGTTGATGCTTTACCACCGAAATGGGATCAATTTATTGACTTATTAAAACATACAGGTGTTTTGGACTCAATTAGTATGTATGAATTTGTGCAGAAATTGGAGAACAAGAATGAAGAAGAACTCCGGAAGGCACAACGAGTCACCGTTCCACAAAACCCTGAGATGTACTTCGGAGGTAGTAATGCAGGTACAAACTCAAGCCAACAACCGAAGCTGCAAACCACGTTTGTGTCAATCGTGAACCCTTTCCTACAACAACCTGTTCAATCAAGTCAGTCTGCGGGCTCAAGTACTCAAGCTTATGGACAAGCATTTGATCTGAAAGCCTTCCTTCCACAGCCAAGAGATTTAGCACATCAAGCTCCACAGCAAGCTCCTCAAAGAGCTTTCTAAGAAAACAATTGTCAATATGCAAATCCTAACATTGTCAAACTTGACACGTCACATCTCTCCAACGTCAGCGTAGAAGTTGCACAGGAACACATGGAACTTCTAAACACAATTATCAGTGCTTATTGTGGTTTAGTTGCAGGTCAAATAGGAAATATCAATTTGACAAACGAAGACTACCAACAAATTGATCAAGATGAGATGGAGCTGATGGATATCAAGTGGGCTTCGCAAGCGCTGTGAGAAGAGCAAATGACTACATGCGGAGAACAGGGAGAACCAGTTTGGAAAGCAAGAAAGATACAAAATACGGCTTTGATAAAACTGCCGTAACTTGCTTCAACTGTGGAGAAAGAGGTCACTTCAAACGGGAATGCACAAGACCCAGCAAGGAAGGAAATCATAACCCCTTTTGAAATCAGACTCAACCACCCAACACAGCTCAGCTCAACAATGAGTGAAGAATGGTAGCTGTTGGAAACTCTAACAATACCAATCAACCAGGACCTTCAAACACACATAGAGCTTTGGTAGTTCAATTTGATGAAGGATGCGATTGGTCAGTACAGTTGGGAACTGAGAACAACGGAAGAACTGCATGTTATGCGAAGATCGTTGATCAAATAAAACATGTTCACAACATCAATACTCCAGATAATGATGCTACTTCTGGGTATGCTAGTAGTTCTAATGAAGAGTGTTCAAGTTCAGGTGGTTATGGATCTGATATGATGCTGAGGTTAGCAAGTTGCTGAGTGAAGCTGAGATAGTGAAGTGTGAAAATGTGGGTATGATGAAGAATGCAGAAGCTGCAGTGAAGGAGACAGAGACACCCTTTACAGAAGATGCAGCCTTCCCTCATCACACTGCCTTCATGGCAAATGTTGCAGGTTCTACAAGTCAAGTAAATTCTGACCCTCCTACAATTTGCAATGATTGTGTTGAATTAAAAATAAAGTATGAAACCGTCAACAGTCATAATCAAAATTTAGTTCTTGAACTATCAAAGTGCAAAGAGGCGAATTTGGCTCTAACCCGAAATGAAAAAGAATTCAAATCTGTAATAGAAACCCTTAAGAAACGCGTTTCTGAATTGACAAAACAGTTTTGATTAAACAAACAGGAATTAGCAACTATAATAATCTCCTAGAAGAAACTAAGAAAGAGTTAGCCATCGCCAATGCGAATATGATTCGATCAAGCTCAAATTGGAAAGTTATTCTAACTCCCGCTATGTGCTTGATCATATCATTGATGTTCAAAAGCTAAAGGGAGATGTTCAATGCATTGGGTATAAGTCGTGTCCACCCCGAATGAAACACAACTACACCAAAATGCCTGATGAATAGGAGATGCCTCGTTTTGAACCCTAAGTACCTTTGAATCCTAAAGAATTTGCAGCAGGGTTATTGTTCAAACTAGACAATTCCTCCCAAGAACCAAGCAAGCCAGAAAATTCATCGTCTGATGTTGTTCAAAATCCATCTGATGAAGAGGATGATGGTACATCAGATGATGAATCAAGAAAAGGTGATCAGGATCAGCCTCTTAATGAAAGGAAAAGAATAGAACTTTCTGCTACTCCTAGTACTCAATCTGTTGAGATTCAAGAGACCGTTCCTAAGAGATTTGTCAAGAAAAAAGTGTCGACAGATGAAGCAGATAATGTGTTGTATACGTTGGTTGGAGATAAGAAAATCTATTCGAACAAAGTTTTTCCAATTAAAAACGTAATCCAATCTCTATAGATCAGGTGTTTGAGAAATCAACAGCCAAAGTTTTAGAGAAGAAAAAGCCAACCAAATCACAACCATTGTCCGCTTCAACAGAAAAACAATGGAAGCAAGTTGAAACGTCTAACGTTTCACAACTGAAAGTTGACGCAAAAGGCTCTCGCTACAGGAAAAAAGGCTAAAAATGTTAAATTTGTGAGTTCTAAGAGTACCGATAAAGTCAAAACTTTTCAGGGAAAATCTAATATAGATTTTGTAAAGAAAGTCATGATTTTGAAAAGAAATAGTCAAAATAATTACACCCAACACACGGATGGATGTAATGAAAATGAACCCAGTACCTCAAGACCCACAAGTTCTACATCAAGCCAAGAAACACGATCTCCTAGTTTTGTTGAAAGGAGAAAATGTTTCAAATGTGGAGAGTTTGGCCACATTATAAAAGATTGTAAAAATCCAGCCAAACCAAAATTTGTTGAGAAAACCCCTCATGAACCAACTTGCCAACGTAAATCTGTTTCTCCAACACAAGATAAACGAATTATTAAAGATCAAAAAGAGAAACAAAAACGTAAACAAGTAAAAGCAATTGAAAAAGCTTTAAAACCGGATTCTTCAGAAAAGAATCAAAGATCTTCAAAGATAATAAAACCAGAAAGTACTAAAACTGTAAATAATAGTCAATCTGGTAATAATCAACGATCTTGGAAACAGAAGACCGGTAGTAGTTCAAGAGGAGGAACTCAGTTTGACAACAATAAAAAAAGAGAGATCACATTTCTTGATGATAAGGGACGACCCAAGACCACTAAGGCTTGGGTCCCCATCTCAAACTAATCTTGTTTGTGAAATGTGCAAGGTGTTCCAGGAGGAACTGTACACAGTCATTGGATTGTTGACAGTGGAGCATCAAGGCACATGACATGCGACTTGCAGCTCCTGTATGATGTGAAAAGCATTATGGGTGGTTATGTTGCCTTTGCTGGTGATAAAGGTGGATACATCACTGGAGAAGGAATGGTCTCCAATGGTGTTGTGAGTTTTGATAAGATCAATTATGTGCGGCAAATTAATCACAATCTTCTTAGCGTTTCTCAAATCTGCGACAAGAAGTTCACGGTACATTTTGATGATACCGGTTGTTATTTGCTGAAACCTGGATTCAAGATCCCCAAGGAATGGATTCTCCTATCGGCTCCAAGAATTAACGACTTGTATATTCTTGATATGAGTCAAGCTATTACAACATCTGCACAAGTCACATGTTTTGTCTCCAAAGCCACCAAGAAGGAATCAATCTCTTAGCACAGACGAATGGGACACATCACCTGAAAAATGAACTATTTGGTGAAGAACAATCTAGTGAATGGTATACCAGTCAAGAATTTTCATCTTCAAGACGTCTGTGTATCATGCCAGAAGGGAAAGCAAGCAAGAAAATCCCATCCCGTGAAGAAGATCAACACTGTGAAGATGCCTCTGGAACGTCTTTATATGGACCTATTTGGACCTATGAAACACAAGACAACCTTTGGTGATTCTTATTGTCTGGTAGTTACTGATGACTATTCTAGATTTTCATGGGTAAATATGTTGGCACACAAGAGTGAAGTTCCTAATATCCTCAAGAATCTCCTGACCCTGTTAGAGAATTTGTACAATCTGAAGGTAAGGAGACAGAAGCGATAATGGCACCGAATTCAAGAATCAAGTTATGGATGAGTACTGCTCCTCAAAGGGTATTCCGCATGAGTACAGTTCTCGCTACACTCCACAACAGGATGGTGTCGCTGAGAGGAAGAATCAAACTCTTATTGAAACTGCAAGAACCATGTTAGTAGAATCAGAACTTCCTGTTCAATTTTGGGGAGAAGCTGTTGCTACTGCATGCTACACGATGAATAGAGTTCTAACTGTAAAGAGACATGGGAAAACATGCTTTGAGTTGTTACATAAAAGGAAACCAGATGTTTCTTTCTTAGAACCTTTTGGAGCTCCATGCACTATGATCGACCCACATGGAAAGTTTAGTCCGAAGGCTATCGAAAGTTTCTTTCTTGGATATGCTACTCCAAATTCCAGGGTGTGGAATTTATCTTCGAAGAAGATTGAAGAATGGGGAGAAGTCAAGGTTCAGAGATATACAGAATCAGTTAGAGCTCCGGGTGCTCCTTGGATGTTTGACTACGATGGGCTGTTCGACTCCTTTAATATGCCAACTTTTGATGATTCCTCTGCTGCTGCTCAAATGCTACTAGAAAGTGATACAGCAATTGACTCATCATTAGTTCGACCAATTATTGTTAACCCTCAAGTATCGACTTCGGTTAACAATTTTGTTCAAAATGAGGAATTCGAAGACACTGCAGATTATAATGTTTCATCAGAAGAAGATGTGAAGCTACCTCTAGTGCGGTTCCTGGAATTTCAGATGTTACGTCAAATATTCAACCTCAAGGGACGACGGAAGGTCATGCATCTAATTCCTCATCAAATCCAGCTCTCGATTTGTCTGTTGATCTGAATATCAACAATTTGGGTATCAATTGAGTTCCTGATGTTCCAGAGACTCGAGTTCATAATACCCATCCTCAGCAGAATATTATTAGAGATGTCCAGAATGGTGTGCAGACTCGTAATCAGCTTCGAAACAACTAGAATGTTGGATTGCATTCGGAAATCAGGGAATTTGGTGGTCAGAATGATTGGTCTTTTGCCTGCTATGTGTGCCAAGTTGAACCAAAATCTTGGAAGGAGGCAATGAAAGAAGACTCTTGGGTTGAAGCCATGCAGGAAGAACTTCAGCAATTTCAGAAGTTAGGCGTCTGGAAATTGGTTGACCGGCCTGACAGCTATAAGAAGATTGGTACATGATGGGTGTACAAATGCAAGAAGGATGGCCGAGGTGTTGTTGTGAGAAACAAAGCGCGATTGGTTGTTCAAGGTTTTAATTAGGTCGAAGGCATTGATTACAATGAAGTTTATGCACCGGTTGCACGACTTGAGGCGATAAGAATCTTTTTGGCTTATGCGTCCTACAAGAAGTTCACCGTTTATCAGATGGATGAGAAAAGTGCATTTCTTCATGGTGTGGTGGAAGAGGAAGTATATGTTGAGCAACCGCCAGGTTTTGAAGATCCAATCCATCATGACAAGGTTTGGATTCTCAATAAGGCGTTATATGGTCTTCATCAAGCTCTGAGGGCTTGGTATGAAACGTTGTCTATCTATCTGTTGAAGAACGGTTTTTGACGAGGCTTGATCTACTGTACTCTCTTCATCAAGGAAAAGAACGAGGATTTCCTTCTAGTGCAAGTTTATGTTGATGACATTATCTTTGGGTCTACCGACGATCGAATGTTCGAAGAATTCGAACAGGTTATGCAGGAGAAGTTCGAGATGAGCGCTATGGGAGAAATGACTTTATTTTTAGGTTTACAGGTTCAACAATCACAGGAAGGGATCTTTATCCATCAACCAAGTACGTCGGAGATATTCTCAAGCGATTTCAGATGGACGACTCAAAGCCTTTGGGAACTCCATTAGCTCAAAATCATGGGATTGCTCCAGACGGAATGGGTGAACATGTGGAACCATCTCTCTATCGTGTTATGATCGGATCTCTCATGTATCTTACTGCTTCAAGACCCGATATAATTTACCAAACATGTCTTCTGGCGCGCTATCAGTCTAGTCCGAAAGTTTCTCATTTGATGGCTGTGAAAAGGATCTTTCGTTATTTAAAGGGTCGCACGGACACTAGTCTATGGTACCCTAAGGATGATAACTTTGATCTGACAGCATTCAGTGATTCTGATCATGGCGGCTGTAAAATCGATGCAAAGTCAACAACAGCGGGATGTCAGTTCTTGGGAAATCGCCTAGTCACATGGCAATGCAAGAAGCAAACTTGTGTAGCTACATCAACATGTGAGGCTGAGTATATTTCAGCTTCTAGTTGCTGCTCTCAGGTTCTATGGATTCAACAGCAGATGCGCGACTACGGTTTTGAATTTCTAACTACTCCTATTTTTGTTGATAACGAAGCTGCTTTACAGATAACTTGGAATCCTGTACAACACTCCAAAACAAAACACATTGAGATTAAGTATCATTTCATACAAGATTGTTATGAAAAGAAACTTATCAATGTTGTTAAAATCCACATTGATCACCAACGTGCTGACCTTTTTACCAAAGCCTTTGATAAATCACATTTTGATTATCTACTTTTGGTCAATGGCATCAAGGTGAAACCCGAGTAACTCAACCATGGCTAATTATTTTTTCTACGTATTTTTCTAAAAATCTAAAACTACAAAAAGATTTTCCGTTTTATATTTTAGGGGGAGAAATTTTCAAGAAAATACAAAAATATACCTTTTATTTATTTACCTTCTATATTTAAGGGGTAGAAAATTTAAGAAAAATACAAAAACAATAGAAAAATAAAAAATGAGTTTCTTGGATAAGTTGAAGATGATGAAATACACCGGTAAATCTGTCAGAAATGGTCAAAAGCATAGAAAGAAGATTGATAAGTAGCTTGTCTTATGATGTATCGGTAGGCTCACAATCAGACTAAAATGTGCTAGTTGATATAAACTTAACAGATAGAACGCCAGGTGGGAACCATTCATTGGCATATGGTCTTGGTACCGAAATCTCGTTTGATAGAGTGCCGAGGGTCTGAGATATATGGTCTTTATGCTTACTTATCATCTGAGTATCATGGTTGAATCTTTTGCCAAAAAATAACGGTGACGCAAGTCTAGAACTTCCATGATATCATACATACGTGTACATACTGCATACGACCATCAATAAGTGATAAAAATATCACATCCCCAAAATAAGTGATAAAATATCACAAGCTTTATGCGGGAGCTAAGTTCGTCTCTTTGTCGGTACGATGCTACTAACCTGTTCACGGACTTACTCCTGTGCCCTGCATGCATATGAAAATCAAGTTCCTCATCAATAAGTGATTTAATCACATAGGACTTGTTTTCAATCAAATAAGTGAGTATCTCACATCATATACGTCAAAACAGATGATAAAGCAGTATACTCACCGGTAAGATCTACTCTCATGCATATCTTGATACGGGAATGTGAGTGGTTGAACACCGGCTAGTAAGTATAAATCATATCCTAATCATATCTCCTAATCATGATTACATCTGATAAGTCGAGCTTACATGGACAACAATACCGATAATCATAGTTGAATACTTATCTATTTAATTTTGAAGTTTAAAACCGAATATCGTTTTTGACAAAGATTAAAAAAACAGTTGGTATGATTCTCTTACCTTGAAACTCGAAAAAGATTGTTCGATAAATATATAGTTTATCTGTATATTTTTTTATTTTAAGTCTAGTTTACTTAGTTGCTTATAATATTTCTTTTTGAAAGTTAGCCATAGTTGAGACTCAAAAGTTTTCTACCAAGATACTCTCAGAAAACCATTTGTTTGATATCGCAACTTCATAATGTAATATCTTGCAACACGTAACCCATCAAAGAAAACCAAAATCTGTTCGAAAGCACTTTTCCTAAACATAACTGTGTGATTTGTGTGGATATGTGCCAAGTTCAGTTTTGAAAAACAGGAATTCATACGAGTGTGTGTATCTCGTACGAATGAACCTGGTCAGCTGTTTGACTTGGTCATTTGTTTACTTAAATAAGTTAATCTTCATACGAATTAAGTGTTATTCGTATGGTTTGGTATTTCTTCGTTCAGGGAATACATTCACACGGAAAAGTTATGATAAATTTTTCGTGTGTATTCCCTGATAAATTTATGTTTTAGTTATATATCTATTTATTGAGTACAGAATGGAACAAAAGAACATAAACGGAAACCAGCAATGAAGATAACTAACAAGTCAGAAGAAGAAACATAAAAGATTTGATGTTTCTGAAAAGTTTGAAGACCTGATGCTCTATCAGTGGATAGCAGATCTTCACGGGGAGTTTGTTGATACTCCAAGCCATTCCAGTGAGAAGACCAAAGTATGATGACCAAAGATTGAAGACCGAAGACCAAGCAACATCCAAGGGGGAGTTTGTTGATACACTTTTGTGTCTGTCGCTTGTTCTTAGTTACATTTGTAATTGTACAGTCTTTGCTCAAGTGTCTGTATAAGTTTGGTCGTGTCGACATCTTAGTTAGTCTGTGTTAAACGGGTGCATGTGTGCATACCGTTGAGTCTTGTGTACGTCATGCTCCGTACGAACCAGTTGCTCCGTACGAAATTGGTTGCTCCGTACGAACCAGTTGCTCCGTACGAACTAGATGCTCCATACGAAATTGGTTGCTCCGTACAAACCAGTTGCTCCGTACGAACCAATTTCGTACGGATGACCAGCATGGACACTATATAAGCAGACATACACCTCTCAGTCAAGGTTAGCTCTTGGTTGCACTGTTAGCTCTGTTGATCTTTTGGTGGGATCTGTCTGTTGACATTTCTGGTGCAGATGAAGACACAAGAACACAGGCAGTTTGTTGAGTAGTATGAGCATTGTTTGTATATGTTTGTACTTGTTCTCCTCTCTTAATCAAGATAGTGAATCTTTGGTTACCTCGTGTTCTTACTTTACTTTGGTTTGCATGCATACTTGGATTCCGCACTCGTATGTGTGTTGCATGAACAAGGAATAGGTTTAACTTGATCCTCAGGTGGACCTAGATATTGATATACTAATAATTTTTATAACGTACAGATTTTGAACGAAGATTCTCCTCAAACTATAGAACTGTGTCATCAATTTATAAGTACACCTTATAGGCCACAGGTTATGTTTAATATATATTATTATTTTTAATTTCTTGATATTAAAAAACAATATGATTTGCCATTGTAGTTTGAGGCAACATCTGCTGACCAACAACAAGCGATTCCAAATGAAAGAAACGAGTATCAAATATACTCGTATGCATTACAAGATAATGAGACTTTTATCAATTGGTAAACACATTATTTATATATGTGTGTGTATGTGTTTATATTTATGTTTGTTTACTTATAACATTGTTATTGATTGAAGTATTTCATTGATAAACAGTTTTCTGAGAATACAGCGGCCGAGCATGTTTCTTTTCATAAACCTACTGAGCCTATTAATGTTAATCAACCTAGTGAGCCTATTCATGCTTATCAACATACCAAGCTCGTTATTGCTAATCAACCTACAAAGACCGTTCATGCTAATCAATCTACCTAGCCCATTCTTGACTGTCAGCATACCAAACCTATTTTTACTTCTAAACCATCAAGAGAAAGAACAAAGGTATCAAAAGAAAAACCAAAAGTATCTAAAGAAAAAACAAAAGTATTAGAACTTTTAGAAATAGCGAGGTCCAGGCCTCAAAACATATATGGATTAGCGCAAATAGTGACACTTCAATCTGAAAAAGCCTTGTCTATGGTTTTTACTTCGCCAAATGGGATGTATGAGGAACGTGTTCAAGAGACGATTGAATTTAGCCGGTTATACAGTTATGTGTCAACGGTTGGCTAGATGTTTGCTTTGTGCATTGGTTCACAATGTATGTTCCGCTAATTTTTATTTAAATATTTTATGTAGTTTTTTTTACTATATAACCGAGGGTTACTATTCTTATCACATTTCTTTCTACTTTAATTTTAGGTATTTATATGAAGCTGGGGACCGGGAGGGTTTAAATAATACTACATATTTTCATCCTCGTTATATTGAAGGTGAACTTGTCTCAGATGATGGTGACTTTGTGATTAACTACATTAAAAAGGTCATCTCTTTTCATAAGGACAAACAATCGTTTATTACATCATATATAGCCGGGTATTCTATTTGTTTCATATGAAGATCATTTATATTAATGCTTCAACCTTCTTCTAGTTATGTTAGAATATTGTTTTCGTTTTTATTTGTTAAGTGTTTCTTAAATCAGACCATTTTACACAGGGAACACTAGGTATTAATTATACTTCAACATCATCCGGTATATAAAACTTGGAAGGGGTACATACTTGATTCACGTAAAGGTAAAAATGATAATGATTATTCATGTTATGATATTACAACATTATTCAAACAGGCCATAGGAAAAAATATGACGTGGACTAAGATTAAGTAAGTTCTGATTCATTTTTTGTAGTTTGTTTATTTCTATATTTTATTTAAATAATTGTAAGTTCAATTAACTATTTAGTGTCGTCTACAACCTAATGGATGGGAGTACGGTTATTGTGTTATGTTGGCTATGTATGATTTTGTGATTTGTAACAGAGAACATATGGTAAGTATATTTTGTACATTCCTATTTACATACGTTTAACAACAATGTGTATTAAACCATAACCTAACTTTTATTTATCTTTATGTTTTAGTTGGTAAATAAAACTACAATGGTTCGTCAAGGTGAAATTGATGAATTTGTAGAACGTACTTTAAAGGTGTTTATATAATCTTTTGGTGATGCTGAGGATGAGGAGGATCAATGAAGGTAAGTGTATTAGTATGCGAATCTATTCATAGTATCTTTTTTCCAGTTTTTCTGCATTTTTATAAATGTTTAGGAAACTTGAGTGAGCCTCAGAACATAGTCTTTTGATTCATTGTATTGAGAATTAATTGCAAAGATGGTTAAGTCACTTTAATCCGTTCGTCTATCTGACCCTAAGGGCCTAGGCGCACATATATTATTAGGGATTCCTAGGAGCAACACATGGCTTTGTATTAATGTTGACTATAGTTGACATGACTTATGTATTAAAATTTTCTAGAATTTGGAATCGTGCTTTATTTTAATCCTAAATGGTAGCTGATAAACATTTTATGTGTTTTGATCAGTGGCAAAGGGATTCTAGTTAACTGGTCAGAGCTTGTGGTGGATGAAGGAAGTTGCACAAAGTCAAAGAGGTTTTTGAAGTGTTTTTTGCATGGGTGTAAAGCTGAATAATTTGATTTTTTTCTTTGTTAAATTGAATGCTTGACTAATGGGTCAAGATGGATCCTTTAGCTATTTATAAAACGGTTCATTGTTTGGTATATCCTTTTCATATATGTGTTTGTAAATCTCTTGAATCAAGATGAACTACATATGGGTCTTGGTGAAATATATGGATGCACCACCCAACTAACTGGCTTAGTCCCACCACAAACCGTCTTATTAGGCTTTAATATGATGCTTTATAAATATGACGGCCAATACACTAGAAACCGTCTTATTAACATACCAAACCGTCTTATTAGGCTCTAATATGACGCTTTATGTATATTAAATATGACGGTTAACATATTAGGCTTTAATATGGAACCTTAAAACATATCAAATATGACGTTCTATTGAAATGTCTTAAAAAGGTTTTAATACCAAATATGACGCTAATGACAAAAAATGGCGCTGTCTTTTAAGACGATTAATATACCATCATATTTGATTGAAAAACTGCTATATTAGATCTCTCTTTTTGTACTAGTGTTCGGCATTCATGGGCGTTGAATGATCAGTTTATCTATACTATATTATAATGCATGACAGATGGTTATTTTAAGATACACAAAATAATAAGAACTTATTTCCTCTTTATTTATAAATACACTTTTAAAATGAGGGTACCTTGGTCTTTTAAACACTAATTATATTTTAGTCTCTCATCTTATTACACTTAATTCCCTTTATTTTAACAAATTATGGATAATTAGTTACACTTTTCCCTCTTCACAACAAACTTATAATTCTTTTACGAATTCTTGCCATATCTTATAAACTATAATGTTTTTTAAAAAAATCAATGGATACGGTGATGACCTACTTATTTTTTCTCGATGTTTCGATAGTTGTGTTGGTCAGTATAGTTGTGCGGACTAAAATGTACAAGTAGATAATACATTAGTGTACAAGTGATTGAAGCTATGTGTGCTATCACATTTCAAATGCTCAAGAATTTCTACGTTGTTGTCATTATTGTTAATTTAATAATATTCCAACCATTTTTACTCTGATTTTCGTTTAATTAAGATTGTTCACCATTTGTTCCGGCGACTAGATAAAATTTTGGAAACTTGCAAATATGGGTTTGATGTGAGCTTGGTTTGTATTTTGTATGTTTGTGTATTTGCTTGGTTAGGTGCACACACTTACATGGGTAGCAGGTAGTAAACTAACATCAAACAAGCTCACTTGGTTTATCCAAATGGTTATATTAAAATAATGTTTTATTAGTTTTCTCCATCTTTTACCTAATGAACTGGTATGTGGCCACAATGAAAAAGAAAAACCTTTAATAGACTGAAACACGCTTGGTTAAATTAGATGACATCGCCTAAATAATGGAATAGCTTTTTTGTCGATTTTAGCAGGTTATTTGCATTGCATTTTTTAGTAGAAGATCCATATGTGTATGCAAAAGAATTTGTTATATGTCCATAATATTTTATTTTAAAGGACAAGCAGGTTGAAAAGAATTAAGCACCATAAAATAATATCATTTTACTTATACATATTTAAATGCAATTGTAAGTGTTGTGCAGATTAAAATGTACAATGGTACCTTGTTCGGGTTTGTTCAGTTTACATTATCACATTCCAACCCTTTTCAATGTGTTTCCTACAAGCATAACATAAACTAGAAAACAAAACCAAAGAAAAGCCTGCAACTAGATCAACAACAAACCATTCAGTTATCCTTACTACCCTTTTCAACGTGTTTTCTACAAGCATAACTACGAAAAAAACAACAAAAAAGCCTGGAGCTAGATCAACAACAAACCCACGGGCAGAAGACCAAGTCCACCCAGCTGCCATGAAGATAATTTGGACCTGATCTTTTAAGCCGTTGTACTAAAAACTTTAGTACAAAAGTTTTTAGCCAAATTATTTTTGAATATTTTTAAAGACCCAAACATTTCAAACCTAAATAAACAAATTCATAATTGAACTGAACTGAACTATACCCACATGCAAAAACCAAAACTAGAAAACTAGCACCGGACAACAATCTAAAACTTAAAAACTTGATTTTTGGTTTTGGTTCGATTTAAGCCCAACACTGAGACGGATCGACCCATGCAAATCCCTGCAAGTATTAAGTTTTATATTCAAGTTCCTCATTATTAACCAATTTATCAAGCCTTGAAGATTCTTAACTTTCTTTGTAATTTATATCATATAGCGACATGAATGAATAAAAGACGAGAACTTGTCTTATGAGAGACATGTCTCATACAAGTGAAATAACTACTAAACATAACAAAAATATCTTTATATTTCCATGTGATCGGTGGCTGAAAATTCTACGTTCAACGCAGATTCTTCATTTTCACGACCTTTTAATAAACATATTTTAGGAACTTTTTATCCGTCTTAAATATCTAATTCAAAAAAACTTTATAAATTTCTTATCCGTCTTAAATATCTAATTCAATAAAACTTATATAAAAGCTATTTTATTTATCTTAAAAATCTAATTAAAAAAACCTTTATATAGAATACCACATTCATCAGAATGGAATTTTAGTTTTCATAAAAAAATTTCAAAATTATTATTATTATTTTTTTTAGAAAAATTTTAGTTTTCATAAAACCTTTTTTATAAAAACATTTTTTAGATGTTTTCCACCAACAAACTTTTAGGAAAAAACTTCATTATATAAACAAAATACGTCTTTAAAAACTGAATATAAAACACAACAAACTTTCTAACTAAATGGGTGTCATATCTAATAGAACACCAAGTGGAAAAACAATTTTTTTAAAAATTAAACCCTAATACATTACTAAAGTTATCCTATAAATACATAATAATAGTAATAGTAATAGTAATAGTAATAGTAGTAATAATAATAATAATAATAATAATAATAATAGTAATAATAATAATAATAATAATAATAATAATAATGTACACCTACGTTTATTGCTAAACAAAGTAAAAAAAATGGATTCAATTCCGAATTCAACTATTTGGAAAGACCAAGCATGTGATACTGAAGCATCTAAGGTCAGTTTAGTAAATCAAAGCAATGCATATACGTTTTTTTTACTTTTATGTGAATGTTGTTAACATATTTGATTTTTCAGATTCAGTTGTACGATGAACATACCAATTTAAACAAGCCAATTCACCGTACAAGTTTCTAAGTTATTGATTTTGCAGGTTTTGAAGTTTTGACTTTGTGTATATCTTTCATATTAACAAGTTTGTTATGTCAATAAATATATTTTATTGTAGGATGATGGTGAGAAAAGTGTTGATATTATTTATTATGGTGCAATGTTTATTCCATACAAGTCTAATCTTCAACTTAAATTTGGTGAAGAGGTAATGTTAATGTTTATTTAATCCTATCTTTAACTTCTATATTCAATTTTTGCCATTTTTTAAGGATCGAAAGTTTGAAACTCAAAGAAAGAGATCTAAAAGGCTCTTTGAGTGGAAATTGAGTGAGGTTTTCAACTTTTATGTTTAAGACTTATCTTTCCTTATTCGTATGCTACTTTATATAACTTTTATTTATGTTTAAAACTTATTTTTTCTTATTCGTGTGTTACTTTATTGCATCAATGGTAATGATTTTTTGAAGTACTTGATAATTTAAATTCTAAATTTAATAATTACTAGACATATATAACACTTATGGCATATAACCACCACAATACCATAAATATTATACGAATAAGAAAACTAACAAAAATAAGTGCCGCAATGCAAAGTGTTGCCCCGCCGCTTTCACGCGTACACCATACTAGTTTCTAATAATAAAGGTAACAATAGCAATTACAATTATTATTATTATTATTATTATTATTATTATTATTATTATTATTATTATTATTATTATTATATTATCATTATTATTATCATTATCATTATCATTATCATTATCATTATCATTATCATTATCATCAAAACATAAAATAGTTCCTTCTGTATTCCGAAATTTCTTTGAAATATATCTAATTTCCAGATAAAACCCAAAATAACTAAAAGGTTTGGATTAACCAAACCATATAGACCTTCTGAGCATCATGATGTATTTCATGATAGAATTCACCTGATCAGTATAAGTGAATCTAACACTAGCTAGCATTATTCATCTCTTGGTTAATGAAATGACAATAGTAAATTGTCTTGTTTTCTTGGTAGCTAAATGTTCCTCCACATGCTTCTCGTACTTCATATATAGCACATCAATGATGGAACTCCCAAAATGAGAAGTCAACATTGGTAATAGCTCTAATCACTTTCACGATGTTTATCGTTGTCATGTTTATCCAATGGTTGTAATAGCTCTAATCACTTTCGCAATGTTTTTCGTTGTCATGTTTATCCCATGGTTGTGGTTGTGGCTGGCTCTAAGTTTAAATCATACATATTTGTGTAATCTGTATCATCTGGATCCCAATTTACTTCATAAACATTCATGTTATCAATAGAAAAGGATCCATCATCATGAATGATGTTCCTAACTTCATCCTCACATGGACGATAAAATGGAAAATTTAATGAGTTAATATCTGATTCTTGAATCAGCTCCTGTAGTATTTGATAAAACATATAACTTAGTACCATAAGCAAACTAGAACTAGAAGCTCTAAAGAGCATATTCTTCCATAACTTGAGTTAAAATTAGAATACAAAAACAAAATATACCTCTTTAAGCAATTCAAGAAGTGATTTTGTTAGTAAATCCCATAGACTCCAACAATCATCACTAGCGGGATCACTTTATCCGACCAGGTAACACTATAAACATGTGTCCACCGCATACTATTTCTTCATAGCGCAATTCCATATGCTTGGAGTACACTAAGAGAACTTGTAATCGAAATGTATAAATTTAATTTATTACTTTCAAGACCTTCAGGTACCTATCATGTTCAAATATTGCGCAAACTAAGTTTATCATCCAAAACAATCATTCATTATATTTATTGTGTCTTAGTGGTAAGAATATGAAAATCTATTGTGTAAGGCTAGGGATAAAACCTCGGCGCCACCTGATTTACTTTGGGACATGTGATTTACCTTACTCATGTCAACCATGGGATTGATCGTCGGGGGACGCCCAAAGGTGGCGTACACTGTTAGAAAGTTGATTCGTAAAACACTGAATTGATGTGTATATTTTTGTATGTTTCATTACAAAGAAAGGTATATAATTTATACACAAAACCGTAATCTAAATATAGTAGACAGGCTTGGTTTATGGCTGGATTTACAGCTGTTTACTAGCTGTCTTTGACCCTGCTAATCTTGGGAGATGATGCTTGACTGATCCCGCAATCTTTGATATCTTTTATTTTTAACACTCCCCCTCAAGTTGAATAGTCGGATTTCCAAAATTCAACTTGCCCAAACAATCGCTGAAAATTTTCCCGTTAACCGCTTTTGTTAGAATGTCAGCAAGCTGATCCTTTGATCGAACGAATGGTAGTTCAATCGTACCATCTTCCAATTTTTCTTTGATGAAGTTCCTATCAACTTCCACGTGTTTAGTTCGATCATGTTGTACTGGGTTTTCTGAAATCTGAATTGCAGCTTTATTATCACACATAATCTTACTTGTTTCTTTTGACGGAAAACCAATCTCAGCTAAGAGTCTTCGCATCCACATGGCTTCTGTTAAACCTCGAGCTATATCTCTAAATTCAGCTTCTGCACTTGAAAGAGCAACCACCTTTTGTTTTTTACTTCTCCAAGTAACAAGATTCCCCCCGACTAAAGTGAAGTAGCCTGTTGTTGACCTCCGATTTCCCTTATCTCCTGCCCAGTCTGCATCGGTATAGATTTGAACATTTAGGTGTCCATGTGATTGAAACAGGACTCCGTGACCTACTGTTCCTTTGAGATACCTAATAATTCTCCAAACTGCTTCCATATGTGACTGTTGAGGTTGGTGCATGAACTGACTTACTACCCCTACAGCATAGGCGATGTCTGGACGAGTATGTGAGAGATATATTAGTTTTCCCACCAGCCGTTGGTATCTTTCTTTATTTGCTAATTTTGCTCCTTCTTCCATATAAAGCTTTTGGTTTACACTCATAGGAGTATCTGCTGGTTTGCAATCGATCATTCCAATTTCTGCCAACAGGTCTAAGACATACTTCTTCTGACTAATGAAAATTCCTTGTTTTGACCTTAGTACTTCAATTCCGAGGAAATACTTAAGCCTGCC
The DNA here is from genome assembly GCA_947069175.1 of Scalesia atractyloides. Taxonomy (NCBI): domain Eukaryota; kingdom Viridiplantae; phylum Streptophyta; class Magnoliopsida; order Asterales; family Asteraceae; genus Scalesia; species Scalesia atractyloides. Next base: position 88,512,172 of record CAMTDV010000003.1, read on the forward strand.
CAAATCTTTCATTTCAAATTCAGCAAACAAGTTTTCTTTTAGTTTTACCATTTCTTCTTTATCGTTCCCTGTAATGATCATATCATCTACATAGATAATTAGGCAGGTTACGAATTTTCCTCTTTTTTCTAGAAACAAGGTATGATCAGCATTACTCTGTTTATATCCAAACTTTTTCATAGCAACCGTAAATCTGCCAAACCAAGCCCGGGGGGATTGCTTCAAACCATAAAGAGACTTCTTCAGACGGCAAACTTCTCCAGCTTTGAACTCTTTTGTGAATCCTGGAGGAGCATCCATAAATACCTCTTCATCTAGGTCCCCATGTAAAAAGGCATTTTTTACATCAAACTGTTGAAGTGGCCACCCTTCATTTGCGGCTATCGAAAAAAGAACCCTAATTGTGTTCATTTTTGCAACCGGGGAGAATGTTTCAGCATAATCAATCCCATGTGTCTGGGTATACCCTTTTGCTACCAGTCGGGCTTTATATCTCTCAATTGTACCATCGGGTTTATACTTAATCGTATAGACCCAACGACACCCCACGGATTTCTTTCCCAATGGGAGAGTACATTTTTCCCAAGTATTATTCTTGATTAGGGCTTCCATTTCTGTTTTCATTGCTTCCTTCCAATGTTTAGATTTTAAGGCTTGATCCACGTTTGTAGGAGTTTCTTCGGAATAAACAGATGAGATAAATGCTTTGGCTTCCTTAGTGAACTTTCCATTAGCCACACTAGCTATAGGATAACTAGATCTTCTTGGTTCTTTTTCAGGAGAATATCGTTTCGGAGGAATCCCTCTGTTTGTTCTAGGGGGTAACACATATCTTGATGGTGGTTCTTCTTGTCTGGATTCATCTGCCTGCAAATTTTCCGCTTGTTCTGTGGCAGTTTCATGGTTAGAAGTATTGGTATCTTCGCCGTCATTAGAAACTTCAAAAATATCACCAGACTGAATAGGATGAGTATTACTTACCTCGGACACCAGGTTAGGAGGAACATTAGGACCTTCAGTGGCAGTGAAATTGGACTCTGGTGACTCTGTAGTTGGTACATAGGGAAAATATTTGAACCAACTTAGTATGTCTAAACATTCCTTCTCCCCCTGACCACTGAGTTGGGAATTGTAGTAATACTCGGTTTCAAGAAAGTCACAGTTCATTGTAGTGAACATATGACGTGTTTTTGGATTATAACACCTGTATCCCTTTTGATTCATTCCATACCCAACAAAGACACATTTTTCAGCACAAGGGTCAAGTTTGGTTCGATCTGATTTAGGTATGTGAACAAAGGCAGTACATCCAAAGATTCGTGGTTGAAGAGTAAGAACTGAGGGTAGTTTGAAGAATTTTGAAAGGGTGTGTAACGGAGTGTTAAGTTTTAGGATATTTGTTGGGAGTCGGTTGAGAAGATAGGTAGCGGTAGCAAGGGCTTCAGGCCAAAAATATTTCGGGACCTGGGATTCGATTAGGAGAGCTCGTGTCATTTCCAACAAAATGCGATTTTTCCTTTCGGCGACACCGTTTTGTTCTGGGGTGTTTGGACATGTAGTTTGGTGGATTATTCCCTTGTTTTGGAAAAACAATTTAAACGAGGTATTAACAAACTCACCGCCATTATCGGATCGGAATATTTGGATGTTTGTTTGAAATTGTGTTTGGATCATGGCGTAAAACATAGTGAATTTTTCAAAGACTTCGGATTTGTTTTTCAAAAAATAAACCCAGGTCATTTGGGTACAATCATCAACGAACATCACAAAGTAACGAAGGTTTTGCCCCCCAAGAACTGGGGCAGGACCCCATACGTCAGAGTGGATTAATGAAAATGGCAAAGCGGCCTTAGTATTATTGGGTTTAAAGGTTTTTCTATGGCTCTTTGCTAAAACGCATGTTTCACAATGTGACATAGAATTAACTGGAAATAGTTTTGGAAATAAAATATGTAAATAATTTGCAGAAGGATGACCTAATCTTCGGTGCCATAGCCAAGCTTCTCGTTCCGATGTCCCATGAGTCAACATCACAGCACCACTTTGAGTCACCTCATCCACATAATATAACCCTTGATTATCAGTGCCACGCCCAATGATCACTCCCGTCCTGATATCCTGTAAAATACAAAACGTAGGGTACATTAGGACAATACAGTTGAGTTCTTTTGTGACGTGACTGATGGAAAGCAGTTTATGTGATAACGAGGGAACATAAAGACAATTAGAGATTTTTATTGTGGGTGAAATCTCAATAGTCCCTCCCGATTTTACATCCATTATTCCTCCGTTTGCCGTTTGAATATGCGTTTTTTCTGGTTTGGTTGTTGAAATAATATCCGACAGCTCATAAGTCATTGTGTCGGTCGCGCCACAATCGAAGATCCATCGTTTTTGTTTTTTATGGGTTTCTTGGTCCATATTAGCATTTCCCTTATCTCTAGGGACTAAATGTGACATGTTGGGTTTTTTATATTGGTTAAAACCACAAGGGTTTGAGGGCTGCGCCCCAAACCCGTTACCTGTAGCGTCTTCTTCTTCTTCATATGTACCAGCCATTCCGCCGAAACCAGTCCTGCTCCGGCTTCCATCTCCGGTGACATCTCGGGTGCCGGTGCTGGATGATTTCCCTTTTTCTTTCACCGTAGCCTTTGTGCTCTTCTTATGGCCATCCGACCACCATTCCGGATACCCGACGAGTCTGAAGCATTGTTCCTGGGTATGCTTTGTCATGCCGCAATGATCACATTTGAGGTGAGTTTTGTCATCTTTGTTACTTGATCCGATTCTTTTTACATCGGTCCGTCGGTAGCCTTTTGATGCAAGCCCTAACCCTTCGATTTCAGAGGCCATTAAACCCACTGTGATACCCTGTGTGTCATTGAGAGGTGTTCCCAGAATGTTCTGGTGAGCAGCCTCCTTGCGGACAGTGGCGTATGCAGTTTCTACGGTTGGAAGGGGTTCTAACCGGAGTATTTCCCTTTTTATAGGGTCATATTTCCGGTTGAGAGCGTTTAGAAACTGAAACAGTTTCTGTTCCGTCCTGATTTTGTGATATGCTTGGATATCGGTTGGGCAGGTCATCGGGTTTGGGTCAATCCGATCAATTTCTCCCCATACTCCTTGGAGTATAATCCACAATTCTTCTAGGGAGAGATTGTTCTGTTTGATTTCATTCGCCTTGACATGTAGGTTGAAGGTTTGGAGCTTGTCACGCCCACTGCTATATGTTATAGCCAGGGCATCCCACAGTGATTTTGCTGTCGGAAATTCGGTTAGATTGCTGGCGAGGGTTGGTTCGATGTTTTGTATGAGCCATGAGAAGACGACTAGGTCGTCTTGTTCCCATTGTTCATATTCTTCGCTGGTTTGGTTTGGTGGATTGGTTGATAAATGGTTTAGAAAGGCTTTTGATTTACCGCCTATGGCAACCCTCATCATCCGGGTCCATAGAGCATAATTCTGGCTATTGAGCTTGAGGTTTATTTGAAGGTTATCGGACAGTTTCGGGTTTCGGTTTTGTGGGTTGAGGCCATTCTTGAGCAGATTGGCGATTTGGATTGATAGATCTTCTCCCAAGTTACCGGCTTCGGCCATGGCAGCTTGGTTGAGAGGATGATTGGTTTTGGGTAAGTGATGAGCAAGGTAAATGATGAACAGGTCAAGAACGACACTGCTCTGATACCATGTTAGAAAGTTGATTCGTAAAACACTGAATTGATGTGTATATTTTTGTATGTTTCATTACAAAGAAAGGTATATAATTTATACACAAAACCGTAATCTAAATATAGTAGACAGGCTTGGTTTATGGCTGGATTTACAGCTGTTTACTAGCTGTCTTTGACCCTGCTAATCTTGGGAGATGATGCTTGACTGATCCCGCAATCTTTGATATCTTTTATTTTTAACATACACCACTCTTTAGAGGACCACAAAAATAAAATAACTTGAAACATTATAATTGGTTGTTTAAGATGGAGTCCAGGGTATAACACATGCTTGCAAATCTATATCCATAAAAGTTATTTTTAAAGTATAAATGATACTCCATCTTGTAAATATATATGCGTAGTACACATGTTGTTAAAACTAGCATATCTCATAAATATCTCTTGTTTAATTTTCTTGCTGATATATAATCATATTGTGTATAGGATGATTTAGAGTTGGATGGTACGGCACCTGAGAAAGCCATTGAATGCTATAAGTGGAGTGAACGAAGTGCAAACTTTTGTCGGGAAAGAGTCTACCATAGAAGGAACCTGGAACAGCTGAAACAAAGCAACCACCAATATTTTCTCCTTGGTCTTTCTTAAGATTTTCATAAAAGTCGGGTAATAACTTAAAAAGGGTATTAAAATCATTTCCAAATAAATCATTTAAGCAAACTTAAAACTGTGGTTTTTACAATTATTTTCATGAGACACCTCATGGACTATATTAATAACGTTAGATGCTGCCAATAGAGTATTCATGCCAGAGGATCATCCTAAATCTTATATCATGAAACAACCGTTTTTGAAGAAGACATCATGATTAGCCATATCCTTAATTGCATGTTTTAAAAATGGTAAGGCCTTCGTATCGCATGTTCCTGAAAAGAAATTAAGTTACGATATGATAAGTTTACATATTCTTAGGGGATGAATAGCAATATCGAGAGTAAAAGAGACCTGAAGAAAGGAATTGCTGGCAAAACTTGAATCTCCATTGCCATCATTCATGAAGGACATGGATCAACATTTTAATAAAAAGTATATAAATAAAATAGTAAAGATACTCTCTTTACATATTTGGGAAATTATTTTACATGTACCGTGTACAAATTCTTATGAATATAACGTGTATAACAACATATGTAATTAAATTGATTCAATCTGTGGTCTTCAACAAAAGTTTTAACCGCGTTTTCTTGTATAGTCAGTTATGTTTTTAGTCTTTTGTGTATGCTTCAACGAGGTTTGAACCACATCTTCTTGTACATTAATTTCCTACAGAAAGAACAAACCAATGTTGGCGGTTGTGGTTGAGGCACGTGTTCAACATGCTTCCTTAAAACAGATTTCATGCTTCTACTAAAGACGACGCGTCTGTCTCCCAGGTACAACAGCCGAAGCAGTCTCTACTGCCGGAGAAAACCACACGCTCAAGGTTACACCGGGTAAAATCATTGTGTTAGACCTTTTGGTCACTAAGAATAGAAATGTAGTTGAATCGTGTAGAGAAACTTATCTCTATATGTTCCCAACAAATGGGTTATCAAGTACTTCTTCTTCAAGTACTCTTGATGCATACATCTCTCTTTCTTATATCTTTTTATTTATATTTTTTTCTTTTTTCTAACCACATCAAAAGAGACACATAGCCTACTACGTATGCAAGAGCCATAGGTAGTGAAAGATCCAACATAATTAGAGACTTAATTTATTATAAAATCTCTAATCAATTGTAATAAAAGAAACTGTACTCAAGAGTTATCATCCATACACAACATGAAGAGTTTATTATTTTAACAAAACTAAACAAGTGAAATAAATAACTCTACTCAAGAATTTGTCACTATACGTAAATTCTATTCATCACATTTTAAAATTTTTTTATAATTCATTTGTTAAACGTTTATTTTTGTCATCTTTATTGCTCTTTGCCCTAGTTGCTCGGACATGATGTTCATGAGGTAGTGCTATATACAAGAAATCGGCAATTTTTAAATAAGGCATAAATCAACATTGCTGTCATCATCCAACCCTACATCGATCTTATCTTAATATCTTTCTATTTATTACCATCTTCTAATCTTCTTTAATGCTACGCCTCACAAAGATTTTAACTTTAATTTATCCCACTAATTACATTTTTTGTTAGTTTAGTACCGACGTTGTTTTATATATTGAATTATAGTATTATCTATCCTACATACGTATTGTTTTGTTTTCCATTCTTCTGTTTATTATATGCGTTTTTTTTTGCAAAATATAAACGTTTAGATCAAGTAATCTTCCATTCTTCTGTTTATTAACTTTAGTTATTTACTTAGTAGTTCGCTTTGTACCAATAATTACACTTAATTGAGTATGTTTTTTTGGTGTCACTAAGAATAAATTTTTTTATACATCTAAATTATAATATACAACTAAATATTAATAGTTCTTGTTAAATTTACTTCTCCAACAAAACAATATTGCAACGTGTTTCTAGTGATACAATGACAACGAAAATGAATGATGTCAGTACAGAAATAACAGCCTTTTTTCCCATTTACTAAAGTCTAAAATGAATCACAACTGTATATAACTCGACCATAAACCACAAGTTTATTTATTTTAGTAAGTTTTAACATGCATATATATATGAGAGAAAGAAAACTTATCAGATACTTGAAAACCTCAATAAAATCACTTTTTGAACAGAAAAGTTACTTTTTTATATGTTATACATCTTTATAAAAATTAAAAGGTACATGTAGATCGATAGACTACATATATTTAAGTCGTAAACTACACATATAACATACATCTTTATAAAAATAAAAGGTACATGTAGATCGATAGACTACATATATTTAAGTCGTAAACTACACATACATACGTTATACATCTGATATAAACCACGTATATATACTTTCCGGAGCTATCCATATATATATAGAGACAGAAAGAACAGAACCAACTTGAGTTAAAAAAAACTCTAGAATCCCTATATAACAATTTTTTCCAAAAAAAAAAAGAGAATGTAATATACATATTTCTTTTGTATTAAAAGAAAAAAACACCGAGTAGTTTTTTAAAAAAGTTTATAATTTGTATGTTACATTTTTCTTAACATATAGATTATGTAACATAAATTTTTTAACATTTAAAAAACTACTAGGTGATTTTTTTAAATGTTCAAAAAAAATGTATATGACATACCCTTTTTTTGAAAAAAAATTGCCACGCAAGGTTATTGTAAAGTTTTTTAAAGTTTTTTCAACTTAAATTAGTTTTATCCCTATACTTTCTGTATATTTGTTTTACAATACTAATATATCTTATAATTAGAAGCAATGATAAAAAAGAAACAAAAATGATTAGATGGTAATAGTTTTCTCGGATTTCATGTTTTTAATGGCTTTCTCGTATACCTAACCATATATATATATATATATATATATATATATATATATATATATATATATATATATATATATTACAATATTAATATATCTTATAATTAGAAACAATAATGAAAAAGAAAAAATTATTAATTGATAACAGTTTTCTCCGTTTTCATGTTTTAATTGCTTTTTCATATACCTAACTTTATATATATATATATATATAGAAGATTATGATCATTTGTGAACAATTTCTTGAAAATGAACTGAGTGAACTAATATTAACCATTGATTATTTTTTTGGATTAAAAAGGTAAGATTGACATTAGCTCTCTCTCTCTCTCTTAATTAAAATCCCTTAATTTTCTCATCTATTAATTCTCTCTCTCTCGCTCTCTCTCTCTCACACACACATTTTTAATTATTTCTATATTATTTTAAACTTGTGTAGAATCAGTTTTTAATAACATATATGAAACTCCTAATGAAACTACGTACTGGACACCAATTGTCCTCCCGGATTCGAACCGTATATGAAACTCCTAACGGAACTAGGTCATGGACTACAAAATACACAGATGTATCAAAAGTCTGTACGCATCTGTGTAAACTAACAACTATGTATCTTGTATAAACTGATAGTTAGCGAGATTGTACACATGTGTATAAACTAACAGCGGTGTATCTTGTATTAATTTATAGTTAGCGAGACTGTACAGATGTGTATAAACTAACATCTGTGTATCTTGTATAAACTGATACTATCGAGACTGTACACATGTGTATACACTAACAACTATGTATCTTGTATATACGGAAACTATCAAGATTTTAGGAATTTTGATTATATTGTTTAATAAATGCAATTTACAAAAGACGCAAATACCCTTCTGTCAATTAATTTAAAGGGAAGTTACAACATTATAATTACAATCTTGCCATTGTTTAAAAATCTCTAGATGATATAATCCAATGGCTCAGATTAGTTCACACAGTTCACTCTCAACCTAGTGTTCACTCTAGAACCCTACCCTATATATATACAGTGGAGAGTTCAGATGAGAAGAAAAATTTTATAAGAATAAAAAGAATAACTTTTAAACCAATAGAAATTCTCCATTTACTTCATTTAATGTGTGTATTTAATATTATGAAAATGGACATATAGGTAAATCTATAATTGTCATTAATTATCGAATTAATTAAACTTGTAACTCATTTTTTAATATACTTTTTCAAGATAAAATAATTTACGCTGAAGGATAAATTTTCGACATGTATAAGATAAATTTTGAAATGTGTAGGGTAAATTTACATGTGTGTAGGGTAAATTCCGATAAGTATACGATATATGCAGGATAAATTTTAAAATGTGAAAGGATTAAATATTTTTGTTTTATTAATGAGAGATAACATAGTTAATGAGAGAAGTTATAAACTATTTAATGTTTTACAATTATGACATTCTTCTTTTTTTTCTGACATTAAATTTCTTCTCAAATGAACCTACTTTTATAATATATATCTTTTTAATTACTAACAAGGAAGGAGCTTTATTGGGCATGGGGTGTATTGGTTATTACCGATATTTCACTCATAGTGTTAATTTTAATGAAAAATTATGATTTTTTTGTAACGTAAAATATTATCAACGATTTGAATTTTGAGAGTCCAGCCCTACTGAGTTTTCATTCACGCTTCACCGTAAACAATCATCTATATCTAATACTATATCTAATATCTTATTATATATAACACAGTTATGAACTTTGATTGTGAGGTGAAACAAGTTGTTAAGCTTTTGATACAATACCTCCTTTATAATTTGATTATATGAGGGATTATGAGGTGAAACAAGTTCTTTAGCTTTTTATACAATCTTTTTTATACATTCTTTATAAATCTTGTGTTATCTAAAAGGGACATTTTAGGTATTTCCCCTTATTTATATCAAGTGGGTCGACTGGCAGGTTTCACAGACAGGGAGAGTACACCATGAAGACATATGACAGGTATACACATTATCATTTGGAAAACTTTCTTTTTGAGGTGTATTTGCTTCGTTTTTACTATTAAAGGAACGTCGCCTCTACTCATTTTGCAATCTACATTTCCTTGTTTAATGCTTAACATCCCTTTTGTCCAAGCCCTTATAATAAATTATCCTACATCTGATTTGAGGGAAATACTTAAACTTCTTGTTATTAATTCATGAAATTTACAAATCGTTAAACTGTTCCCTTCGTTCATTACCACAAAGCCTTGCATTCGAAGTTGTTCACGGCTTAGCACATTCGCGTCCAATCCAAGAGAATAGAAAACACTAGGTTTTCCTTAAAATTCCTTTTTCTAATCTTAATTCAACAATGCTTATACCCCTTATAAACAAGATATATGACTCACCCGTTCTTGTTTCCATAGGCCAAAGGAATTCTTAATTCATTTAAATTGTGAAATATTACCAGTGTGATGATTCTTACTTGTTCCAATTTCTATTTCCTGTCGTAGGAGACTCATGGCTTCATCTTTTTTTTAATCTTGTAGAAGTCCATTAGATGACCGGGTTAATAGCAGTAGTAACATAATTTCTGGGATAGTTTTGATCGCCTTTTTCTAAATTCCATTTGTAGCGTGTAAGCGGATGAATAGGGCCTAGGATCTTCTGGTATCTCACTCGGATACCACTATGTTGGGTGGAATGATAAAAAAATGTAAGTGATAGTGAATAGGGTGTTAAGGTTTGTGTACGGAGAATGTGAATACAATCAACAAAGGATCAACTAGAACACAATGAAAGAATTACGAAATGTTACGGATTCCTTGGTGAGTGATCATTATCACAGATCATCACATATATACATACATATGGCAGTTGTTTGGCGCCATTTTCAACAGTCACAACCGTTGGACATGTCAGTTGAAAAATAACTGCCATTAACAACCATTTCTATCTAATTAATCTTAATTATACAAAGTTTAAGGTATGAAATATATAAGTGTTACATACGAATATATGATTATGACATACTAACAATTAATAAAGATAATACTAAGTCTAAGTTTATATAATCTACTAAATTTAGAACATAATTTAGTCATTTCTTGGTCAATGAAATGACGATAGTAAATTGCATTGTCTTGTTGATTGCTAAATGTTTTGCAACATGCTTCTCGTACTTCTTAAATAGCACGTCAATTATGGAACTCCCGAAATGATAAGTCAACAATGGTTCTGTAATGGCTCTAATCACTTTTGCTGTGTTTTTCTTTGTTGTGTTTTTCCCATGGGTGTGGCTGGGCTCTATGTTTAAGTCATTCATATTTGTGTAATAAGTATCATGTGGATCCCAATTGACTTCATAAGCATTCATGCTATCAAGAGAAAATGATCCATCATCTTGAATAATGTTCATAAGTTCATCCTCACATGGAAGATAAAATGGAAGATTGAATGAGTTAATATCTGATTCTCGAACCAACCCCTGTAGTAATTGATGAAACATAAAAGTTAGTGGGTGAAACAAACTAAAAGCTCCACAGAGCATATTGTCACGTCCCGCCTAAACGGTGACAATATTCTCACTTAATTTGAGTTTGCAGTTTGGATACAAAAAGGCATTATACCTCTTTAACCAATTCAAGAAGTGATATGGTGAGTAAATCCCACAGACTCCAACAATCATCACTAGTCGGATCAACTTTACTCCGACCGGGTAAGACTAAAATCATGTGTCCACCGTGTACTAATTCTTCGTAGCGTAGTTGTAAAAACCTTGTAAAGTCGGTATGAAATTGCTTTCCATATGCTTGCAGCACATTAAGAGGACTTGTTTTGGAAATATAAATATTTAATTTATTGCATTCAAGACCTTCAGGTACCTATAACATTCATAAAATGCAAGGACAAAGTTTATCATTCAAAACAATTATTCTTTCTATTTATATGACCACAAAAATAAAGTATCTTTAAGGAACGTTATCCTGATTGGTTGGTTACGTTAAAGTCCAGGTTTAAAAACATGGTTGCAAATCAATATCCCATAAAACTAACTTTTTAGAATATAAAAGATAATCCATCTTGAATATATATACACACACACGTTTGTAAAACTAGAGTATCTCGTACATATCTGTTGTTTGATATTCTTGCTAATATATTCCATATTGCATATACTATTAACTATAGAGTTGGATAGTAACGTACCTGAGAAAGCCACTGAATGCTATAAGAGGAGTGAACAAAGTGCAAACTTTTGTCTGAAAAGAGTCTACCATAGAAAGAACCCGGAACAGCTGAAACAAAACAAGGACTGATATTTCCTCCCTTGTCCTTCTTTAGATCTTCGTAAAAGTTAGGTAATAACTTAAAAAGAGTATTAAAATCATTTACAAAGAGATCATTCAAGCACACTTGAAACTGCGGTGTTTTACGGTTATTATCTTGACACACATCATGGACTATATTAATTATGCTAGATGCAACCAATAGAGTATTCATGCTAGAGGAACATCCTAAATCTGCGATCATGAAACAACTGTTGAAGAAGTCATCACGATTAGCCATATCCTTAATTGTGTGATGTATATATGGTAACGCTCTCCATATTGCATGTTCCTGAAAAGAAGTTATGTTATGATAAAGACATGAGAAACCATTGATGAATACAAAGGCTTGGACAGTTTACATATTCATGGTGAATGGATATAGTAGGGTAGAGATGAAAAGAGACCTGAAGAAAGGAATTGCTAGCATAACTTGAATCTCCATTGCCATCATTCATATGTAGCACATCTGTTAGACTATCTCCGTCTTCAGAGGGGAAGGGACGTCCGTTCAGATGTGACAAAAGAGGTGGAGGAGAGAGATAGTGGCAGGAGGACGTGACGGAGAGAGGCTGTAGGTGTAGCCCTTGCATAAGGGCGTGCCTGTGTGGCACATGTGGGCTTGTTGTGAGACGGGGAGGAGAGAGAAGAGAAGGGTGCCCGTAGAAGAGGAGGGACGGGCAAGCAAGCGTGATAGCGGGCAGGGGAGAAAGTCTTAACGCCATCTGCCCTAAGACCCTAGTGCTGCTCAGGCTTGGCTTCATGTGTTACTGCTTTAAATAAGATTTGTGCAAGTTGTAACGAGGTCATGCATCAACAATGCTACTGATTGCTGAACGTACGTCATCCCACCCTACATGCTGTTATTTAGCTTTCTATAAGCCATCACGTCCTCACAAACTATAAACAGTACATCATGCATTTACGTGCCATTCTTCTGCTTATAGTAATTAAATTATTTATCTGTTATATTCTACCAACAATATGTACAACACAGTATTGTTATACAATTCTTAATTTAGTGTATGTTTTTTTAATTGTGTCACTAAGAAAAAAAGTTACGTCGTCACTATACACAAAGGAGCATCAATGACAGCTTTAATTCCTGACAAATTGTTGATGGAACTTAGCAAAACCCCCAAAAAATCGGGAACGTAATTAAAATATCCTAAAATTATCCAACTTTTCTAATTAAAGTTTATTTTTTAAAATTTTCAAGAAAAATAGTTCGGATATCCGAATTTTCTTAAAACCACTATCTAAATCCGAATATTTCAGATCTCCGAATTTTCGGATAATTCGTGTTCGGTTTTAAATTCGAATTTTTTTGCACACACATAGATATGATGTTATAATTGGGTATGTGATTAGGATTATCGATACCCTTTGCTATTCCCATGGCCGGCCCTGGAGGGGGGCGGGGAGTACCACCGGCCAGGGTCTGTGATTTTGTAGGGCACGTAATTTTAAAAAAAAGGCAGATATTATATGTGTACAAAAAAAGTTTAATATGGTATAGCCATACAAATACTAACATAGGCTCACTTAAAGAAAAAATCATATGGGTTAGATTAGTTAGCCCATTAAGATTAGGTTAGTTAGCCCAATACCTAAATGATTTTAGAAACTAATAGAAAAAACAATACGTTGATGTATATGTTAGGCGGCAACCTAGATATTGAAACGTCGATAGCAGAGCTGGTTTGATGAAGACGAACTCACAGATGCACAATCGGCCAATCGCACATGCTGTTTTTCGATTGTAATCTTGCACACAGCCACCACGCATGAGACATAGAGTTTGACAAACTCGGTCTCACGATCATGAATTCAGGTAAATATCAATCGTCAATCAACCCTTATTCGGTACTTCAGTTTTTCTGTTTGGTTTTTGTGGAATACAGACCCTTATTAGTTATTATGTTTATTTTTTTCCGAATTCAGGCCCTTGTTTAGGCGATTAGTTATTGTCGAATTCATGCCCTTTTTCTGTTGTGTTGAAGACTAAAATGATTGTCGAATTCAGGCCCGTCCTTTTTTTCTTTTGTCGAATTCGAGTGTGATTTACGATTATATGATTTGTTGATATATGATTTATGATCTTTTTTGTCGATCATTAGGCGTTAACTAAATCTGATACAAACTTTGTCCATTATTTAGGCGTTAATGGCTCCTAAACAAGTATCCGGATGACAAAAACGTCAAAGAGGAAATGAGTTAAAGAATTGGTGAAGTCTCAAAAGGGTGTTATACAAAGGTTTTTGGCGCCTAATCCACCTATAGTTAATGTGGAAAAACCACAAGAGCATGTTGAAGTACAACGAGTACATGAGGGAGTAGAACAATGTCAACAACGTGCGAAAGTATAAGACAAGCAAGAACGTGTGGAAGTAGAAGATAAGCAAGAACGTGTGGAAGTAGAAGATGAGCAAGACAAAGAACATGTTGAAAAGCAACAAGAACAAGAACATGTTAAAAGAGCAACAACAAGAAGAGCATGTTGATATATTTGATCCAAGAAGCCGGGGATGACTAAATGCGAATGAGATTAAACTATTGGTTGTGAAAGTTCCTAAAAAATCTTAAGTCGTCTTGTCATCGTCTTGAAAATGCACTCAGGTTTAAAGAAAGATCAGATATTGATGTTGAGGCACTTTATACAGAGCTTAATTTATTTCGTGGATCACTAACCAATAAATTTAGTAACCTTGTAGATGTTTTGGAGTATATGAAAGAAGACGGTTATTCCCCAGAAGCATGCATTGCATATAGAATATTGTTGACTATTCTGGTCATTGTGGCATCTGTAGAAAGAAGTTTTTCGAAGTTGAAGTTATTGAAATCTTACATACGATCTACAATGCCCAAATAAGACTTAGTGGGTTGGCGATGATAGCTATCGAGAACGAAGTCTTAGATGATATAAACTGTGAAGAGTTGATTCACCAATTTGCTATCAAGAATTCAAGGAGGGTTTCACGAATCATTAGTTAGTTATTAGCTTATTAGTTATTACGGAATGTCACTTATTCGGATACTATATTTTGTATTTTTTTAATTGAATTGTTTATCAAACGCTATATTTTTGTTAACGATTCACACGGTTGTATGAACTAGTTTAAATTATTTGTTTCGTTAAGCCTAAGGACACGTTTTTTCAAGCTCGAACAGGATACATGAATTCTTAGGGCTGGCCCTGACTATTCCGATATGCAACCCCGAAATTTCTATAGATTATATAAATCTCTTATGTTTTGTATAAATGTAGGATTCAGTTTGCTACATGTTATGAAACATATGAGCAACCAAGCCTGATATACGATTTGTCATGCGACATGCTAAAACCGAGCGTAAAGCCCGATTTGTACACAACATGCTAAAAGTGGGTCTAAAGCCCAATTTGCCAAATAAAAACTTTTACTTTCTAGTAATTTTTTTGTTTAAGGAATTTTGATATAAGTTAGTAGTTTTTTCTTTGAAAATAATCTACACTACTTTTTTTAAAGTCGCGCGTTTCGGCGAAACGAAACAAATGATAATATAAAACAAACGTTGTTTTAAAATGACGGTTGTTGTTTAGAAAGCCAAACCATTATAATCGGTTCAGTTCATCATCGTATCGTTTTACGATACCAAATATGTAACATCCGTCGAAAAACGGGTTTCAAAACCCGCTTCGTTTATTAATCGAATAGTCAGTTATAAATTTCGTTGCGTAAATATTGTCCATTTTAATTTTAAACAATATATAATTAATAAATATATTAGAATTTAAAAACTATAATTAATAAACAATAAAAACAAGTGAAGAAAAAATAAAAGGAAGCTGCCGGGTTTCGAACCCGGGTCAGCGGATTCAACAAACAAACACTACACCACTCCGCCACTTGACTCGTTTGTGTAATCAATGAAACAAATAATACTTAAGTTAAAACTCGAATTCAAAAACCGGACTTCAGCTCGGCAGAACTCGTAATCACCGGAAAATCCGGCAATCCGCGAGTTTAGCCATTTTCCTGTTAACTTTAACGTTATAACCGACGTCGACATCGGTTATAACCGACGCCTAACAGTCAATTGCAGTCGTAACCGCCGGAAAAACCTTGACCACGAATCAAGACCAAATTCGGACTTAATACATTCTGTTTCTTCCTTATAAATACCCTCCCAAACCTCTGGTAATCTTTTCGCTCAAAATCGCACAAACTCTCGAAGCTTTAGCACTCGCCGGAGATATTTTTCAGTCGCCGGACTTTCACCGGAAAACCGAGACTTACTTCAAATCGGTAAATTTCTCGACTCTTTCGTTTTCAATCCATTAATAGACAAGTAATAACATAAATCGTTCAACCAGAATCCGACTCAGACAACGTTGCCGGGAATTCCTACACTCGCCGGAAAATATCTGAAAATTCCGAAGTTTCGCTGTGAATCGGTACAATCATCTAAACCCCCTGATATCCTTTGTTTAGTACCTTAATTGCACAACTCATTGATCAAAACCGTTGATTGATTCACTCAGACGGAGATCACCAATCAGAGCCGACGCCCCCTTGCCGGAAATCTGAATTAAACGCGCTGTTTTGGTACATTCTGTTCTTTAATCTCGTTAACTATTACATTTCAACTAATTATAAGTTTTGATAATCGAGTTAAACAAAACAGTCGGAACTCTCTGATCTGGGTGTTTGTAAACGAAGAAGACGAAGTCAGGAATAAGTATAAGTATAATTAAAATCACATAATCAAACGGGTTAGACACACAGTCCAGCGGTGGACTGTGTGCGCAAACAAAACAAACGTCACGAGTTCGAATCGCACAACGTTCCGACTTTCAGAAATAAAACCAATATTTCTAGAACATAATCAGAACATGTCACAGTATGTTTATAAGAGTATTATAATCCGTGAATTAATCAGATTAGACACACAGCCCAACTGGTTGGGCTGTGCGCATACGAACCGAAGGACCCGAGTTCGACTCCGGGTCCCTGCAACCGGTTCGGCTATATAAATTCGTTTTAATATAAGCCAAATAAAATAACAGTTAAATAGTATATATATAATTAAAACAGATAATATTTCGGGTTAGACACGTAGCTCAGTTGGTAGAGCTGCGTGCACGCGTACGAGAGGTCTCGGGTTCGAACCTCACTCAGCGCACACTTAACCACAGTCCGACCGGTCAACGTCCGATCAACGGTCAACGGTCCGGTCAACGGGCAAAAAAAGTCAAAATTTTTATTTCTTTTTATTATTTATTTAATTTAAAAATTAATAAAAATACTTAAAAATAATATTTTTAAAGTTAGAAAACGTCCTTAAACTCACAAAAATGAATCTAAAAACCATATTAAGATTATGAATTAAAATCTATTTATTTACCGAACCACTTTCGTTATTATTTAGGTTAGCTTTCCTCGTCGATCAAATCCCAAAACTCGTGCGCATCCAACGTCATCAAAAGAACGCACCTAATGTGAGTGAATCTCTACAAATTCCCCGTTTTAATCACGTTTTGGGGTGTATCATGTGTCGTACAATTCTGTTATTATATAAATATAAACACATGTTCATTCATCATATCTGTGATCTAATGTGTATCAATTGTGTACAAATTGTTGTGTGAATTATGTTTAGTTTGGATTTATCATTTTCAGTGCAAGCATTTCATTGGCCCATCAGCTCCCCGTGGGATACGGGTTGAGTACAGGTGCCTCATCCGATCGGCTCCGTTTGATTCAGCCTTGATCTCACATACATTCATGTCATACGATCGGCTCCGTTTGATTGAGCCTTGATCTCACAGTCATCATCATTCATATCATATACTCATCCAATGTGGTTTGTGTTTTTGTTATATACATACGTTTGCTCACATGTGATTATTGCACAATTTTTTTTAATACTAAATACAACAAGGAATCAATAATAATGTTTTAACAAGGTTCACTCGCCAACTTTTGTTGACCCAAAATATTCCCCGTTTTACACATGATACAGGTGATCCCGTTGAGACAAGAAACACATAGGAAGGCTTAGAAGAATAATTCAGTTTAAGCTTTGGATTGTATTACTTATTTTCATTTTCCTTGTAATTGTATGGATTTGATTTGACTATTTAAGTTGTAATTTGAATTTAATAAATATGAAACATTTTAGTAAACATCATGAGCTTTGGTGATAACCCAATTATGCCCCGACTCTTATTCCGCTGAGCGTCAGGGTGTGACAAAATAAATAATCTATTTTGAATACAAATTCGTTTTTAACAAAACTATATTAGAATGTCGAGAAAAAGAAAACAAAACTAAAAAAACTGGTTAGAAATGAAGTAAAAATAGAGATAACAAAAGAAGGTTAAAAGATTTTCAAAACAAAACAACCAAAACCTAAGATAGAACCTGGGCGTATGGAAACATACTACCATGCTCTGACCATTAGACGAAAGACCATTTTGTGTCTATCGTCTCAATACTATCTTTAGACAAATAATTTGGATAAACAAAAAATAAAGATCCAATCATTTGATGGCAAGTGGTTAGGAGCACTATTCATGGCTCTTCACTATATACATATATGGTAGGGTTTTAGAGTGAACAACATGTCAAGAGTGAACTGTGTGAACTGATATGGACCATTGATTTTCATTATCTTGATATTTTAATTAGTGGCATGATGGTAATTATTGGGTTATTTTTTTTCTATTTAATTAAATTAATAAGGGTATGTATGTAATTACACATGAAAAAATTTAAAAACTGGAAACTAAATAGTTTCCATATGTTCACAAGAGAACCAATTCCTTTAGAATCAGAAATTTATTTTCCATATATTCTTGATTCCATCAATCCCTATAGTATCACTTATTCTGTTTTACAATACCCTAATATTCAACTTTTATTCAAACAAACCATCTTTCTCTCTCAATACATTTCTCTTCATCGAGAAAAGACAGAGAACATTTGTCGAAGTTAACCAGTCGCCGGAATACTCATACAATTTCTACAACAAAGGTAAACAATGGTCCGTATAGTCCGTTGTACACATGTGTATTTTCCTTGATATACATAAGTATGTTTCTGTTATACGTATGTGCATGTACACAAGGTACACATGTGTAGTGTAATTTTACACAATCAACATGAACACAAAAGAGTTTAATAAGTATAGTTAATTTTTAAGATTGTTATAGCAAATACTTTATTATCAGACAATTTGTGATCATGGAAAAAAATTGTTTTAATGTAGCAGTTTTAGTAAGTTTTAGTATATTCCGTTGTACACATGTGTATTTTCCATGATACATGTATGTATGATTCTAGGTTTGCCATGGTTGAAAGAAAGGAAATAAAATTTGGGTATTATTGAACGAATGAATGAGCAAAATTCATATATTGGGTATACTGATCTTTGAAAATTAAGATCTTTAAAAATTCTGAGATTTGTGATCTCTGAAAAATTATGATCTTTGAAAAATATTAAAAGATATTTAGATTATAATCACTAAAAATAGGGATTATGTAACTAAAATACATTTATTAAAATTACATAATTACAATCCTACCCATAACAACTAAAAGAAATCAATGGCTAAGATTAGTTCACTCAGTTCACTCTGAAGAAGTTGTTCACAAATGATCTTAATCCTATATATCTGTGTGTGTGTGTTCGTTAACGTCGCGCATTGCGGCGAAACAGAACAACTGATAATGTAATAAAAACGTTATTGAAAATGAAGCATGCTGTTTAAAAAGCCGAATCGTTAGATTCAATTCAGTTTAATATCATACCGTATAACGGTACAAAATAAATAATCTACTTTGAATAACAAAACTTCTATCGGAATATCCAGGAGGAAAAAATAAGCACAACTACATAGTTCAGTTTTTAAAAAAATATTAAAGAAATGTTAAATTAATTGATAAAAAATATAAAAAAGAAAAAAAAGAATTGATATGGTTATAAAAAGATTAAAAATATGTTATAAGTTTAAAGTAAATATAATAGTAAAATATTGTAATATTAAAATATGAAAATATGAAAAAAAAAACTATATATTATTTCAAAATTTAAAATTACTATTTCTGTTTATCATATATATATATATATATATATATATATATATATATATATATATATATAATTATTGACTAATTACCAAGAGAAAATTCCCGTCGATAATCCTTGTAGTGTGTTCATTCATTATATGTCATGATAAAATGAATTTTTTCTTCAAAAAAAAAAAATATTGTAACATGTTTTCAGTAATAAAATAACAACGAAAATAAATTAATGGTGATAGAGAAACAATTGCCTTTTTTCCATCTAATTAAATGTAATGCAACGTGTGTTTCACTCAACCATACAACTACAACTAAATTTATTTTAGCACGTTTTAAAATATGTGTATCCTAACTTTTACTACGTGATGTGTACGGTTTACCACACTCGATCATACGACTACAATATTTTTGTGGAACAATAATTTCAATTATAAATCAATATAAGATCGTATAGGATAGGTAACATATGAAACCCATACTTTTCAAAAACAAGTAATTTCAAATATTTTTTTATGATAGCTTTTAGAAAAAAAAAAGAGTTCTTAGGCTGTAGGGTAAACAATGAAAAAAAAAATATTGTAATATTAAAATATGAAAATATGAAAAAAAAAACTATATATTATTTCAAAATTTAAAATTACTATTTCTGTTTATCATATATATATATATATATATATATATATAATTATTGACTAATTACCAAGAGAAAATTCCCGTCGATAATCCTTGTAGTGTGTTCATTCATTATATGTCATGATAAAATGAATTTTTTCTTCAAAAAAAAAAAGAATTGATATGGTTATAAAAAGATTAAAAATATGTTATAAGTTTAAAGTAAATATAATAGTAAAATATTGTAATATTAAAATATGAAAATATGAAAAAAAAAACTATATATTATTTCAAAATTTAAAATTACTATTTCTGTTTAGCATATATATATATATATATATATATATATATATATATATATAAATTATTGACTAATTACCAAGAGAAAATTCCCGTCGATAATCCTTGTAGTGTGTTCATTCATTATATGTCATGATAAAGTGAATTTTTTCTTCAAAAAAAAAAATATTGTAACATGTTTTCAGTAATAAAATAACAACGAAAATAAATTAATGGTGATAGAGAAACAATTGCCTTTTTTCCATCTAATTAAATGTAATGCAACGTGTGTTTCACTCAACCATACAACTACAACTAAATTTATTTTAGCACGTTTTAAAATATGTGTATCCTAACTTTTACTACGTGATGTGTACGGTTTACCACACTCGATCATACGACTACAATATTTTTGTGGAACAATAATTTCAATTATAAATCAATATAAGATCGTATAGGATAGGTAACATATGAAACCCATACTTTTCAAAAACAAGTAATTTCAAATATTTTTTTATGATAGCTTTTAGAAAAAAAAAAGAGTTCTTAGGCTGTAGGGTATAGAGAAGGGCTCTATGTGTCACGTCAACCTGAGATTCTATTGTCCTTGCTCAGTAGCTAGCATGAAATGGGTTTGAGCCCATTCTTTCTTTCCCATTCATTACAATAGCCCCCCATGTATAATAACTCACACACACACATTACATCACGATTGCTCGTTATTGCAATGGCTACCCTTCAAATAGTGCCCCCCTCCCTCGTGCCCATGGCATAATGGGGGAGGGGGGTGAGCGCTATTGATAGAAAAAGTTGATGAGGTGAAGGAAAAAAAATTCATACCGTGTAGCCTTAAGTTTCCACAATATTTAGAGTGCATGATATGTTCTATGGGGAGCTTTTTTGGTGATAGACCTCGAATAGGAATGCCATTCTCTGCATTTCGGCCCCAAATCAAGACTCCAAAATTTGGATGCCACCAAAATGGCATCACGATTTGTATCCTTCCCCATCACCCTGATCAGCCTTCCATCTCCCTCTTTCACTGATATCTTTGCTAAAGGTCTAACAAAGGTGCTATTTGATAATTTTCGCTCCAGTCTCTGCGTTAGACCTCCTCTCGCTTCAACTGCGGGGTGTAATAGCATATATTGTGTAGATATTGTTATGTTTGGATAGTATCTCGGTACATAATTAGAACATACTCTATGGAGCATATGTTCTGCTCTTCCTATGTATATTGAATTATACAATTAACTAAGAAAATGACTTGGCAATTACAATTCCCTACATATAACTTTAAAAATGAAAAGAATAAAAATATGTAAGAAAAGAGAGAATAATATCTAAATAATTATTTTTTTCCTTTTTAACTCTTAATTAAATACATTATAAGAGTATAAGAGTAACTTACATGAGTTACTTATTCACTCAACACCACAATTGAAGTATGTAAATTAAATAAATTATTCATTAAGTTCTTCATGACTTACAAAATTTTGATATTAAATAACTTTTATTTATCGTAACCTTATGTTTATAAATAACTACAAAATTCCATATAAATTAAAAAAAGGCTTCTATTTAGAACCTAACAACATTCCATATGACCATACACATGTATATATAATACTTCTACCTACACACTGTTATACCTATGCAGTTATACTTCTACCCACATAATAACATTCCATATGATTTACGAACAACATAAAAAAAATAATATAATCCTACATATAAACAACAAACCTAATCTAATAATGTGTATAATAAATTATATTCAAGTAATCTGGAAAAAAAAAACAATATTTGATTTAATTTAGGAAGAGAGATAGTAAGAGAAAGTTACAACACTGGAGGAGAAATGTTAAAGAAATCATAACTAGCTAACAGTAACCCTTATTATTCATTATGTTTAATTAGTTTCTTACACTAAAATTTGGTTTTGATAGATGATGGAAAAGCTGATGTGCCGCCTAAGTGGCAAATTTGATAGGCTCTATCTATTTGTACACGTCAAGTGTTTAATTCAACATCCAACGTCTCTTATAGAGTTCGTATAGCCATATACGAGAAGTATAACCTTAACCTTAAATACCATAAATGAGTTAGTTTCGGTCTGACGACTGGTTGTATACTCCTTGTATAGGGCTACACGCACATACGCCACACAATGATTTTGTTCCACAAAACTTAACAAATGAGGTATGTTATTCGATGCCTATAGGAATTAATTTTTTTTCAATATCAATTTTAAACATTTTATATATCTTGTGTTGAATCTTACCATGTCATATCGTATTGTATTGTGTTGTATTGTATCATATCGTGTTGTATCGTATTTTCTCAATACTAATTTAAAACATTTTATTTGAATACTTGTTTTAAACATGTATATATCTATTTTTATTACATATCACAGACATTTATAACTAACTGAAACAAACACTATAAATAAATGTCACAGGTATAAACAACTGAAACTTCAAATATAAATGCATAATAAGTGTGCACATACATAACAAAATCAAAATACAACTAAATAATGTGAAATACAAAAATATACGATGAACTATCATAAACCTGCGGATCCTGGCCTGCCATTGGTCGGGGGTCAAGACTAGCTGTGAGCGCCCTATTGATATCCCCCTCAATAATCTGTATCAACAAGTACTCAAGCCGGCCATGGCGGCGCTCAGGCATCTGAAACACTATAGTTATAGTCGGAGGCATATTTGCGTACACATACATGCTGAGGGTATTGAGGCAGTTGCTGTGGCGGTAGTGCGATATCATGATCGACCGGAGCATCCGGCTCCTCTAAACTCTCTACCATCTTATGATAAACTGGTATGAACTCTAATTATTAAGGATACGTCTAACAATATAAAATAATTGTAAATATTTACTCAAATATACTTTTAGAATAGGATTATGGTTGTTATTGACCATCTCAATTATAGGCTATATTTACTCCTTCCGTTTGTATCATCCGTTGTATTTTGGCTTATTTAAGCCTATATTCTCTAAGTTCAAGATAAGCTTTTTCAATCATTTCTTAAATCTCATATGGTATCAAGAGCATTCATCTCAAACGAGAATCGATCCTTCCTGTAACCTTTTTTTTCCAACCTACTCCTCTGATCACCTTTCATGGAACCGATCACTGTTGTTCAACTCACTGCCTCAACCCATTTTAACATCCCTCTCACCACATACAACTTTCTGGTATGGCGTAAACATGTCCACTCTACCTTGATCGGCCTTGATCTTGTTCACTCTCAAGAAAATAGCCAAATGTTTAGGTTTAAATTTCAATCTATTCAATTTCCATTGTAATTCGTGTTCTATGAATAAAAGTCACAAGGATTCCTTTGGCATGAACTCATTTACCACTACCAAACCTTTACAATTAATATATTCGGATGTTTGGGGACCGGTAGAAAAATCGATTGATGGTTTCACGTATTATGTGATTTTTGTGGACTTTCACACAAAGTACTTTTGGCTATATCCAATGAAACACAAATCCGATGTCTCACTTTTATTTCCACAATTTAAAGTGCTAGTCAAAAAAAAATTTCAAACACCCTTAATCTCGCTTTTCACCGACAATGGTGGAGAATATATTGGACTTACCGCATACTTCAAGCTCAAGGCATTTCTCATTTCACCACTCCACCGCATACCCCGGAACAAAACGGTGTTGCCGAACGCCGTCATCGACACATTGTGGAAACCGGTTTATCACTCCTACACTATGCTCATCTTCCACTTTCTTTTTGGACACATGCTTTTCAAACCGCCGTCTACTTGATAAACCGTTTGCCCACTCCAATCCTTGACTTCAGAAGTCCATACTCGGTCCTTTTTCACAAAAATCCAACCTACAACAAAAACAAACCTTTTGGATGTTTGTGTTATCCATGGCTCCGTCCTTACGCAAAATCTAAACTACACCCACACTCAGAAAATGCATTTTTTGGGTTACTCACCATCAAAATCCGCCTATAAATGTTCTGATCCGAATAGTCGATGTCTATATCATTCACGACATGTGGAGTTTGTTGAAACTAATTTCCCACTACGTTTAGAAACTCATTTCTCAAATACAATTCCTCCTGTGGAAAAATTCCTTAACATTTCAGTGGACCCACCCACCTCATCCATCCATGCACACCATGCTGATCCTTTTCAAAACCACACCCCTACCCCACCAGTACATAATAACTCGCATCCACCCACCAACTTCATACTTCACACCCACCATCAGCCCACTCCCCTCCAACCTCAGCCTCTCATTCCGCTCCATATTCAACAACACAAAACTAACACTCACCCTCTTCCTCACAAAACATTCAGTCTGACTCATCCCCGTCTTCGCCTATTCCAAACACATGTCACTCATCACCTCAGTCAACCTCCTCCATTAACTCACCTACATCTCTACCTTCAAGAACACGTAAACCAAATCCTAAATATTTCAACCCCAATTTTTTCAACCACACCACAGTTCATCCAATTCCTTTAACCGTTGAACCGTCCACTCATATTCAAGCAATGAAAGATCCCGAGTGGCGTGAGGCGATGGATAACGAATTTAATTCTCTACTAAAAAACGCCAGTTGGGAGCTTGTTCCTCCTTCACACCATAAACCGATTGGTTGTAAGTGGATATTTCGTATCAAACGTCGCCCAGACGGATCCATTGAAAAATACAAAGCCCGTTTGGTTGCGAAGGGGTTCCTTCAAGAGCATGGTAAAGATTATTTTGAAACATTTAGTCCGGTCACTAAACCGGTAACTATACGTACGGTTCTTGCTATAGCCTTGTCTCAAAACTGGTCAATTCGGCAACTCAATGTAAATAATGCCTTCTTGCATGGCACCTTGCATGAAGACGTTTTTATGTCACAACCCCCAGGCTACGTCAATCCAGATCTACCCAATCATCTTTGTCGACTTCGGAAATCACTTTACGGGCTCAAACAAGCACCCGTGCATGGTATTTGGAACTTGCCACATTCCTTCTCGAAGTCGGTTTTACCAAATCTTTAGCCGACCCATCCTTGTTCGTCTACAATCGAGGTGGCATTGTCTCCTACTTCTTAGTTTATGTTGATGACATTATCTTGACCGGCAACAAAAACTATTTTGTGCAACATGTTATTCAAGCTTTACCTGCGAAGTTTTCAATTAAAGACCTAGGCATGTTACACCACTTCCTAGGAATAGAGGTCCTTCCAACTGTTAATGGTCTCTTTCTTTCTCAATATGCCCATGTCCAAAACTTGCTAACCAAGTTCAAAATGGATGGTGCCAAACCAGTTGCCACACCTCTTAACTCTACCGAGACACTATCTCTTGTTGATGGCTCACCTAAAGTTGATCCTATACCGTATAGCCAACTTGTTGGTTCACTCCAGTATCTTGCATTTACGCGACCTGATGTTTCCTTCACGGTCAATAAGCTCTCTCAATACATGCATGCACCCACTCAACTTCATTGGCAAGCGTTAAAACGAGTTCTTCGGTATCTTAAAGGTACCATTCACCACGGGTTATTTCTCAATTGTTGATCTCCTATTTATCTTCAAGCCTATACTGATTCGGATTGGGGTGGCATCGCTGATGGGGGGCGTTCCACAACAGCTTACATCATCTATCTTGGGTCCAATATCCTTTCCTGGCGCTCGGCGTGTCAAAAATCCGTTTCTCGATCCTCCACCGAAGCTGAGTATAAGGCATTAGCAAATGGTGCGGCTGAACTTTCATGGGTCCAGAATTTACTGTTGGAACTTGGTTTATCCATGCCCAAATCACCTACACTCTTTTGTGACAATGCAGGCGCTACATAATTGTGTGCAAATCTGGTCTACCATTCACGTATGAAACACGTGGCTCTAGATTACCATTTTGTTCGTGAGAAAGTTGCAGCCGGCTCATTAAAGGTTCAACACATTCACTCTGCAGACCACCTCTTGGTCGGGGACCATTTCAACGACTACGATCCAAGATTGGAGTCTCCGATGGATCCTCCATCTTGCGGGGGCATATTAAGGATACGTCTAACAATATAAAATAATTGTAAATATTTAGTCAAATATATTTTTAGAATAGCATTATGGCTGTTATTGACCATCTCAATTATAGGCTATATTTACTCCTTCCGTTTGTATCATCCGTTGTATTTTGGCTTATTTAAGCCTATATTCTCTAAGTTCAAGATAAGCTTTTTCAATCATTTCTCAAATCTCATACTAATAACGTTTGGGGGACAAAAATATGGTTGTCCCTTATTCGAAACCGAAGGCTAAACCCACTTAAATTACGCATACAACGCATGCCTATCACCGTCCATCAGTCTAATCTCAATGGCTTAATCAGCATGCACAAATGGGGTCCATATTCGGAGCGAGGCCCTAGTGGCGAGCAATGATGGTGATGTATGCCGCTTCATACAACGCCCCTCGCTCATGCCTGTGATGTGACTATGCGAAGTAGTCCACCAAACACCTGGCCTATGCGCATGGTGGCCGATATAGCAAACAATACAAAAAAAGGTTGACATGGTTGCACCACTTGCGACTCATCGTGCATGGTGCAAGGGAGGTACCGATAATTATGTGCAAATATCAATAGAGGGGATTTGTAATGGTCCTGAACCTAGCATTGGTCCTACCAATGGGAGTTGTTATGTTTTGTAAGGTATCTCTTTAAGTCAGCATTGTTTGTAGCTTGATGAAAGCTGACAGTTCCATTGGTCAATGTAGATACAAACATTGTATGAAATGGTTTCAAACGTTGACTACTCACATAATGATAAACATCTAAAAATATAACAGAATAATATGTATGTATGTACAAAAAAACATAATACGAGAGGCTGCCACGAGTGCTTTATAAATGTTGTTGAGGTGATGCGCATATATTTCTTGCGTCAGAGATTCACGTAATGTATTTGACATGTATGTATGTACAAAAAACTTGCATATACGAGTAAATTTATCCTAGTCCTCATCAGTAAAGGATTTCTTGAAGAGTTTTAAGATATTATCGTAAATGTGGAACCTACAAAGATACTTGTAAGTGTTTGGGAAAATTTTATCACATGCTTTCGTCAAGGCTTGGTCTCTATCTGTTATAATAACACGCGGCTCCATACACTCTTCCAACATAGACTTGATCATCTCTAGAACCCTTATGTACTTTCCTTTCTGTTCTTTTGAAACACCAGCATGAGCATGAGCGACAGAAAACATCTAGTTTGTCAACGTCATTCCCACAACTTGCAAAAATGAAAGATTGTACATGTTTGTTTTGTAGGTCATGTCGATCATCAACACATGCGGAATTGCACGCTACATTTTGTAGGATAACCAATGAATAAACAAAATCTCCTCAACGACATTTGTGGAGGGATCTTGCCGAGTGTATTAAGTGTAGTCTTAAGCTACAAGCGGTTGTTTCGGTACCTGCATGGGAGACGTTTATGGCGGGATCATTCTAGCATTAATATTTAGAAGAGCATTGTGAATGTCTTTCGAAACACATTTGCTCTCGAGGTTCTTTGTCGTTTTGGTTTTCCAGATTTTACGTGCCTCAATGTCTTACACTGACAACTGCTCCACCAATTTGTACTAATTTTGAGAAATTCTTATGGGATATGCGTGGCCCTCCAGATGTAGAGCACGACCATGGTTTTGCTCTAGGTTCCTGATGTGCGTGAATTATATATATATTTTTATAATTGAATTTTCCTTCACACAAATTTAGTTTTAAAATTGATTTTCACCTAAGAACTAAACTACACACACAAAAGGCAAGTGTACCCAATGGGTGGCAATATAGTTTATCGGTAAGAACCAGATATAAATCCGTGGACGCGGTGTCTCAGTACTAAACTTTTGCTACTTTAAAGCCTTTTCAATCAATGGGTTGGTTTTGTTTCTCATTTATCATACGAAAAATGAACCACTAACTAATCTAAGGGAGAACTATCTAAAGAAGGTTTCCTAAACTAAGTATCCACTAACAAACATGTGACAACAAAGGGGGAAGACTAGTGATGATGCAAGCTCTAAATTCAACTAAGTCCCCAATCAAGGCTTCCTAGTTGTATAATTCTTAGGGAAACTAAAATGAAATAACATTCTAATCGCCTAAAAATTGTTCTTCTAAGTTCACTTCCTAAGTTAATGTTAATCTTTAATGATGAGTTATTTGTTTGTCAAAACTCCTAACTCTACAAATTAGAGAAAACCAGTATGAACAACATACCCATCACCCTAACTTGCTTTCAAGTAAGTAATATCTTCATCATGTTCTTGATATGAACCACAAGCATGATCATGCTAGACAACAAACTTGGCCTAAATCATCATACTAACACGAACACAAACTATAGACTTCATATAAACATTCTTTTGATCTTTCCAAATCTAAATGCAAGAATCCATACACATGTTCAAATCACCATTCAATTCATGTTAGCAATTATCAGTTCTAGTTTCATGCTATGAATCAGACAAGATTCAACAATCATAATATTTACATGGGCTTTCCAACACATCATGTAAATAATTATGATCAAACATTCAAGAACAACAACTTTAAGCATGTACATGAATTTCAAGAACAAGACTAAACATCACTATGAAGATTAACAAGAACAATCATCACATCGCCTTCCATGTTATCACATATTCATTAGCTTCAACAAAGTTTAAGCAACACAAATGTTTAGCCCATAAGGATCATAACTACTAGATCAACTACAAGCAAGTTTAAATTGTTCATAAAGTAATAAGTAAGCTAACCAAGTTTAAAGACAAGATTAAATGGTAAATGAGTGAATCTTCTACTGATTAAGTCTTCTTCCAAGCTCTTCCTTTGCTCGAACAAGCTTCCAAGTCTAGATTCTTAAGAGAAAACTTCACCAAAATAAGCAAACTCCCTTGCAAATGACCTTGAAACCCGTACTTAAGCTGCTGGATGTTTTGCACGACCATGCCACCTTTTAGCACGGTCGTGCGTGGTAAGTGTCAGAAGAACTTTTCGCATGTCGATCTTGTTTGCTACCATTTCTGGAAAAATCTCACTTAAAGTTTCCCGAGGTGGCACGACCATGCCAAACTATGGCATGACTGTGCTTATCGATGAATTACCGACGATGACCGTTGCTATCTCGAAAATGAGCTGATCAGAGATTGATTTGGATTAGGCACGGTCGTGCCTGGGGATGCCACGGTCATGCAAGTCATGGATCTTCCTGGTTTGCGCTGACGGTTGATAGTGCATAGTGCTAATGAGAGTGTCGATGATATTTGGCCTGGCAAGGTCGTGCCAGGTGTTGGCACGGTCGTGCCATATCTACCAATTTGTTGGAATGTTCCGTTTTCGCTCCATTTTGCTCCAAAAGCCTCCGTTTCAACACCAGGCCGAAGCCCGGACCTTTATTTTTACAAATAACTCAAATGAGTACCAAAATCAATGTAAATACAAAGAGTTCTCGCATAAACGGGGCATATTTGATGTTTTAAAGATATATAAATTCTTATACATCGGTTCCTCACCTCTAACCTCCAAGCGTGATGCGTCCAGTCATACAACCCTATTAGTTGAAAAGGGTAACCAATTTTTTTGCTGCAAATTTTCCTTGGTGTGGTTATACTCTTGTGCTCCCCACTACGGTTGCATTGAAGCCATACCTTCATGTCCTAATCTCCATTTTTCTTCTATCACCTAGTAACAATGAGGTAACCGTTATCAATTGACCTCTTTTTGCCTATGACACCAACCCATCGCGGGAAATAAAATCCCAAACAACGACACAGTTAAACATATATTTATCGAAAACACATAAATGAAGATTTTTCATTCCTGGTTAGTTTCATACGAAACTTGCAGATAAGGGAGTTGGCCATCATCCACTAAATCCTACTTGATTTGCTCGACATAGCTGGGTTCGCCTACGCATACATTGTCTAGACAGTTTTGTGGTGTGTAAGAAGATTCACCACCATATTTGTTTTAGGGATAGTTTTATTGTGCATACGAAGGTTCACCCACGTATTTGTAACTTGGATAGTCGTATTCGTATTCACAGTCAAGGGCAGGCTCCTGAAACAACTTAATGGTTAAAAGTTGATGGTAAATCTAACGCCTGATATAAATAAGTAAATATATGTTTGCCTTGTCTGGAAACAATGGTGTCTTGTGATGAGAACGAGCACCGGACAAGACCTCTACAGTGTCTTGATTGTTTACCATTTTCAGGTAAGAATCAGGAATGAGACCTTCCTAAACCGATGGTATGGTAAGTATTTTTCATTAAAAAAACCAACAAACAAGTGAATAAATCTAATACCAAACTGCTCTCAGTAACCCATGACTCGTTAGAAAATTCGCCAAAAGAAATTTGTCATCCCACAAAGACATCGCTAACGAATGGAATATCCAACAAATGATTCCACATGCTTATGTTGGAATTACAGAGAATGAATTATGTTTGAATGTTTGGAGCAAATATTTATTTGTTTGTCTTTTGATCGTTGTTTATAAATGCACAAAAAATGCAAACCAGTTATGCATTTAACCACCTATATATCTCGTATATGTCTATACTAGACGTATAAGTGGGACCCAAAGATCGTATCTCCTTGATTTTTAACTTCTACGCCTCATATAGGTCCATACGAGTCGTATAAATGGGACCCACAAATCACATCCCACATAATTGCTAGATCATATACTTCATACCATATATAAGAAAATCAAGGTTTTAAAAACCGGTTTAAACCGGTCAGTTGAACCGGTTAAACAAGATACCGGAAAATTTCCCGACACTAGGGAAAGGCAAAGAAGTTGTACCACTGGTAAATTGGGTTATGCCAGTTTAAATCAGTATACCAGTACCGTGCCAAGGTTAAAATTTGAACTTTTAACTTTTATGGACCCAAAAAGGTGATGACTTACCTTTTTAGTAAAACCTAGCACCCATAATCCACATCGGTCAAACCTCATCCACAATCCACATCGGTCATTGGGTGTTTTTTTATTATAGATTAACTTTTGAAATATATTTTTTTATTATGGAATGATTTAGTTTTGGATTATTTTTTGTGCTGAAATTGTATTTTATAGATTTATAGGGTTAATTAGTCAACTCGGTTGAACCGCCCGTACAACCTGGTTCAACCCGTTAAACTATTTCTAAGCCTAACTTGATACGATTTAAAAACTAGTTTTTAAAACATTGAAGAAAATGATTCTCTATGTTCCAAACCACCACCACTCCAAACCTCCACTTTTTCCTCTAGCAATAAACGACTTCAAACCTTCACCTCATTATCCACCTCATCACTTACTTTTCATTTTATTTAAACTATACCTAATTTATATAATCTATTTTATTTTATTTTATTTTATTTTATTTTATTTAATTAATATGTATAATTATGTTAATTATTAAATAATTTAAATTAATAAAACTCGTAAATAATAAATTACTTTTATTATTTATTTAATTTTAATAACCGGTTACTGTGGCAACGACTATATTTTCTAACGGGAACTGTTTCAACGACTATATTTTCAAACAATTACTATTCCAAAAGCTAATTTCAAACGATTATTTTTCCGGTGCTTATAAATACAACATCTCTTTTCCACATTTGCACATCTCATTTCACAATTCATTGCCAATACCAAACTAATTCGAGGTTACGAGTGGTGGTTCTAATCAAAGTGGTTCAAGCAGACAGTCGAACTTCAGGTGATCACTCTGTTTGAATCCTCGTCTCGTAAACCATCCGCCAACCGCAGTCAACCCTCCCCCGGCACAACGGTCTAGGCGATCACTTCGTTTAAATCCCCAGCTCGCAAACCCTCCACCTGTGGAAGAGTTTGATGATCCAAATCCTCTAACAGATGAGGAGTTCAACTGGGTGTATGATTAGACCATGGTTCAACTGCAATTTGATACCACTTAGAGGGGGGGGGGGAAGGTTCAAACAAACTTTAACAAAAACCCTGCACCCACAAACCCTCGACCCTCAAAACTTCGTCCAACACAAGTCGTACCCAGCTGGGCCGAAGGAAACGAAACAAACCCGAGTGAGAAATTCCTATCACCGGTGCATGGTGATAGATCCTCCAGAGGATGCATACTGCAAGAATATAGGTCAGACGACCGTGATAGCCATTATAGTGTGTCACCTCCACCCGACGACTTCTTTCGTTGGGATTTTAGGGATTTTATGTGTTTATAAGGAATTATGTTTAAGTTTAATTGTGTGGTTTGTTTAGGTTTTAATTATTAGGTATGTGTAATATTGTAATATTATAATTAGGTTTGTGTAATTGTTTAATTTGGTTTATGTAATGTTTTTATTTAGTTTAAAACCCCACTTGGGGGCCCACCACCTCGCCACCTGATGAGTCCGCTTTTGTGGACCGCCCCCTCTCCGAAAGACGCCAACATGGCACCCTTAACGGTGCATGTTGGTTTGCTTTGGGTTTGCTTTAGCAGACTACCTCAACGCAAACAAACTTACCATTGAGGGTGCTCTTACATAGCGAATTATAAGAGAAGTTATAGGAGGTTAAATATGGTACATATTACATCTTTGACCAACCTATATTTGGAAGATTATTCATAAAGTGGAGAGGGATTGTAGAGTGATTCATGGTATCCTTATTACCATATATGTTGCGTATAAACTTATATGTAACGTATATGCAAGCATGTGACACCTTTGGCAGGGGATGTTTCACATTGGGAATTGTCGTAACCCTATACGCATCGTATAAACCTACAGTTTTGATGAATCGCAAGTGACACCTTTTGTTAGAAAGGAAAGTCTGACCTTGGAGATAACCGCAGCAAATCAACAGCAGGACTTGATGCAGCAGCTAATCAACAGCCGGACATCCAGCCATCCAGCTAATCAACAGCAAATCAATGACAGCTAGTAGTCAGCTGCTATCACCCATGTTTAGATTACGGATTTGTGTATAAATTCAATACTTTTCATTGTAATCAAATATACAGAAATACATACCTCAATTGATAGTTCAGTGAATCAACCTCTATCAACTTTTAACATGGTATCAGAGCAGTGTCGTTCGTGACCTGTTCATCATCTACCTTGCTCACCCAAAACCAAATCATCCTCTCAACCAAGCTGCCATGGCCGAAGCCGGTAACTTGGGAGAAGATTTATCCATTCAAATCGCCAATCTGCTCAAGAATGGCCTTAACCCACAAAACCGAAACCCAAAACTATCCGATAACCTTCAAATAAACCTCAAGCTCAACAGTCAGAATTACGCCTTATGGACCCGGATGATGAGGGTAGCCATAGGCGGTAAATCAAAAGCCTTTCTAAATCATCTATCAACCAACCCACCAAACCAAACCAGCGAGCAATATGAGCAATGGGAACAAGACGACCTAGTCGTCTTCTCATGGCTTATACAGAACATCGAACCAACCCTTGCCAGCAATCTAACCGAATTCCCAACAGCAAAATCGCTGTGGGATGCCCTAGCTATAACATATAGCAGTGGGCGTGACAAGCTCCAAACTTTCAACCTACATGTCAAGGCGAATGAAATCAAACAGAACAATCTCTCCCTAGAAGAATTGTGGATTATACTCCAAGGAGTATGGGGAGAAATTGATCGGATTGACCCAAACCCTATGACCTGCCCAGCCGATATCCAAGCGTATCACAAAATCAGGTCGGAACAGAAACTGTTCCAGTTTCTAAACGCTCTCAACCGGAAATATGATCCTATAAAAAGGGAAATACTCCGGTTAGAGCCCCTTCCAACCGTAGAA
Source organism: Scalesia atractyloides (assembly GCA_947069175.1). Lineage (NCBI taxonomy): Eukaryota > Viridiplantae > Streptophyta > Magnoliopsida > Asterales > Asteraceae > Scalesia > Scalesia atractyloides. The sequence goes on from CAMTDV010000003.1 coordinate 88,546,394, forward strand.
ACTGCATACTCTACTGTCCGTAAGGAGGCCGCTCACCAGAATATTCTGGGAACACCTCTCAATGACGCACAGGGTATCACAGTGGGTCTAATGGCCTCGGAAATTGACGGACTAGGGCTTGCGTCAAAGGGTTACCGACGAACCGGTGAAAAAAGAATCGGAACAAGTAAAGACGACAAATCTCACCTCAAGTGTGATCATTGCGGGATGATGAAACATACCCGGGAACAATGTTTCAAACTCGTCGGATATCCGGAATGGTGGTCTGATGGTCAGAAGAGAGGCACGAAGACTACAGAAAAAGGAAAGTCATCCGGTGCCGGTAACCGAGATGCTCCCAAAGATGAAAGCCGGAACAGATCGGGCTTCGGCGGAGTGGCCAGAGCTGATGAAGAAGAAACAACAGGTAAAGGGTTTGGGGCGCAACCCTCAAACCCTAAGTCATACATAAGTGAAGAAGAAGAAGATAATGAACGAACACCACATATAGTCTCTCGGTCAAAGTTAAAAACAAATATTACACAAACAGTCCCTGGAAATAAGGGAGAAGCCAATATGGCCCACGAACATCAAAAACAAAAACTATGGATTTTTGATTGTGGCGCAACCGATACGATGACTTATGAGCTATTGGATATTATTTCAACAACCAAACCAGAAAAAACACATATTCAAACGGCAAACGGAGGAATAATGGATGTAAAATCGGGAGGAACTATTGAGATTTCACCCACAATAAAAATCTCTAATTGCCTTTATGTTCCTTCGTTATCACATAAGCTGCTTTCCATCAGCCATGTCACGAAGGAACTCAACTGTATTGTCCTAATGTACCCTACGTTTTGTATTTTACAGGATATCAGGACGGGAGTGATCATTGGGCGTGGCACTGAAAATCAAGGGTTGTACTATGTGGATGAGGTGACTCAAAGTGGTGCTGTGATGCTGACTCATGGGACATCGGAACGGGAAGCTTGGCTATGGCACCGAAGATTAGGTCATCCTTCTGCAAGTTATTCGCATATTTTATTTCCGAAACTATTTCCAGTTAATTCTATGTCACATTGTGAAACATGTGTTTTAGCAAAAAGCCATAGAAAAACTTTTAAACCCAATAACACTAAGGCTGCTTTGCCATTTTCATTAATCCATTCTGACGTATGGGGTCCTGCCCCAGTTCTTGGGGGGCAAAACCTTCGGTACTTTGTGATGTTCGTTGATGACTGTACCCGAATGACCTGGGTTTATTTTTTGAAAAACAAATCCGAAGTATTTGAAAAATTCACTATGTTTTACGCCATGATTCAAACCCAATTTCAAACAAACATCCAAATATTCCGATCTGACAATGGCGGTGAGTTTGTTAATACCTTGTTTAAATCCTTTTTCCAAGACAAGGGAATAATCCACCAAACTACATGCCCAAACACCCCAGAACAAAACGGTGTCGCCGAAAGGAAAAATCGCATTTTGCTAGAAATGACACGAGCCCTCCTGATTGAATCCAGGTCCCGAAATACTTTTGGCCTGAAGCCCTTGCTACTGCTACCTATCTTCTCAACCGACTCCCAACAAAAATCCTAAAGCTTAACACTCCGTTACACACCCTTTCAAAATTCTTCAAACTACCCTCAGTTCTCACCCTTCAACCACGAATCTTTGGATGTACTTCCTTTGTTCACATACCTAAATCAGATCGAACCAAACTTGACCCTTGTGCTGTAAAATGTGTCTTTGTCGGGTATGGAATGAATCAAAAGGGATACAGATGTTATAATCCAAAATCACGTCATATGTTCACCACAATGAACTGTGACTTTCTTGAAACCGAGTATTACTACAATTCCCAACTCAGTGGTCAGGGGGAGAAGGAATGTTTAGACACACTAAGCTGGTTGGAATATGTTCCCTATGTACCAACTACAGAGTCACCAACCACAGAGTCACCAGAACCCAATCTCAGTGCCACTGACGGTCCTAATGTTCCTCCTAACCTGGTGTCCGAGGTAAGTGATACTCATCCTATTCAGTCTGGTGGTATTTTTGAAGTTTCTAATGACTTTGAGGACACCAATACTTCTAACCATGAAACTGCCACAGAACAAACTGAAAATTTGCAGGCAGATGAATCCAGACAAGAAGAACCACCATCGAGATATGTGTTACCCCCTAGAACAAACAGAGGGGTTCCTCCGAAACGGTATTCTCCTGAAAAAGAACCAAGAAGATCTAGTTATCCTATAGCTAGTGTGGCCGATGGAAACTTCACTAAGGAAGCCAAAGCATTTATCTCATCTGTTTATTCCGAAGAAACTCCTACAAACGTGGATCAAGCCTTAAAATCTAAACATTGGAAGGAAGCAATGAACACAGAAATGGAAGCCCTAACCAAGAACAATACATGGGAAAAGTGTACTCTTCCGTTGGGAAAGAAATCCGTGGGGTGTCGTTGGGTCTATACGATTAAGTATAAACCAGATGGTAAAATTGAAAGATATAAAGCCCGACTGGTAGCAAAGGGGTATACTCAGACACATGTGATTGACTATGCTGAAACATTCTCCCCGGTTGCAAAAATGAACACAATCAGGGTCCTCTTCTCGATAGCTGCAAATGAAGGGTGGCCACTTCAACAGTTTGATGTAAAAAATGCCTTCTTACACGGGGACCTAGACGAAGAGGTATTTATGGAAGCTCCTCCAGGATTCACAAAAGATTTCAAAACTGGAGAAGTTTGCCGTCTGAAGAAATCCCTTTATGGTTTGAAGCAGTCTCCCCGGGCCTGGTTTGGCAGATTTACGGTAGCTATGAAAAAATTTGGATATAAACAAAGTAATGCTGATCATACTTTGTTTCTCAAAAAAAGAGGAAAATTCGTAACCTGTCTAATTATCTATGTAAAGAAGAAATGGTAAAACTCAAAGAAAACTTGTTTGCTGAATTTGAAATGAAAGATTTGGGCAGACTTAAGTATTTCCTCGGTATTGAAGTACTAAGGTCGAAACAAGGAATCTTCATTAGTCAAAAAAAGTATGTCTTAGACCTGTTGGCAGAAATTGGAATGATCGATTGCAAACCGGCAGATACTCCTATGAGTGTAAACCAAAAACTTTACATGGAAGAAGGAGCAAAATTAGCAAATAAAGAAAGATACCAACGGCTGGTGGGAAAACTAATATATCTCTCACACACTCGTCCAGACATCGCCTATGCTGTAGGGGTAGTAAGTCAGTTCATGCACCAACCTCAACAGTCACATATGGAAGCAGTTTGGAGAATCATTAGATATCTCAAAGGAACAGTAGGTCATGGAGTCCTGTTTCAATCACATGGACACCTAAATGTTCAAGTCTATACTGATGCAGACTGGGCAGGAGATAAGGGAAGTCGGAGGTCAACAGCAGGCTACTTCGCTCTAGTTGGTGGGAATCTTGTCACTTGGAGGAGTAAAAAACAAAAGGTGGTTGCTCTTTCAAGTGCAGAAGCTGAATTTAGAGGCATAACTCGAGGTTTAACAGAAGCCATGTGGATGCGGAGACTCTTAGCTGAGATTGGCTTTCCGCCAAAAGAAACAAGTAAGATTATGTGTGATAATAAAGCTGCAATTCAGATTTCAGAAAACCCAGTTCAACATGATCGAACAAAACACGTGGAAGTTGATAGGAATTTCATCAAAGAAAAATTGGAAGATGGTACGATTGAATTACCATTCGTTCGATCAAAAGATCAGCTTGCTGACATTCTAACAAAAGCAGTTAACGGAAAAATTCTCAATGATTGTTTGGGCAAGTTGAATTTTGGAAATCCAACTATTCAACTTGAGGGGGAGTGTTAGAAAGGAAAGTCTGACCTTGGAGATAACCGCAGCAAATCAACAGCAGGACTTGATGCAGCAGCTAATCAACAGCCGGACATCCAGCCATCCAGCTAATCAACAGCAAATCAATGACAGCTAGTAGTCAGCTGCTATCACCCATGTTTAGATTACGGATTTGTGTATAAATTCAATACTTTTCATTGTAATCAAATATACAGAAATACATACCTCAATTGATAGTTCAGTGAATCAACCTCTATCAACTTTTAACACCTTTGGTATCCATCAGATATTAGAAGCGATGAGATCAAATCTAGTTAGAAATGAGGCATTTAAACCAGATGTGACACCTTTTTGCAACCATGATGCCAGTTTTGTAGAACCGCACATGGTGGAAATGGAGGAATTTAGAGCAACCTAGGCACCCGAATCATTGGTTACATTGACCAGATTAGAGCCATACATTTGGCCTGAGATGCAGGTCATGATTAAAAGATCGTCCACCTCCACAAAAAAGGAAAGAAAAAAAGCCATAAGAAAATAAAAGGGACGTGTTTGTTTCTGTAGAAGCAAAATAGTAAAATAGTTATGTTTTTTAAGGACAAACTGCCTATTAAAGAAACATATGCATAATAACTAATACAAATATTTAGAGATTAAATTACGAGTCAACACAACACAACCTTGGTCCCAATTCACTTTTGTTTTTAATGCTGAAAAATGATCATAAGTTATGATTCATAACTAGTGAAAAAACAGAAGATGGTGATCATCATGAGGTTAATAAAGTAAGTCACAGATGGGATGACCAAAACAATGCTGGTACAGGTACCCATTTAAGACGACTTAAAAAGGTTGCAATATGTGAATAAATGCATGGTACAGGTACCCATTTAAGACGACTTAAAAAGGTTGCAGTATGTGAATAAATGCATGCTTCAAGGTGGAAAGTGCCATAATATTCATCAAGAAATAGAAATGCTAGAAATATGACAAGAATCCATGAAGACCAATGGTCCCTCAAGTTACAATTTCTTTTAAGACCAATCAGAGGGATGAAGATAGTTATGATGGAGGGACGGCTACACTTTTAATATATTAATATGTTTGTCCACCTCCACTGACATGTTTGGAATTACACGTTTTGACTCATTGCCAACTTGTATGCATAGTTCTGACTTTTGAGTTAATTAAGAGAAATGTCAAGATGATATATTTTACTTCTAATTTTGTTTGACAAGCGTTATTGTGCTTCTAACATTTCCGGTTGCATATGAAGATATGATCTTCAAGTTTAATTAAGAGAAAGGGAAGTTGTATATAGGATTTGATGAGCATTTTATAAAGAAAGTAAAGATGTGGATTTTGGAGAAGAATGAACTCAGTTGACCAACTCTTTAACTTCTTTTTTGTTTTCTATTTTTGACGAGAAATAAGGATGCTTTATAATCTGAAACAAAAACTGTTTAAATATATATGAAAGAGTTATTACAATAAGCAGCAACAACTGTCACTACATTTCTAATTTGGTCAATGGACTGTGATAATATTTACTACAAACAAGTGTGCCTTTCAAATCATTCTCAAAATGACTTTTATAATAGTTCTTGAAAGTTTGAAAAGCTGGATGATTTCGAGTTTTAAAGAAAGTCTAGGAGACGACTTCTATGGAGGGTGGTGGTGTTTGCACAAAGGATACTGCACGCAGAAAGTAATAGGTTAATAAACAGCCTCAAAAAGAGCATAAGGCGATATAGATGATAGAAAAATAAAATATGACCATAAAGATTGGACATTTTTGCATGAAGCATTGAACCAAAATGCAAAAACTAGCCATCATCACAAGCATGTTCATCAGAATAGTACTCCAAAGTCATGATCATATAACAAGCAACAGCTGAATGAACAGTCTCAAAATGTAGTAATTAAACATGTAGGTAATCAACACATAAACACCTCAATAATCTTGATCACTTCCAAAACCGTCACGCTTATCTTGTCCATGGTTACTCGAATCACCACCATGGAAACTGCCAAATGGCAGAGGTAGTGGCGTGCTGGTGACTGGTTTGCAGCCAAGATGCTACCACCCCTTCCATCATTAGCATTCATCCCTTGTGATGGTGGACCTGCTTGAAGGAAACCAGCTTGATTCATAATCATAGAAGGATCAAACACTTGACCATTTGGTCCAACATTCAACAGTTGAGGATAACCCAATAACGACCCTTGTTGCACACCTGCTTCTGGAACTTGTTGACCCACATAAAACAATTGACCAAATGACCCGGGACCCATTACACTCGGTACTACAAAAGCAGATGGCTGGAGGCCATCCGGTCGCTGCATGTGCATTGTAGTTGGCCTCTCCATAGCATTTGATGGGTTTGGGTTTGGTTGCATTAGTGGCCTAATAGGAGCTGGAGGTTGGGGTTGGGACCATTGGGTGCGGTCTTCGCCATCTTGGGCTGGCCTTGGGATTGGGGCTTGAACTGTTGAGTCAGAAGTTTTTGGTTCTTTGGTGTTTGCGGCCACAGGCTCGTTTCCATCCTTTTGAGGCTTTGAATTGCTAAGATCCGGGTGATGAGCATGAACATGGGCCTTAAAATCATCTTTATTTAAAAAGGATTTTAGACAAAGAGGGACTGCACATAGGAACATGCCTTCCATCATTTTAACTGTCTGGATCTTCTGAATACTTCCTCGCACCTGTGACATATACCGAGATAGAAAATGTTAATTATAATACTAACGCTAACGATAATTATAAACTAGCACATGACTGTTAGATTAAGGGCTACAAGATAGGTTTTAAAAAAATGTTGTACACCACCATTAGGCGTCCCCACCGACTGGTCCCACGGCCAACATGAGGGAGGTAAAATCACATGTCCCAGAGTAAAAGTAAACCGGATCGTGCCAGGGTTTGAACCCCAGACCTCCACACCAGATTCCCACCACTGGAGCACTATCGTGGGGGCCTACATGATGGGTTTAACCTAGCCATCTTTTGTAGCAAAATTACATTGTGCTTTATTTTCTTGTGAAAACAATATCTATATACAAATTCTATCTTTTGTAGCACAATTCGATTGAGCTTTTGATCCTCCCAGAATGATTGTAATAATAAAACTTAAGTCATCTTAGGGAAGTAAAGGTATCATCATAGTGATATAGTATAAAAATACTTATTGAAGTCTTACAAAAAGCATGTGGAATCACTCCTAGCACAATCCAGGCAAAGTGAATGCTCACAAGGGATCTGCAAGAATCAGAGAGCTGTTGGTGAAAATCAAGGAAACCAGTAATTAATTGCAGATAATAAGGGTTAACAGGTCAAGGGGGTCATTTTTGGGTATGGGTAGAATGGGTCGGGTTGGATTGACCAGAACACTTTTGGTTCAATTATATATTTGTAGTGTATAAATCATTATGTTAAATATGATTACAAATAATTAATACTTACGGTAATAGTTTAACTTTTGGAATCAAGTTGACACCCTCTTTATCAAAATGGCATGCAAATTGAAGCAGGACATAGAAGCACCAACCATAAAAAAGAAAACAGCACAACTATGTACTATAAAATTAAATAAACCAAGGAATGTGAGACCACATACCATACGTCCATAAATCGCTATTGGAAAATCACACTTAGCACATATATGGACCCTTTTTTCCAAGCGGGCGGCTGGACTTTTGACCAACAGTCTTGACAAGAGTAACACCACTAGCAGAACCAATATTTTTAGCCACCGGAAGCTCAGACAGAACAAGGTGGTCAGGGCATGCAACAGTCACTGACTCCCCTGTTGGGGGTTTTGCTCCACTGCCACTTTCAGCAGCCGCAGCCTTGTTTCTGAGCCGAATTTTAAGACGCGTAGCTTGAGCGCGCATGATTTACTGAAATTGATAACATAAAAACTATAAAAATGTTTCTTATTGAAATAGGTAATGTCTAAAATTCTAATAAAGACGCATAGCTTGAGCGCGCATGATTTATCCTAAAATGGTTGTATTATCCTTTCCATATATAGAACAATAAATATTCATTATGCAAACAGTGAATTTTTGGTGTAAGGAAAATGTCGCATATAACGAATTACACTTAAAGTTCATGATCAAGATTATTTGTTCTAACAACCATACGGTGCAGCAGATATTATGATAGACACAAATTGGATATTCAGAACTGTATGTATAAAAATTATATTCCTCATCCTAATGTATATAAATGAAAACTAATAACAAATTAACATATAAGAAGTGTATGTGTAAGGCGAGCAATCGGCTTACAATTTAATACATTCTTTTCTAAAAGATTAGTGAAAGTCCACATTCTAAGAAGCAACATTGCAAACTCTTCACCAAATTAAAACTTTAATCAACTCACCCTCACAAATTTATAAAACAACATGAAATATCAAAAGTTAAAAGCAACTGAATAAAAATTTGAAACTTCTGTGGAATTAAATCTTTTCATAAGATTGTAGAAAGAACACTAAATCAAAAATTTTAACACATCAATCTTGTGAGTACAATTCTCATACATCAAAACTGGTTTCATCTCTACTCACAAGTTGCATAAACAAGTGCTTCGGAGTCATAGGTCAATCCAGAACATTTTACCATTTACGTAAACTCTCCATGTTAAGTTTTTATATAGAAATGGATGATGTTTATATTTCAAATAAAGATGTGTAGTTTCAGTGATAATAATTTATACTAAAATGATTGTATTATCCATTTCCATATATGAATGATTACTCAACATGACACATGAGAAGCTTTAAATTCTTGTTTCTATATAGAAAAGAACATTACATGTAACGAATTTCGATTTAAGTTAATGGTCAACAGTACCCGTTCTAGCATTTAGCAGCTCCAAACTAAGGACCAAATGACACAGATGTGATGATAGACACATGTCAGATATTTCAAGCATACAATTATACATTCTATCAGGCAACAATAAGCTAAATAAACAAAATTGGGCATACGTTATGATAGACAAAAAGCAGATGCTAAGAGCATACGATTATACATTCGTTGCAAGAAGAGTAGCTAAACTTCCTCATACTAAGAAGCAACATTGCAAACTCTTCTCCAAATTAAAACTTTAACCGATGTACCCCCACAAATTCATAAAACATATCCGAAGTTAAAAGCAAGTTACACGAACAAACTAGGCTACTCCCCACATTTCGAACATCTGTAGAATTTAGTATTTTATAGAAACATAACAACATCAAAAGTTAGAACACAGCAATCATGTTTCATGTGTAAGTGTACAAACAAACTGATTACACCTCGACCCACAAATCACATAAACACGTGCTTGAGCAAAATGGATAACGTCTATATTTCTAATAAAGATGCAAAGCTTTAGCGAAAATGATTTGTTCTAAAATGCTTGTATTATCCTTTTCCATGTATGAAACAATGTTTCACAGAGGCTTGTGATCAGCATTAGCAAGTCTAGCATTTTGCAGCACCAAACTAACGACCATAAGATGCAGACATTATGATTTTAAACACAATTCAGACATTCAGAACAGGTAACATATATAAAGATGATAATTAAAAAACTGAAGGTATGTAAGGCGAGCATACGATTATACATTATTCTCAAAAAGAATAATCATTTTCCTCATCCTAGTAGATCTCACTATAGGCGACCAGCTTATCTCTTGGGATGGATAAGGTTCTTCCTCATTTCACCCTCCCTAAACCCTACATTTTACATTCTGAGTGTGATATTACTGGATATATTTGTTTACGCGCTACACAATGCGTATATCACACCCTGAACATCTTACTACTTATGTAAACACTATGAATAATGTTTCTTATTTGAATGGATGATGTCTATATTTCTAATAAAGTTGCATAGCTTGAGCGAAAACGATATATCCTAAAATGGTTGTATCATCCTTTTCCATATACGAAACAATGTTTATCATTGAATTTTTGTTGGTGTACAAGGAAAATGTCACATATAACGAATTTCACCTAAGGTTCATGAATTCAATTAGCAGCACTAAATAAACGACCATATAGTGCACATATTATGATGAAGACAATTAGACAATCAGAACGTACATGTAATGTATAAACATGATAATAAATTAATTAAAAAAAACTGGAATGTAAGAAAAGTATGTAAACTCTTCACCAAATTAAACTTTAACCAGTTGACCCCCAAAAATCTATAAAACATATTAAAGCCTAATATCAATCCGGATACAAATTATTATTTCTCTATCCTTACGTTATACCAACCATTAGAAACAAAATAAGGTAAATAAATAAATAAATAAAAATAACCTAGTAATGTACTTTAACTTCATCAACTTCAGGAATAACAAACTAATCAGCCTAACAATCATAAGTTTATATGAAAACTTCAATCCTTAAAATCTGACATAATTAAGGGTTTCATCAAAAAATAAATTCAAGATTTAGCAAAAGAAAAAGAAACTGTAAAACCCTAGCAGATCGATGCATAGATGTGTATATAAAAAGGATCGGTGCCAGATAGACAAAGAAAGAGCTGAAGTAGGGTTACCGTCGAAAGCGAGAGAGTGGAGTGATATGAAAATAGAGACGATGAATGTTGCCGCTCGGAGACCAACAACGAGGGTTTCGGATTGCTTACTTTATATACCTGGGGAGTGTGGAATTCAGTGTATTTTTGTCTATAAAAATAAATTAAAATCTATTTAATTTTGCATGGTGATGTAATTATCTGGGGTGTACTAAAATTTTTATGTGCTAATTAAGTACTGAGATTCTTTGTGTTAACACGGGTTTTAAGTTGGTATTGGTTTGGTTCGTTACAGTGTCGTATGATTCTTTCAACAAAGAGAAGATATATACGTTTAAGAGGATGTCAACATGTGTTTACATCGATCGAAAAAGAAAACAAATACCGGTATCAGTAGTGATGTTCGGTCGCTATCGTTTCAGTTACGAACACTCACTTTACGGTACCAAAAAAAAACTCTATTGTGATACATCGAGAAAACCATTAAAACGAATATTGTATTGGTACCGATGTTTAGATGATATCGATTCGGTTCATGATGGTAAAAAACTCGACTATATTTGACATGTCGAATTAAACTTTTATGGAGTCATAGATGAAGAACTATAAAATATTATATTGCATTACTAAAATAATGATGTCAATTCATAGAAAAAAAGTGAACGGCAACTTTTATGACATGTACGTTAGTGCTTCGATCACTTGTTGTTATTAATGTGAACTTGGTTTTGTGTAAATTTATATCTACACATAGATAAAATTAAGCACGCATCGTAGTGACATACTCGGTATTTTGTTTAATATTGTATCTAATGAGTTTATTTAAATGACATTTAAAAGTTATAAGAGAACAAAATATGCTTAAAATAGCTATATTTATTAAATAATAAAAATAGAACAACTTAGCAGCTGATAAAAAAACTAAAACCACACTATGCAAATTTTTTTAACGGCTAATTGCATATTATTCCATCACCAAAATTTTTTATACAATGATTAAGACAACCAAGATACTAGAACAAAAACATTATAAAAAAATGATACATTTACCCTGATCATAAGCCTGCGTAGAAATTACTTTGTTATGTTGAAAGAAATCCAGTTCCTCCACTCCAAGTTATGCCTTTTTGCCATGTTCTTGATCCATGTGAAAGATACCAACTGTAGATCGCCAAATACTTTTTCGATTCTCACTCTTTCGCCTGAAGAAATTAAGGCATTTCTCGCTTTCCATATCTCCCAACATGTCGCCACAATTATAGTATGAAACACTTTATTCTTGAATTTTGAGAGCTTCATTTTTTGATGGAAATTCAGCAGCTCACTCGCATTACGGATTTGAACATATGGAATCTTGCACCAGGTGCATACTTTGTACCACACATACATCGCCATATAACAATTAACGATAATGTGATCTGTGTCTTCCTCATGCTCGTTACACAATCTGCAAGTAATCGGACCATTGTGAATGTGCCGTTTCTGCAGGTTGGTCAGTGTGTCCAGCCTGTTTTGTACACTTCTCCACATAAAAATATTAGTTTTCTTTGGTGCCCAGCTCACCTGGTCTGTAGGATGATACGGGATAGCAAATCTTGATAGAAAAGACATGCAGGACGAAACCAAGAAGATCCCATCCTTATCCAGCCGCCACTTCCATCGGTCATCAACTCCGGATAAAATAACCGACTGCCAAACCATGCTGACTTGTATCAACTGTTGTTGTTCAAGAGCTGAAGCAGCCATTCTTTCAACAACTGTTACTTTTTTATTCTTCTCCAGATAAACAGTTCAGGAAACCTGTCTTTAAGCGGCACATTTCCATCCCTAACTGTCAAGCCAGAACCTTGTTTTGTTGCCATTTCCTATTGTAGCTTCGATTAGTTGGGGTACCTGCACATTAAAATCCTCTAGATCCTATTCTATTTTTATAATTATGTTCCGTACACCAGCGATACCTGCTTTAACAAGCAGAAACGATCAAGAGGAAGGGTTGAAATGAATTGATTCAACAGTTCGTTGCCATAAGCTACCCCTTTCATTTTTAAACCACCACCACCACTTTAAGAGGAGACTCACGTTCATGTTTCTTAAAGAACCGAAACCAAGTCCCCCTTTATCATCGGTGCGATAACCCTCTCTCAACATACCCAAGATGTTTTTTTATTTTTCTTCATCCCCTCCCCAAAAAATCTCCTCCGTAAGCCTTCAATCGTGTCAAGAACACACTTTGGAGCCTGATACAAGGAAAAGTAATAAATTGGTAATCTATCCAATATAGATTTCAAAAGTGTAGCTCTACCACCTACCGATAAGGTTTTTGATTTCCATTTCGAGTCGATCACACACTTCCAATGTCGAGCTTGACCCATATTATGCACATGACCTATGTATTTTGTTATAGTTGCATAATAGTTATCAACTTGAAAAAAATATTATTGTTTTATGTAATAACAAAGTGAAATCATTAGTTTTGGGGAAAAAACTTTTTATAAAAGTGACAACTATACATCATGTATTTTTTTTGTTTACACGAATATAACATTTAGTAGATAGAGCTCGGTCTTACTCAATCTACATTATACTTCATACAAACTCTATGTCCTGTTGCAAACGCATATGGTTACACTTGTAATTCATATTCATCTGAACTTCTAAAATGATTTGTAATATACTTTCTTTAAAAAAAACACCTTTTGTTAATTCAATTTCTAGGCATATCTTACACGTAACATATCACTTAGTCATCTCTGCCAGGGCGTCGAAATTTGTCCCTTGAACAATCATGTTGCCACAAATGTGCATCTCCTTCCTCATGGCATACATATATTACTATTGTCACTCGTTAGGTTCTCTCTTAGTCGATGTGTCTTGTAACATTTGTCAAAAACGGGTTTTCCAAACCCGCTCCGTTTGTAATCGAATATCAAGTTATAAATGTTTTGTTGCGTATTTATGTCTATTTTGATTTTTAATGATACATAATTAATAAACAAACTAAACTATAAAAGTTATAATTGATAAAAAGTAAAAATAAAATAATTAAAAAGAAAATGAGGCTGCCGGGACTCGAACCCGGGTCAGCCGGGTTTAAACTCAAAGCTTTATCACACACACATATCACCACTCCGCCACTTGTTGTTTTCTGTAAACATTAGGAAACAATTAAATTTTATTATCTATCACAAATTAATCCGGTTACGCCAACTGTAACCGAAATCGGTCACCAAACGTCCAAAAACGTTTGATAATACGCGGTTAACCGATTATAACCGCTACACCGACGTCTCCAATCAATTGAGCTTTGAATGAACTTAAATTCGAGAATGGATCGGTTTTAATAACCGAAAACTTTCAATTCCTGAATTACTTCAACCAAAGACCCCTCTCGCGACTCAAACACATTCAAACCTTGAAGTGTGTTAACATTATAAGTTTAATTAAATTCGGTATTATAAACGGGTTAGACTCACAGTCCAGCGGTGGACTGTGTGCATATACAAATCACACGCCGCGAGTTCGATCCTTGACACACGTATGCTCTGTAATTAAAATGTTCTTTTTCTAAATGAACCGGATCCTTTTCGCAATTAGATGTTAAGTATAATAAAAATCTATATATTAAACAAGTTAGACACACAGTCCAGCGGTGGACTGTGTAACGTTAAAGCACAGGTCCCGGGTTCGAGACCTGTTTGTGACACCGGTTCGATGATTTAAAACATTTTTGAAAATAAAAGAATTTTGAATAAACTGAGTTAGTATATAAATATAATTAAAAACAGAATTATTTCGGGTTAGACACGTAGCTCAGTTGGTAGAGCTGCGTGCACGCGAACGGGAGGTCTCGGGTTCGAGTCCTGCCCGGCGCATGCATTTACACAATAAACCGGTCAAACAGTCAAATAGTCAATGGTCAACGGTCAACGCAAAAGTCAACATATTTTTATATTTTTTATTTATTTAATTTAATTTAAAAATCAATTAAAAATACTTAAAAATAATGTTTTTAAAGATAGGAAATAGCCTTAAACTCACAAAAATATATCTAAAAATCCTATTAAAATCATTAATAAAATCCACTCATTTACTATATCTTCCGTTATTATTTAGGTTAGTCTATCCTCGTTGTTCAATTCTTCCAACTCGTGCGCATCTCATCATCTCCAACCAAACGCACCCAATGTGAGTGAATCTCTACAAAATTCCCCGTTTTAATCACGTTTTTTGGGTGTATCATGTGTCTTGTCATTTATTATATTTAAATCATTGTGCATACATCATATCATGAACAAATGTGTATTCAGCTTGTTTCAACTGTTGTGTGGTTATTGTTTAGATTTAATTTATTATTTTCAGTACATGCAATTTCATAGGCCGCCGCTCCCCATTACATTATGAGCGTTGAGCATGTTCCCCATTACATTATGAGCGTGAACCTGGCGTGCCAACATACGTTCGGCTCCGTTTGATTGAGCCTTGATCGCACAGACATTTATCATTTTTCAGTACATGCAATACGATCGGCTCCGTTTGATTGAGCCTTGATCGCACAGACATTTATCATTTTCAGTACATACATTTATCATAGGCCGTTCGTTCCTCATTTTTGTTATTGTATGTTATAGTTTGTGGTTGTTATTGCTACTGTTTGATTATTTACATTTGTCACTTATGATCATTGCACAATTTTTCCTTGATAAAATAACAAGAAAATCCATAATAAATGTTTATCTAACAAGGTTCACTCGCCAACTTATGTTGAACCAAAAACCCCCATTTTTACACATGATACAGGTGAACCAGCTGCAACAAGAAACACATAGGATTGGCTTAGAAGAATAAACTGGTTTAGAGCTTGGATTGTTTAGTTGGTTATTTTTCTTTGTATTGTATGGACATGTTTGGATTATTGAGAATGTAATTTTGACTTTAATAAATATGAAACATATTAGTAAATATCATGAGCTTTGGTGATAACCCAATTATGCCCCGACTCTTATTCCGCTGCGAGTCGGGGTGTGACATGTCTAGTGATTTTCCCTCCTCTGCCTGGGGGCATAATTGTGTATGTCCTTGTCTGAATTCCACTTTTCATGCTCCATTCCCAACATATGTTTTTGTTTCTATCCATGTTTATGTTCAAAATGTTGATAGATTATAGTGTTATCGACATGTTTCGGCATAACTAGACTTGCTAACGAGACTAAAGGATCTAAAGTTGGGTTATAATCTAAGTAACGACATATGAAGTACACGTTTGTATAAACTTAATTAAGTTTCGATCCTTGAAGCTATATGACAAAGTCTAGAATAGTTAATCTAAAACGTTATTCATTAAAATAGTTGCTACAATAGAACATTAGTTAAGTTTATAATCAATTCGAACCAGGGTAACCAACCCTAGTAATAAATTGATCAGCAATATAGAGTTGGTATTTCATGCAAGCCTCTTAAGGATCTTCTCCTATATTAGTTGGTTTATTTGAACCAACTTTTTCATATGAATACAGTATTGACCCTTGAATTACTAGGTATATTGCCCGTGTTTTGGGGCATGTCAATAGTTTCCAAAAATCCTAAGAATAATGCAATAATAACCCTCGAATTACTAGGTGCAATATCCTTGTTTTGAGGCATGTCGTTCGTAGATGCGAATATTGGTTTATACAATTTGGTGCTTCTGGGTAGGAAATAGTTTCCAAAAGCCTTAAGAACACTGCAATAATCACCCTTGAATTACTAGGTCGAATACCCTTGTTTTGAGGCATGTCGTCCGCATATGCGAATATTGGTTTGTATCATTTGGTGCTTCCGGACTTTTCCGTAGGAAACAGTTTCCAAAAACCCTAAGAACAATGCAATAGTGACACTTGAATTACCAGGTATGATACCCTTGTTTTGAGGCATGTTGTTCGCAGACCCTAAGAGCAATGCAATAAATCATGCTAACTTTGTTCAACATAACTAGATTTTTAATAGGAATTATATCTTTTATGGATAAAATAATGAAGCACTTTCATTGTCCGCATCTGGATAAGGAACCAGTCTTGTTCATCAATATAGAACGAGACATAAACATGGTTAACCTCCCCACAATGGATCCCATGCCCTGAAAATTTTGAAAATAGTAGAAAGTTTTTCGACTTTTAGTTCATGCGCCTCCAAATTTATGTCCTAGACACCTTTTAACTTCCAATTTATCCCCTTACAATAAGGGTTCTATAATAATCTAATCACTTCTAACTGTTCAATTTCAAAACTTTGATTTATATACAAGGCTTGTACCATATTAGGTTTTACCACTTTAAAAAGTTTGAGAATTTAAAAATCATTAATCTATTTATTAAAATGACAGCTAAAATCTACTACAAAATGTATCTATTGAGTATTAAACAAGGTTTTGGGAAGGTTATTCTTGCTTTTATTATTGTTAGTTATTTTTTCACTCTGTATGGGTATCTTAATTCGGAACTATTAGGAAAATTGAGAAAAGATCGGACACATAGGGCTCTTATCTTATAAAGTGTAAAAAAGATTTTGGGTCATTTCTAACGAATGAATGGTTGAGATTGAAGAAACCCAATTCGTGCATAGATCCTGTAGTTTTCAAGTAAGAGAAAGAGTTGAGAAAGGTAAATTTTGTATATTGTATTATTGGTGACTTTTTTTTTTCAAATTCCCTCCACGTTTTTTGAACATTCATAGATGTTTTGTACGACATTAATTTTGAAAAAAAAATACTCTATAATATGATTATTTAATTCTCTTTAATTTGAGTATAGTTTGATACTAAAAAAAATTGACTTTTTCAAAATACCTCTATATGTTGTGCGTAAAAGGTGTGTAGTTAGGCACATGCATAATTATATAATAGGGTGCCTAATTTTGAAAAAAGGTGCATAAATATGTTATGCGTAGGGGTGCAAACAAGCCGAGCGGCTCACGAGCACTCGGGATCGGCTTGAAACGTAACAC
This sequence comes from Scalesia atractyloides, assembly GCA_947069175.1. Lineage (NCBI taxonomy): Eukaryota > Viridiplantae > Streptophyta > Magnoliopsida > Asterales > Asteraceae > Scalesia > Scalesia atractyloides. The sequence goes on from CAMTDV010000003.1 coordinate 88,563,736, forward strand.
CCTGTAAAATCGTATCCAATAATATAGTGACACGTGATGTATTTTTTTTATAGTCTATTAAAGACAAATATGGACTAAAGTGACAACATGCTTAAACTGAGCCTCTGAATGACTTTCTGATGTCAACATGCATAAATCTAGCCTCTGAACGACCATTAGTGTCGTCATGCATAAAATGTAGCATCTGAACGACCATTAGTGTCGTTATGCTTAAACTCGGCCTCTGGGTGACTGTTGTGTCAACATGCCTAGCCTCTGAGTGACATCGGGGTCAACATGCTTATACTGAGCCTCTGAGTGATCCTTTACGTAGTCCTAACTCTCATGTGTCATGTTTGTTGGACGAGAGTGATTAAATCCAATAATATATAAAAGTTGGATAATGGAGGGATTAAAAGTGTCAACATGTTAATTTATACGTGACCTTTTAATGAACCGAGAGCTCAACAATGTCGGGGCATAATCCCGGGTATGCCAAGTATTGGCTACTGAGGGCTAAAAGTGTCAAAAAGGTGTTTGAAAAGGTTTTTAGAAGCTTTATTAAATTAAGGGGTTAAAAGTGTCAAAGATTGAAACTGGCCATATGGCGGTCGCGGGCCGCGAGAGACATGGCCTGTGTCTCTCGCGGGGCGCGAGAGAGCCTCTGCTGTAGAAAGTTTTGCTTGGCTCCCAAACAAAACTCCAAAAAACCATTTGATCGAAACAATGGACTTGTAATCAGCTATGCCACGTTTTGGAACACTTGTAAGCTCCCACATACACCCCTAAACACCTGGCTTCACCTCCTTTGAGTTCTCCAACTATAAATAGGTGATCAAGTTCACCATTTGAACTTGCACCTTTCTTATTCATACTATTCTCCCTCCTCTGGAAGTTCCTAGCTAAAAGGAGCATCCAACATAGTTCTTTTGCTCCTTAGGAATCACTGGTAAGTGTTCCTTCTTTGTGCATTTTCGTTTATAGGCTTTTATAGCCAAAAGTCAAGCGTTTTACAGAAAACGGTTTGAGTTTCGGTTAAGACCATTATGGTCCAGCCATTGTTCGAAATAAACATGGCTAAGTGATTGTAATAAGGTAGGAGTTAATCCCTATAAAGGACACCTCCTGAAGATCACGTTTGCTAGACCAATTGACGGGTCAAAGTTAAGTTATTAAAAAGTCAAACAGACTATTTTTCGGAAAAATCATAAATTGATCTTATATATGTTATGAAACCTGTTTTGACACTTATACAACTTGGTAATATTTATTAGAACATGTAAGAACATGTTCGGCTCGTCAAATTCAGTTCTAGGATCGGTTCGCAACCGAAAGTCACAAAGTTTGACTTTTGCTTTGACTTTCGATTCTGACCCGATTTAGATTAGTTATCTACTGATCTAAAGTTGAATTATGATCATAATATAATGTAGCATAACCCTCTGAGGTTATATTACATGATCATAATCAGAATCCAAGTTTATGCGCAAGTTCCATAATTATGTCATCTTTGACCAAAATGTCATTTTTACATAAAATAAGGTTTTAATTGGTAATTAGCTTGAAAATGAGTTTCTATTGAGGTAATATTATAAGTAGGATTCTTTGGGATGATAAACTAAGTTATAAACTGAGTTTTCAAACAAGTCCTTAAACTATGTCGATGAATGACGGTTTTAGCCTTTGTGGCTCATAAAATGATTTTAATCAATCTTTTCAATACCTTACATTGGGTTTACTCCTCTTTGGATTTTGTAAACGGATGGATTATTACTCATTCATCCGTTTGTCTATTTACGACAATTTTTCAATTTTACCCTTTCATCAAATTTCAGCTTAAAGACTTATTTATAAATCCTTTCACAAATATTGCTACCTATACTTTTGCTTGTTTTGATTTTCAAAACGGAATTCATCGTTTTTCATATAATTTGTCTCGTTTGATCGTATTAGCGAACTCCATCGCCTTTATACCATCAAACCATTATTTCTACATATTTTGACTCGTTTGATTGTATTAGCGAACTACATCGCTTTTATACTATCAAACCATTATTTCTATATATTTTGACCCGTTTGATTGTATTAGCGAACTCATCGCTTTTATACTATCAAACCATTATTTCTATACATTTTGACCCGTTTGATTGTATTAGCGAACTCCATCACTTTGATACTATCAAACCATTATTTCTATACTTTTTGACCCGTTTGATTGTATTAGCGAACTCCATCGCTTTTATACTATCAAACCATTATTTCTATACATTTTGTCCCGTATGATTGTATTGGCGAACTCCATCGCTTTTATACTATCAAACCATTATTTCTATATAATTTGACCCGTTTGATTGTATTAGCGAACTCCATCGCTTTTATACTATCAAACCATTATTTCTATATAATTTGACCTGTTTGATTGTATTAGCGAACTCCATCGCTTTTATACTATCAAACCATTATTTCTATACATTTTGACCCGTTTGATTGTATTAGCGAACTCCATCGCTTTTATACTATCAAACCATTATTTCTTCAAAGCAACATAATTTATTCCTTCATCATATATTATCACAAGAATTTTAAATGAATTCTTAAAACAGAGATAAGCCACGTACCTTATAGCTTTCCCTTTTGTCGTGGATCCCCTCCGTCTTTATCACCCACCTTCTCACTCGAGTTGCCTATAATGAACAACTTGACTAATTGTTAAATGGTCGATGTAAAAGCTATTATTATCAAACTTCGTCAAGAATCAATGTATATGGTTCTCATCAATATATATCAAGTTACTAAGTATGACATTTCACTTAGGCGATTTGTCAAACACCTTGTAGGCGCAGATTTATGTGTTATGTCTAACAATCACAAGTATAACATCATTTATCTACTCATCCATATTTCATCAAATAAGTATGTTTGATATGATCCGATTTACATCTAATCATCAGTTTATCAACTTCATGAGTACAAATTTATCATTGTAATATATGCATTCATACTTTCATAAAACCCACTTTAACATAAGAACCAATAATCCTTCAAACACCTAATTATAACTCTTGATCACTATCTTCCCTTAAGGGTTTTTCCCTTAAACTAATATACATATAATTTCTGCGATCACATCTTCAATTTATGCTCAAATTGTAATTTGTAATGTTCATCAAACTTCATAAACATCACTACATATTGAAATTTAACATACCTTAAGATCTCCTAACTTGGATGATCACTAATTTCAACTCATGCACTAGTTTAAGACTTGATTTCCCTTCCAATTGAAGGATTTGATTGATTCTAGGGTTTGAGGGAAGTTCTCCCTTCTTGCTTGTTCTTGTCGATCCTGAAATGTGTTTGTTTTTGGGTTTTGATTATCTATTTATATCAACTAGTTCTCCGAGTGCTTAATTCAGTCCTCCAGGTTTGGTTTATTATATGTGGGCACTATCTAATTGTTTTCATTAGTCATTAAGCAAATAACTAATTAGTTTTCAAATCCAATAACTAATTATGGATGTAATATATTTTACCTTCGCAGCGAGCAAAATATATATTTTATATATTTTGGGGACGTTACAAGTCCACTCTATTTCATAGAGGTTTTCCACTAACGGGGTTAAATGCCCCTGATTATTTACGTATGTAATATTTTTGGGGTGTTACAATTCTATCCCTCTTGAAAAGGGTTTCGTCCCCGAAACACGTATACGTACCGAAAAGAGAAGGGTAGAGTCGTATCATTTCTTCTTCGAGTTCCCAAGTGGTATCTGCACCCTTTCGATGCTCCCACTTGACTTTTACTTGACTTATTTCTTTGTTCCTTAATGTTTTGATCTTCCGGTCAAGGATTGCTATCGGTCTCACCATGTAACTGAGTTTGTTGTCTATCTCTATGTCGTCGTAATGAACGCGGGCTGTCTCGTCAGCTAAGCATTTTCGCAAATGCGAAACATGAAATGTGTTGTGTATCCCACTTAATTCCTTTGGGAGTTCTAAGCGGTATGCTACTTTACCCACTCGATTGATATTTATTAATGGTCCAATAAACCTCAAACTTAATTTGCCTCTTTTTTCTAAATCGAATAACCCCTTTCCATGGAGACACCTTAAGCATTACCTTATCACCAATATGGAATTCGATAGGTCTTCTCCTTTTATCAGCATAAGATTTTTGTCGGTCTTGGGCTGCTTTTAGATGGGCTCGGACTATGTCAATTTTCTCATTTGTGGCTTTAATCATATCCTTGTGAGCAAGTTCGCGAGGGCCTGCTTCACCCCAACACACCAGGGTCCGGCACTTCCTACCATATAGCATTTCATATGGAGCCATGCCAATACTCGAGTGGTAGCTATTGTTGTATGAGAATTCAACTAAAGGTAAATAAGCATCCCAACTTCCACCAAAATCGATAATACATGCTCAAAGCATGTCCTCTAATGTTTGAATGCTCCGTTCGCTTTGTCCATCTGTTTGAGGGTGATATGCGGTGCTGATTAACAGTTTCGTGCCCATCCGTTCCTGGAATTCACGCCAAAAATTCGATGTAAAACGGGTATCTCTATCATATACGATTGGTACTGGTACTCCATGGCGTGCTATTATTTCATTTATATATATTTCTGACATCTTTTCAGAAGTAAACGTTTCACGAATTGGATAAAATGAGCACTTTTTGTCAATCTATCGACGACCACCCAAATGGTGTCGAATCCTCTAGTCGGTTTTTGGCAGTTTGGTAAGTAGATCCATGGTAACATGCTCCCATTTCCAAACTGGTACGTCTAATGGTTGGAGTTTGTCGTAAGGCTTTTGATGTTCTGCTTTTACCAATAAACAAGTTAGGCATTTTCAACATATTTGGCTACATCTCTTTTCATTCCGGGCCACCAGTAATTTTGTTTTAAATCTCGATACATTTTAGTCGCTCCAGGATGAATCGAATAACGCGATTTATGGGCCTCATCAAGTAGAAGACCTTTAACACCACAAGTGTTAGGAACCCAGATTCTACCAAATCGAGATTTCATCCCATCTTCTCCATTTACAATATCTTGCATCAAACCCTTCACACGTTCTTTTCTCCAAGTTTCTTCTTTAATTGCTTCAATTTGCGCTGCTCGGATTTGTTCAAGTAAATTTGAGGTCACCAAGAGTTGCATTGACCGTACTCGTATAGGTGTATACTCTTCTTTTCGGCTTAGGGCATCCGCTACTACGTTGGCTTTTCCCGGATGGTAGTGGATTTCGCAGTCATAGTCCATTACTATTTCAAGCCAAGTCTCTGTCTAATATTTAACTATTTCTGATCGAAGAAGTATTTCAAACTCTTATGGTCAGTAAAAATAATACATTTTGTCCCGTATAAGTAGTGCTGCCAAATCTTCAAGGCGAACAATACTGCCGCCAGTTCAAGGTCGTGAGTCGGATATTTCTTTTCGTGCACCTTTAATTGACTAGATGCATAGCGATCACCTTCCCCGTTGCATGAGTACACACCCCAATCCTAGGTGCGATGCGTCTGAATACACAACTAAGTCGTCAGTGCCATCCGGCAAGGTTAATACTGGAGCACAGGTCAATTTTTCTTTAAGCGTTTGAAATGCCATTTCTTGTTCGTCCTTCCAGACAAATTTTTCATCCTTTCGAGTGAGTTTAGTTAATGGTGATGCGATTTTGGAAAAATCTCGAATGAACCGTCGGTAATATCCCGCGAGCCCTAGAAAGCTTCTAACCTCCGACGGACTTCTCGGAGGATTCCATTTTGAGACTGCCTCAACTTTAGATGGATCAACTAGTACCCCATCAGCGCTTATGATATGTCCAAGGAATTGCACCTCTCGAAGCCAAAAGGCACACTTCGAAAATTTTGCATATAATTTTTCTCGTCTGAGAATTTCTAACACTTCATGTAAATGACGAGTATGATCCTCCTGGCTTTTTGAATATACGAGAATATCGTCGATGAACACAATTACCGACTTGTCTAACTTAGGTTTGCAGACTCGATTCATAAGATCCATAAATGCTGCAGGTGCATTAGTTAGACCAAATGACATTACAAGGAATTCATAGTGCCCGTACCTTGTACGAAACGCCGTTTTGGGAATATCTTCGTCCTTCACTTGTAGTTGATGGTAACCTGAACTTAAGTCTATTTTTGAAAACCAACTCGCACCTTGTAGTTGATCGAATAGGTCATCTATTCTTGGAAGCGGGTATCGGTTCTTTACCGTAAGTTTATTTAACTCACGGTAATCTAAACACATGTGCATACTTCCGTCCTTCTTTTTCACAAATAATACTGGTGCGACCCATGGAGAAACACTCGGTCTTATAAATCCTTTGTCTAGTAAGTCTTGTAGTTGCGACATTAATTCTTGGAGTTCCGACGGCGCTAGTCTATAAGGTGCCTTAGCTACCGGTTTTACATTCGGAACCAGTTCAATACCAAACTCTACCTCGCGCTCAGGTGGTACTCCTAGTAAATCATCCGGAAATGCATCTTCAAACTCTCTTACTACAGGTACTTCTTCAATCTTTGGCAATTCTCCTTTCGAATCATTCACGTAAGTTAAGTACGCTTTACACCCATGTTGAACGAGTTTGTGGGCTTCTGCCATTGAGCATATTATGGGGTTGCAATCCTTTTCCCCATAAATAGTAATATGCTTTCTGCTCGGTGATGTTAATTGTATTTCTTTGCGGAAACATACCACTTTGGTATGGTATCGAGACAACCAGCTCATTCCAATCACCACTTGAAATTCCCCCATAGACATGGGTATTAAGTCAACCAAGCAATCCTCATTGTCGATGTTTAATTTGCAATCCAGACACATATCATAAGCACTAAAATTTTCATGATTACCTATTTATACTTCCATAGGCATACGTAATTTTATTAATGTAAATGTAGGGTGTCGAATAAATCTTTTTGAAATAAAAGATGTATTTGCACCTGTATCAAATAAAATGCGCGCCAGAATAGAATTTACAGCAAATGTACCTGAAACCACACCGGGTTCTATTTTGGCTTCAGCTGCAGTTATGTGGAAGGATCTTGCCTTTGATCTTGGGAATTCGATCTTTGAGTCAGTCACCTCTTTCTTCCCATTTAAATTTGGGCACTCTGATTTCTTATGACCCGGTTGGTAGCATTTATAACACACCGACACTTTACCAGGGCAATTTGACGCTACATGCCCCGTCTTTCCGCAAATAATACACGGTTTATTCTTGAAGTAACATTCACCCTTATGAGCATGGCCACACGTCTTGCAACTTGGTGATCCTCCTTTTATACTCCCTTTCTTTGGAATTTCATTCACCTTTTGATTCTTCGTAGAACTCGGGTTTGCATCCATTGCCCTTCGTTCACCCCTCTCAATCTGCTTCCTTAATTCAATCTCGTGTTCTCGTGCAACGTTTATTATTTCCGTGAGATTTTCGTATTTTTAGGGAGTCATGAATTCTCTATACTCCGCGCTCAACATGTTATAGTAGTAGTAGATCTTTTTTTCTTCTGTTTGCACCAGCTCGTCGCAAAATCTCAACTTATCGAGGAACACTCCAGTGATCTTATCAATTGTTTCACCCTTGTGTCTTAACTGAATAAATTCTTCCTTTATCTTATTTATCACAGCCTTAGGATTGTGATGTTTAAGAAAAGGCAATTTAAACTCTTCCCATGTCATGTTCTTTGTAGTCTCTACTCCCTATTCTGTCACACCCCGTCCCGCAGCGGAATAAGAGTCGGGGCATAATTGGGTTATCACCAAAGCTCCTGATGTTTACTAAAATGTTTCATATTTATTAAATTCAAATTTACAACTTAAATATTCAAGCAAATCCATACAATTACAAGGAAAATGAAACTAAGTAAAACAATCAAAAGCTTAAACTGATTTATTCTTCTAAGTCTTCCTATGTGTTTCTTGCCTCAACTGGATCACCTGTATCATGTGTAAAACGGGGGATATATTGGGTCAACAAAAGTTGGCGAGTGAACCTTGATAAAACATTGTTATTAATTTCTTGTTGTATTTAATATTGAAAATTTGTGCAATAATCACCTGTGAGCAAACATATATAAATAGCATAAACGCAAACCACATTGGATGAGTAAATGACATGAATGATGATGTATTTGAGATCAAGGCTCAATCAAACGGAGCCGATCGAATGACATGAATGATGATGTATGTGAGATCAAGGCTCAATCAAACGGAGCCGATCGAATGAGGCACCTGATACTCAACCCGTATCCCACGGGGATCTGATGTGCCTAATGAAATGCATGTACTGAAAATGATAACTTCAATCTAAACATAATTCACACAAGAATTGATACATAATTGATACACATTTGATCACGGATATGATGGATGCACAAGCGTTTAAATATAATAAGGAATTAAACGACACATGATACACCCCAAAATGTGATTAAAACGGGGAATTTGTAGAGATTCACTCACATTGGGTGCATTCTTTTGATGACGTTGGATGCACACGAGTTTTGGGATTTGATCGACGAGGAAAACTAACCTAAAATAATAACAAAATGGTTCGGTAAATAAATGGATTTTATTTGCGATTAATTCTTTTAATTCATAATCTTAATAGGATTTTTAGATTTATTTTTGTGAGTTTAAGGACATTTTCTAACTTTAAAAATATTATTTTTAAGTACTTTTAAATAATTTTCTGATTAAATAAATAAGAAAAAAAATATAAAAATGTTGACTTTTTGACTTTGACCGTTGATCGTTGACCGGTCGGATTCAGTTTATTCATGCGCTGAGTGAGGTTCGAACCCGAGACCTCTCGTACGCGTGCACGCAGCTCTGCCAACTGAGCTACGTGTCTAACCCGAAATATTCTCTGTTTTAATTATATATATATATACTAATTAATTGTTATTTTATTGGGTTTATATTAAAACGATTTAAAATGGCCGAACCGGTTGCAGGGACTCGGAGTCGAACTCGGGTCCTTCGGTTCGTATGCGCACAGCCCAACCAGTTGGGCTGTGTGTCTAATCTGTTTAACTCACGGATTATATTACTCTTATAAACATACTGTGACTTGTTCTGATTCAGTTCTAAAAATATTGGTTTTATTTCTGAAAGTCGGTACGTTGTGTGATTCGAACTCGTGACGTGCGTTTTATGATTGCAGACAGTCCACCGCTGGACTGTGTGTCTAACCCGGTTAAATATTCAGTTTTAATTAAACTTATACACATTTCGACTTCGTCTTCTTCATTTATAAAGACACAGAACTAAGATGTCTGACTGTTCTTGTTTAAATCAGTCATCGAACATATAATTGATTGGAATGAATAGGATAAAGAGGGTTACGGAGTTAAATGTACCGATCAGAATGGCTTTCTCAGATTTCCGGCAAGAGTCGTCGGCTCTGATTTGTGACTTCCGTCTGAGTGAATCAATTAACAGTTTTGATCAACGAGTTGTGAAATTAAGTTACTAAACAAGGGATATCAGGGGGTTTAGATGATTGTACCGATTCACAACGAGACTTCGGAATTTCTAGTGATTTTCCGGCGAGTGCAGAAATTCCCGGCAACGTTGTCTGGGACCGATTCTGGTTGAAGGATTGAAGTTAATATATGTCTAATAATGGATTACAACAAAAGAGTCGAGAAATTTACTGATTTGAAGTAAGTCCCGGTTTTCCGGTGAAAGTCCAGCGATTGCAGAATATCTCCGGCGAGTGCTAAAGCTTCGAGAGATTGTGCGATTTTGAGCGAAAAGGTTACCAGAGGTTTGGGTGGGTATTTATAAGGAAGAAACAGAATGTATTGAGTCCGAATTTGGTCTTGATTCGTGGTCAAAGTTTCTCCGACGGTTACGACCGCAACTGATTGTTAGACGTCGGTTATAACCGATGTCGAAGTCGGTTATAACGTTATAGTCAAAAGGAAAATGGCTAAACTCGTGGATTGCCGGAATTTCCGGTGATTGCGAGTTCTGCCACGCTGAAGTCCCGTTTTGAATTCGAGTTTTAATTTAAGTATTATTTGTTTCAGTAATTACACAAAGGTGTCATGTGGCGGAGTGGTGTAGTGTTTGTTTGTTGAAGCGGCTGACCCGGGTTCGAAACCTGGCAGCCTCATTTATTTTTTTATTCTCTTATTTTTATCATTTATTAATTATGGTTTAAAATTCTAACAATGTTTATTAATTATGTATTGTTTAAAATTAAAATGAACAATATATACGCAACGAAAATTATAACTGACTATTCGATTAATAAACGAAGCGGGTTTTGGAAACCCGTTTTTCGACGGATGTTACATGTTCCTTCTTAAGATTGCCCCACCAATCTTTTGCTTGACCCCTCAACTGACCGGTCCCATAAGCTACAAAGTCGGTCTCATCGCAATGAGTTCGTTCAAAAACTCCTTCCATATCGCTTATCCACCGTTGGCAAACTATAGGGTCTACTTCTCCGTTATAGGTTGGTGGTTTACATGCCATAAATTTGTTATACGGACACGGCTTCTTCATTTTAGTTTTGTCTTTTTCTTGAACAAAACTCTCTTTCAATTCCTTCATTCTTTCTTCTACAACCGATAAGATTGTAGTTTGTAATCTATCCATAAATTGAGGTAGACTTGCTTCCAAAGCCTTTCTGACTTCCTCGGAAATCTTTTCTTGTATCTCTTCTGTCATAAGAGACACTATATCATCTCCTGTTGCTTTCGACATTTCTTTTGCTGAAATGCTCATAGTAATTTTTTTGTAAGCAACTTATTTAATAATTTCCATATTTTACACGGATATTTACCCAAGCCGTTTGATAATACGCATAATATATGCTTCTTTACAGTTTAGTCAAGTATATCACTTGCCTTCACCGTTAAGTATTTCCCCGGGTTCGAATGTATTAATACACCCCTTCCCATACACCTTAAATCACTTTCTTCTCTTATATTTTTATTATTATATTTTATTTTATTATTTCAGAAAGAATTCAATTTATAACCGATTCTTACCGAATGTCTAATCAAGCCTTGAACCGAACACATCTCATGTTTAACCTTAAGGTCTGATTACCAACTTGTTACACCCTACTTACTATTAAATAAAATTAGTAGAAAACATGGAAAATTTGATTAAGTTGTTATAATCAACTCTGTTCACATAATTCAGGTTAGTTTAAAAATCAAAATACATAAGTGATTTTTAAACACTTAAGACTAGTTTGTTTCATAAGGACAAAAAGTAAAGCGGAAGCTAGAGGTTTGAAAGTGTTCAGTTCATCTTCAGTTTTGATCAACATCCAAGATCGATAGAAATTTACCTACAATAAGACCATAATTTTCTTTAAGTATTGATTGATCAAAAAGTTCATGTAATATAACTAAGGATAATTGCTATTTAATTGTGGCTTACAACAAATCAAATTTTCAATTTACTTATTTCAGTGACCGCCGTAAGCTACGGCGAACACCGTAGCTTACGGTCTACATTTACGGTCATATACTCCTGTCTTACGGTGCAGAAATGAATTATGTTACAGCAACAACTCACTGTAAGCTACGGTGACTTACCGTAGCCTACGGTGGCTACCTGCATGTCTTTGTTTTATTTCCGTTTTGAACATGAAAATTTTTTATATTATATCATTTAAACCAATTATACGTTTGACCTTCCGTTACTTATTATAATTCTGACTATTAGTTTATACTTATTAGACTCAAAACCTTACATTGGGTTTACTCCTCTTTGGATTTTGTAAACGGATGGATTATTACTCATTCATCCGTTTGTCTATTTACGACAATTTTTTCAATTTTACCCTTTCATCAAATTTCAGCTTAAAGACTTATTTATAAATCCTTTCACAAATATTGCTACCTATACTTTTGCTTGTTTTGATTTTCAAAACGGAATTCATCGTTTTTCATATAATTTGACTCGTTTATTTCTACATATTTTGACTCGTTTGATTGTATTAGCGAACTCCATCGCTTTTATACTATCAAACCATTATTTCTATATATTTTGACCCGTTTGATTGTATTAGCGAACTCCATCGCTTTTATACTATCAAACCATTATTTCTATACATTTTGACCCGTTTAATTGTATTAGTGAACTCCATCACTTTGATACTATCAAACCATTATTTCTATACATTTTGACCCTTTTGATTGTATTAGCGAACTCCATCCCTTTGATACTATCAAACCATTATTTCTATACATTTTGACCCGTTTGATTGTATTAGCGAACTCCATCGCTTTTATACTATCAAACCATTATTTCTATACATTTTGACCCGTTTGATTGTATTAGCGAACTCCCTTGCTTTTATACTATCAAACCATTATTTCTATACATTTTGATCCGTTTGATTGTATTAGCGAACTCCATCGCTTGTATACTATCAAACCATTATTTCTATATAATTTGACCCGTTTGATTGTATTAGCGAACTCCATCGTTTTTATACTATCAAACCATTATTTCTATACATTTTGACCCGTTTGATTGTATTAGCGAACTCCATCGCTTTTATACTATCAAACCATTATTTCTTCAAAACAACATAATTTATTCCTTCATCATATATTATCACAAGAATTTTAAATGAATTCTTAAAAGAGAGATAAGCCACGTACCTTATAGCTTTCCCTTTTGTCGTGGATCCCCTCCGTCTTTATCACCCACCTTCTCACTCGAGTTGCCTATAATGAACAACTCGACTAATTGTTAAATGGTCGATGTAAAAGCTATTATTATCAAACTTCGTCAAGAATCAATATATATGGTTCTCATCAATATATATCAAGTTACTAAGTATGACATTTCACTTAGGCGATTTGTCAAACACCTTGTAAGCGCAGATTTATGTGTTATGTCTAACAATCGCAAGTATAACATCATTTATCTACTCATCCATATTTCATCAAATAAGTATGTTTGATATGATCCGATTTACTTCTAATCATCAGTTTATCAACTTCATGAGTACAAATTTATCATTGTAATATATGCATTCATACTTTCATAAAACCCACTTTAACATAAGAACCAATAATCTTTCAAACACCTAATTATAACTCTTGATCACTATCTTCCCTTAAGGGTTTTTCCCTTAAACTAATATACATATAATTGCTGCTATCACATCTTCAATTTATGCTCAAATTGGAATTTGTAATGTTCATCAAACTTCATAAACATCACTAGATATTGAAATTTAACATACCTTAAGATCTCCTAGCTTGGATGATCACTAATTTCAACTCATGCACTAGTTTAAGACTTGATTTCCCTTCCAATTGAAGGATTTGATTGATTCTAGGGTTTGTGGGAAGTTCTCCCTTCTTGCTTGTTCTCGTCGATCCTGAAAGACACACTTGTGTGTGTTTTTGGGTTTTGATTATCTATTTATATCAACTAGTTCTCCGAGTGCTTAATTCAGTCCTCCAAGTTTGGTTTATTATACGTGGGCACTATCTAATTGTTTTCATTAGTCATTAAGCAAATAACTAATTAGTTTTCAAATCCAATAACTAATTATGGATTATATTTTACCTTCGCAGCGAGTAAAATATATATATTTATATATTTTGGGGACGTTACAGGTCCACTCTATTTCATAGAGGCTTTCCACTAACGGGGTTAAATGCCCCTGATTATTTACGTATATAATATTTTTGAGGTGTTACACATAATCCAGACTAGAGCCTTGCCGGTAAATGCTATCTGCACTTGTCACTTTTGTATACGGTTGAGTTATTTAAAATAAAAGAATATTAGCTCAGGTAAATACTCTCGACTTATTTTCCTTATACGAGCTTGGGATACGGTAAATTATTACCGCTTGGTCCGAAATGGGGTCAATCGAATGCCCGTTTGTGGCTAGTAAACCCTATATTTCGTTTAATCAGTTTTGTTTGATAACTTAAACATCGGGGGTTAAATTACCGTGTCCTGGATATCCTCGACTCAATACATTAGTTATTGGCCACGACCTTAGCGCGGGGTGTAGGCATACACCTGACAGACGCTCGTATGCAAATTACCCAAGACGTTGGGGATAACTCCTTCGTGAGTTCTAAGTGTTGTGTATTTAATCATGTCTCGGTTTCTGTACTGGGCCCTGTATGTATTGACAAACATGTGAATCTGATACAAGGTTGCAAGGTCAACTTTCCAAAGTTAATAAAAGATTTTGTACCGTTTTGCACTTAAAAATCATTTTTAAAGTTTTCAAAATAAGCCAGTTGGGTGTATTTACCAGCGTAAGCTGACGTATCGTCCAAAGGCTAAGTTGCAGGTACAATACAAAATAGGCCGGAAGCTGCTCGGTAGTGAATAAGAGGATCTTGCAAATCCTTAGATCTGCCCTAAAGTCTGTTTTTATATTCTTTCTTGTACATTTTATGATCCGCATGTGGATCTTCTATTACGAGCCTGTATATTATTTTATATTTCGAACATTCGGTTTGTAATAGTAATTTTATTCCAAGACTTCTGCTGTGCTATGTTTAATTGACAATTATGTTATCAACTTACATCACGATACTCTCCACCCGGGCCCACCGGTGTCAGGATTTCGGGTTGGAAATTCGGGGTGTGACATGAAAAAAAAGCTCGAAATGAGCCAAGCTTATCGAGCCCAAGCCGAGCTTGAGCCTCAAAACAAAGCTTGTTTGTTTAGAGAGCCCGAGCTCGAGCCTCGCATGTGAAGCTCGTTAGGCTCGTCGAGCCTTAGTGTAAACGAGCATAGTCGAGTCGAGTTTATTTAAACTTGTTTACGAGCCGACCTTAAACCTAAAAATAAGCTTATTTAGTAAACGAGCCCGAGCTTCATTTATCGAGCTCACGAGCCTAAAAAGTCTATTATTTATATTATTTTTATTTAATACACTAATTAATAGATAATAAACGAGCCGAGCTCGAGCCTAAGAAAATACAAACGAGCCATGCCTAAGTTTTGAAAACAAGGCTCGAATCAAGCCGAGCTCTCATAAGTTAATCAAGTATGGTTGAGCCCGGATTCGATTCGGCTCGTTTTCACCCCTAGTTATGCGTAATTATAACATAACTTGCATAATTATGTGTGCTTATATGTAGTTATGGCCACACAATAGCTTTTGGCTAGTGACACGTGTCACTTCCTTAGTGAATTTGTACACTTTTGTAGGTTAACACCTCAATTTGTATGTAAATCTCACCCCTGGAAAAATAATAGTTGACTGGTTGTGGGACGCCAACGTAAATGTGAAGATTTTATATCGTTTTTAGAAATTAGCGAAAATGGACTGAAGTTGGAACCATATAACTCAATTGTTATGCATATTTTGTGAAAAGCATTGGTGCATCATAGTGGGGCGGGAGGTGGCAGTCGACTCCCCAAACTTTTTGTTCAGTAGTGGATAGTATGCAGTTTTCGTATATAAATTTTTAGGTATATACGCTTTCGACCCCGGTTTTATAAAAAAAATTTGGTATATACGTTTTGACCCACCTGTCGGAAATCTCAAGCTTCGCCACTGGTGAAAACGAAAAAGAAATTGTCGAGATAATCGACACATTTAGTTTAACATATTTAACCAAAAGAACTATCATTAGTTGACACGTTTGTTAGTCAATTTTTGTCTTTTTTGACTGGTCTAATTTTGGCACCACCTAAAAGAACTTGGATCCCTCACTATGTGGCGATATAATCATCCAAGGCATATTTACGCCTCGATGTGTCCTCATTTTGGCAAATATTCACCGCATCATTCTTTTAATCCTACCTTGAAGATGTTGTATAATAATATACAAAATATCTAGTATATATATTTTTTGTTAACTCAAGATTAACCAATAAAAGTTTAAACCTTTACAATGGTCCACAAGTAGCAATTTGACCGAATCATCCATACCCCAAAAGTTTAAAACTTTCCTTTATCCTTAACCACTTAGGTTAACTAAAACTTATTTAAGATAATTTTGGAGCTAGAGTTTATAAATGTTGTAGTGTGTATTAAGGTATTGGGACTTCACCGACACTTTTATATTTAGGGAGCATGCATGTTAAAAGCGTAAACTCACGAGAAATGTGTCAAGAACCATGAATTTACCCAAACCTTTTATTAAACCCTAATTTCGCAAAAGATTCAAATGCAAACACACTAATACGCTGATACACAAGAATTGATCTACACTTTCATGTGACAAGACGAAACCCTAAATCAACTGGATGACTTTTTGGAAGAAGAAGAAGAATACCAGTGGTTGATTTTGGATAGAATAAACCTAGATGAAGACCTTCTACACACAAGAAGTTAGTGACTTTATATTCTCCACAACACACTTTAACTGTCAGCTGCTATCAACTTTAATAACAAACCTTCAAGCTTTCAATTCGTCAACAAATCCACAAGATTTCCAGCTTTATACATTTGACCCCTAACAATCAACAAACACATAAAACAAACCAAGTTGATACTCTTCAGATACAAAATCTAGATGAATTCTTAAAAAAAATCAACATCAGGAAGTAGGGCCTCATTGTAACTTGTTTCAAATGGAAAAGATCATCATATATGTAAGTTAATTCAACATATAGTTCAATTTGATGTCAAACAAACATGTAACATGTGTAGTAATTTTGTTGAAAGTATCCAGTTTACATGATGGATATTATTTAGTTACTTAGTGTTTCTATTCTATGCTTTATTGTGTTTCTATTTGTTGGAGTATATAAGCGAATTGTTAGAAGCTGTTTAGAACTAGCGTTTTCATTCTTTGATTTTTGTCTGTTCCTCACATAACTAGAAGGGTTTACAATATGGTTCTAGCTGAACTAACTACTTTTGTATGTTTGAGTCAAGGGTGTTCAAGATGTGTGAGAGAAGTTAAAATCATTTGTTCTTAAGTCTTTGTATTAACATGTAAATGCTTTAAGCGACAATATCTATGAATAACAATTATACCCTAATTTTAACAGATTCACGGTATGATAACTGCCAAATGACTCATTGAATGTTTTTTTTAAACTAAATAAGTTCAAAATCATTTTCTGTCATCATATGTTAAGATGAAGAAAAGGAACATACATCGGTTGGTTTGTATCCTAACATGAAACCAAATTCCATTGTGGGTTCTCCTAATATTTGAGGAGTAAAATCAACATTGTATGTTGAAGAGAAACAAGCTTTTTGTTTTTTGTGTTACACATGACACCAAAATCCAAATGTTGCTATAAATGTCACATGGGTAGGGTTTATTTATTCGGTTGAAGCGTACATAAGATAATTAAATAGTTTACTTTAAGACAATAAACTTAATTTTTTTTCACGTAAACAATATTTTATTATAATACTAGGCTATAGTTGCGTGTATTACACGGGTTGAATAATAAAAAACGTTTGTTTGCATAGCACAATAAGACAAGTAGACGTATGTAACACTCTAGGCAAATCCCACATTGCTTGTGGACATGAGAGACTCTTGGTTTGTAAGGAATATCTTGTCTCTTAAATCACCAATGCGTTTTGAGCCTATTGTTACCGGATGAGATGAGAACTTCATAGTTAAGGGTGCTCCGGCAAATCTCATTTTTGTGGGTAAAACAAACAATATTTGTGATACGTGGGCCATGATAATCATCCAATAACCGGAAAGTCTCCACCAAAGCAACAAAAACAAATCTATGTGCTCTTCGTGAGCAAAAGGCAGACAATATTTTGGTGAAATGGGAATGTTATAGTGTAAATGATAATCATCCCACATATTTGCAATCTCTTACTAACCTGCTTTTAAAGTATTTAATCATAAATTCTTTGGAAGGCTTTTTAATTATATTTACTGTGTAATTAAACACCGAAAGCTATTTAGATAACTCATAAATTTTTTCGATCATATGTTATTATAAAATTAACCCGTCTTGCCTCGGGTATAATTTCAAAAACTGTTGCTATATTAATAAATTGTTCGATTGTGTTGATAAACGTATAAGTTTTCAAAAAAAAAAGATAATTGTTGATAATGATATATGGATTAAATATGAAAAACATCTAAACTCATACTTATGGTTAATCATTCTCCATAGAAACTCGAAGTTTGTTTCAAATATACCATATTATCTATCATAATAGTTATAAAATCTTAGATTCAGTTTTTTGTGATAATTCAATTCAAAATATGATTATCATTATAAATATAATATAAAGAAATTCAAATTAAAACTATTTTTAGAAAGGCTTAATTCAATAGTATCATTATCATTAAACCTTGTAAATTAAATGTATATTTAGACTAAGGATGGATTTTGTGGAAGGTTTAGCTGATGTAATCTAACAAGATATATTAGTTAACTTAGATAATGAAGACGGATATTAAGATAAAGATTCTAAATTGTCATTCTATCCATTAGTTCAACTAAAAAAATATTGAAAATCAATTAAAAACTATAAACAGGTAATATATTTGTGCTCATGGTTGTTGCATCCTTAGCTTTGAGAGTTTTTCAAAAAAAAAAAATTTCTTTTCTAACTCTAAAGTTTCAATCTTTGGCAATTTAAGTATAAAGTTTCAATCTTTGTAATTTAACCCCTTTAATTAATTTGATTTTCCACTTTTAATTCAAAAGTTTACATCTTTTACAATTTAACCTCTTTTATTTTTTTTACTTTTAACCCTAAACTTTTCATCTTTTGCAATTTAAACCCGATATTTTTTTACTTTCAACTTTGGTCACTTATACTTTTCATCTTTCGCAAGTTTTTCGTTTAACGTTTTGTTTTAAATTTTCCAGTTAACATGCCGCAACGTTTTTTTTCATATATTTTTCCCATTTGACGGGCATGTTGCAGCGCGTCTATTTTTCCCCGTTTTGATAGGTCTGTCGCAATGCGTGGATCAGAGATCGACTTAGTTAATCTTTTCTATGACTTACACATGTTGGCGGTCATGCAAGAAACATTTGCGTTTATCTAACCTAATATGATACATAACTAACAAATTATCCGCCACATTACGGCAAGGGTAATTCTAGTCTTAGTTAAAGACGATTTTAGGGACAATACAAGGATATTTTGACACTGGTATAAAGAAAATAAGATAAGATATTAATTGATCATAAATTTCAACATCTTCACCTAAGATTTGACATGGCTATGGAATTTTTTTATTGGTAAATTATTTGTTGGAAATTTGGTGAATCGATATTTAATATATTTATAATTTAATGAAATTATAAATATTAATTAGAATCTTCATATGGTGAATAAAAGAGAAACTCTTGAGTAAAGCTTCTTATGACATTTAATTAGTTTTATTAGAGTTTTTAAATCTCTAATTAAGTGACTAGTAAAACCTTTCACTAATCCTTAACTCTTGTACAATTAGTAGGCTATGTGCTTATTTTTGTGAATATAAGAATATGGTATTGCTTGATACAAAAAGAATACCAGAAAGAGGATGAACACTTGAAGACCAACTAGAGAGAGAAGTACTCTCTACTTGTTTTCCACCACCATCGCATCCTTATTTGTTCCATAAGTTCAAACACTACAAATACCCGGTGTAACCTCGAGCGAGTGAGCCATCATCAGCAGTATATATTGCTTCGGCTGTTGTACCCTGGGAAACAGTCGCGTCATCTTTAGTAGATGCACGAAATCTGTTTTAAAGGAAGCGTGTTGAACACGTGCCTCAACCAAAATTGTCAACGGGTTTTAGTGTGCTCTTTGTTGCAGTCAAGGAGTATGTTCAAGACTCAAGATGATAAATACTCGAGTCTAGGATGCTATCAAGTGCGCGTGAAGGACCCACCAGAGATGCGGCTTGAATCAAGATTGGTATATATAATTATTTTTATATTTTTTTAGTTATTGCAACTGGTATTGTCCTATGATATTTCTTACGAATAAGAGAGTCTGATTATTATATATTTTTTAATTGTATTTTATAAAAAATGAACCTAGTTCCTACAAACTTAAAACAGATTTCGAGAGATTGTTGCTATAATCTTAAAACCTTATTTATAAAGATTTTGGGTTCATGAAAAGATTTATAACAAAAATAAATAAATAAAATATTTTTAGATATCATGATCTTATAAATATATTTTTTTTGGAAATATGTATGTAGTACAACTTGTTGTGTTTGGATTTCTTGAGATTGAGATACAATCTTAAATCCTATACCGTGGTACAAAATAATTAGTTTTGGTTCAATCGTTTGGTTTTGAAACGATTTTGGAATCGTTAATCTTTTCTAACTTTTGTGTTAGATCAGGTTTATTAGTGTAAACCATACGTTTTTTGTAAACATTCATGTTCTAACATGCTTGTTAGAAATGACCATATTATTTATATAATATGGTTCAAAAAAATTGAGCGTTAAAAAATAAGTCTATTTTATATAAACTAATAAGCCTTATAATGATTCTAGTAATCATTTATTTCTAACATGTGTGTTAGAAACGTTTATAAAAAGCGTTACTTTAGAAGCAATTTTTTTATTGTTCATTTCTAACGTGTGTGTTGGAAATGACTTATTTATTTGAACCATGTGTGTGTTTATAGCAAGTCGAATTAACATTTTGTAGAAATGTTAATATTTCTAACGTGCGCGTTAGAATTTTTTTCATTTTAACATGATTGTTAAAAATGGTTAAAATACAAATGCTTTGAAATGTTTTATGTAAATATTTTATATAAGTAATTTGTTATAACATTGATTTTAATGAATATAAACATTTATATTATGTTTTGTATGGTTGAGAAATAAAAGTTCACACCATGAAGTTGATGTTTGATTGACTTCAAGAATTAAATCACTATAAAGTGATGGTTTTGTTATATATAGAAATTTAATGAGATTATAATTATTTACTAGACTCTTTGTACAGAAGATAAACTCTTAAGTAGAGTTTTATGTCAATTTATTAGTATTATTAGAGTTTATGTCTCTAATAAATCTCTAATTAAGTGAGACTCTTTTCACCCCATGTCTCTTGTATTAAAGTAGGCTATGTGTCTAACTTGATGAGATTGGAAAACTACAAGAGTAAGAATACAAGAATTAAATCACCATAAAGTGATGGTGTAGGTATGTGGGATTTATCACCAACTTTAATTTATGATTTGTAAATCCAAATGATCATGTTTTATATATATAAAAAATGACTTAAATTTTCTAACACGTGTGTTAGAAAATGTGTATCACAAATACAATGTTAGAGATTGTACATTTTATATGGCAATGAATGGAAATGTTTTATGCAAACATTTAATTGACTATGTGTGAATTAAAAATGATGAGAAATGGTTTATTTTATAAACTTTATCCTTGGAAAACATTTTTACGCAAACGTTCGTTTCTGTAATGTGCCTGCTATAACATTTTTTTAACATGCGCGTTAGAAAACGTTTAGTACATGTGTAGTAAGACGTGTGACAAATGGCAAAATAACCGGTAATTCCGTACAATTTGATCACTACTTGTAGTTCATAATCTCATGCATATTATCGTAATTTAATTAAGTAACTGAGTCGTATGTCATATCCTAAGTGTTAGGATAAGTAAATCTGATCATAACATATACTGGTTTCCGTTACGACGCGAAACAAACCAGAACAATGCCCTAAAAGTGTTGGTAGAAAGTGTTGGGCGCACTAATTGCGGTGAAACTAACTGTGTCGGTAAATCCGCTAAAACGAATCAGAACAAGGAATAACGGCATGTTAATGCCACGCATGAGTCCATACATAGACGAAAACACATATTTGGAATCAACCATTACAATAATACATAACTTTCCGGTATAACGCCTAAATTGTAAAATTGTCCGTTTCGACCAAAAAGGCGACAAATGTCGATTTGTCCGCAAGACTAATACGAAGGATTCTGGATGTAAGAATAAGAATAAAACAATGTTAATCATCCTAAAACAATGTGAGAATAGCAAGAATGAACAAAAGACATCGTTTCCGGTCATTCGTCAAACAATGCATAATTCGACCGGAAAGTAGTCGATTGTCGAAACGACGAATATTTTAGTGGCCAATAGCCTCATCCGGGCACCCAGCGAACTAGTTAAGCCTCATTTGGAACTCGGAATCTATTCAACTAACATGAGGTCACGGAAACACAACTTTCGGAAAAGTTCGACGGCGGAACATAAAAGTGCCGATATCGATCCAACGATCGAACGAAAGACATTTCGACCATCCTAACTCATTGTATATTCGTCTATCGAACTTTATACATATTTTTAGATCGGAAATACACTAAGTAGACACCATATCAATTGTGGTAGTCGAAAACAAAAGATTCCGGTAATAAATAAATAAGTTCGTTTATTAGCGATTATTACGACGATGAACGATCTAACGACATTTCCGTCATTCGAAACTTATATTGGGGGATCAAGTGGATAAACTAGCATGTAACAACACGCTAAACCCTAATCTTATACTAATGATGCTAGATCATAAACCCTAATTACCAAACTTAATCTAATGCCTAAAATATCTATTATTTAAACATGTGTAAAAAAAGTTACAATCTACCCCCCCCCCCCCACATCATTGGGACGGTTCAAGTGGGCCCCATACCCACTTGATTTTGTTGAAAATTAAAAGATTAGAAGTATGGTGTTGTGAATTGTGAAAGATTTGAAAAAATGGTCTAATATATATCATAATCTATACTTGAAACTTACCATTTTCTTCACACAAAAATTGCAAACACTTTCCCCTTGTTTCCTCTCTTGTTCACGGCTCCACCACCACCACCTTACACCACCATTTTGCCCCCCTAAAACACCACAATCTCTACACTTCAAAGCCTAATCAAGTTCACTAAAGAAGCTAGCAAGGATGGAGATCATTAGGGCTTCTTAAAGAGCTTCATATTCTTCAAAAATCATCAAGAACTTGTGCACCCTTTGTAAGCTAAACTCATCCATAATCTAGCTTCTTTTTATGCTTAGATTATTAATGTACAAGTTGATCATCTTGAAAATCAAGAAAAGATAAACCAAAAACCCTAACTCACAACATAATAATAACACTAAATATTATTTATTTTGTGTTGATTATATGTTTATATGGTAGTTAGTTAACATGTTGAAGTTATTTATGTTAAAAGTAGGATATAAAGTTGGATGATCTTGTATGATTTAGTATAAAAATGAAGATTTAAACATGATAAGGTTTAAATCTAAACAAGATCATCAACTACATCATCCATGAAAAATACTACAACTTAAAGATAATTTTTATACATGTGAATGATTTTATAAGAAGTAAACATGTGTATTTAAGTTGTAATCACCTTAAAAATGTGAAGTAATCAAGGGGTTAAATGTATGGACTTGATTTAATAACATGATAAAAGTAGTGATTTGAAAGTGTTAATAAAGATTAAAAACCCTCTTGATTTAATAAGATTTTTAACAATAAAAAGTCATGGATGATGATAGTTTGATAATGTAAAATAAATACTTGATGGATTGTTGATGAGATTAGGAGCTTAAACAGGTTTTAAATACGTTTTTGAAACGTGGAAAACGCCATAGTTTAGGGGAAACTATGGCGAAATTTTCTAAAAATCTAATCGCTTAAGACATGATTAGTGGGACTAAACGCCATTAGTAACTTAAATCGTCATTAAGTAGGCTCTAATGACAAGGGTTATCCCTAAAAGCCCAAGTGTTTAACAAAGTTATATATATATATATATAAAAGTAAAAATAAATACTTTTTACAAATATATATTTCTACTTGGGAAATAATACAAGTATATGCATTTGTTACCAATGAATTTGTATGAATACATATGTGTATTGTATGTGTATGTATTAGAAACTTAGGGTATTCACAATAAAATACTCAATCATATACAAAATACAAACACTTGAATATAATACAAAGTGTTGGTGACATAACAAATATATTCTTGCGATGCGTCGAAACAATAATCGGACAAACAAAACAATGCGAACGATAGGCAAACATTCAAGATTACACCGTCACGTCGACGACCAACGGATAAATCACTGACACGAAAGGTCATTATGACAACGGGCGATTCTCGACGAAAAAGAACACGTAATAAATGACGCCGAAGACGAGTCTAAATATGTATTTAGACGTTCAACATATATATATATATATATATATATATATATATATATATGTTATCGAAATCAAAATCAAAATCCGGAAAATTAAAAATATAAAAATGTTATAAGCATAAGACTTATAAAAATGGGCTTTGGTAAAAATAAATTTGGGCTAAATTATAAAGATCATGGGCAAGGCCCAATTCCATAATATTTATGGACAGGGCTCAAAACGAATAAAAGCCCAAAGACATAAATTACATGGGCTAGGCCCAATGACATAAAAACATGGGCTAGGCCCAAATACATAAATTACATGGGCTAGGCCCAATGATATAAAAACATGGGCTAGGCCCAAAGACATAAATTACATGGGCTTGGCCCAATGACAAGAAAACATGGGCTAGGCCCACAGACATAGATAACAGGGGCTAGGCCCAATGACAAGAAAACATGGGCTAGGCCCAATGACATGGATAACATGGGCAAGGTTCAATGACACGCGTGCAAGGCACGAGGACATGTGAAGGGCAAGACCCAGTTCATACACGATCTGAAAACAATAATATATATATATATATATAGGAAATATATATATAACAATATTAATAGAACAAACAAACTACCAACACTATGATAACATTTCAAGTTGTTCCATCATAACAAAGAAATACATAACAAGAATTCAAGATGAACAACGAGTACAAGGTCAATTGAGGCATAGGTGTCTAATGAACTCAATACACATGTAGGGTACATACGTGTGCGGACACCGATCGAAAATAGTACGACTTAACGGAAAGCAAAAAATGTGAGTTCATGTCCCTCCTTTCATTGATTTCAAAGTTTTGTTTTGCAACTATCGAGGGAAATACATGTCATAACAAATAGTGTGTTAGCTATGGGTTCAGTTGATAACAGGATCATTTGTGCATAAGTAGGATGATGACAATAGTAACCATTAATCACGTAGTGACCAAGGTGCAAAAGGTATAGATCTATCGAGTTTGAGACACGCTCCACTCCTGGTATGATAACCGGTTAGGAGTGCTTTTGTGATCCCAATGATGTCAGAGTTGTCCCAGGTTGGTTACTTATAGCACATATATGTCAGGGTACTCGCAACACTTTGATAGATCCCCAGAACGCCATGATGCTAATAACATACTCGGATTTCATTACTGGATTTCAAGAATGACATTTTTATACGAAAACATTAACTACATGAACTCGCCAACTTAATGTTGACTTTTTAAAATTACATGTATTTCAGGACGCAGGGCATGAGCTGGTGATATGATTCGGGTTATGAGGATATGTCAAGACAACGATGTGCCATCTTTTGGAGGGTTTGCCTTTTATATCCCAACTTCGTCTGGGTATATAGGGGTCAAAACCTCAATATGAATTTATGATGAAAACAATGTCTTATTTTGAACCAATGTGTTTTGAAAAATGTCTTATGATAACAAGTTGAAACAGATAACAATGTGATATCACTTTTGATGGTTGTATATATGGAATGAAACTTATTAATGGCATGGCATCGTTATTAATTTATATTGTTTACTAGATTGGATGCAATGATTAACTAATAGTCACACGTAGGTTGGTATCAATATAAAACCGTTTGATATTTTGGGTTTTGATTATGTTATCATAAACTCTAATTGATATTATGAATATTGTACACTGCAATACTAAGGAAATATTTTAAAATGATTTTTAAAACAAAGTTTGGCACAGTTTTGAGAATTCAAATGGTTTGCTACTCTTGCTAGAAGTAGCATATGTTGAACAAAGTAACAATCTCGTGAATATTATTTGATGGAAAACAACTTGGTGTTGTTGTGAACAAATTTAATTGTTTAAGTTTACTACTTAAATGTAGCCTTTGTAACAACTTGGTGTTGTTTTGAGCAAAATTGTACACGTTTATAGTTTCATGATGAAATGGGGAACTTGTACTTACAAGTGCATGGAGTCTTATTGAGGGAGTACCTCAAGACATGCCTTGGGACGATATCTTTGAGAAGATTTCGGTCAGATTATAAAGTATTGAAGATATAAGCACTTTGATATTTGATGTCTACATGTCGTCTATACTTTCATTTAAATTTCAAAGTGTTTGACACTTATGATTTAGTTTCCAATGTATTTTATTGTTTTGTGTTCAATATCTTCAGATAACACATGCAATTTTTTACAAAGAAACAAATCACTAATGTTTGTGACATATAAATTATTTTTGTGGAAAGTAATTATAACATCAACTATACATTGTTTAAAAGAATATGGTTTTAAACGGACATGAATGTATTTGGACATAAATAACTTGAGATTTGTTGCATTGACTAAAAATTAAAGACGAAACATCAAATGTATAACCACATCATGAGAGAATAATGAAAGAACGTACCAAGTTTATTGAAATGAAATACATAAACGAGATCAATGTCGACATATTTCGTTAGAAGTGATAGGAAAATTCACAAGTGTGAATTCTAACATATGAAAGAAAAAGTACTATATGTTATTGTATACCTTTGAGAAATCTTGCGAGATTTGTTTCGGGTGATCTATACGTAGATACGTCTACCACTTAATTATTGTTAGAACTATATGGAGATTTTATATTCGTTTGGGAGAGCATCCTAAATATACATATCTCCTATGAATAACAATAGATGTGTACAAATCACTTATGGCAAAATTATGAATGCCATGTTGTTGAGTGTCGATCTAGTTGACTCTATCTCACACATAATAGTGATTGTAGACAAGGAACATTCATCTTGTCATTGATGAATGTGCTCGTCAAGTGACTTGGATTAAGACTTATGTTTAAGTCCTTATATGTTATTGTATACCTTTGAGAAATCTTGCGAGATTTGTTTCGGGTGATCTATACGTAGATACGTCTACCACTTGATTATTGTTAGAACTATATGGAGATTTTATATTCGTTTAGGAGAGCATCCTAAATATACATATCTCCTAATGAATAACAATAGATGTGTACAAATCACTTATGGCAAATTATGAATGCCATGTTGTTGAATGTCGATCTAGTTGACACTATCTCACACATAATAGTGATTGTAGACGAGGAACATTCATCTTGTCGTTGATGAATGTGCTCGTCAAGTGACTTGGATTAAGACTTATGTTTAAGTCCTTATGAGTCAATGGTAAAGCGTTGGAGATCAAAGGTAAACAAGTTTTGTTCCTTAATTGAATGATAAAAATTAGCTATGTGCTATATATAATAATTTGTGAGACCTTCCTAAATATTGATGTTTTAGGATTATGAATAAGTCTCGTTATTTTCTCTTAACAAGGGATGACTGTTACAAAGTGATATTATGATATCCTTGGGGCTGTGAAGAATCAGAATGATGCATCTTCTGTTCACATGCGAAAGTATTGTAGTCTAAAGCATGCTAGACTAGTACTTGGTTAATTATGGGTTTTGACGGAGACTAATTAACTCTAAACATTCAAATGTTTATGAACACAAAAAGAATTTGTGTACAGAGAAAGTTGAGGTAGAATTTTCAATCATTATAAGGAAAAGACATGTAACTTTTGAAGAGTTTGTTCAAAAAGCTAATGATGAGAACTCATTGTCTAGTCTTATTCTAGATGTTAAATTATAACTATTCTAAGTTGGGGACAAACGTATGACAATGGCATGTGTTACTTTGGTCAGCTCGGAAGCTTATGTAAGCTAATGCAATATAAGTTGAATTCACTAATACA
This sequence comes from Scalesia atractyloides, assembly GCA_947069175.1. Taxonomy (NCBI): domain Eukaryota; kingdom Viridiplantae; phylum Streptophyta; class Magnoliopsida; order Asterales; family Asteraceae; genus Scalesia; species Scalesia atractyloides. The sequence goes on from CAMTDV010000003.1 coordinate 88,591,589, forward strand.
ATGAGGTTGATCTTGTTCAATCCTTGTGTATAAATGTCGTCATAAGTGAAGTTACGAAAATGTTGATCAAATGGCAAGAAATGTGGGGGAGGATCCATTTAGAAACAACCCTATAAGGGTATCTAGAAATGGTTTTCATTACCCATTTGGATGATATCCTATAACACTTAAATGTGGGGATGTCTTGCATTTGTATCATAAAAGTTTGGCAATAAGGATTTTGTAATCCAATCTAACATTGCAAACAGACAACTAAGTGGAGGACACAAAGGTCGTAGTGCATAATGGAGTTATGTTTGCCTTAAATGATATGTTTATCTTAGAAAGACATGTATTATAACCAGATTCAGATGGCCACTGAGGTTATAGTATTAGAAGTTGACAATAAACAAATTAACTTGCGAGTTAAGAACACATCAGGACAACTTATCTCAAATAAGTAAAGTTATTTGTTGTGACTAGACAAAGTCAAAGATAATTTTATGGATCCAACCACCTGAGGGTTTATTAGAATGTGGAATGAGACTAAAGCCTATGAAAAAGGTATGTGAAGGAAACCTAAGTTAGTTGACTGGAGATCCCAAGATCTAAGTTCAATAGGATAACTAACTCACATGCCTAGGGAGGTCACTATGGGGACATAAATGATATGCATAAGCTAGTATATGATTATACATACCCCCAAAGTATAAAAGGGTATTTAAATATGTCCTAGTTTATTCCTATGATATTCAATGACAAAAGTGAGGCTAAGCATAATATGTGGTAAATATTCTGGATAAATAACGATAACCACAATGCTTTTAATGATCTAAGGAGAATCACCTATGCTAAAGAGAAGTGGGGTCGCTTCGAATGGAATTGAGGGCACAATTCTTAGAGCTCTCGCAGAACCAGGAAAGTGTTCCACGACCATTATTGGACACGACTATGAGGAGATGACCCGGCTAAGGAGAGTCTTGTGTGAAGGTTCAAAGACATCGATGTCTACTCAGAGCTAGTGGGCTAAGTGCATTTCATGAGCGAAGGTTTAAAGGGTAACACCTACCTATCGTATGCAAAACTCAACTGTCGAGATTCCATTGGAAATTTTATGTGTTTTGAATAATCTCCATTCATGGGGGGATTGTTGGAAATTTGATGAATGGATATTTAATATTTTATAATTTAATGAAATTATAAATATTAAATAGAATCTTCATATAGTGAATAAAAGAGAAACTCTTGAGTAGAGCTTCTTATGACATTTAATTAGTTTTATTAGAGTTTTTAAGTCTCTAATTAAAGTGACTAATTAAGTGAACTTTTTTACTAATCATTAACTCTTGTGCAATTAGTAGGTTATATGCTTATTTTTGTGAATATAAGAATATGGTATTGCTTGATACCAAAAGAATACCAGAAGGAGGATGAACACTTGAAGACCAACTAGAGAGAAGAGTATTCTCTACTTGTTTTCCACCACCATCACATCCTTATTTGTTCCATAAGTTCAAAAACTACAATTATGCGGTGTAACATCGGGTGCGTGAGCCATCTTCGGCAGTACATATTGCTTCGGCTGTTGTACCCTGGGAAACAGTCGCGTCATCTTTAGTAGAGGCGTGAAATCTGTTTTAAGGGAAGCGTGTTGAACACGTGCCTCAAGACTCAAGATGATGAATACTCGAGTCTAAGATGCTATCAAATGCGCGTGAAGGACCCACCAGAGATGCGGCTTGAATCAAGATTGGTATATATAATTATATTTTATATTCTTTTTTCAGTTATTGCAACCGGTATTCTGTTATGATATTTCCTACGAATAACGAGAGTCTCGTTATTATATATTTATAATTATATTTTATAAAAAATGAACCTAGTTCCTACATTATCTATATCGACTCATCGCACCTCTCCATTGGAGGCTCAGTTCCACTAAGGTCAGACAACCGTTCATTAAAACAGTGCCCATACTGATACGGAGAGTGACACAATTTCAAGTGGATAAAAAACTCCCTAAAGACTACCAAACTAGTTGAACACCACCACCCAAATACAATAAGTTAGACCCGAACCCAAATTTTAAAAGTAAAATCAAAATACCTCAACCATATTAGCATGGCATCATTGACTATATTAAGAAAATGGGTGGGACATGGTGATGGTTTGATATTAAGAAAAAAAGATAAAGATATTAATTAAGATCATAACTTTCAACAGCTTCACCTAAGATTTGACATGGCGATGGGTGGGTTTGGAAGTAAATAAATACATTTTCAACTCATCAACGTAAGCACTAACTGATACTACATGATAATGACTCTTCGTCGTGCATTATTAAAGATTGATAGAAACAGTCCAACAAATTTGTTTGGTTGTTCATGCGATCGAGTCGGGGTTATTGAATACATCTTTTCAATTTATTTAATTATATATAAGTTTTTAACGGCAAATTTCTTACCCCTTGAACCCAAAACCTTTTCTCTCTAAGTTATTTATTTATATAATTAATTAAATTGTTTAAAATCTATATCGAGTTATATGATAGTTTTGTCATTACAAAAAAAATCATCTTCAATATCTATCTAAATAGGAAAACTGATTGTAAGAAATCCTTAGGAGAAAGCTAGTCTCGTCGGTGATACGTTGTTAATATCATGTAGGAAAACAAGACATGGGTAATAAGTTTACCAAGAAAAAAACTCATAAGAGAGTATCAACGATGGATTACCGTGGGAGTTAAACGGCAGTTTTCAAGATGGTATCACCAACAAATCATCGTAAAACTCTTCATCAAAGGACTACCGACATAGTACTGACGAAAATACGCCAATAATTATCATATCTATAAAAATAATTATATAAATACATCATGATGGTTTCCTATAAATGTAAGTGATACATTCCCATAAAAGGTGCCGTAAAACAATAAAAAAAACTCATTGAAAAATTAATATAAAACTGTTACAAAAAGAAACTGTTAAAAAAACTCATGTCTCGTGTGCCTCATGATCCCTCTGTATCGCCTCCACTTTGTTCTCGTAAGGTGATAATCTACAAAAAGAAAATACAAATTATCAGCAATTTGTTGACAATAAAAAGTAATTATGTCATATGAAAATAATTGCATACCTCTGTATAAGACTGCGGAGTGTGGGGTGGCATGGTTTTAAGGCTTGGGGTGACACGTGACGGAAGTGAGGACCCGTTTACAATTCATCAAAAGTTTGAGTGTGGGGTGGTTTGGCTTCAGCTGTCGTGGCCAGCCATATGGAATATAATTTTTTTCAGCTATTTAAAAAGTAGATAAAATAAGAAACTAACTAAAATAAAAAGTACAAATAAAATTTAAAAAAAATTACATAAATTTAAAAACCAACTACAATAAAATAAAAAGTTAAAAACTTTATCATTCTTCCACATTATATTTTTTTAAGAGCTCTTTTTTTATCTTCAACGTTGATGCCAATTTCGCACCGGATAGGGGCGACGTTCATGGCAATCAACTTCATATTCGTAAGTTTTTCTTTGTGAGATACATTTTTTCGCGAACCTCGAACTTTTGTTGTTGGATGAAATTTAATGTGTCAATTTTCAACCCAATTACTTCCAACTGGTCCGTGTACAACCTTTTGCCCGAAGCCGAACTAGGGGACGAACCCGAAACTGATCCCGATGCCGAGTCCGATCTAACTTTTTGAGCCCGTTTTTTTGAAGTGTCTCTACCTGGTGGGCGGGATAGAGAATCATCCAAATTTAGATCAAGCTCTCGATCACGAGCATTGGATTAAGCTTGGGACGAGTTTGTTCGTGCCCTTTCCAATGAGGTTGATTTGCGAGCAGTAGTGACCGTAGCCCATTTAGAAGCGTACCTACATATATTCCAGCAATGCATGTACTTGAACTCTTATTTCTTGTTATCTCTATACGTCGCCATGGCGTTTTGGATAAAGTCAACTTCGGTCTGCCGCTCCTTGGCGAGTTCTTTGCCTTATGGAAACAACCGTTGAAAAAGGTGACGTGTGCATTTATGTCACTCCACTTGGACGAGAGGCTATCATTTTCACGATACATCTTAATGCTTTGCGTTTGTATATGATGTCACACCCCGACCCGCAGCGGAAAAGGTGATCGGGGCATGATTGGGTTTGAATCAAAGCTCATGACATTTATTATAATGTTTCATATTTATTATTACAATTTTAAAGAAGATCATACAATCAAATCATACAATTACAACATGTTCTATACATCCTTCTAGACTTCATTATTTTTCTTCTAAGACACTTTCCTATGTGTTCCTTGCTTCATCCTGTCCACCTGTATCATGTGTAAAAATGATTTTTGGGTCAACAACAAGTTGGCGAGTGAATCCTATGAAAAACATTTAAACGTGTTTATTGTATTGATTATAAAATAAAGTGCATAACCACATATGAGTAAATGTAGATGTAAATTTATTCACAATACACATAATATTAAATATTGCACACACATACAACAATTGATTGTTTTGAGGCACGCGTTGTTCAACTCGTCTCCCACGAGGAACTGATGGGCCTAATGAATGAGTTTTGAGGCACGCGTTGTTCTACGAACTGATGAGCCTAATGAATGAGTTTTAAGGCACGCGTTGTTCAACTCGTCTCCCACGAGGAACTGATGGGCCTAACAAATAACTTGCATACAACTTGACAATATGTAATACATCACAACAAACAATATTTACATTCTAAGTTTAGATCATAATATGGTATAGCACGAGTTTGAATAAGCGAATTAGTTTAAGCGACACATGATACACCCCAAAACATGAATAAAAAGGGGAATTTGTAAGAATTCACTCACAGTGGGTGCGTTTCTTGGATTGATGATGAATGCGCACGAATTCGGATTTAATCGGCAATGGAACTAACCTAAATAATAACATAATAGTTCGATAAATAAATAAACTCTTATTTGAGATTAGTATTTTTAATTAGTGTTCTTAATGGGATTGTTCGGTTTATTTTTGTGAGTTCAAGGAAATTTTCTAACTTTAAAAATATTATTTTTAAGTATTTTTAATTGATTTTTAAATAAAATAAATAAATAAAAGAAAATAAAAAATTTAACTTTTTGACCAGTTGACCGTTGACCGATTCGGTCGTGTATTTGTTTGCACTGAGTGAGGTTCGAACTTGTGACATCCCGTACGCGTGCACGCAGCTCTACCAACTGAGCTACGTGTCTAACCCGAAATATTTCTGTTTTTAATTATATATATACAAATTAGATAAATTTATTTCTGTCCTTGTTTAAAAACTTGATAATTGCCAGAACCGGTGCGGGAGCCTGGACTCGAACCAGCGACATGCTTAATGTTTTTGCACACAGTTCACCACTGGACTGTGTGTCTAACTTGGTTATTATTCCGGTTTTTATTATACTTAAATACTATTAGATTTATCCAGAAATCATTTGCTTAAAAAGAATTTTAATTATATCAAACCGGTGCACATAACGGGACTCGAACTTGGTATCACTATGTTTCAAATGCACACAGTCCACCGCTGGACTGTGTGTCTAACCCGAGATATAACCCGATTTATATTACATATATACAAAATCCAAAACTTCATCTTCTTCTTAAACTTTACCCAGAAACCAAAAATCCGACTGTTATCTTTATCTAATCGATTCTGATTGTTGGTTTACGAATTAACGGAATTAAATGTGAATGTAAAAAGGTTTTCATACCCCTGGAGAACAGCACTTTGACGATTCCAGTGACCAACTCCGGCGAGTTCCAATTTTTCCGGCGGAGCTTGACTTGCGACAGAGGCTTAACAGGGAGTTGAGGTGAGTGTGGGTGACTTCTGTCGAAGCTCTAACAGTCCTATTTTTAGAGTAAGGCACAGTGATGAAATGGGTTCGGTTTTCCGGCGAGTTGCAGAAAATTTCCGGCGAGTTGTACTTGCTGATTAGGGACTTGTAGAGAGGTTAGCGAGTGTGTTGAGAGTTGATTCGAGTGAATAAGCGAGTTGGGTTTTCCTGACTGAAGGTATTTTTAAGTATACGTGATTTCAAGTTTTTCGGTTATGAAATTCACGGCTCATGAATGAAATTGAATTGAGTTTTCGGTTATAACTGACGTTAATCGTCAGTTACACTTGCTTGATTCCGGAGTCAAAGGAAACAGTCGTAATTTCGCGTATTTTCCGGCGACTGCGGATTTGGGCGCGCTGGTTTTGAGTTTTGAGTTTTATATTAAGTATTAATTGTTTCAGTATTATTCCAACTGAGCGGGTGGCGGAGTGGTGTGTTGACTGTTTGGTCTTGAGAGTGACCCGGGTTCGAAACCCGGCATCTGCAAATTATTTTTATTTCATTATTTATTATAAATTTTCAATTATAGATTTTAAATTCTAATATATTTATTAATTATGTATTGTTTAAAATTTGTTTGAACCCTAAACATGCAACGAAAATTTTAACTGGATGTTCGGTTAATAAACAAAGCGGGTTTGGTTAACCCGGTTTTTTATGGATGTTACGATATCCCTTACTTTTAGAAATTTCGTCCCGAAATTTAAGTAGTGGCATGTTTGACTCAAAAGGATGGTGTTTTAATTTGACAATTACATACTTAGAAGGGGGTAAGAGTTTAAATTTTGTTTGAGGCGGTAACGTTCCTTGTAAGGGTTGAATACCCTGCTACAGGAATCGCTTTTTGTTGCGTACGATAAAGAATATTGATAAACATAGTTGATTGACTAAGTATGATTTTATGCATAAGAGTTTTGATACGTTTTGAAAGATAAGGTTATACCCTAAAACAAAACTTCTACCACTAAAACCTACATGGAACTTCTCATAACCGCCTGACAATATATCTGATCCTTTGGCAAGAATACTTATATATAGGAAGTACCAGCGGCGTATCCACCATATTCTTGTCAAATTTTCATTGGTTTTATCAGTAAGTTATGATTACTTCTATGATGTGACTCTAGAACATAAACAAACACAACAACCAAAGCTTGAGTCTTAATTCTGATAGTATACATGTTTGAATGATGACAGTACCTCTCTCGTTTGTTATGATGAAGAGGTTAGTCTATGTAGAAGTGAGACACAGCCCAACTTCTTTAAATGATGAGATTGAAATACGTTGAGATGTATGATGATATGAATGCTAAATCAGTGAGTATAAAACAAACTTCAACCATGACATTACTAAATCCTACATGGAACTTCTCATAACCGCCTGACAATGCCTCTGATCCTTTGGCAAGAATACTTATATATAGGAAGTACCAGCGGCGTATCCACCTGTCAAATTTTCATTGGCTTTATCAGCAAGTTATGATTAGTTCTATGTGACTCTAAAACATAAACAAACACAACAACCAAAGCTTAAGTCTTAATTCTGATAGTATACATGTTTGAATGATGATAGTACCTCTCTCGTTTGTTATGATGGAGAGGTTAGTCTATGTAGAAGTGAGACACAACCCAACTTCTTTAAATGATGTGACTGAGATACGTCGTGAGGTATGATGATATGAATGTTAAATCAATGAGTATAAAACAAAACTGAAATAGTAATTCGCATTAAGATTCTTGGATAAATTTCCAATTTATAATTGAGATACGTGAAAATTGAGATAACATAAAGAAAAACATAAAAACTGAGCGGTTGGAGTTGAATCTTGATTTTTGGTGAAGGAGACTAGTTGGGTGGTTCGTTTGGGCCGTCATTATCTTCAACAGGATTGGCGTTGATGTTGAAAACTCTTCCTCTTGCTGGTGGCCTAGTGGTTAGGTTTTCTTGATTTGCTTGGTTAACTGGGTTTGCTTGAGCTTGGGCGTTTATGATGTTAACCAATCGAGGGCACGTGTTTCTAAAATGGGTAGGGTCGCCACAATTAAAACAAGCTCGAACATAAGGAAACATGGGGTATTGGGGTTGTTGATATGTTTGGATCATGTTTTGAGTAGGGGGTGAGGTTTGGTTTTGAGAGGTGCGGCAAGCCTTGTTCAAATAACCATAGCGTCCACAATTCGCACATAGTCGACAAGGTAAGGTAAATGGATGGTGATAAAAACAGGTGTTTCATTGAGGGTGAGGTCCAAGGTAAGGTTTCTTATTTGGGTAAGTTGAGTTGGGTGCTACTTGAGTGATTGGGATAGCTTGAAGGGGTACGGCTTGTGAGGCTGGTTGTTTGCGTTGGGTGACAGCGAAAATTTGCCCATCTCGTTTTCTCTTAGAAATGGGTTGAGAAGGGGATTCGGTTTGGGTGGAGTTTGAGGTTTCAGTTGATGCTTTATCCTTCTTCTTCTCCTCCTTGAAGTCCTTATTTCGTATTCGGTTTTCGGTGAGCTCTGTAGCTAACTCCATTGCTGCTTCCAAAGTTGCAGGTGTGGTACTTATTACAGAGTCTTGAATTTTTGAAGGAAGACCTCGAATGTAGTGCTCGATCAAACGGTAAAGAGGAGTGAACAAGTTGGGAACCATTTGATTTAACTCGAGGAATCTCTTGTTGTATGTGGTGTGGTCGCCTTCCTTTTGTTTCAAAGAATAGAACTCATCCTCCAATTTCTTGATTTCGTTTCTTGGGCAAAACCGTCTTGTCATGATTTCCTTCAACTCTTCCCAAGTCAAAGTCATAGCATCTTCAACACCTCGTTTGGCCTTCTCTATATTCCACCATGTAAGTGCTATTCCAAGTAAACGACCAGTAGCATATCGCACTTTGCGATCATCGGGGCAATCACAATTTAGAAAAGTGTTTTCCATTTCTTCAAACCAATGGAGGAGAGCGGTGACACCTTCAGTTCCTTCGTATTTTGGAGGGTCGCAGGATTTGAAATGCTTGAAGGTGCATTTAGTGGTAATTGGGGAAGGGTTGACAATGTTTTGATCTTCTTGATTGACGGGATTAGCGGTAAGGGCTTGTTGAACTTGAACTACAATGTTGGGTATTACGGCAGCCATTTGTTGAGCGATTTGGGCAGCCATGCGCTCGCGGGCTTTTCCTGATCTCATCTTCCTACGAGCGGAATTAGAAGACATCTACAAGGAATACATATCAAGAGTATGAGTTGGACGTTTTAGGGGTCATGTGTCGTATTTAGGAATGAACATTCATAAAATAAATATAGAATAATAAATCTACTACATCCATAGGATGTCTTGGGCTTTGCTCGTAATTGGGCCTTGCATGCCGCCATACTTCACCTTCGTAATCATGTGGGCCCCCATGATTACCGGGTTTTTCATATGGTTCGCATGTGTTAGCCTGGTAACGTACACTAAAACCCGGAGAAAATCGAGAAATATGTATGTAACGTATGATATTCGGAATGTATCCAGGTGTGGACACGGTGACACCTCAAAGTGGGGTTAGTTCGAACAACGTTTGGTGTGGCATGCTTTGGCCTAATAGGTCCTTCGTACTCTCATCGTTGGTCCCCAGGTAGGCAAACTGGTCCGTTATATTGGATTTATACGAATGCCAACCTAGACAGGACGTTCCGACTACCGGTACTTGTACCCTTACAGTTACTACATGCCCGTCGCAAAACTTACTTTGATGAGATTTGAAAAATGAAAAATGCGACAAAATCTTGAATAACGGAAGTATGAAGATGAATTGAATATGTGAACATTAAAATATGTATGATGAATGTGTATGTAAGTATGTATGTTTGACTGTAAGTATAATTCACTATGTACCACAAAATGTAATATTGGAAGTGTTTGCATGCATTTGAGTGTGCAATAAATACGAAACAAATAAACATCATAAGTTTGCATGTAACCACATAGACAATTTAAAATCTAATCAACTATAGTATAGGCTCTAAGGGTCTAATAACCTATCCTATATCCCTATAGTCAAAAGCTCTGATACCAATCTGTCACACCCCGACCCGCAGCGGAAAAGGTGATCGGGGCATGATTGGGTTTTCATCAAAGCTCATGACATTTATTATAATGTTTCATATTTATTATTACAATTTTAAAGAAGATCATACAATCAAATCATACAATTACAACATGTTCTATACATCCTTCTAGACTTCATTATTTTTCTTCTAAGACACTTTCCTATGTGTTCCTTGCTTCATCCTGTCCACCTGTATCATGTGTAAAAATGGTTTTTGGGTCAACAACAAGTTGGCGAGTGAATCCTATGAAAAACATTTAAACGTGTTTATTGTATTGATTATAAAATAAAGTGCATAACCACATATGAGTAAATGTAGATGTAAATTTATTCACAATACACATAATATTAAATATTGCACACACATACAACAATTGATTGTTTTGAGGCACGCGTTGTTCAACTCGTCTCCCACGAGGAACTGATGAGCCTAACAAATAACTTGCATACAACTTGACAATATGTAATACATCACAACAAACAATATTTACATTCTAAGTTTAGATCATAATATGGTATAGCACGAGTTTGAATAAGCGAATTAGTTTAAGCGACACATGATACACCCCAAAACATGAATAAAAAGGGGAATTTGTAAGAATTCACTCACAGTGGGTGCGTTTCTTGGATTGATGATGAATGCGCACGAATTCGGATTTAATCGGCAATGGAACTAACCTAAATAATAACATAATAGTTCGATAAATAAATAAACTCTTATTTGAGATTAGTATTTTTAATTAGTGTTCTTAATGGGATTGTTCGGTTTATTTTTGTGAGTTCAAGGAAATTTTCTAACTTTAAAAATATTATTTTTAAGTATTTTTAATTGATTTTTAAATAAAATAAATAAATAAAAGAAAATAAAAAATTTAACTTTTTGACCAGTTGACCGTTGACCGATTCGGTCGTGTATTTGTTTGCACTGAGTGAGGTTCGAACTTGTGACATCCCGTACGCGTGCACGCAGCTCTACCAACTGAGCTACGTGTCTAACCCGAAATATTTCTGTTTTTAATTATATATATACAAATTAGATAAATTTATTTCTGTCCTTGTTTAAAAACTTGATAATTGCCAGAACCGGTGCGGGAGCCTGGACTCGAACCAGCGACATGCTTAATGTTTTTGCACACAGTTCACCACTGGACTGTGTGTCTAACTTGGTTATTATTCCGGTTTTTATTATACTTAAATACTATTAGATTTATCCAGAAATCATTTGCTTAAAAAGAATTTTAATTATATCAAACCGGTGCACATAACGGGACTCGAACTTGGTATCACTATGTTTCAAATGCACACAGTCCACCGCTGGACTGTGTGTCTAACCCGAGATATAACCCGATTTATATTACATATATACAAAATCCAAAACTTCATCTTCTTCTTAAACTTTACCCAGAAACCAAAAATCCGACTGTTATCTTTATCTAATCGATTCTGATTGTTGGTTTACGAATTAACGGAATTAAATGTGAATGTAAAAAGGTTTTCATACCCCTGGAGAACAGCACTTTGACGATTCCAGTGACCAACTCCGGCGAGTTCCAATTTTTCCGGCGGAGCTTGACTTGCGACAGAGGCTTAACAGGGAGTTGAGGTGAGTGTGGGTGACTTCTGTCGAAGCTCTAACAGTCCTATTTTTAGAGTAAGGCACAGTGATGAAATGGGTTCGGTATTCCGGCGAGTTGCAGAAAATTTCCGGCGAGTTGTTCTTGCTGATTAGGGACTTGTAGAGAGGTTAGCGAGTGTGTTTAGAGTTGATTCGAGTGAATAAGCGAGTTGGGTTTTCCTGACTGAAGGTATTTTTAAGTATATGTGATTTCAAGTTTTTCGGTTACGAAATTCACGGCTCATGAATGAAATTGAATTGAGTTTTCGGTTATAACTGACGTTAATCGTCAGTTACACTTGCTTGATTCCGGAGTCAAAGGAAACAGTCGTAATTTCGCGTATTTTCCGGAGACTGCGGATTTGGGCGCGCTGGTTTTGAGTTTTGAGTTCTATATTAAGTATTAATTGTTTCAGTATTATTCCAACTGAGCGGGTGGCGGAGTGGTGTGTTGACTGTTTGGTCTTGAGAGTGACCCGGGTTCGAAACGCGGCATCTGCAAATTATTTTTATTTCATTATTTATTATAAATTTTCAATTATAGATTTTGAATTCTAATATATTTATTAATTATGTATTGTTTAAAATTTGTTTGAACCCTAAACATGCAACGAAAATTTTAACTGGATGTTCGGTTAATAAACAAAGCGGGTTTGGTTAACCCGGTTTTTGACGGATGTTACATATGAAATGATTTTTTGACGGCATCCCAAAAATCAGTGCGGTGTCGTGCATTCCCTATTCCAAAATTTTAAATTTAATCGTTATAAAAAATTTATATTAAAACAGCTAATATTAATATTGTTATATTTAAAATACCTGTGATCGAATATGCGATTTGTCGGTATATTTTTGTCAAAATAGCTTCTTCTTGACCCGTCCACCTTTTTCTTGAAAACTCATTGAGCGGCCGTTATAGCTTTCTCTTCATCTGTTTTGTTTTTTTGTGACATCTTTTTTTGCCGGTTTGGATGACGAACCACTAACGTCTTGAGGTTGTGTTTCGGGTACAGAATCGGGTTGGGAAAGGTTATTTGAGATAGATGATTCGTCGAATGGAAAATTCGTGTAAACGCGTCCTCCTATATACGACGCGATTCTGGCTAGCTCGGGATAAGGTGAGTAAAGAAAACCTTGTGGTTGGCCGTGGGTTAGGGGTAATTGGGTCAGGTTTTGTGATTGGCGGTTTTCTGGTGGGCTTGGGTTCGGGCTCTCTTGGAAAGCAAAGGGGTTATTCGGGTCGAGGTTTCGGTTAAATGGATGCATTGTAGAGGATTAAAAGTGGCTTGAATTTATAAAAAGTATAGAGATACAAAAAGGTGAAAAGTAGAGAAGTAATAAAAATTAAAAAAAAAAAGGTGAGTATTTATAGGTATTTAAAAAGAATTGATATAGCCAATTGGGTAACGGCTACCCTAAACGGTCATCTTTGCCTAGTCAATCCTAGCCAGCCACGTCCCCGTCCCACGCCAGGCTTCATAGCCACGCCAGCGGGACAACGCCGCTACCCACGCTGACCCGGTATGACTAATGTGATATTACTTGACTAACCACGCCCCCAACTCAAACCGACACCTCACGGTCTAAGGATTAAGAACTTGAGAGATTTCCTGATGCTGAAAAATCTGGTGACATATTTAGTACTTCCTAGCTTGGTTTCATTCTTGTGACATGTTTGGTACTTACTAGCTTGGTTTCATTCAAAGAACTTTTCAACAAAGATTCGTTCCTAAAGCTAGAAAAAAAAACTCATGCAAATGGTGTTCATATATTCTAAATGATGTTCACATATTATATTACATATATATATAACGATTATTAACGTAACGTTTGTGAATAGTAACTTTGAGTTTCTTTTTTCTTCCTTCAGTTTTTTTCAATTTTTAGTTCATTAAATCTATAGTTTATGATAATTATCAACTTGTATGAATAGTAATTTTAACTTTTTTATAAGTTTCTATTACACATTATACTATAAATAATATGCATTTTAACCCTATAGTTTTTTTTTTCTTATAACTTTCGTTCGTTCGTTTTTTATAAAGAATAAATATGCAGTTGTGTTAAAAAACAATTTCGCTTCAATTTTGAAATATTTATATCATTGATAAAGTTGTTTAAAACTTTTCATCTATGATACATATTAAATAATTTGGATTTCTCTATTTGTTGCTTTATCGAAATGTCACTACCGTACCGATATCGTAACAAAACAAACAGACACCAACCATATTCCTACCGCCTACCACTAAGGAATTTTGCTATTTCTGAGCATATATGACCCCATGCAAACCCATTTCAAACACATTTTAATTTTGAGGACACCCATTCATAATTAATCAATCACCACTTCTTGAATATGTAGAACAGGGACAAAAAGTTATATCATAAGTTTAAATGTGCTATGCATCTTCTAAACACATTAGAAACCATGCACACGTACTTTGGGATGAGGGCGGACATATTCATAGTCGTTGGTGGGCGGACGCATCCTTTGAAAAAAGAAAATTTGTGTATATTTTAGGAAAAAAAACCCGACCACACCACTTGAAAATATGGTTGAACACCTCATCCGGACCCCAACAAATAATTCATCGGTCCACCACTGCTTTGGGATACGATTTTTAGTTAGATGCCAACAATCCCAACACACGAGGTTAACATAGAGACTCAAAAAGTAATTTTCTCTACGTATTATATTCTTCTATATTACAAAATATGTATTATAATATTCTTCTAAATACGGTACATTTTTTAATAAGAAACCGAATTACCGAAAGTTGTTGATCAAGATGGGATTTACTTAAAAATAAATAAATAAAATAAAATAAAAAACGCACGTAAGAGTGGTGACCAGCTAGACAAACATCTAGAAAGCACAACCACTTCAATTGTTAAAATGGACAAACTTCTTTTCCTATAACGAAAGCAACTTGTTAATCGCTTTTGGTATATTACTTAACTTCATATTAAAGATTAAATTTTCCAATTCCACCAAGTTAATCACAATACAATAATATCTATATTCTATACCACACTTGTCACGTTTTGCAATGAAAGAAAGAAAGTATTGTGGTAATGCATTATGCCCTTGTGACAAAGAATAGTTGGTATAGCCACCTTTGACTTTGTAAAAGCACACCACATCCAAGTGGGACAGACGTGTTGAATGTTCATTGTACAATCTAAACATCTATATTATATACCTAAAAGATCAACCAAACATCCAGTTATCATATCATTCTATCTGCAGACTCCAACTTCATCTGACAACAACAAGAAGATGTGTCCGATGAGATTCCTGTTGGTCTTTTTCTCGGCTCTTTTAGCCGGTTACATGGCCTGGAAGTCGGTTCGAACCTCATCCGAAACAAACGACAGTGTTTTCGATGAGGATTCATCAGTTAACAAACAAGAATCTAGCATCATTAAGGTAATGAATGGTCCATGGTTCTGCAAATTTACTATTTTGACCTTTGTAAATGTTGTTAGAATTTTGAATTTGAATTTGTTTTTGGTTTTATTTATTTGTTACCATTTTTATGGGGTTTGTTTCAGATGGCTCAAAGTGGATTTTGGGGATTTGTTGACATGGCTAGTGGAAAGTATTTGTGGAGGAACCTGAACCAGATTAAGCAAGAGGCAAAGGTGAAGAGTTCTTGAGATTATTATTGATCATTGGGTGGGTTTGAAGTTTCCCAGTTTTCATGTAATTGTGTGGAGAAAGTCAAACCACTTTGTGTTTGGTTTATGGTTTGTTTCTTTGTGTTATCAATGTATAGAATCTTGGATTTTATCATATGTGTGTGTGAATGTGTGTGAATGATCATTGTAGCATGACTATATTTTTAGGGTTAAGTTATTCTATAGTTGGGTTTTAACATATAAAATATTCTTAACGTAAAAAGTGAAGGAAGGAATTTTTTATTTATTTATTTTCTTTTTTTATGAAAATTGTTTTTCTTCACTTATTAAGCACATCCAAAAAAATGTTCATGATTTTACACCAGTAGATTAATTATGTAATTTTGTAGAGCATTTATAATTACTTTACAATAATTACTCTATTGCTGTAAAATCACGAATTGTGTTTCACATTTTGCAATTTAACATAAGTAGTAGAGAAAAAAAATTCAAAAAAATTCCTCCTTCACTTTTACGTTAAGGGTATTTTGTATGTTAAGACACATTTGTATTTGATCTTTACACTATATTTATATCGGATAAGGTTATTTTAATAGTTGAATCAGCTGGGAAAACTTGAAAAACTCGAAATCAAAAATCACAAATTGGAAGTTCAATTCAATTACAATTTGATATCGAGTTTCAAATTTAATCGAATTCTACTTATGCCCAATTAAAACTATTCTAAAGTTCAACATCCAATGATCCAATGTCCAAACCTAAACAACCAAACACCTAATAATCTAAAGTGCTCTTCAAAGTGTCAAAACGAAGTGTTTGATTACTTTTATAGACGTGCACTTTTTAGTCATTTGAAATTTTAATGTCACAATTATGATGTTGGTCACGTGAGATCTTAACATTTTATTAGTTTTTTGCATTCGAATTCAACCAAGAATGAATTCGACTTGAATGCAATTCGAAATTTGAATTCAAATCGAATCTTTCAAATCCAACTTGAACATTTCAAAATTTGGAATAATTTGATTCTGAGTGATTCGATTTGTTGAGCACCATTATTATTGAGCTTAAGAACATGTATATGACACTAAATTTGACCTTGAATAACTGTTTCCCATATTCAAATCCGTCTTTAGCTGGTTTTCTGCATTGTCTTTTACATGTAGCATATTTGTGGGTTATGCGAGTTCCCCGATAGCAAATTGTCACGATTGCAAAGAAAAAACTAAGGGTCTCCAAAAAGCTTGAAACCAACTGAACCGCCCAAACAAATTTATGTTGGCTGATTTGAGATCCCAACGATTGGTTCACGGTTTGGTTTTCGGCTTTTCGCAGTTGTCTGGTTTAAAACTAGAAAACAGTCGTCTAAAACCAAGGTTGGCGATCACATCAAAATCGGCTGCGGACCAGACCGTTAATGGTGCTAGAAAATATAGGGAATTTTATATTTTTACAATTACAGTTAATTGTATTTGGACCAGTTTGCTTATAAATTAATCAATTTAAGCTACAGTTTATCCATGACATTTACAAATACGAAAAAAAAATACAAGATATGCAGTAACTACGATGTAGGTTCAGTTTAGAATTTTAGATCAGCTTGAAGCTTGACAGACATGTATAAAAGAGTAAGAAGGGCACCTTGTGGAAGTGGAGCAAACCTTGCAAGATTTGACCCGACCCACATGGATACAACCACCAATGCAACAACATTACTGCTTGTTTTTCCACATACCCAACTCGCAAACGATAAGCATAAAGTAAGCACAATTCCACTTCTACCCCCCAACACCCACGCAACCACATAACCCGCCTTATACCCTCGGTCCAACTCCGGGTCAAGCAAAGCCATCACACTGCTAACGGTTAAAGACAGTTTTGCCCCTATAGTTTTCAGTAAGAATATGGAGAGAAATGCAGATCTTATAACTTCGATAAAAGACCCTCTTTTATTCATCACGCCATCTGCCTCGTCAATTTCATCGTCCACTTCATCATCAAAATCGCGCCATTCATAGTATTTCTGGCTGCCCATTTTGTATCTCAAATTAGACCACCTGTGTGTTTTTATATCGTTTTCAAAGTCGATGTCGTATGTCCGCCATGGCGGGCCGCTATTTGGTTGAAATTCTAATGATCTATCGTACTGGGATCTCGTTGTTTTATTAGACAAAACCTGCCGGATATAACGGTGAAAATATGTAATTATATATCTCATAAACTTAACTAAAGATACAGATATTAAACATATTGAAACACAAAAAAAAGAGACTCTCACCTCGTATGCAACACGGATGCCTTTGAAAACCTCGCCAGCTTGTGAATCCTTGTTAACATCTGGATGATACTGACATGGGTAAACTATTTTTAATATTATTTATCATTGTGTTTTATGTTATCCTTTTTAATATTGACTTGCAATATCTTATAAAATAAAGGCAAAATCACAGAGCAGGAATATAAAGAGGCGGCAGGTGCGCACAGCAAAATATCCATGTCAATATAGGTCATAGTTAACACTTAAGAATACTAAACAAAATAGAAAATGATGCATTTTCATAGGACATTTTTATTAGGACAAACGGTAGCAGAGCTAGTGTTCTCATTCCTTTGTGAATTTTTGGAGTAACAGGTTAAAAATACTCTCTTTTCTATATCATTTTTTCCATAACAAAAATATCATCAGTCATTTCTATGCATTGGTATGATGTATGAACAAGGATATATTAGGTTGACTTGCATATATACCGTTAAGATACTTCTACCTCATCAGATGAACTTGAATACAGAAAATGGAAAACGAATCAATCAATAAACTGTCAAAACACCGAGCCAATAGATGTTGAGTATTATTTTCTGAAATTCTAGTATTGGTAAGACCATGTATCTTGATTATCTTAATAGCATCTGTAACTGTAAGATGGCATTATTAATGACAAAATCTTGCATACACTACTAAGAAGTGATTCTGGAACACGAGTTATAGACTCACATCAATGTTCTTTCTTGCAAGGGTAATTTTAAATGTCCAACAGACAAAAGTGTCAACGAAAGATCAATCACAATGATTATAGCATAAGCAAGATTGTCTAAAATCACATGGATATTCTTTTTCATATTACCTCTCCTGTTACACGATCAAAATTTAATTTAACCAATTATGTAGCCTTGCAGAATTAATATACTGACTTCAATAATGTGGAGTAAGGTAATCAAGGTCTGCAATCTAATAAAGTAACACAAAAACACTTGTTTTACAGGTCATAATGTTAAAGGTATTCCGGTAATGAATTATGAGAAAACTTTCTTTGCTTTTCCTCCCGTTTGTAAGACACTAAGACTGCCATGTATAAAAATCTTAAAAGTTCACCCTAATTTTTGCAACTGTAATAAAATGTCAAAACACAATGGTCTTCACACTTGCAGTTTTGTTCGATTTCAATCGCCTTTGTGTACTACTTGTAAGTAATGTAATATTCTTCAAGTACATTGCACATTTCGTTTCCTTATGACCAATTAGTTAATTATCTATATCCTGCAAGCAATAAACTAACACTTATAATTGCATTAAGCCTTCAAGCCACTGTAGTTAATCTGTTAAGACAACATGAACTTCATGGTGTGCAACCATTTCACTTTCCATTTGCTTGGTCCTAAATCCTAATAAGGCTATCAATATGCCTCATAGCGCATCCTAGCGAGTTATAAATCAATTATTCCACCATCTAGAAACCTAAATGAATAATCATAACCAGATACTTCATTTCAGCATCTCTCCTTTAAAAAACAACTATATGAAACAGATTCTGCTTATACTACAGGCTTCTTACTTTGTTGAATAGCCTGTATCCATCACAAGTTTCCTCTTACAGAGCTAATTTGTAACAACAATCAAACAAATCATCAAAACCTAATTCACGTTTTTGAATCTCATCCCTAACATCACTTATAACTACAATTTCCTAACCCTAACAACATAAAACTGAAATCAGAGGCACAGAATATCAATAATCAACTTATCGTATAACTATTATATACCTTTCGAGCGAGTTGACGGTACGCTCGCTTGATATCCGCGGTTGAAGCGTCCGCTGATACACCGAGAACAGCGTAGTGGTTGTTGGAGGCGGCGCGTGTAACGCCGAGACAACGGCGAAGGCGCGTAGGGGACGGGGAGATTAGGAAAATGATGCTAGGGTTGGAGATAAGACGGATGCCGGTGCCATCGACGGAGATCGGCACCGGAAACAGACGAGAATGCATGGTTGAGCTTCGAGCATCCGTCGCCGCAAGCTGTTTGTTAGAAATTGATATATTTGGAGGGTTGATGTGGATCAATCGAATACGGGTTGTCGGGTTTATTCTAGCGTTACTTGCAAAATTGAGCCTGCATTATCGAGTTGTACGGGATCCACATATTCCAATTCCAATTCCCATTCCAAACATATTTAAAACCGAGCGTGGTAGCCGAGTTTAACTGAGAAGCGTTTAGCGTAGTCGGCCTCCTAAACCCATGTATTAACTGAAGGTCCATAGCAAGGTTTGAAACCGCCGGCTCATCCACCATAATCCCAACTAAGGAGGACTTGTGATAATTTATTTTAAGGCCCGATACTAATTGAAAGACTCTCATTAACCTCGCAATACACAGCACATTGTCTATCAACCACCTGCCCGTAATCAAAACTTCATTAGCATACATAAATGGGTAATACACAGGTCATTATTCGGGATACGAATGCCTGAAAATAAATTTAAACTCTCGGCTTTCTTCATGAAGCATGTGAAAGCCTCTATGGCATTTATGAAGATGGATGAACACAACAGAGGATCCCCTTAGCAAACCCCCTGAAGCATTGAAAATCGTGTGTCGGAGAGACGTTTACCAAAACCAAGGACCTCATAGAACCCAAAATACCCCATATCCACATCCGCCACCTAGGAAGAAAGTTCAATTGACACTAGACCGAGTCAATGAAATCCCAATTTACGGTATCATAAGCCTTCTCAAAGTTCACATTGAAAATGAGCACCTCGGATTTGACCCATTTTAACCAAGATATGATTTCGGTAACGATCAAAGGGCTGTCAAGTAGGAGTGCTCAAAACCGGATATCCGACATTTTCGGATACTTGGTTTCACTATCCGAATCCGTATCCGAAATTTCGGATAATGAATCGATATCCGAATATCCAATTGTTTATGTTATTTTTTAGTTATTATTTTTTATTTATTAAACTGGATATTTTGGATATACGAATAAATTTATCAAATATTTTTCGGATAATTCAAATGTTTTCGGACATCCGAAAATATATATATAAATTTTCAAATATCTGAAATATCAAAGACTTTTTAAAATCACTATCTGAATCTGAAAGTTTCGGATATCCAAATTTTCGGATAGTTCGGATTCGTATATTTTGGATCGGATTTTCGGATAGTTCGGATTCGTATATTTCGGATATCCACTTAACACTCCTACCATCAAGAATGTTTCTATCATAAATAAAAGCATATTAATTGTCGGAAACCACTTTACCGACTATGGGTTTGATCTTTCTCGTGAAGACTTTAAAAGCAACTTTGAAACGCACCCGATTAGGCTAATCGGACGGAAATCATTTGGGGTCGTGGGATCAATGTTTTAAAATCCAGATTAAACCAGTCAGGTGAACCAGTTAAACCGGATGTCGGATGCTTGGCGGCACGAATCATACCGGTAAACTAAGGAAACGACTTGTACCACCGGTAAATTGGGTTATACCGGTACCAGTTCATACCGAGCCAAAAAAATTTAAACTTTTAATTTTTGCATGCCTAAAAAAGTGACTATTTACCTTCTTAGTTAGAGTGTAAAACTTAACGCCCATAATTAACAATCTACATCGATCAAACTTCTTCCTATAGAAAATCATTCAGATTCTCAAATTAAGTTTTTCAACCGAACATCCAGGTTTACCTTTATTGACTTTTACTGAATCATTCATGTTGTTAATTGTTATAATGTTTGCTAATTGCTATATAATGGGTATTTAATCATGAACTCTTGGATAATTTTTTGATTATGCATTAACTTTTGGAATATTTTTTTATTATGGAATGATGTAGTTTTGGATTATTTTTTGAGTTGAAATTATATTTTATGGATTATAAAGTTAATTAGTCAACACGATTGAACCGCCCGGTACAACCCTGTTCAACCGGTTGAATCATTTATGAGTCTAACCCGGTACGATTAAAATACCGATTTTTTAAACATTACGTAAGATCACCAATTTTTGGAATAAGGGTAATGAAACCTGAAGCACAACCTCGACTTCTTTGCCCATCTAAATAGAAGTTATTTAAGATGTCCACAAATTTTGCTTCCAAAGTCGACCAAAAATTCTAAATGAAGTAGAAATTAAAGTCGTTCGGACCAAGCGCTTGATCCCCATCACAATCCCACATTGTCGCTTTTATCTCTTTTGGGGAAAATTCACTTGTTTGTAAGAGCCAGTACATCTGAATCGGATATCTGACGAATACCATAACAAAGAAAAGTTCGTCTTGATTGGAGAGGCTCTTTGAACTTAGTTGCAAAGAACTTCAAAACCTCCCGTTTAACTAACGACATTTTAGTTTAATCCTTTTCCTTATCCTAATTGAAATCCTTTCTACATTTAGTAAAGGATACCTAAGAAGCATCAAACCAATAAAACGTAGTAAAGAATAACTGCAAAACATCAAACCAATAAAATGCGCACCCTTAATTTGATCACCTTTATACTTTAGTAAAGAATAACTGCAAAATATCAAACGAATAAAATGCACACCCTTAATTTGATCACCTTTATACTTTAAAACTCGAAATATGTATTATATTGTGTCATAAAAATTATATACCCCTACAAACTTACAAAATATCATATATATCCTTGCAAAATTATAAATATCACATATACCCTTAAAAAGTAGTTGAAATATCGTATATACATAATTCATTAAAAACAATTTAATAAATAACAATTTACCCTTATTTTTCTAAAACTTTGAGATCTCATGTATCACCTTTAAATTCAAATATTCTATTTACCAATTTCTAATTTAATTTATTTAGTTTAAATATTATATACAAAGATTACTATGGTTTATTAAAAACAAAAATAAATAAATTAAAGTGACCAAATAAATTTAAGCTTAAAACATGTTATATAAAAATATGAAGTTTAAAGATAAATATATATATATATATATATATATATATATATATATGAAAATCAAAGTTAAAAAATAAGGGTAAAATAATTATTTATTAGATTGTTTTTAATAGATTTGGTATATTTGATATTTTAACTATTTTGTAAGAACACATATAATATTTTTAATTTTTGTTAAGTATATATGAAATTTTTTAAATTTGTAAAGGTATATATGAAATGAATTAAAAAATCAATCTAAAGAATTGTTCAAACTCAAAATCAGTATAATTAAAATTAACCCAATAGGTATAATCTACCTATGTTCAAAAGGACCACATAACGAGCTAGTGTCTTAACATATACAACTTATCTTTATTAAAATAACACTTAATTTTAATTTATTTAGTTTGTTCATCTAATAAAGTTATCCCAAAATACTTTATTAATTTTCTATGATATCGTCACAGATAATTTGTTCTTGTTAGGTCATCTAATCCTAGGATCTCACTCACGAATACAATTACTAGGTGTGTGGAATCCACTTAGCAATCACCCCTGTAGGATAATATATCAAGAAACAAGATTGATGAGATAAATCAAAGAATACACAGAGTATTCTTTGATGTAGAAGATGAATGATGTCACACACACAGTAGCCGCCAGACAAACACATACACTAATGATTAGGGTTTTCTTCCTGCACAAACTTTCCACAAAAGAACTGTCGTCTTGTCATTACCACTAAAAGTATATATACAAGACAAATCCGGACACACTTGTCCAGATAACAAAACAAGGCCCAAGGCCATTAAACTAGAAACTCGGACTAGCTAACAAATGCAAAATCCGGACATACATTACTTGACATAAATCCGGACTAGGAACTCCATACCGAAGTCCGGACTACACTAAATGTAGACATAAACTCGGATTAGGGGACGAACCCTAATCTGGATTACACTAAACTCGGACACAACCAAAACAAGTTCGAACCAACATAGAATAAAACAAAGTTACATAAAAGACCCCTGAACTAAATAAGAGCCTGCACTTATCACCCCAAGTGCATTAACAAAATCCCTCTTTATCAATGCAGGATCTTTGATGTTGAACTTGTAATTTTCATCATACTTCGAGTACTCGATCCCCGCCAAACCTAGTTCTTCACACAGAATTGAACTACCTTGATGAACTGATTCGCCAATGGACGGTCTTCTTCAAGATAGCGCATAGGAAGATGACGAAGCTTTTTCAAGTGTTACATCTTCAAGTTAACCAGCCAAATTGGATCTAATATCCGCATAATCTCTTCCGACACTTTCTTTTCAGTAATCACCGCTTCCCTAGTTTTTCCATCAAGTTACCAATAGCTAATATCCTTAATCTTCTCAAGATCAAATTTTCGCAAAGGAATTTTACGAAGACATCTAGCGGGTGGATAGACCATCTTCATCACCTGCTTCCCTGTGAATTTATCCATGGACTTAACAACCCGTCCAACGGTAGGCTTGAAGGTTTTCCACTTGCTTTCCCGGCTCTCAGCAACTAGATGGGGAATTAAACCTCTAATACTTCCGACATTGGTATCATTGTTGAGATTCAACTAAGATGATGCAAATCACGAGCAGGTAAAGTCTGTAAAAATTTAGCCCTTGGTCTAAAGTATTGAACTCCATGGGTACGTTTGATCATGACCAAGCTATGCTGCTCATCGAAATCCCAACTTCGAATCTGGCCTGAGTACTCACCTCTGGTGTTTATATATCTCTTCTTTTGAGTTTCATCGGGAAGAGCTTTAAACCACTTATGAGCTGTCATACGGACCTCTTAAGGACAAGCATAGGATTCACGATTTCGTCAGGCATAACATCTCCAAACACATAGCTTCTGAGATAATCCATGTTTACCTTCAAGGAATCGTATTCAATACTTTTCCCTTTACCCGTTTCAATGAAATCGAACTTGCCAGGAAGATCGTCTTTTGTCTTCCACTAATCCTTCCACCACATCACAATCATCTAAAACCAATTCAGCAGCAGGATCATCATAATTAGAAAGGGCACCCGTATCAGCATCAGTGGGGCCCTTATCTCCCCCTGTACTAGCACCCGAAGACTCCCCCTCAGCCTGAGCAGTGGTTGCAATTCCAAAAGCAAGTGAGCTCCTTGGCTGCTCCCCCTACACAACGGCTTCAGGATCCTTGTCTTTGTCAAAATCATCACGGATTTTCTTGAGCTCATCAATTTTGCACTGAGCTTACACTTGTAAAGTCGTATACTCCCCCTGAGAAGCAGTGAGCGTCACAAGATCCGTCACAATCTGATGTAGCTGATCCGTAGCCCTAACTAAAGTCTCCTGTCGGGCAGACGAAGAAGCATCCTGTTTCATGAGATTACCCAATTGAATACCTTGATTCTTGGAGAAACAAATCAAATGAGTCATCTGTTGATCCTGCATAGCATCCTTTTTCTTATAATACTCGATCTCTTTTTGCTGATGCTGAATCTGTTCCTGATGTTCTCTCAAAACTTTGGCAACATCCATAAATTGAGATTGAACGAACTTGGGAAAATTTTGCCCTTCACTAACATGAGCTGTCCCCGTAGGCCTCGGTACAGAGGCGGATGCAGTAGGCCGAGAACCAGAAGGTCTTGGACCAGATGGTTGAGGAACATGCGGTCTTGATACTCCTTGCTTCTTCGGACTAGGACCGAAAGCGACATTTGGATGCACATTTCGAGACTTAGGCACCCCGGTCATAGTTGGTGACTGTTTCGACCTCTTAGCTCCTGAGGAACTTTGAGAAGCAGGAGAACTCGGTCGAACAGAACTAGGAGTTGCACCTAGAAGTGTCCCTAAAAATCCTGAAGGGAGAGGTGGTAAAACAGTACTTCCTGAAAAAGCAAACAAATTTTGCAACTCATCAGAGAAGACAGAGAACCAAATAAAGGCGTAGGTGGAATAACAGAAGACATCACTGGCAAAGAGATTCCTTCAAAAGAAGAAATACTGAAGGACTCCATAGACAGAGAAACTGGTAGAGAA
Source organism: Scalesia atractyloides (assembly GCA_947069175.1). Classification (NCBI taxonomy): domain Eukaryota; kingdom Viridiplantae; phylum Streptophyta; class Magnoliopsida; order Asterales; family Asteraceae; genus Scalesia; species Scalesia atractyloides. Next base: position 88,616,996 of record CAMTDV010000003.1, read on the forward strand.
GTGGTAATAGACGGAAGAGAAATTGATCTACTAGAAACTGAAGTAATGACTACACCCAAAGAAACATCAATTAGAGTAGCTTCAATACTCGAAACCTGAACATCCGAACTTCCAACTACCCGTTGTCGTTTGTACGTCCTGAGTGGAGGTGTAATACGAATAGCACCAGAATCAGTAGGACGACGGTCTTCATCATCATCATCATCATCCGTGGAAGAACTAAAAGTAATAGACTCCAAATCATTTAACTTGTTATTCCAAGCAGCTAAACGTAGACTGCATTCGGAAGAGGGACCGAAGGAGGTAACTTTAGCGCAAAATAAATCAAGTTGTTCCCTCTCAGCAGGCGAAATTCTATTTCGCAGATCCCTTTGTACCAAGCTAAGATACTTCTTTTCAGACAACATATCATCATCGGACTCATCAATAATACGCTTCCCTTTATCTACAACATGAGAAGACGGACCAGCTTCCAGAGTCGCGTCAAGCTCCAAAATTAACGGATCAGTCTGTACATCAACACTCGGTGCCGAAGAAGTAACAACTAGTTCAACAATATCAACATTTTCTACAATCGGATGTTCAATAACTGGTTCAGGCACAGGCTCATTGACCGGTGGTTGTTGAAGATCAACCGGAGGTTGAACAACCACTGGACCCTTATCAACTAGAGTACCTTCATGATCACAAGCTCCAAAGATTTGTGCAACTCCATTTCGGATATTTATTCAAGTCTGATCATTTGAGGATTGTAGTTATCCTGAACAATTGCACCAAGCAGAGGATGAGGGACTGGAAGAAAAGTTGCATGCTTTGTCACTTTTGTGCCTTCAAAGTCTTTAAAGATACGCGGATGCATGGGTGTCTGAGCATAAGCAGGTAACTAAGCATCAAACGATAGAGTTGGTAAAAGATGACGAAAGATTATTGTCAGAAATCTCAGATAAAGAATCATCAACCGTTTGTCATCCTCCCATAGTGCAAGATGAGTCTTAAACTCCCGAAGAATCATGAGAGAGAAATTGTAGGGTTGATTGAATGTTAGACTGATCATGCCGATAATAGATCCTGTCCCATTCCATCCATACCAGATTTTCGAGGAGCCATGCAATGCATCATCACATGATAGAAGTACCTCCATTGCCCATAAGCTACACTTGAATATCTGTTTGGACCGAAACGAACCAACATATCCAAAAGCTCGAGCACCCCGTTCACGAATACCCTTAGCATAGGAAGTTTCACCAAGATCCAAATCACCAAACTGTAAAGCTGCACGAATAACGGCTCCTGTGATAATAATTGGAGTTCCATTTATAGTAGCTTCAATGGTATTTCCCACTGTTCGACACGTACGCCAAAAATCTTGAATATAGCATCTAACTTGATGTATATCTTCGGAAATTGCAAAACAAATTCTTGAATTTTGTAGAAAATGTATGATTTGAGCGTAATTGGAAGCACCACGAACATTCTCATTTAGCAATGCAATCTGAATGTGATTGTTGAAGAACTCCTTCACTAGGCCGGTGGAGCAGTTGCCGCCACAGGTTGTGCTCCCTATTGCTCACCTTGCTGTTCAACCTGCTGATCAACTAGTTGGTCTGCCATATCTGTAAACATATACAAGCATACCAGAAACAGGTGCATCAGAAAAGTAAAGTATTACTTTAACACAATATGCAGTAGATACTCAGAAAACTGCTGCTATAACTTGTTAAAATAAACATATATATCCTGACAACAGTTAACAATATAGTCTCGGAACACAATATAAAACAACACAAGTCATGAGTTAAAACTGGAGAAACTATTACTAACTGTTAGACTAAACCCGGAAACAGATTTAAGGAAGCAACACCTTAAACCCGGAACATGTTATTATATATTCAGAGAAAACATTAACACGCCAGTTTTGAACAAACCCGAAAGCGAATACATAAGTGAAATTCGGAATAAAATAACTCCGGAAACTTTAAAAACAAATGAGAAAATTCGGAAAAAACTTGGTCTTCTTAAAAGAAATCCAGAAAACACTTAGTCTTCTTAAAAGAAATTCGGAAACCATACGCAAACCGGAGTCCAGAAACTTTTTTTACAGTTAAATCCAGAATGGATTTAAAATCGGATAACAGTTGCTCCGGAGTTGATTGAAACCCGAAAACTATTATTTGAAGATAAATCCGGAAGAAACTTTACAAGCTTGTATTTCGTCATCAAAACTAAGAATGGAACCCTCCGAATTTTCAGAGAGGAATCCAAGTTTCTCCGAAATACAAACAACACCTTACCACAAACCTTTTATAAGATTAAAAAGTAACAATTCCAAAAAAAAACTCTTTATCTTCCTCAAGAAGATATCATCCAAAACTCCCGCCAAGAACACCAACAAAACTCATTCAAAGACTGATCAAACGAGCAAATAGTCAATAAAGTCCAACTTGTTTTCAGCAAAGATAAGCAAAAACATCATCTAATCAACCAAAATCATCTCAAAATTACTAACAACTCTTCAAAACAATAAACCATTTTCAAGAACACCAAGTTATTGAAGATGATATAAAACCTCTAAATTTCGTACCCAAAACACTAACTCAAATCCACCAAAGCTTCAAATCATCCAACCCATAATAAATTTCAAGCATTTAACCATAATGTCATCATACATTCATCATACAAGCAAAAACACCAAGTTTAAGAAGGTAAAACAAGCTCTAGACAACATCACATTACCAAATCTTGTGAAGATGAAGATGATAAAGAATAAGATACATACCTAAGACTTTAAGAAGCTAAAGATGAACTAAAATATTGAACTTCACACAAATATTATCAAGAACAAGGGTTTGGTTAGTGAGTTTTTAGAGAGAGTGAATAGGGGAGACTAAGTTAACGGTTGGGAACTTATATACACAAAGAAATCCGGATAAAGCAACCACCCGGAGATATTCAAATCCGGAGATAGACTAAAGATCGCAAATCCGGAGAGGAGAATTTTGTTAAAAACGGAGAACATAAAAGTCAGAAATAAGTTATCCCAAACCTGGAGTCCAACCCTCATTGATTAAACCCGGAGATAACTGATACCCAAACTCGGATTGAGAAATCCGGAACAAGTACTGAACCCAAACCCGGACCATTCTAAATCCCTTAACTTATCAAAATTTTCACTTTTTACACTAAATTTTGAAAGAATTCACAACTCGTCATCATTTTACCAAACAACATAATTTTGACGATAAAACTTACACACTTAGATAAATCTCACATGACTGATTATCACTGAAAAAGACTTATTTTATAGTTACCTGACCTGATGTTTAACATCTTATTAAAAGAATATTCACAATCCCATAGAGTATTTTGGATGATAAGCTCGCACATAGAAACAAGAATGTAAAATCTTTTTGATGTTTTTCATATTTGACTAGTCAAAAGAAACTAACACTAACATAATATTTACACTATCTATATTTTTGTGAAGTCGGAGCAAGGAGATCATATCGGTTTTTTCTATCAATATCCAACACACGATCATTGGATTCAGATTAAGCACTTAGAATAACATCAACAGTTTAAGACATTCAACAGTATTGTGATCCACTTAAGCTTTAGCACGCTTTCGAACATTGCTTTCGAGATATGTGATTAAGTGTATTAATTACTGATTGTAACTATGTTTACCCACCTCATAATATACTCCCGTATCAAAACTACAAAACATTGCATCTTACAGGTAAGTATATCTAAAAAATCTTTGTATCTGTTTAAATGTGATACCTTGAAAGGTAAGTTAGTGCCACCGCACAGACAGAGAGATGCAGGCTCGACTTAAAGGTAGTGTACCAACATTTGGTATTGTTTCTACAGAATTTTGGCAGTTTATACTATGTACCCGGTGGTAGCATAGAGATGTGATTTGTACATCCGATGATGACAATTTCAAACAATTCATCCGATGATGATTGTTGTGGCAGAAAAGAAATCCTCCAAGGGGGTTTGCGCGCAAACGAAGTGCTTAGCAAAGTATTACCTGACCTGATGTTTAACATCTTATTAAAAGAATATTCACAATCCCATATAGTATTTTGGATGATAAGCTCACACATAGAAACAAGAACGTAAGATCTTTTTGATGTTTTTCATATTTGACTAGTCAAAAGAAACTAACACTAACATAATATTTACACTATCTATATTTTTATGAAGTCTGAGCAAGGAGATCATATCGGTTTTTTCTATCAATATCCAACACACGATCATTGGATTCAGATTAAGCACTTAGAATAACATCAACAGTTTAAGACGTTCAACAGTATTGTGATCCACTTAAGCTTTAGCACGCTTTCGAACATTGCTTTCGAGATATGTGATTAAGTGTATTAATTACTGATTGTAACTATGTTTACCCACCTCATAATATACTCCCGTATCCAAACTACCAAACATTGCATCTTACAGGTAAGTATATCTAAAAAATCTTTGTATCTATTTAAATGTGATACCTTGAAAGGTAAGTTAGTGCCACCGCACAGACAGAGAGATGAAGTCTCAACTTAAAGGTGGTGTACCAACATTTGGTATTGTTTCTACAGAATTTTGGCAGTTTATACTATGTACCCGCTGGTAGCATAGAGATGTGATTTGTACATCCGGTGATGACAATTTCAAACAAATCATCCGATGATGATTGTTGTGGCAGAAAAGAAATCCACCAAGGGGGTTTGCGCGCAAACGAAGCGCTTAGCAAAGTATTATACGAGGTCTAGGTCATTGCTTACGCAAAATCAGAAAACCAAGTATAATACCCAGAGATTTGACAAACATAAAGACCTAGTATCTCAGAAGTTTGGCAATTATCAAACAATACGATACCAAGACCATGTATCCGAGAGATGTACCACACGAGTTACGCAGTTCATTATGTTTATATACCAAAAGCAGGTTCTTATTTACGCATAAAACCTACCGAAGCAACGTATAATGAATCTGTTACAGTTAACGATTAGAATTTATATATTAATACAATCCTGCATTAGATACGACTAACCGATGTACTATCATTTCCCCTATTTCTCAACACAACTTCATTTTAAAATTTCCAGATGTTTTTTGTATTTTCAAACAATAAACCTACAACTAAGTAAAATCTTTTTTAGTTTTTAATGTTTGAAAAGCATTAAGAACTATAAACTAAAATATAAAATAAAGTTTCTATGCGAGTTTCGAACAACATTTTACTCAGGGTTGATCATGCTAATAATTCGAACCAGATCCTAAATCTAGCCCGATCAAATGTCTTAGTAAACAGGTCAGCAAGATTATCCAAAGTGTCTACCCTAACCACCTCGATTAAACCCTTTGCAGCACAATGGCGAATGAAATGATACCTAACATCTATGTGTTTAGTGCGTGAATGGTTAACCGGATTATTAGTTATGTAAATGGCATAGTTATTGTCATCAAGAATAGGAGTTTGAGTAAATTCAAACCTTAGTCTCTCATTTGTTGCTGAATCCACAAAACCTGAGCACAACAGCTCGAAGCTGCAATGTACTCGGCCTCGCACGTGGATAAAGACACAACAACTTGCTTTTTGCATTGCCAAGACATAAGATGGTTTCCTAGCAGTTATGTGCCGCCAGAGGTTGACTTTATGTTGACTGGGCACCCTCCGAAATCTACATCAGCGTATGCAATCAAATCCAGACCTACTTCAGCTCGATACCACAATCCAAGCTTAGGTTTCCCTTTCAGGTATCTTAAGATGCGTTTGACAGTAGCCATATGAGATTCCCTTGAAGTTGATTGGTACCTAGCACATAAACAAACAGAAAACATAATATCGGGACGTGACGCTATAAGATACATGAGTGAACCAATCATCGCCCGATACAGAGTAGGATCCACTTCAGGATCCTTCTCCTTATCAGTCGTCAGCTTGTGATTTGTCGGCAAAGGTGTGTCAAAAGGTGAGATGTCTTCCAAACCAAATCGCTTGAGAACAATTTTTGCCGACACCCTTGGATCTTCTGATTTTTCTCCGACGCTCTAATCCACTGCCTACGAACAATTTTTGCCGACGACCTTATCTAAGGAGCGTCGCCGACGGCCTCTCCAAATCTTGTTTTCTGATTTTTCGATTTCGCACTCCCGATTGACCCGTTTTCCGCCCCAATGCTCCGGAAAGCTCTGGATTAGCTCCTTAAAGTCCCTTTGACCTATAAAACACAAATCCAATCAAAAGTATGCTACTCGAAACTAAAAGTTATGTAAAAACATAAGCTTAAACATATAAGAGCACCGGTTTTCGACCACGCATCACATCCCCACACTTGTCTTTTGCTTGCCCTCAAGCAAATATGTTTTTCACTTTCACGTGAGTCGAATGAGGGATACACTTCCCATTCTTGAGACGTAAGCTAAGGTCTAATGTCATACCTGGTTCATGATTCTACCATTTTCAAAACATTTAGCGGTAAAGTGATTAATCACATAAAGATAGTTATCCAAGATTAACCCGCCCTTTAAAACTTACAATTTATACATACCCCTCACAATGTTCTCTCCACTCGGCTTAAAAGTTGGCTAATAAATGATGCATTAGCACTTTTGATGTAATCACTCAAACCGATTAGAACACGTACCCACATAAGCTTGCAACTCAATCTTATTTTCTGATTTTTCCATTTCGCACTCCCGGTTGACCCATTTTCCACCCCGATGCTCCAGAAAGCTCCCGATTAGCTCTTTAAACTCCGTAAGACCTGTAAAACACAAATCCAATCAAAAGTATGTTACTCGAAACTAAAAGTTATGTAAAAACATAAGCTTAAACATATAAGAGCACCGGTTTTCAACCACGCGTCAGCAACAAACCCAAGTGGTTGAGATACATACACAGTTTCAGACAATTTTCCATAAAGAAACGTGCTTTTGACATCTAACAGATAGACCTTAAAGCGAATGCTAGAAACAAATGAATGACTTCCAGTCTTGCCACATGTGCGTAGACTTCTGTGTAATCAATCCCTTCCTCTTGATTGAATCCTTGAACAACCAACCGTGCTTTATTTCTAACGATAACACCCTTATCGTCCATCTTGCACTTGAAGACCCACTTCGTGTTGATTGCATGTTGACCCTTCGGAAGATCTACTAAATTCCACACTTTTAACTTATCAAACTGAGCTAACTCTTCTTGCATAGTCTCACACCATGAATTATCCTTCAAAGCCATCTAATAATTTTTTGGCTCTATCTAAGATATAAAACATTCATGAATGCTAAGATTGTATATCTCATCCTGCTTAATTTCAGTAAACAGACACTGCATCTCTGAAAGACTTCTTCTCATTTGCACTCCGGCATTTGGATTCCCAATAATATTATCAACAGGATGATAGATATCTATTCTTGGAACTGGGATTTCCGGAGCTTGAAGATTGTTTCCCAAATTTGATTGGATCCCCCCCCCCTCAACATTTTCATTACTACTAGCCTCAGAATTACTAGGACCAGCTTCATTGGGGTATTGAACAGCAACAACATTATTTACTAACGAAGATCAACGACTGGACCTCCCGATGTCGCATTCGGGGTCACGTTTGTCGAAATACTTACTCTCCAGCTAGCATCCACTTCATCCTTATCTACCAGATGCGTGTATATAACCTCGCATCTTCTTTCAAGGGAATTATATCATACACGGCCTCCACAATTCGCTTTTTAATGTTATAAACACATTTATTTGAAGCTCCATTAATGTAACCCAGAAAAAAACCTATCTCTCCAAGTTCGCGCATTTTAGGAGAATCCTTGGTGCGTTTGATAACGCATTTGATCCCAAAGGGTTGAAACCCCTCTAAGTTAGGTTTCTTGTTTTCAAGAAATTCATAACAAATTTTATCTTCTCTTTTGACCGTAAGCACATGGTTAAGCACATAGCATGCAGTGTTAACCGCCTCAGCCTAGAAGAAAATTGGTAATTTAGATTCAGAAAGCATAGCACGGGACGCCTCAATTAGGGTACGGTTCTTTCGTTCTGCAACCCCATTCTGTTGGGGAACAAAAGGAGTGCTGAACCGATGAATGCTTCCCATTTCCCGAATAACTCGTCCATATGTTGATTTTTAAATTCAGTGCCATTATCACTTCGGATTTTCTTAATAGGAAGTGAATAGTTTTTCTCAAGTTGTTTAAATAGATCTCTTAAAATTTCATGAGTTTGATTCTTTATTTTTAAGAAAAATACCCACGAATATCGTGAGAAATCGTCAGTGACAACAAGGCAGTAAGACATTCCACCAATGCTAGCAACATGAATTGGGCCAAAAAGATCCATATGTAGCAATTCAAGTGGTTTTTGGATCGAGTTAACAGTTTTCGGTTTGTGAGGCTTTCGTTTAATTTTTCCTTTTTCACACGGTTCACGTTTATTGTGCATGTTAAAACTACGTAAAGGAACCCCCAACACTATGTCGTTTTTCACTAAGTGGTTAATTTTTCGCAGGTGAACACGGCCCATTTGTCTATGCCAAAGGTAAGATTGATCTTCAGTCGCTTTCGAGAGTAAACAAGTCACTAGAGCTGATGAGTTTACCAAAGGGCACATATCCATAACATATGTGTTATTCACCCGTGGAGCCCTCAAAACGATCCAATCCTCTTGAACAGCAAAACCAAGACGTAAAACGAATCAAGCTTTATTAGTGAACAACATCGTATACTTGTTATCACAGATTTAAGATACTGACATCAAGTTATGCTTCAGTTCTTCAACGTAGTTCACTTTGTGCAACGCTATCTTTCCATTTGTCACCGATCATTCACCAGTGATATAACCACATTTCTCACCAACAAAATTAACATAACCACCATGAATTTGTTTTAAATTTATCAACAACTCCTTATTTCCTGTCATGTGTCTAGACCAATTACTATCGTAATACCAAATATAGATAGTCCTCTCCAACTACTCCTACACTCACAAACAAGGAAATTAGTTAGAATGTGGGACCCAAGCCATGATGGTCTTGGGTCGTCCCGTTTTGTCAACATAGGAAACTCCTTGAGATACCCATCACTACCACTTAGTCCTACATTTCCATTTCAGAAGTTGTTGGAGTGGTTCCCAGCAAATCGAGGATTATACAGGGTTGACGATTGGTAGTTATATCCAAAGTTTCCAAAACTTCGGCTTCCATGGTTTTGATATCCGTAATTTTGATTTCTCGGAGTCTCAAAATTTCTACCAAAACTAAGAGCTTCACTATTTCTTAATAATGATCTTGGTTGGTTAACTGAATGCGATCTTTGATTGTGAAATCGGGGGGGTGGGGGTGGGGTGATGCAATCCGGTCATTAACAATCCGGTTTTGAGCATGAGGTCTAGCATATTCGTTATTAGATCCTCCAAAACGTTGGACATTCTCTTTTGATTGGAAAGTAACACGAGTTTGGCATCTGTGAGGCGTTTTCTCACGAGCATCATGTTTTTGTGATGAACTTTCCAACTCACGGGCTTTGATTCTGACGTTGTTGAGATTTACCATTTGTTTTAAAAAACGGCTTTGTTTCTCGTTAGCTACATTATTTTTCTCAACCTATTGAGTTTTACCCTTTTTCTTTTCAACATGTGTTATTTCAGGTTGTGGTTTTTCAAAAAAGGCTTTCTTTGATCAGGATCAATAAGAGATTTGCCCTTGTCATTTGGACATTCCGTAGCCAAGTGTCCTTTCTCACGACACTATAACATTTGTGAATTTTAGTAACATTCTTTGGACGTTCCTCCTGACAGGTCGAAGATGCTGAAGTCTTTGTCGGATTTTTTAAAATATGAGTTACAAACTTAGAGTTTGACCCATTTTCAATTTTCTCTACCTCTTGATTAAAATATTCCCCATTGAAAAAATTAGTTTTAGGAATATTTTTCAAATTTCTTTGAGGTTTCCACTAGATTTAGGCTTTGTGCTAGCATTTTGAACATGCTTAAAAATTTCTAAATTTTTTTTCCTTATCAAGTTTTCAATGTTTTTAAAATTTAGTTCATTTCTCTTAGTGGCTTCGCTTATCTTCGACTGTTCTGAACTTGAAGCAACTTCATGCTAAGATTCTGACTCACTTTGTGGCTCAAGCCAGTGGGGTCGTTGGCACAAATATTGCCAATTCAGGATCAATGCTTGCCATCGGGTATAATTGTGATTGGTCGAAGGAGGCACATTACTATACCCGATGCAAAACATTTCTTCCTCAGTATCTTTGAGACGTTGGCTGTTAATGCAGAGATTCATCAATTCAGATAATTTCCAAACTTTTCGATTTTCCTTTCCAAATCCAAAATCAGATTGTCTTTTTCCAAAATAACTTTGTTCTTTTCCAAAACACAATTTTGATTTAATTCAAGCTCAGATTTTAATTCTTGGTTTTTAAGAGTTGCCTGTGCTACAAGTCTCTCAAATTCAAGATATCATTTTTCAAAGACTTTATCTTGGTTCGGTGTTCTTTATCCGAAATAGACAAGACTGCAATGAGTTCTCTGGATTTTTCTGGATCTGAAATCAAATTACTATTATGAAAAGCGTATCTATCTATCTTAGCTACAAACTCTGCACATCTAGCACAACGCTTATCTACGGGATTCGAGGTTACCTCAATTCCAGCCATGAATGCACATGCTTCCTTTTCTACAGAGTTTTCAACCAACTTCTGAGCTTCTTCATCAGTAAACTTCTGCATTTCGTCTGTTGAGATCTTGAACTCGAAACATTCGCTCTTTCCTTCAGTCTCTGAGCTCTTTGGTCCTTCTGTTTCTTCATCATTCATGTTCTCTTCATCTTCAACAACTTTACTCACTTTCAATTCTTCACCCATTACCTCAGCTACAACAACAAGTTCCTCCATACTAGCTTCTTCTATAATCTCCTCACACACTTTTTCTTCTTCAATAATTTAAGCCATAAAGGCTTGTGAAAAATATCTCCCAATAGGTTTTCCAAAGCACAACCCCAGTCATACTGTTCGGGTACTTCCTGTATGGGATGAGCTACCAGAGCGTTGTTTGCTGAAGGAGTAAGGTTATCTGAAGTATTTGATCGAGCATTTAACGTTGAAGCATTTGAAGAATTTGTATGAGCTCTCGAGTTGTTTCCACTTTGTAAGTTGTTTGATCTTTCCATCTTAGGCTTTCGACAATCCCATGCATAATGCCCATAGATGTTACAATTGTAGCATTTAACTTTTGTCATATCAATGCCCATTCGAGTCTTTGTTTGACCACCAATAAACTTCTTACCCATCTTCATAAGGAAATTCTTTGCTCTTCGAACCAATAAAGCCATGTTGAGATGAAGATCAAGTTCTTCCATTTCATCCTGATCGATTTGGTCAAAGTCTTCATCGAGACTTGATTGCTCAACGAGCTTTCCAAGACAAAAGTTTCGTATGCTATCATGAAGGATGCCAATAGACTCATATTATCTTCTATCAGTTTTAAACAATTTGGATCCAACTTTGAATGTTCAAGCTTGTTGCTTGAGATTTCTGACTTCCACCAGATGAGTACATTCCTTGGTTTGTACTTGCAATTCCACTCGAACCACTTGCATTTTCGCTCACAAAAGCATGATGACCTTCAGGAAGTTCATTTTCTGAGTATAGAGACACCTGCTCCACCAATACTTCCCTTATCTCCCGGTCTTAAGGCTTTATACAACTGAGGATCTTGAATCTTCTCAAAATCAGATGCTTGATCTTCCATATTCCAAGCATATCCCTTCATCTTTTGCACCGCCTCTTCCAAAGACATCTCTTCATAGAGAACACATTCTCTAATCAATGTTGTATACATGTTCCATTCTCTGGGAAGACAATTCAGAAACTTCTTGACTTTCTCAAATTCAATGTAGAGACCTTCCTGACTTCGATCAAGCTCGTTTAGTAGGTGATAAAACCTATTCATAATGTCATCAAGCGATTCATTTTTGAAGGCTTTGAACACAACGGATTGAGCCTTCAAACGTTCTAAACGTCTCTTCTTATAAATTGCGTTTCCTTCGTAACGTTCAATCATGCTATCCCATAGATCCTTCAAATTACTTCGCTTACGGAAAGTATGAAGTAACGATTGTGTTATAGCCATTGTTATCAAGGACATGGCCTTTTCTTCATAAAACTTTTTCTGATTTTCAGTAAGTGCTAAATAAGTGTCGATCGTTAAAGTTCTAATCAGTGTAGCTCTACATCCTTTTGTAATGCACAACCAAATCTTGATATCTATTTCTCTCACATACCTTTCAAAACGTTCCTTTCATTCTGGAAAATCAAGTTCGTTTATCAACAGAGGAGGTTTGTCATTACTCCCCACTTCAGCGTTGTGTTTGAGGTTTTGAACCATTGCGGTTAAATTGTTTGCCATTTGAAAGAAATTCGAAAGAAACAGAATGTTCACTGAGAGTTACAGTAGGTTTGGACAGAAAGTTTTTCTTGAAAAGTTTGTAAGTTCATAAAGTTCAGAGAGAAAAACAAGAGTTAACTAGAAAACACGGAGTGAAATGTCCGGAGATTTATCAGAGGGTAAACCCGGATCTATAACCTGATTAGAAAAACAAACTCGGACACACCACCTAAAAGTTATACTCGGAACCTAAACACCCTAATGCCTTAAATTCGGAAATCACACACCCACTTAAACTCGGACAGATATGAGGGAATCAAATTCGGAAACCCTTAAACTCGAAAACCCCTAAACTCGGAATGTGTGAATTTAAAAAAAAACTTGGACTCAAATTCGGATAAACACTAAAACCCGGACAAGTAACCAAATCTTAAACTCAGAGAAGTTTAAGGAGAGGTTAAGCCTGGAGAGTCTCAAATCCGGACAAAATATCAAATCCGAACTCACAATTGATTTGTAACCCGGACAGATTATCCAGATATGAAAGAACCTTCCGGATATCTCACCAATTTGACTGCACACTAGATCACCAATAACCAGGAAACATAAACGGTAAATCAAACACGGAAAAGCTTTCAAAAGATCAAATAAGGAATCTTTTACCAACCTTCAAAACCCAGCAAGAACTTCATAAACCTCTGTAAAAACCTAGATGATGATAAAACCTAAAGAGCTCTATCCTAATCAAAACCCATCATCAACTCACTAGAAATCAACAATGAATCAGAAATAACTCACAAAAACTCAGTAAGTAAGCACTAAACCCAATCAAAACATGATTTTTCTCACAAAAACCTTCAAACCAAGAACACCTACAGTAGTATGAGCACACTGCTCTGATACCACTTGTTAGGTTACCTAATCCTAGGATCTCACTCACGAATACAATCAGGTGTGCGGAATCCACCTAGCAATCACCACTGTTAGATAATGTATCAAGAAACAAGATTGATGAGAGAAATCAAAGAATACACAAAGTATTCTTTGATGTAGAAGATGAATGGCGTCAGACACATAGTAGCTGCCAGACAAACACACACTAATGATTAGGGTTTTCTTGCTGCTCAAACTTTCCACAAAAGAATTGTCGTCTTGTCATTACCACTAAAAGTATATATACAAGACAAATCCGGACACACTTGTCCGGATAACAAAACAAGGCCCAAGGCCCATTAAACTAGAAACTCGGACTAGCTAACAAATGCAAAGCCCGGACAGACATTACTTGACATAAATCCGGACTAGGAACTCCATACCTAAGTCCGGACTACACTAAATGTAGACATAAACTTGGATTAGGGGACAAACCCTAATCCGGATTACACTAAACTCGGACACAACCAAAACAAGTTCGGACCAACATAGAACAAATACAAAGTTACATAAAAGACCCCTGAACTAAATAAGAGCCTGCACTTATCACCCATAGTGCATTAACAGTTCGTATTCCTTCACACTATCCTATCTTCGCTCGCGGGAACATTTTCTTAGTCACTTTAGCCACCGGATGTGTCAACTCCAAATCTATTCTCTCAATTCTATGTTTATATTATATATTATATATGAATCAATAATATTTCACCCTAAGAATTGGTCAACCTTTCTAATATCATTAATTGTTAAATACAAACTCAATTTTAATCATTTTAACTAACTTATTATCGTTTTATACAAAGACGTTATATAATATCATAAAACGTTAATACAAATATGTAAATGATGACTACTAACTAAAGTTATACTTTTAAAAACTTAAGTCTTGTATTTTTACTGCATAATTTAGTTATAATATAATTTCTTAAAATATGTATTTTTTTCTAAACTATGACTAAATTTCTCTTTATCCATAATTCTAAAATAATATTTATATTAAAGTATTTATTATATCATTAATATACATAATGGAATTTAATTATAATTCATTTGTCACAACCTTATAACCTACAAGTTATTGATAAAACAATTAAAGCCTTATCATTATTATATTTTTATTTTTTAGTGTTACCATTTTTAGTGACTTATAAGAGAGGTGTAAACTTATCATTATTATTTTTTATTTTTAGTGTTACCGTTTTTAGTGGCTTATGAGAGAAATGTAAACTTAGAATACTATATTTGAATAGCTGAAAATGTAACCTTTTGTTTTTTTTTCTTTCATTATTTTATGTAATAAGTCATTTCATTGATAATGATTTTATACAAATTTATGATTTATATTTTATTTCCATATTCAACCCGTGTAACACACGGGTATAATAATTTCAAAGGGGGTCGTGGCCCGTGGGCTAGGTGAGGAGCCGGTAAACCCAAATGGGATGTAGGAACACCAACCCCTTACAAAAATGGAAGAATATTTTCAAAAAAAATAGTGACCACTCATCGATTAACGAGGGCGAGTTGGAAACCATCACAACGGTCATATGATTGTTATATGTGAATCTTTTTTATATTAATACACAAATATTTAACATTTTTAACCATGCTACTCTCATTCTTTTCTCACACAAAATTTTTTTTAACCTCTCTCAATTGGCAAGAAAATGTTAGATTGAAAAAAGAAAAGCAATGAATTGGGTGAATGTCATCGAGTACATCCTGTTGCGCAAAGCCGTATCGTTTTGGAATGCAATCCTTCATCAATTTCGTCAATATTTGGCTGATGTTGATCGCTCGTCGGGGGAAATTCATTTGAAGTGGAGGGACATGAATCTCAAGCTTTCAAATTTAACAGATTCTTTAAGCGTGTGATGAATGTCGATCACGGGCTAACAATGGCAGACACAATTGACAATGCTCATCGCAAGTACCAAACGCACTGCAAATGTGGACGACTAGAATTTTAGTTTTAATTGTGTAGTTTTATTATATTAATCATATAGCTTTTGGTTTTAATTAGGTGGTTTTTCTATTTTCATTATGTAGTTTTTGTTTTAACTATGTGTTTTTTATTTACATTATGCACTTTTTATTTCTAAGAATGTAATATATATTAAGACTTTTTTAAATATATTAACGTTTTAACGTTTAATTTAAACTAAAATAATTTTATTTTGAGAAATTTTAGAAAAAATTAAGATAACACCTTGCATTTTGGGGAAAACTATGGAAAATAGGGAAAGAGCTAATGTGACACACGGGAAAGTATGGGAAAGCTAAGACGACTCCCCCCCCCCCCCCCCCCCCCCACAAAAAAAAAAAAAAAAAAAAAACCCTAGTACCCCTAATGCCAAACTCAAAAAATTTAGTAAATTATATCTACACATGTTTTTATTATTCATAATGAGCGACATCATTTTAACTTTAAAACTAATGTTCATACCAACAAAATTATACGTTGCGACTAATTCTTTATGCTTGTGAGTTTAACCAAGCAAATGTATAATTAAGTTTGGGTAACTCTAGAATCCAGCTCATCTAACCTCTACAAAATTTTACCTTTTAACGATTCAATCTGGAACAAATTACGAGTGAGCAACGCTTTTATATATTACGTCAATGCAAGACTCATGATATCATCCAAGGGTACCACCCAATGGTCTCGCGAAGGTGAGTCTAGCAAAATCCTTCAAAATTAGGAACCACTTCAAGATTTGGAGCGATGCAGGGTCGGGTTTAGGTAATCCCAAACCCAAACCTGGTTAAACAAATTTGTTTCAAACCCGTTGTATTTCTAGCGGTTAAATACGCATCGGGTATACCCACGGGTTTCGGGTGGACCCGTTTATTTAAAAGAAATTACCCGTTAAGTATACTTGACCCAAATCCCATCAAGTATCTCTTGGGTAACTACTATCAATTACATTTAGTATTATCATTGTAAAAGTATTTCTAACTGCAATTTATATGAAATAAGATATTTATATGTATAAAAAATGGATGTATCATATATATACATATTTAAAAATATAAAAAAAATATCGGGTAAACAGGTACACTTTATCGGGTAATTGGGTTGGGTAAACAAGTATATCACAAAACCCAAACCCACAAAAAAAACTAGTCCCAAACCCATTTAACCGACCCCAAACCCGTCTCGAATATGTCAGGTTTCGGGTTTATCCATCAAGTTCGCGTTCAATTGCCATCCCTAGATGCAGAAGCGAATCAAAAACAAAAACCAGATGATCGGGAGGTAAGAGCCACACGCAAGTTGGGGGCAGCGTAGCCTCGTAGGAGCATCATCCAATCCAAATCGGGGCCAACAAAATCCTTCAATAATCGTAAAGCATACCGTATACCGTGTACCGGACCAAAATAGTGAGACCCAAAAAATCCCTTTTTTCTTTAAGGTAAGATTCATAGTAACCCAAAAGTGAAACAACAATTGGTACCTCTTGACTTATATGGGCGGAATTTCTTAAACATAACACGCCTTTAATAGCGGTAGCGGCAAAAACCAACCAAACAGTCTATTCGAGTCATGAAATTATTAACATCCAATTGAATTTTCCCCCAAATTTCTAACACTTTTGGATTCCATTTCATTCCACACCGCACTCACAACTAACTCATAATAATACCTGCAATAACGTCCATATTCATTCACCCATTACCTTAAAACCCACTCAACTTAACCGTCTCATTCACATTAAGATCTCCGATCCTCCAACTTCAGGTCACTTTTCTGTCGTTTTCTTACCAAGAAACTGCTGTTCTTCTTGTTGATATTTACAATTTTATGCGTATTTGCCTTTTTCTTTTTAATCTTTGATGTTAAATTTTGCATTTTGTGATCTTAATTTGAAGTGGGTGTTTTGTAGTTTTGCACAGGGATGTAAACAAACCAAACGTTCTGTGAACTGTTTGGCGTAAAGTTCGTTTGTGTGGTTTGTTTATTGAACGAACGAACAGGAAATTTCTGTTGGTTTACTTAAATGAGCGAACATGAACAAAGATCGTGTTTGTTTGTTTGTTTGTTTATGTTGGTGAACTTTCGATAACGTGTTTGTTTGTGTTTAATAGTTCGTTAGTGTTTTTAGTTTTTATATTTTGTTTAGATATTTCAAAACTTCGGATAATAAAATATTTAATATGTGACAGTGTATTATATATTCTGTTCATGAATGGTTGTTTGCGTTTGTTTGTTTCCGTTTGTGTTCATGAACATTAGTTAGTGCTCGTTTGTGTTCATTAACGTTCGTTTTCGTATGTTCCTAAAATTAACAAACAAACACAAACATAAAATCTCATTCGGTAAGCGTTCATGAACAGTTCGTGATTCACATAGATTTCTTAACAAACAAGCACAAACAAGTTCTTGTTCGTGTTCGTTCGGTTCTTTTGCAGCCCTAGACTTTTGCATGTATGTTAAGAGTATTGCCGTATTGGTTGATGTGTGTATTTTAATAGGTTGTTTTGCAAGTAGAGAAGTGAAAGTGGTGTATGATGTCTGCAATGGGGAGTCCAACAAATGTATTCTGGCATGAATGTGCAGTTGGGAAGGGAGAAAGGCAAAAACTTGTTAATCAACAAGGGTGTGTTGTGTGGATCACGGGTCTTAGTGGGTCAGGTTTGCAATATAGTATTTAACTTGTTATTCTAAAGAGAGTATGTGTTAACTTCGGTCCATTTTTACCTATGAATGAGTCAATTTGAGTTATTATATAAAGGTTTAAAGGAAGCACTCCAAACGGGTCGATAAGCTGTTAACGCTTAAAACCTATCAAGTTGAAAGTTTCACATACGGTTATTGTATTTTTAACGCATAAAACGTCCTATATCATTGTTTGATGTCATGTTTGACCCGTCACCCATGGTTGGCAATAGGTCACCTGTATAATTTGTTTATTGAAAAGTACACTACGTGATTTTTTACCTTTCTAAAAATAAATAAAATTAGGTGGCTATGATCCATCATATCTTCTTCTTGGTACATAAAAGATACAACTGTGTTATAGACATGAGATATAAAGTGGTCAAAGGAGTTGTATTCATGTTTAATACTTGTGTTATTCTCTGTCCCAACCTATGCAACGCTGATTAACCAACAGGAGTGTGTTGTATGGATCACGGGTCTTAATGGGTCAGGTTTACAGTCGATTACTTAAGTTCTGAATTTCGGCCCGTTTTCTTATTAATGGGTCAATCCATGATATATTTTATCTAAGGATATATCAAAAGAAAGCATGTCAAATGAGTCATTCAAGTGGACAGTGGCCCAAACTATATTTTAACTATTTTTAGTTAACCTTCCAAATCATTTTTATCGTCGGATACATTCAGAGTTACCCGTTTGATCCGTCACCTGACCTATGCAAAATGATCCCTTTTGTGTATGCTCAGTGGCGGATCTAGAAAATATTCGTAGGGGTAACGTTTTATAAAAAAGGGTAACGAAATCGAAAAAATCGTCAAAAAAAAGTCAAAACTTTCCAAAATTTACACTACCGCCGGAGCGCCAAGGGGTAGCGGAGGCTACCCCTGCGCCTAAGGTATGTCCGCCCCTGTGCATGCTTGAGGGGACGAGTAATCTCTTAACAGCTTTATGATGGAATTTTGCAGGCAAAAGTACACTTGCTTGTTCATTGAATAGAGAATTGCACTCCAGGGGAAAGCTCTCCTATGTTCTTGATGGTGACAATGTTAGGCATGGTTTAAATAAAAATCTCGGGTTTTCACCCGAAGATAGAACTGAAAATATCCGTCGTGTTGGTAAGTGTTTTCTTTTTATTTGCAAATTCATTTTATTTTCTCTCAATTTAAGGGCGTTTGGATTTGCGTTTTGTAAATGTTTATTGTGACATGAAGTGACTATGACTAGCTTGTAACGCTTTGATAAACACATTTAATAATGAGTTTCATAACAGATTATGTGTGGATTTGATATAATCACATGGAACATTTCTTTTTGGTCAATTTATCAATTAATTTCTTACATAATCAAGAGTTTGGCAAACAGTAACATATGATTATCTCATTATTACAACTTCAGACATAAAAAGCACATCCGAACACCCGCTTCAACGAGATCAAAGTGATAAAAAAATCTGACACGTATTCGATTTTGTAATCATATTAGGAGAAGTAGCAAAGCTGTTTGCAGATGCTGGCTTAATCTGCATAGCGAGCCTGATATCTCCTTATAGAAAAGATCGCGATGCATGTCGTGCGCTGATGACAGATGCAAATTTTATTGAGGCAATGCTTCTTTCTGTGTGTTATTATGTCTCTGTGTGTGTGTGTGTGTTTTAATGTGTTAAAAGAGTATCTATTGATACATTTTGCAGGTTTTCATGAACATCCCTCTTGAAGTGTGTGAACGAAGAGACACTAAAGGCCTTTACAAGCTCGCACGCGCTGGAAAGATTAAAGGTAGCATTTTTACCTGAATTTTTGATCTTCTGAATCTAAATATGTTAATAGTTTCTATTCAGTAAAATTCCATTTTCGTCCCTGAGGTTTGGCCAGTTTTGCGACTTTCGTCCAAAGGTTTGTTTTTCCGCATCTGGATCCAAAAGGTTTGAAATTTTGCCATTTTCATCTGGCTTGTTAACTCCATCCATTTTCTTCGTTAAGTCAGGGTTATATGTTGACTATAGTATGTGGCCTCGCTTCATGATAGCGTGTCGTGGGCCCCTTGGTGGGGACAGACTCTTCGAACCACTATATTTAGACTTTTCTTCTCAAACTCCCTGTTTTTCTTGTAAAGATGCAAACAAAATAGAACCATCATATTTGAATCTTTTGGTCCTAAAATGGTTGATTCTTGAAAAAAAAAATGTTATTCTGCAAAATTGACAATTTGTTTGCAAATAGAAGATAAGTACAACTAGGGGTGCTAAACGGGCCGTGTTGCGGGTTAAACCCGACCTGAACCCGAAAATTTTAGACAAACCCAAACACCCAAACCCGAAAATCGTATCATACATATAAACCCGAACACAACCCGAATATTCGCAGGTTGACCCGAACATGACCGGTTCAACTCGATTTTTTATTTTTCAAATTTTTTCCGCAAATTAATATATTAAAATTAAAATTTACTACAAAAAACACAAATGTATATAATACAATTACATTTAAATTATAAAATCTCATGTAATTTATCTTCTTAAGCTAAAATTATGGCATAAATACACATCCAATTTAATTTATGACATAAAACGTATTGTAAAAATAATAACATTATAGAAATCAGTTAAACAGGTCAACCCGCCAACCCGATCGGGTTAGTCCGAACCCGAACCATTTAGCTAAACGGGTTCGCGGATTCAACCTAAACTGACGAGAACCCGTTTAGACTAAACCCCAACCTGCAAATTTCGGGTTAGGTCCGTGTTGTGTCAGAAATTCACACCCCTAGGTACAACGACCTGGTTCATAATGGTACTAAGGTGGCGTTTGAGATTTCTTATGAAGAATGTTTATCTGTTTATTTTGTCGGTATGAAACAATCAAAGTTTATTCAAAGGAAAATCCTAAACCATCTCGAAACATTTATTATTGTATCGAAACACAATAAACAGATAAGCAGTTTTAATAGGCGAAAACTCCTCAAGAGATCATCATTACAATCTCATTCATATAGTCTCAAAACACTGCAGGCTTTACTGGAATTGATGATCCTTATGAACCACCACTGAACTGTGAGGTACATAAACATTTCATACGAACCACTGTTTTTAGGGCTGCAAACGAACTGAACGAACTTGTTCGTGTTCGTTTGTTAAGAAATATATGTGTTCACGAACTGTTCATGAACACTTACCCAACGGGATTTTATGTTCGTGTTTGTTTGTTAAGGAAATGAACTTGTTCGTGTTCGTTTGTATTTGTTTGTTAATTTTAGGCAACGAACGAAAATGAATGTTGATGAACACAAACTATTGTTCATTAACAATTACGGAAACAAACAAACACAAACAAACGTTCATGAACAGAATATATACAGTGACACTTATTAAATATTTTATTTGTCCGGAATTTTGATGTATTTAAATAAAATATAAAAACTAAAAACACTGATGAATTATCGAACACCATACCGAACTTTCACGAACATAAATGAGCAAACACTGCCCAGTGGCGGATCTAGAAAATCTTTATAGGGGGAACGTTTCATATAAAAAGGAGTAACAAAATCGAAAAAACGTCAATTTTTCGAAAATTTACACTACCACCGGAGCGTCAAGGGGTAATCCGCTACCCCTAGTAACATGCTAGGTCCGCCCTAGACACTGCCTCTGTTCATCTTCGTTCATTCAACTTAACGAACAAAATTTCTTGTTCATGTTCGTTTGTTTAATAAACGAACAAACACAACGAACTTCCCGCCGAACGGTTCATGAATTGTTGGTCGAACGTCTAGTTTGTTTGCAGCCCGTACTGTTTTTTCTCATTTGAGCCCAAAAATGAACCCTGTCAACATCTTTTGCAGATCAAGATTGAACAGAAGAATGGAGTTTGTCCTACACCATGTGACATGGCTGTGCAAGTGGTTTCTTACTTGGACGGAAATGGTTTTCTTCGCGCTTAAACGTTTAAAAAATAATAATTTAACTTTGAACCTTTTGGTTTTAGGAAGATGATATGAAGTTATGAACCACGGTTTGGAGTTCATTCTCTAAACTCCTGAAAATGAAAATGTAAAGTTGAGTACAAAACTTTTGAAAGATCACTATATTATTTATTTGTATGTTGTAAGCATTTTGTGTCGGATTTTATGAATTTTCAAATGATTAATGTTTAAAAATATCATACCTGAAACTATTATACTAAAATAACAGTCCAGTTTTTTTTATATAATTAAGACGATTTTAGAAGTTATCTCGTGTGATAAAAAAATATATCCTGTTGCAGATAAAAAAAAGAGTTTAATGTCTCGCAAACGTTGTAAATTCTTTTTTTTAAACGTGTGTTACTTTTTGTTTCCTTTTTAGGTAAGCACCAGAATTGTAAGGACAAGATTAGATCAAGTTTCGATATGTAGTGGCGTCTCTGAAAATTTATGTACTTGTTCGAGCTCGAAAAAACGTGTCCTTCCGTAATGTTTTATTGTTAATATTTTTAAAATCAAATGGGTATTTGGCTCACTAAACCCAATGTCAATGGGCTAACTTCTAACCATAAAAAATGTTTTGTTAATGGGTGTATCTTGAAGTTGTTATAGGTATACTATTAAAAAATAACTTTTAAAAAACACATGCCGTTCGAAATCACGGACCTTATGCGGTAGCCCTTCCCGCACACCCTCATCACCGCCACTGCCGATATGTGTGTATGGACATGAGTTTTAAAGTATTGGATTAACTTGTCAATCAGATTTAATCTTATTAGATATTAAATGAATTGGGAGATGCGGGAGTGTGTACTCGTTTTACTTATCGGTTTTAATTTCTAATAAAATTGTGAATTTATATATAGATTATATAATTTCCCTATCTATAATTTATCAAATAATCTTTGTGAGTAAGTTTCAGTATTCTTTTTTCAAGTGTTTTGATTAGTTGGTGATCTTTGTAAACTAATGGGTGGAAGCCATGTTGTATCCACTAATTTTTTTACTTGATTTATCTATAATACAAGTCTAAAGCTATGGGTAAAAGTTTCTATTGAATAAAAATTTATGTTATTGTCTCTTAGACTATTACTAAAAGTAAAAAAGTTTCTCTTAGAGTATTAATATAAGTATCAAATAACCCTTATGGTTTACTTTTAATTTTAACAATCAATGCTTTCCATATTTATTTAACTATCATCATTATCATTATTATTATTGTTTACTATATTTTATAAATTTAAAACCGATTAAGTTGCCTATTTAACACGTCACAGTTTTTCGTTCAATTTAACAGAATATTTTGTTCGGTTTAATGGTGCCGCCGCAATATGCTTCACCTTTTTATATAGAAGATTATGTTATAGTGTGTCAATAACTCTGCTATAACGAGTGCATTTACATAGAAGATTCTGATTTTAAATAAATTCTTGAATTAACGCGTGAAATTTGTATTTGTTTTTAATTGATCCGTCGCAACGCAAGGGTCGTAAAATACTAGTTATATAATTAAAATACAACTTTGGGCCACCTCCAAGTGATCTGATCCACGTATAATTAAGTTTAGTTAATTGGGCTATCATTTAATTGAATGTTTAATATAAGTTGGGCCTACTATGATGGATTGAATTGTGTGCAACAATTTTGGATGGTTTTCAAGTCATAAACAAATAGAAAACCGATGATATACATACTAATAACGAGACTGGTTGTGTATATATATATATATGATAGGGTTCTAGAGTGAACACTAGGTTAAGAGCGAACTGTGTGAACTTATCTGAGCCATTGGATTATATTATCTAGAGATTTTTAAACAATGTCAATATTGTAATTATAATGTTGTAACTTCCCTTTAAATTAATTGACAGAATGGTATTTGCGTCTTTTGTAAATTTTATTTATTAAACAACATAATCAAAATTCCTAAAATCTTGCTAGTTTCCGTATATACAAGATACACAGTTGTTAGTGTATACACATGTGTACAGTTTCGATAGTATCAGTTTATACAAGATACACAAATGTTAGTTTATACACATGTGTACAGTCTCCCTAACTATCAATTTATACAAGATGCACCGCTGTTAGTTTATACACATGTGTACAGTCTCGCTAACTATCAGTTTATTTAAGATACACAGTTGTTAGTTTATACAGATGTGTACAGACTTTTGATACATCTGTGTATTTTGTAATCCATGACCTAGTTCCGTTAGGAGTTTCATATACGGTTTGAATCGGGAAGGGACAGTTGCTGTCCAGTACCTAGTTCCGTTAGAAGTTTCAAATACGTTATTAGTAACTGATTCTACACGAGTTTAAAATAATGCAGAAGTAATTAAAAACGTGTGAAAGAGAGAGAGAGAGAGAGAGAGAATTAATAGATGGGAAAATTAAGGGATTTTAATTAAGAGAGAGAGAGAGAGCTAATGTCAATCTTACCCTTTTAATCTAAAAAATAATCAATGCTCAAGATTAGTTCACTCAGTTTATTTTCAAAAAGTTTTTCACAAATGATCCTAATCCTATATATATATATATATATATATATATATATAAACCCTTACGGTTGCTATAGAAACCATCGAACATACATATCACATATTCATCAATTCCGAATTCCTTAAAAGAGAAATTTCTGTATAATCCGATAAATCAATCGTTTGTAACCTGCGAAATAGGTTTATCTTATAGTTCTCATACGATTCAGTTTTTAATCTAGGTATTATTAGAAATTTTGAAATTTCATTTTTATTTCCAGATTTGTTAATTCTTAGAATTTAATGTTCTAGACTACGTGTACAACAAACCTGCTTATATGTATTTAACTTAAACACATTATCAGCTTTAGTGTTTGATAGTAATTAGTACCCAACTTGGTTTATGGATGTCTTAACTTATGGTATTGTAATTGCAATAAAAAAGTTGGTACTGTTAATTTTATTTTATGAGTATTTTAAAATTGCTAGGACTATTAATTTATTTTAGTTTTTGAGTTTTTTAAAAAAAATAAATAAAAAGCATAAGAAAAGTGGGTATAAGGGTATTACAAGGCCGGACAGATACAACCAATATGGGTATTAGAGTATACATTTTTATTTTTGTGTTCACTGTTTATGACGTCTTTCATCCTTTAGCATTTACACTAACTGATCATTTATTTTTTTTAAAATAACTAAACTATCCTTTCGTTTAAAAAAGGTATAAAAAAACTTAAAACAAATGTGTAACCAATTCGACCTTCAAACAAATCCACCATTTCTTATGTCTGTATTTATCTCTTGATCATCATATCACTATCATCTTCCATTTTTCATCTTCGCCCCTCATACGTTCCCTAAGCCAAAAAGATTTCCCCCTTCTCCTTCTACATTACTGCCATATCATATCAAACTGCGAGAACTACAACATGACTCAACTGAAAAATATCCCCCTTCTTCTACACTGCCACCATGTGACACCGCAAGAAGGGCACCTATTGATTTCTAATTACTGATCAAGAAACTACTTGTTGCCTAAACAAACACCCTTTTGGCTAATGAAGCAGCTTCCTACTGTGGAAGCACCTCCTTAGAGCACCTCCAACAAGCTATTTTTTTATGTTTTTATACGTCTTTGTGGCATATTTTTATGTTTTTTCTATTGTGGGATATGTTTTTTATACTATTTTTTGGGTAATTTTTTTTATCCAAAACTAGAAAAATGAGTAAATGATAGGACCCATGTACTTTTAATATATATATATATTGGAGAGTTCAAACGAGAACAAATTTTTTGTTAAAATAAAAAAATAATTTTTAAATTAATAGAAATTCTCTATTTACTTCATTTAATGTGTGTATTTAATATTATAAAAAAAGCGTATAGGTAAATTTATAATTGTCATTAATTAGCTATTAATTAAACTTGTAAATCATTTTTTTAAATATACTTTTTCAAGATAAAATAATTTATGGTGAAGGACAATTTTCGACATGTGTAGGATAAATTTTAGTATGTGTAAGATAAATTTTGAAATATGTAGGGTATTTTTACATGTGTGTAGGGTAAATTCTGATAAGTATAAAATATATGTATGATAAATTTTGAAATGTGTATGATATAATGTTTTTTTATTAACGAGAGATAACATAATTAATGAGAGGAGTTATAAATTATTTAATGTTTTACCATTATGTTTTTTCTTCTTTTTCTTCACATTAAATTTCTTCTCAAATGAACATTCCCCTATATATATGTGTGTGTGTGTATATATATATATATATATATGTGATGGTTATGTTAATAATGCTAAATATTGCGAGAACCGTGAGAACGAATGAGAAAACCAATCAAATTCATTTTTTTTAATACAAACATCACTACAATTAAATTACAACATTAGAAAAAGAATCTACTCTCTAAATAATTATCTCAGCTTTCAAAATTACTCTTAATAAGTTTTTTTACACATGTGTCAATACAACAAATTTACACATGTCACACCCCAACCGATGGCCGATACATCAGGGCGGGACAAGAACAAGATTGCAAGAGACTTCATAATACTATTTGTGATAATATTTAAATAATTCGATTTTATTGATACCAAAAGGACAATACATAGTTTCAAAAATGGAAATACAACAAGTTTCGAATGACATAACAACATGAATTGAAATACATAAATTTAAGTCTAGGTGTGTATCTAATTCACCCTAAATAAGTTTCTTTATCGGCAACAACTAGTTTCCTGCAATATGTATTAAAATAATGATCAACAAAAGTTGGCGAACATACAAATTTATTTACATAGCATAATAGTGATAAAGTTGCCTCATACCTAACATGGTAAATTGCATATTATGTTACAAACAGACTAACATGTGATAACTATATGTCAATTCAAAGTTTAACGCAATCGTGATTACCTTTGTCACCGAAATGACAAGGTGTAAAATAGTTTACTTAACAATACCACAAGAATACGAGCGGTGTGTTAATCCTATAGCGTTATAGTTGTTAAGGGAGGCTAGCAATGTTAATGAGCATATAGACACAGGTATACATAGCATACGATAACAAGAATAATGTAACATCCGCTAAAAACCGGATTTACCAAACCCGCTTCGTTTATTAACCGAACAACCAGTTAAAAATTTCGTTGCGTATTTAATGCCCAAATTAATTTTAAACGAAACATTATAAAATTTATTTTTGAAAATGTACTAAAAATAATGAATTAAAAATAATATGCTGAAGCCGGGACTCGAACCCGGGTCAGCCGAGAGTCAACACAGCCTTAACTCACACGCGCTCAACTGCTCCGCCACTTGTGTTGTTTGTTAACATATTGAAACAATTAATACATAAATCAATCTGGAAATCAAAACCCAGTGCACAGCGCGCCCAAATCCGCTTTCGCCGGAAATTCCGACGAATTCGTCAATTATTGACGTCTTTCTTTTGTCATAATGGACGCATTTTCAATCCTATCGGTTATAACCGAAATAAAACCATCAATTTCATTCATTTCCTTAAATTTTTATTGAAACCGGAAATACAATTCAAATCCGGGATTGTACCTTGTTCATCAGTTAGGCTCACGTATCTATTCAACTTAAACTCATCATTTCGCTCAGAAAATTTCGCCGGAAGTCACCGGAATTCTCTAAAAAATTACCGGAAAGTTTCGCCGGAAAACCGAATTCAATCCATCCTTTCTTTTTACCCAAAAATAAGATCCTAGAGCTTATACTGACATCACTCCCACTCACCTTAAACCTCTGAAGAATCTATGTCGCAAGAAAATTCACTCGCCGGAATTCTCTGCAAGTCGCCGGAAAACCGGGACTTTCATCTACACGGTAATTACCTCGATGTTTCTGTTTCATTCCATTATAAGATGAATTCTAACACCATTTCATCGCTCAGCATCAGCCCTAGACTACATTGCCGGATTTTTCTGTTTTCGCCGGAAAGTTTCTGAAAGTTTCAGAATCACGCTGATAACCGGTATGATCATGTAATCTACTGATAATCATTACTCATTAGTTCAATTTCACATCTAATCCCTCCAAACTGCTAATTGACTCTAACAGCCGAAGGTCACCAGAACAGAGCCGACGAGCTTCGCCGGATTTTCTGAAGAAGACGATCTGTTCGGTATTTTCTTTCCCCAAACTCTTCGATTCAATACTTTCCAATTGTTCATCTTGTTCATTAACCGAATTAATCAAGTATCAGTTGCTTTGACCGATGTCTGTGTTTTGAACGAAGAAGACGAGTTCAGATATGATATAAGATTAATTAAAAACAGTTTTATGAACGGGTTAGACACACAGTCCAGTGGTGGACTGTGTGCAAACAATATGCATAACGTCCCGAGTTCGATTCTTGACACACGCACCTTCACAGAAATAAAATGCCATTTTTTTAGAGACTGAACCGGGTTAATTCAGTAATATGTTAAGTATAATAAAAACTAGAATATTTACCAAGTTAGACACACAGTCCAGCGGTGGACTGTGTGCCAAACTAAACCACAGGTCCCGGGTTCGAGACCTGTGGAGTGCACCGAGTCGCTACATTAAAATCTTTTTAAAATAAATGATTTTCGGATTAATTTAATTAGTATATAAATATAATTAAAAACAGAATTATTTCGGGTTAGACACATAGCTCAGTTGGTAGAGCTGCGTGCACGCGTACGGGAGGTCTCGGGTTCGAGCCTCACCCGGCGCATACACTTACACAATAAAACCGGTCAACAAGTCAATGGTCAACGGTCAACAAGTCAACGGTCAAAAAGTCAACATTTTTTATTATTTTTATTTATTTATTTTATTTAAAAATCAATTAAAAATACTTAAAAATAACAATTTTAAGGTTAGAAAATAGCCTACAACTCACAAAAATATATCCAAAAATCCTATTAAAGTTGTTAATAAAATCCATTTATTTACCTTACTTTTTCATTATTAATTAGGTTAGTTATTCCTCGTCGATCAATCCTCTAAACTCGTGCGCATTCATCATCATTCACCGAACGCACCCACTGTGAGTGAATCTCTACAAATTCCCGTTTAATTCACGTTTTTTGGGTGTATCATGTGTCTTACTATTTATTATATCTAAATCATTGTGCATACATCATATCATGAATAAATGTGTATCCAGCCTGTGTAAACTGTTTGTGTGATTATTGTTTGGATTTAATTTATTATTTTCAGTACATGCAATTTCATAGGCCGCCGCTCCCCATTACATTATGAGCGTTGAGCAGTTCCCCATTTCATTATGAGCGTGAACCTGGCGTTGCCTACATACGATCGGCTCCGTTTGATTGAGCCTTGATCTCACGGACATTTTTCATTTTCAGTACATGCAATACGATCGGCTCCGTTTGATTGAGCCTTGATCGCACAGACATTTATCATTTTCAGTACATGCAATACGATCGGCTCCGTTTGATTGAGCCTTGATCGCACAGTTTCATTTATGTTATATATTTATGCAAGTTGATTTGTTATTGTATGCTGTTGGTTGTTAATGTATGTTATTGTTTGTTGTTGTTTGATATCGTATGCTAATGGTTTGTGATTGTATGCTAATTGTTGTTATTGTCTGTTTATTTACGTTTGTTCATATATGAATATTGCACAATTTTTCTATATTAAATACAACCAGAAATAAATAATAAATGTTTTTCTAACAAGGTTCACTCGCCAACTTTTTGTTGATCCAAAAACCATTTTTACATATGATACAGGTGAACAGGATGAAGCAAGGAAAACATAGGAAATTGCCTTAGAAGAAAAATAATGAAGTTTAGAAGGATGAATAGAACATGTTGTATTTGTTTGATATGATTGTATGATCTCTTTTAAATTGAAATAATAAATATGAAACCTTGTAATAAATGTCATGAGCTTTGATGAAAACCCAATCATGCCCCGGTCACCTTTTCCGCTGCGGGTCGGGGTGTGACAGATTGGTATCAGAGCTTTTGACTATAGGGATATAGGATAGGTTATTAGACCCTTAGAGCCTATACTATAGTTGACTAGATTTTAATTGTTTATGTGGTTACATGCAAACTTATGATATTTATTTGTTTCATATTTATTACATACACAAATGCATGCAAACATTTCCAATATTACATTTTGTGATACATAGTGAATTATACTTGCAGTCCAACATACATACTTACATACATATTCATCATACATGTTACAATATTCACATATTCAAATCATCTTCATACTTCCGTTATTCAAGATTTTGTCGCATTTTTTTTTCATTTTTCAAATCTCATCAAAGTGAGTTCTGCGACGGGCATGTAGTAACTGTAAGGGTACAAGTACCGGTAGTCGGAACGTCCTGTCTAGGTTGGCATTCGTATAAATCCAATATAACGGACCAATTTGCCTACCTGGGGACTAACGATGAGAGTACGAAGGACCTATTAGGCCAAAGCATGCCACACCAAACGTCGTTCGAACTAACCCCACTTTGAGGTGTCACCGTGTCCACACCTGGACACATTCCGAATATCATACGTTACATATTTCTCGATTTTCTCCGGGTTTTAGTGTACGTAACCAGGCTAACACATGCGAACCATATGAAAAACCCGGTAATCATGGGGGCCCACGTGATTACGAAGGTGAAGTATGGCGGCATGCAAGGCCCAATTACGAGCAAAGCCCAAGACATCCTATGGATGTAGTAGATTTATTTTGCTATGTTTATTTTATGAATGTTCATTCCTAAATACGACACATGAATCCAAAAACATCCAACTCATACTCTTCATATGTATTCCTTGTAGATGTCTTCAAATTCCGCTCGTAGGAAGATGAGAGCAGGAAAAGCTCGCGAGCGCATGGCTGCCCTAATCGCTCAACAAATGGTTGCCGTAATACCCAACATTATAGTCCAGGTCCAACAAGCCCTTACCGCTAATCCCGTCAATCAAGAAGTTCAAAATGTATCATCCCTCCCCCAAATACCACTAAATGCACCTACAAGCATTTCAAATCCTGCGACCCTACAAAATACGAAGGGACTGAAGGTGTCACCGCTCTTCTTTATTGGTTTGAAGAAATGGAAAACATTTTTCTAACTTGCGATTGCCCCGATGATCGCAAAGTGCGATATGCTACTGGTCGTTTATTTGGAATAGCACTTACTTGGTGGAATACAGAAAAGGCCAAACGGGGTGTTGAAGATACTATGACTTTGACTTGGGAAGAATTGAAAGAAATCATGACAAGACGGTTTTGCCCAAGGAGCGAAATCAAGAAATTGGAGGATGAGTTCTATTCGTTGAAACAAAAGGAAGGCGACCACACCACGTACAACAAAAGATTCCTTGAGTTAAATCAAATGGTTCCCAACTTGTTCACTCCCCTCTACCGTTTGATCGAGCACTACATTCGAGGTCTTCCTTCAAAGATTCAAGACTCTATAATAAGTACCACACCTGCAACTTTGGAAGCAGCAATGGAGATAGCTACAGAGCTCACCGAGAACCGAATCCGGAACAAAGACTTCAAAGAGGAGAAGAAAGAGGATAAAGTATCAACTGAAATTTCAAACTCCACCCAAACCGAATTCCCTTCTCAACCCATTTCTAAGAGAAAAATAGACGAGCAACTTTTCGCTGTCACCCAACGCAACCAACCAGCCTTACAAGCCGTACCCCTCCAAGCTATCCCAATCACTAAAGTAGCATCCAACTCAACCTACCCAAATAAGAAACCTTACCTTGGACCTCACCCTCGATGTAACACCTGTTTTTATCACCATCCATCTACCGTACTTTGTCGACTATGTGCGAATTGTGGACGCTATGGTCATTTGAGCAAAGTTTGCCGCACCTCTCAAAACCAAACCTCACCCCCTACTCAAAACATGATCCAAACATATCAACAACCCCAATACCCCATGTTCCCATATGTTCGAGCTTGTTTCAATTGTGGCGACCCTACCCACTTTAGAAACACGTGCCCTCAATTGGTTAACATCATAAACGCCCAAGCTCAAGCAAACCCAGTTAACCAAGCAAATCAAGAAAACCCAACCACTAGGCCACCAGCAAGAGGAAGAGTTTTCAACATCAACGCCAATCCGGTTGAAGATAATGACGGCCCAAACGAAAACACTCAACTAGTCCCCTTCACCAACAATCAAGATTCAACTCCCACTGCTTAGTTTTATGCTTTCTTTATGTTATCTCAATTCTCACGTGTCTCAATTTTAAATTGGAAGTTTATCCAAGGATCTTAATGCGAATTATTATTTCAGTTTTGTTTTATACTCATTGATTCAACATTCATACCATCATACATCTCAACGTATTTCAATCTCATTATTTAAAGAAGTTGGGCTGTGTCTCACTTCTACATAGACTAACCTCTCCATCACAACAAACGAGAGAGGGACTGTCATCATTGAAACATGTATACTATCAGGATTATGACTCAGGCATTGTTTGTTGTGTTTGTTTATGTTTTAGAGTCACATAGGACTAATCATAGCTTACTGATAAAACCAATGAGAATTTGACGAGGATATGGTGGATACGCCGCTGGTACTTCCTATATATAAGTATTCTTGTCAAAGGATCAAAGGCATTATCAGGCGGTTATGAGAAATTCCATGTAGGATTTAGTAATGTTTTGGTTGAAATTTGTTTTACACTCACTGATTTAACATTCATATCAACTCATCACTTAAAGAAATTGGATTGTGTTCCATTATCTACATAGACTAACCTCTCCATCATAACAAACGAGAGAGGTATTGTCATCATTCAAGGACTCAAGCTTTGGTTGTTGTGTTTGTGTATGTTTTAGAGTCACATAGGACTAATCATAACTTACCGATAAAACCAATGAAAATTTGAAGAGAATATGGTGGATACGCCGCTGGTACTTCTTATATATAAGTATTCTTGTCAAAGGATCAGAGGCATTATCAGGCGGTTATGAGAAGTTCCATGTAGGATTTTGTATTGTCTTGATTGAAGTTTGTGTTACACTCACTGATTTAGCATTTATATCATCTCATCCTTTAAAGGAATTGGATTGTGTCATCAATCCAACATGTATGCTATGAGAATTAGGACTCAGATATTGGTTGTTATGTTTATTTATGTTCTAGAGTCACATCATAGAACCAATCATAACTAACTGATAAAACCAATGAAAATTTGACAAGAATATGGTGGATACGCCGCTGGTACTTCCTATATATAAGTATTCTTGCAAGAGGATCAGAGGCATTGTCAGGCGGTTATGAGAAGTTCCATGTAGGTTTTAGTATTAGAAGTTTATTTTAGGATATAATCTAATCTTTCAAACATACCCAAACTCATATGCATAACATCATACTTAGTCGATCAACTCTGTGTATCCATATTCCGTATACATACACTTTAGGCAACAAAAAGCGATTCCTGTAGCAGGGTATTCAACCCTTACAAGGAACGTTACCGCCTCAAACAAAATTTAAACTCTTACTCTCTTCTAAGTATGTAATTGTCAAATTAAAACACCATCCTTTTTAGACAAATATGCCACTACTTAAATTTCGGGACGAAATTTCTAAAAGTAGGGGATACTGTAACATCCGCTAAAAACCGGATTTACCAAACCCGCTTCGTTTATTAACCGAACAACCAGTTAAAAATTTCGTTGCGTATTTAATGCCCAAATTAATTTTAAACGATACATAATTAATAAGTATATTAGAATATAAAATTTATTTTTGAAAATGTACTAAAAATAATGAATTAAAAATAATATGCTGAAGCCGGGACTCGAACCCGGGTCAGCCGAGAGTCAACACAGCCTTAACTCACACGCGCTCAACCGCTCCGCCACTTGTGTTGTTTGTTAACATATTGAAACAATTAATACATAAATCAATCTGGAAATCAAAACCCAGTGCACAGCGCGCCCAAATCCGCTTTCGCCGGAAATTCCGACGAATTCGTCAATTATTGACGTCTTTCTTTTGTCATAACGGACGCATTTACAATCCTATCGGTTATAACCGAAATAAAACCATCAATTTCATTCATTTCCTTAAATTTTTATTGAAACCGAAAATACAATTCAAATCCGGGATTGTACCTTGTTCATCAGTTAGGCTCACGTATCTATTCAACTTAAACTCATCATTTCGCTCAGAAAATTTCTACGGAAGTCACCGGAATTCTCTGAAAAATTACCGGAAAGTTTCGCCGGAAAACCGAATTCAATCCATCCTTTCTTTTTACCCAAAAATAAGATCCTAGAGCTTATACTGACATCACTCCCACTCACCTTAAACCTCTGAAGAATCTATGTCGCAAGAAAATTCACTCGCCGGAATTCTCTGCAAGTCGCCGGAAAACCGGGACTTTCATCTACACGGTAATTACCTCGATGTTTCTGTTTCATTCCATTATAAGATGAATTCTAACACCATTTCATCGCTAAGCATCAACCCCAGACGACATTGCCGGATTTTTCTGTTTTCGCCGGAAAGTTTCTGAAAGTTTCAGAATCACGCTGATAACCGGTATGATCATGTAATCTACTGATAATCATTACTCATTAGTTCAATTTCACATCTAATCCCTCCAAACTGCTAATTGACTCTAACAGCCGAAGGTCACCAGAACAGAGCCGACGAGCTTCGCCGGATTTTCTGAAGAAGACGATCTGTTCGGTATTTTGTTTCCCCAAACTCTTCGATTCAATACTTTCCAATTGTTCATCTTGTTCATTAACCGAATTAATCAAGTATCAGTTGCCTTGACCGATGTCTGTGTTTTGAACGAAGAAGACGAGTTCAGATATGATATAAGATTAATTAAAAACAGTTTTATGAACGGGTTAGACGTGCAAACAATATGCATAACGTCCCGAGTTCGATTCTTGACACACGCACCTTCACAGAAATAAAATACCATTTTTTTAGAGACTGAACCGGGTTAATTCAGTAATATGTTAAGTATAATAAAAACTAGAATATTTACCAAGTTAGACACACAGTCCAGCGGTGGACTGTGTGCCAAACTAAACCACAGGTCCCGGGTTCGAGACCTGTGGAGTGCACCGAGTCGCTACATTAAAATCTTTTTAAAATAAATGATTTTCGGATTAATTTAATTAGTATATAAAAATAATTAAAAACATAATTATTTCGGGTTAGACACGTAGCTCAGTTGGTAGAGCTGCGTGCACGCGTATGGGAGGTCTCGGGTTCGAGCCTCACCCGGCGCATACACTTACACAATAAAACCGGTCAACAAGTCAACGGTCAACGGTCAACAAGTCAACGGTCAAAAACTCAACATTTTTTATTATTTTTATTTATTTATTTTATTTAAAAATCAATTAAAAATACTTAAAAATAACATTTTTAAGGTTAGAAAATAGCCTAAAACTCACAAAAATATATCCAAAAATCCTATTAAAGTTGTTAATAAAATCCATTTATTTACCTTACTTTTTCATTATTAATTAGGTTAGTTATTTCTCGTCGATCAATCCTCTAAACTTGTGCGCAATCATCATCATTAACCGAACGCACCCACTGTGAGTGAATCTCTACAAATTCCCCGTTTAATTCACGTTTTTAGGGTGTATCATGTGTCTTACTATTTATTATATCTAAATCATTGTGCATACATCATATCATGAATAAATGTGTATCCAGCCTGTGTAAACTGTTTGTGTGATTATTGTTTGGATTTAATTTATTATTTTCAGTACATGCAATTTCATAGGGCGCCGCTCCCCATTACATTATGAATGTTGAGCAGTTCCCCATTTCATTATGAGCGTGAACCTGGCGTTGCCTATATACGATCGGCTCCGTTTGATTGAGCCTTGATCGCACGGACATTTTTCATTTTCAGTACATGCAATACGATCGGCTCCGTTTGATTGAGCCTTGATCGCACAGACATTTATCATTTCAGTACATGCAATACGATCGGCTCCGTTTGATTGAGCATTGATCGCACAGTTTCATTTATGTTATATATTTATGCAAGTTGATTTGTTATTGTATGCTGTTGGTTGTTAATGTATGTTATTGTTTGTTGTTGTTTGATATCGTATGCTAATGGTTTGTGATTGTATGCTAATTGTTGTTATTGTATGTTTATTTACGTTTGTTCATATATGAATATTGCACAATTTTTCCATATTAAATACAACCAGAAATAAATAATAAATGTTTTTCTAACAAGGTTCACTCGCCAACTTTTTGTTGATCCAAAAACCATTTTTACATATGATACAGGTGAACAGGATGAAGCAAGGAAAACATAGGAAATTGCCTTAGAAGAAAAATAATGAAGTTTAGAAGGATGAATAGAACATGTTGTATTTGTTTGATATGATTGTATGATCTCTTTTAAATTGAAATAATAAATATGAAACCTTGTAATAAATGTCATGAGCTTTGATGAAAACCCAATCATGCCCCGATCACCTTTTCCACTGCGGGTCGGTGTGTGTCAAATAATACAAGTTTCATGTTCATAACGGATAGAGTGTGATTATAACAGGTTTTAAATATGAATCGTGATTTATATAATTGTACATGTTGCACCCAAAGTGTGTAAATGGAAAAAAAGGGTTCGAGTATACTCATAATTTTGCAAAGCTTTCCGATTATCCGTGAGTGACGAGTTGTTTGAGAATGAGGAATCGAGGATATAAGGTCATTCGGGGTTTATAGAGTGGTTGAATTCAGAATCTAGAATTGAAGTACAAAAAGTATGTATACACAAAGTATTATCTAGTCTTAAAACACTCGTTTTTGACACTATAAATCCTGTATGGGTTGATATGATTTCATAGGTCAAGATACCCATTAGAATCGTTAACGAGATGTTCAAGACTTAGATAATATAACCTAGTACCATGACAAGTAACCATGTTGATCATCGTCAAGAATTCGGTTATGTGTATATATTTATCGTATAGTTTATATAATAATTCCAAGCTAAGTCTATCAAGGATATCATAGATTGTCATATAAGTCATGCATGGACTTAGAGGCAGGAGGATAACCATCATTTAACCTCATTGTAAGTTTCACCAATACACAAATCATCACAAGGATGATTCGGATGGTCATGAATGAAAAGGAAATGTATAATAATTACTATACATGAAAGAAAAAAAAATTAATCCTACTTGAACCTCAAATGTGATGAGGTTTCACCTTAGTTTGCCAAATCAAGCTTGTGAAAACCTTCCTAGAGCTATCCAAGTAGAAAGAAAGAAGAAAAATATAAGAAAATAAAAAGAAAAGTGAGCTAAAACTCGCTTAGAATAGTTGCAACTTTCTACCAAATTTTGAAAATTAGAGAGTAACCAAGAAAATTTGAGAGTGATTTGAGTGTTTGGAGTGTGTTTAGGAGTGTATGGAGGCTTGTATTTATAAGTGGGGATTAAGGTTTGGGAGTTAATGAAGGTGGAAGGTGATTGGAGAAGAAAGGAGGTGGAAAATGGTGAAATATGATTGGCTTACAAAAGGTGGAAGGTGATTGGAGGAGAAATGAGGTGAAGAAGGTTGAAATATGATTGGCTTAAAAAAGGGTGGAAGGTAATTGGAGGAGAAAAGAGGTGGAGAATCTTTTGTATTTGTTCACTTTAAGTCCTTGCACTTTGTAACTAGGTTATTTTATGTCGTTTTCTTGTATTTTAGCTTGTTTTTAGGTATCCAAAGTGTATTTTAAGTCTCGGTTTTGCGTATAAACGCATATTTAAATATTGATTGCATATATAACACAAATATGAAATGTAACACGTATATATATAAAATGAATTTCCATTATGATTAACGCCTCAAATTGTGATAATGGAGATGGAGTACGATTGTAAGGTTTCTAAAAATAGAATGCGAATACGAACTTTCTAAAAAATAGGAATACGGAAATACGAGGCGTTACAACACATGTGTAAATGGCAAACTTACACATGTGTAAATTTACTTTATTTACGAATACATGTAAATTTAATTTCTAATACTGTATTCGAATAATAATGATAAGTGCAAAAAGAAATTTTGAATTTGAATTGATTTTGATCAAGTTCTCTGTGGTTTTTTTATTCATTCTCACGGTTCTCGTAATATTTAGCGTTATCATTTAAACACTCCCCTATATATATATATATATATATATAGAGAGAGAGAGAGAGAGAGAGAGTGACTAGTGTAAATGTGGTTAAAAATTAAAAAGGTGGTGATGATGTAGCAATGGTATCGGTGTTTTTAGGTTTTCTTATTGGGTGAGTTTTGATATGTTTAAAGAATTAATGTTTATATGATATGGCAGCTAACGACACTTTTTTAGGTGTAGTTGGAGTTCTTTATTGTGGATGGTCTTACTAATCAAGCATCTAACCATGCTCTTTTAATATTTTTTTATTAGAAAGAGTAAGTTGTTGATTTAATATAAATTTAACATAAATTTTAACGCCGACTCGTAACTTGTGACAAACAATGAACATATATGATATGTAAAGTTCTTTTCACAACCTAAGAACAAAAGATGTAATTGCATATACACCTAAACGAGTACATGTGTAGTTACATATATACCTAGAGAACTAAAGTTATCATTTACTCTGAAATAAGTTGATGACTAAGAAACAAGAAAAGCGTCTAGACGAACCATTGAAAATATCAAACCCACCCTATGATAAACCTTACCATCAATAGTCGTCCGATTATTAATGCTAACGACGGCGTGTTCATCTAATTTATGTCATAGAAAGATGTTTATAGTACTATACAGAATCAACTTATGATGTGCATTCCATCAAACAACAATAGTTAAAAATGCATGTAACTTTATCGGAAGAGCTAGAACTAAAGGTACCAACAAGCAAAGCTTGGGCGCTCTTTAGCACCAAGAAGTACACAAATCGAAGAAAAATTCATTGAGGCGTCCGAGTTTGTTGAAGGTGATGGTGGAACCGGTACGCTTGAAAAAAGGGTACGTGTTCCATCGCTTAGAAACTCATTCACATTTCACATGACAATTAAGACTCCTACTTCGAATTGCTTATACATGTTTAATGATCACGGATTTAATTACTGTAGGGCAAAGGAGGAGATCAAAGAGAACCCAAATGATGAAACGGGATCATGGTGTCTTCTTAAATTAACGCGTGACTATGAAGTTAAGGGTGAGTTTGCTACTAATACTTCTCTAATCACCAGTGTTTCTCTCGCGGTGATTGTGAATGTCATGAACAAGCATCTCTTGATATCTGATTAAAGCTTGAAACATATATGTATATGTTCTCATGATTATGAACAATGCAACTGATAAAAATAAAAGATTTATTATAAATTTGTGAATTCTATCAGTTATTCAGAAAACGAAATGCTACAATTATAATATTTGATTTTAGCCTAAATTTATTTTTTTCTGAAACGATTTGTGCGGTAATAATAAAAAAGAGAAAAACTAAAACCTAGTTATATTATAGTTTTTTTGAATATTTCAATATAAATTTTAACGAAAACTAAGTTGGTTTTTTAAGTATTTCTTGTCTTGTAAACAGTTATAACACGTGTTTGGATCAACATTTTGGATGATAAGTAAATGTTTCAATATAACTAAAATCAACCGTTTAAAATCATCATCTCATGTCCTCTCTAGTTTTGATTCCACAAGCTTTCTATTGTTATGCTTTTTCATGAAGTCATATACTTTTAAATCACATGGAGTCCTTTTTTCTTCGAAGAAGATGAAACAGATCACAATGCATTCAAGATTAAAAAGATCACTCACTAGAACTAATCATGTGTTTAGTGAAAGTGATAATAAAACTTCTATTGCTTTATATCATCATGTGTTTACCATTCATTGATCACGTGAGATTAATGGTCAGATACTACTTCCCACGGCTTTTAAACTTCTAACACGAACCACCATACTTGTATGTATGTGTGTGTGAAAAAGTTGAAATTTGAAACACTGTTATAAATTTAGGATTAATATCAAATACAAATGACAACATAAATAAGAAGAGTAACAAGCATTCTAATCCGTTGATCTTAGATTTAGAGGGTCGAGATTAGTTTTTAGGAAAACAAAATAATGGAAGGACATAAAGGAAATCCTACATTTGTTGACTTTCTCTCTCCCAATGCAAGACGCATGCCAATTCCCCCAATCAATTTAGAACGTTTATAACTTTTTCATACGACATTTGTTTTTAAAAAAAATACCATAATAACGAGCGTTTTTTTATCTTTAATATGAGTATGATATTACATATAAAAATAAAATAAAAAATTTCACTTTTATTGGGTTTTCTTTATATTGTGTTAAATGTTGTGGTCATTGTGTCTTTCAACTAGGTTTTTGTTCTTACGTTTTTTACTAAGGCTTCTATACATTGTGTTATTATCAAAACTTATGACATAGTGTTAATTTGGGTTATGTCCATTCCATTTTTATCAGAACCTATAACAGATTGTATAACACAATGAAGATAGTGTTATATTTGAGTTCTTTTATACATTTTGTTATACGTTTTGGTCATTGTGTTTATTCAATTATCCATTGTATTTTAATATGTTGTCCATTATGTTTATATTTTGTTGTACATTGTGTTTTAATTTGTTGTTCATTGTGTATTACGTTATATCCGTTGTGTTTAGTCTGCTGTCCGTTGTATCTTTTATCTGTTGTCATCCATTGTGTTTTTTGTCTACTTTCTATTGTGTTTTTAATTTGATGCTCATTGTGTTTTATGTTATGTCCATTGTGTAATACGCAACTGGGTTTTCTCATTGTGTTTTACGTTATGTCCATTGTTTAATACGCAACTGGGTATTCAGTTTTTTTATAAAGTATAACAATAGGGTACTCATATTAAAGATAAAAAGATGCTCGATTTAATGGTATATTGAGAGGGGGAATATCATGTGAGTTGCATGTGTATAATCATTTTATTCTCTTTGATAAAATTACCCTTCTCATCTCATTACTTCTTGTACACTTGTTACTTTATTATGACTTCTTACGCTTCTTATTTTTAAACCCCTTTCTACTATAACTCAACTCTATAAGTTTATACATCTTATTATTTGATTATATTAAAATATGGTTCTTGTTGCTCCCATTTTTTTTTGAAAAAAAATATTAGTGAAAATGTTTTTCATTAATTTTGAATAATAAATAATTATATATATATATATATAGATGAGTTATATAGATAATCATTAATGAGTCTGTGTTGTATGATGTGAGAGTTTCACAAACGGACTAAACTACATCCAAGTCGAAGTCGAAGGTAAGATAAATAAGATATCAATATCCGAAGTTGAATTGTTGAATTGAATATTTCTAAACTTTGGTAAGTTAGTAGAGATTTTATCTTTGTTATAAAAAGGTTGTTTTGATTTGTTTTGACTATTTCAAGAATCATTATGAAAATTTTGATTATAACTCGTAATTTTATTTAAATTGACATCAACAATGAATGTTTTATTTGACTCATAACATTGATATAATAGTCTTTAAATAGTAAAAATTAAATATGAAGTTTAGGTGAAATAGAGAAGAGAAAAGAGAGATAGTAGAGAAATTTTGTCAAACCATCATCAACTTAATCTTTTTTATTTTTGGCATAAATTGAAAATACCTTAACTCGATGTAACCTCGATCAGTCTCCGGCAGTACACATGCACTGCTCTGGTTGTTATGCCCCAAAAGACACGAAATTGTTTTAAAAGACACATGCGTAATACGATCCTCAACAAAAAAATCATCAAGTTTTTACTTTGTTGATTGTCGGATTACAGGAGCAAGGTTGAAGAATTAACAAAGTGAAAACTCGAGTGAATGATACTGTAAGAATATTTGTTGAAGTACTCACTATTGCCTCAACTTGAACCAAATTTGGCATATAAAATTGTATTTTATATTATATTCATTTAGTTTGTAACAGGTATCGTATTATTATATTA
The DNA here is from genome assembly GCA_947069175.1 of Scalesia atractyloides. NCBI lineage: Eukaryota > Viridiplantae > Streptophyta > Magnoliopsida > Asterales > Asteraceae > Scalesia > Scalesia atractyloides. The sequence goes on from CAMTDV010000003.1 coordinate 88,658,938, forward strand.
TATTATATTTATAATGAATAATGAGAATATTACTATTATAATTTTTCTTTATATATTTTAGTAAAAAGTGTTTTTTTTTCTACTTTCCTTGTTATAACCAATTTCTAGAATATGTCACTCTCACCTTATATGTCAAACAACTAATAGTTTGGTAGATGAAAATTTTAATTTAGTCGGACCCGAAATTTGTTGTAGCATAGGCGTTATACTTGGTGGATCATTAAAGAAAACAATTTGTGTAGCATAGCCTATTCATCTTTAAGTTATGATTTGAAAATCGGACCAATTGATCAAACCGGTCAACAGGAACTGGAGGGTTTAGGGTTTAACTTGGAACGAATAAATCAGATATTATTATTATCATTATTATTATTGAATGACAAATTTGGATCACTGACGAACCACTGGACTATTATGGTGTCATCAGCGGAACCACACGATCATATCCATCTCCACTATGCAATAATGCCAATACACTAATTCAGCAGGAAACCCAATAAATTTGGAAAGCCCCCTGTGAGATTCGAGCCTAAGACCCGAGTTTGAGATAAACTGGTTTCTAACCAGGTTGAATGTTTGTTGTTTGTTTTGAACCTTATGTATATATAGGATGCAACCTAGGCTTTCATATAGTGAGGCAACTTTGTTTTCCATTTTACCTACCTTCTTTGGGTGTGCTTATCTGCTAATAATGTTCTATATACTTTTATTTTTCCTGTATACTTATATTTTGGTTGTTTTTTACTTAATTAGTTCTATAAATTAAAATTATTCAAAAGAGCTAATAAACTGTATTGTTAATATCTTCTACTTAAAAACTAGATATCTTTATGGAGATTACAATCAAAATGATACTGATTAAAGCTAATCAACAAATGATAACATTATTAATATGATACTTTAATATAATAATGACCAACTAACAAATTTGAAGATAAACAAATCTTGTCGTCTGGTTCTCAAGAATATTTTCTTCAGATTATGTTCTTGGTCAATCAAAACCAAATCAGATATTTAATTACGGATAAAACCGATAAAACAAAATTAGTTTAAGAAAATTTATGAAACAGAGGTGTCTGAATTTCTTCTAAAATGTATTTTATAAATTTTCGTTGGTTTACTTTAAAAAGTTACTAGGTTATGGCCTCGTGTGTTACACGGGTTGATTAATGAAAACGATATAATTTATTATTTGTAAATATTTTTTTTTAAATCCTTATCATTTCCGATCTACTCTTGATAGTTTTAAACGAACATACATGATTAATTCATAGGTTGTCACTAATAACATTGAATTTCATGGGACAAACCTCCTATAATTACAAAATAAAAAACAAAGTCATCAAGATTCACACCAACAAAACTTGAGAAAAGTTGAATTAAAGAAACATGCAACTATTTTGATTCTTTTTTACTAGTTTATGTCTGTTACTTATTGAAAAAAAAAAAAGTCACGATATCAATACATGCATCTGAGCTCAATGGAAATCACCCCATAACGTGATAAATGTCCCCAATTTATTTCTTTTTATCATATAGATTTTATTAAAAACTGGACCAATTTGTATTTATATATATATATATATAAAATATATATATAGATATATCAATAATGACTCCCAATGACTCAACGAGTGTCTAATTTATTTATTGGGTTAAGTTATTATACAAAGGCTTCTAAAAATAAGAAATGTACAAAGACATAATGGATTGCACAAGATGACACAATTCGAGCAAAATATAACACAATGCCAAAAAAATATAACACAATGTCGAGAAAAGAAGACGCAATGAGTCGCAAAAAAGACACAATGACGCAAATATAAAAAAACACAATGATAATAAACAAAATTTTAAAATTCACAACCTATAAATCTAAAAGTGAAAACCTAAAATCTCATATCATAGAGTTCGATGAGATGGTTCCAATGCGCTTAAATGAGGTCAATCGGAGTCCGTTTGATACTCTTTATACAACTTATTTTTAGGAGATCCTATACCTTTATTTTTAAGCATAAAGCAAAATTCTAAGTTAGGAACCATGCTCATATAAAAAAAAGTAATATAATCACTATCAATATCTAAATATTACCATATTTATATGAATATTCATGTTAAATATAATCATTTTTAATTGTTACTATGAATAACTTTTAACTAAAAATAATTAATTGATCTAGTCGGTTTTGAAATAACTGATGAATCTGATCAGTATAATTCATTTAAATTGTGATCACTTATCTTTTTATGATCATCTATAAAAAATTAAGCGGGAAAATCCAACGAAAATCATCCTATAATATGACAAATGTCCCCTATTTGATTTACTTTATTATATAGTATAGATGTAGATTATGTGTTAAGTTTGATTATGTGTTAAGTTATTGATGCCATGCAATATGTTTTTCGATTTTATGTCTACTATGGTAAAATAAAGTTTATTAGAGATAATTACATCATAGTTAAGAATAAGAGTAAAATTGTATATTACAAATAAAAAGTAGGTGTCTGTAAAAAAGAAGTAATAATTTGAGTAAAAGGAAACTAAACTTTAGGTAATATAATCAATGAAGATAATATGATTTAGAAAATCAAATAAATAATATTATATATTAGAAGTATACATTAATTTAAACTAAATAATAAGTATCTATAATTGAGTAGAAGAGAATAAACTAAATAATATTTGATAGGAGAGTTATCTATAATTAATTAGAAGAGATTAAACTAAATTATAATTATCTTAGAGATTAAACCAAATTATAATTATCCTTAAGAGATTGGTGGAAGAATTAAAAAATAAAAATACATGCTCTAATTTGATAACAAATATCCGTCAAATGATTTTTTTATTATATAGTATAGATAGATATAGATTATGTATAAGTAATATATTAATCGTATCAAATATTAAATTTAAATTACTTTTTTTAACTGACAAGAGAAAGAATGACAAAACAAGCTAACAACCTAACGGGGCTAGTTTTGTTCTAAATTTAGGGGCTATATGGTAACTTTTGAACCATTTAATGTTGAACCAGTAAAAGTAAAATGTATGAACTATTAAATGTTGAATCAGTAAAATGTCTGAACCATTAAGAGCCAGTGTAAACCATTTAGAGTCAAATGTCTGACCAATTTAGATAAAGAGGTTTTAACTATTCCGACTCAGTATAATACTTAACCATTCAAAGACAAATGTCTGAACTATTCAGACATTTGCTCATGAAACAAACAGTCTGAACCATTAAAAGCCTATTAAGAGTTGAAACAAACAGCCTTTAATATTATCGGTTTTAACACTAACTTATACTTATTAAACTCTGTCACATCCATTTTCTAGCTCAACATTCTCAATCACCTCTAAAAACAAACAAGAAAAGTCTGGCCGGCTAATGATACTTGATGAATAAATAACCGGAGAAAAAGACAACTAAAACAATTAGGAATCTATGGAAATCAAAAAGGTATAATAATAATAATAATAATAATAATAATAATAATAATAATAATAATAAAAATTCGGTCTATTCCATTTCGGCATTTTCCATATATATACTCAACCATTCAACCTCGGATGTGCATTCCATCAATCACAAAGAAATATGTTTGGAACGTTATCGGAAGAGGCAGAAGTGAAGGTGCCGGCAAGCAAAGCTTGGGCTCTCTACGGCACTCTCGAAATAGGAAAACTCGTCGTAGGGAAAGTCCTTGAAGCGGTCGATGTGATCGAAGGCGATGGTGGGCCCGGTACCATTCTCAAGCTCACCTTAAAGCCCGGTACGTATCTTATCATATACAAATATCGATAAATCTTAACAAAAACTAACCGAATAGAAGATCTAATGGAAAATTTGGGTTAATTTTTATTTTCTCGTCGGGTATTTAGGTTTTAGTATTTGATAGCAGATTGACAAATTGTTAGGCGGAGCTGGATTAAAAATAATGTAGATATATTGTTAACAAATAAATAAATGATGGTGTACGTGTAGGGTTAGGTTTCCCGTATTACAAGGAGAAGTTTACAAAGGTTGATAACGAGAATATGATCAAAGAAACTGAAGTAGTGGAAGGGGGGTTTCTTGATGTTGGATTTACCTTATATAGGATAAGGTTCGAGATCAAAGAGAATCCAAATGATGATACGGGCTCATCTTGTCTTCAGAAGCTAACAATCGAGTATGATGTTAAAGAAGAGTTTGCGGCTAATGCTTCGTTTGTCACCAATGAGCCTCTCCTTGGGCTTTTAAAAGTTGCAAATGAGTATCTTTTGAAATCTAATTAACACATGAAGCGATTATCGTTCGTCATGTTTATGAGTAATGTAACTGTTACGAATAAATACGGATTATGTTAATGTTTTCAATGGTATGAGTGAACCGATTGTATGGGCTTTTGATTTGGAGAAGAATGACATGTTACAAAATTATAGATTTACTAATAATGTTTATCATTTTCAAAATATATTATTTCAAATAGCCCTTAATGACCATTATTAAGCGTTGTAATTGGTCAAATGAACAATGAAAGTATTATTACAACGTATGGCTTGTTCTTATGTAATCAAATCGATCATACAAGCATATCACAAGTAGCAAATCTAGGATGTATGTATTTTTTTATTAAAAAAACACTACAAGGCGTTAGAGATACATAGAGGATACAATTAGAAATTGAATTTACACCAATCATTCCATATTAAAAGAATTCATATTAATGTTTTATTTATTTGAAGTCTTGATGGTACTCGTCTTAGTGTTTTTATATATTTGAAGTCTTGATGGTACTCGTATTAGTGTTTTTATATATTTGAAGTCTTGATGGTGTATGTTAATTGTTAAAAGTTTATTTTATCCAAATAGAACGAGAAGAAATCTTAACCATTCATTTTTCAACTTAATGGTTAAGATGAAAATATAGAAAAAAGAGGAGTATAACGATATCTTAGGAAAATCCTATTTATCAGCTTTCTCTTTCCACATGCATATTTCACCCTCATTTTTTAAATGCTCATAACTTTTTTATACGATATTATTTTTTCATAAAAAATTCACCATAAAATTTAGCGTCTTTTTATATTTAATATGAGTACCACATTGCTATATAACATATGACAAATAAAAAACCCACAAAAAATGTGTTGTATAACATTTTTGTGCTGAATTTTGTAATACATTTTTGTGTTATATTTTTTATGTTGAAATTTTTTGCCTTAAATATTTTTTTTTCTGGATTTTTTGTGCTGAATATTTTTATGCTATATTTTTTACTAGATTTTTGTGATATATTTCTTTGTACTAGATTTTTGTGATATATTTTTTTTACTATATTTTTTGTGATATTTTTTTACTAGTTTTTTTGTTGTATTTTTTTTAAAACAAAATGGGTGCCACATGTCATTTTCACACTCCTATTTATAAGAACCAAAATATTTTAGTACCAAAATGTTATTCTTTAATATTTATAAGAAGTGTCACATGTGATTATCACAATCATTCTTACGCCACTTACGCAAAATCCTTTTTTAGTGGATCCTTTACTTCTTTAACCCACTTGTTAAACCAACCCATATTAGAGAAGCCTCTCTTTTCCTCAATGACTAGAAATTCGGAATTCACAATTGTTTTAAACGTATCAAATTGATAAAAACCTAAATAGCTGTAAAGAAAAATGATCAAACAACTCAAACATGTTAGAAAGCTTTATGGCGTTCCACGTGCATTTAAACGCTTAAAAAAAATTTTTGATTCACATAAAAAGTAAAAGTAATACCTTATGGAAATTTAACCGAATAGTAACCAAGTTTATAAATGTTCTACTAAACTCACTTAAACATTTTAATATTAAGTATGAAAAAACCACTCAACTATCATAATATGAGTCCGAATGTTATGAATTTGTTTTACAAATATTAAATTTCTAAAAAGTAAATTACATATATCACTTTTTTAGCTTATTGTTGATTTATTTCAAACTTAACATGGTTGTTTTAAAAAGAAAAGTAGACAAGAAAAACAAAGACAAAACATGTTAATGCACTTTAGCAACCAGTTTTGTTCTACGACTGAGTGTAGGACATAAGCACGCCACGGTCCATATGGCATGATTATTGGCGAAAAGCATAGGGTCGAAACAAATATTCACCCTTCCAAACTCACACCCGTTACCACACTCACGTCTTTTTCTTTAGCGCTCCTACACGGTGATGTAGAGTCGGACGCCAGCCCACTACAGTTGATGTAAACTAAACATTACTCATTAAGCTCTTTGACATTATTCATCACCATTATACCTCTTATACAAAAACAGGGTACAAGGAAGAAATCTGATTGCGGATTGTTGAAAAAAATAGGGTTTTGAAATATTGATTTAGGGAGAAAGAGTGTTGTTATATTGTAAATGACATTACTAATACGTAGATCACTTCAAGGATAGGGTTTTCGGTAGAACAAAATCACAAACGAAATACTGAATCAGAGAGATGCAATGAAAGAAATACGCAAATACTAAAAACTACCGAATGATATATTTTGGGGGAAGTGAATATAGGACTATTACACACCTAAGCTTAGATGCAAAACCCTCAAAACTACGTCGTTTTGATCATAAATCCTAAAAAATGAAACTAGAACATACAGTTTATGTTTTAAATCCTAATGAGGCTACAAAATTCAAACATATCATTTCACAACTGCATGAACTCAAATTCTCCATGACATCTTTTATTGATTCAGGAGTTTAAAAATTCAGAAAATTGAAATATATTTCTTCGAGGAACCGAGAAGGAACTTTTACAAAAAACAATTTTCAATTTATTTTTGGGATTTATTTTCAGATTTGGTAGTCAAGTTTTGATCTTCTGTGTTTTATTTTTCATTTTCTTTGATTTTTATTATATCCTTTGTTTTGACTTTCGATCAGAATTAATAATCTTTTAAGTTCAGAGTTGTATTTGATTGAAGCTATTTTTTTATGCTGTTAGAATTAGAGGTTTGTAGAGCTTCGTAGAGAAAAAAAAGAAGTAAAATTGTATGTTTTAGTTTAAATTTTTAGTGTTTAATTAAAACGACGTAGTTATCAGGTTTCATATCTAAGCTAAAGTGTGTAACATGTTCGGTATCGTTGTATATTTTTCCTTAAAATAAATACATAACAATGTATGATATGCATAACAGCTGTACTCCCTGTCAGATATGATATTTTACTTTATTTTCTTAAAAAAATATTACGTCATTCCTAATTTAGAATTACCTTAATTTTCATAATACTAGCTTCATTATTTTAAGTAATTATAAATTAAATGAAAACTAATATAACACGGCCAATGCAATCATTTTCTAAACATAACACACAATTTTAATAAGTTTCCATTTCACTTATACAATATATTATTAATAAGTTTCCATTTCACTTATACAATATATTATACCAATTATATTTTCTGCTATAAGTATTTGTTTTTTATAGTGTATTATACCAATTCTATTTTCTGCTATAAGTATTTGTTTTTAATAGTGTATTATACCAATTCTATTTTCTGCTATAAGTATTTGTTTTTTATGATTTTCAATTTGACTAACAGAATAAAATATTATATAAATGAATATCTTTCTTTAGGTTTTTCTTTTATTTCAAATAGCGAGGACACCGTAACCGATGAAATTTTGTCCGTCTTAAAATCCCGCAGCAACGTGTGGGTTGACGTCAACTCGTTAGAAACAAACAAGAAAAAAACCCGTTGGCCAATGACACGTCATCGAATATGAAAAGAAGTACAATTAATGCAACCTGTTTCACTTTATTATTTATTTACGTGTGAAATTAACTCGATGTACATTCCATTAAACCCAAATAGAAATGTTTGGGAGAGAAGTGAAGGTGCTCGCACGCAAAGCTTGGGCACTCTACGAAACTCCGAGCTAGGAAAGCTCGTAGTCGGAAAAGCCCTTGGAGTAGTTGAAGGCGATGGTCAGCCCGGTATCATTCTCAAGCTCACCTTTAAGCCTGGTACGTGTGTCTCATCATATAAAAATAGTGATAAATCTTAATTAAAACTAATGGAAAAGGAGATCTAAAGGAAAATTGATTCTTTTTAATATTCTAGTTCTAGTTGAAAATTTGTTATGACATGTTGGATTTAAAATCATGTAGATATATTGTAACGAATTAATGATGGTATAGTGGCATATGTGAAGGGTTAGGTTTCCTGTGTTACAAGGAAAAGTTTACAAGGGTTAATAATGAGAATATGATCAAAGAAACTAAAGCGGTGGATGAGGGGTTTCTTGATATCGGATTTGCCTTATATAGGATAAAGTTCGAGATCAAAGAGAATCCAAACGATGACACTGTTTCATCATGTCTTCAAAAATTAACAATCGATTATGAGGTTAAGGAAGAGATTGCTACTAATGCTTCTCTTGTTGCAAGTGAGCTTCTTCTTAGGCTTATAATTGTTGCAAACGAGCATTTCTGAAATCTAATTAACATGGCCAACTATTATACATATACACTAATTTGTTAAGGTCAAATACGGGTAACGTCAATGCCTTTAGTGATACAAGTGAACCGATCCTATGGCAGTGGCGGATATACCTTAGAACAAGGGGCAGTCCTAGCTACCCTTTGGTTCAGCGTTAGTGTAAATTTTTTGACATTTTGACGTTTTCCGATTTTGCTACCCCTATAGAATTTTTTATTTTTTTGAAAACGTTGCCCCTATCATTATTTTCTAGATCTCCCACTCTACTATGACTTTTGATTTGGAGAAGAATGATTTGTTGGAAATATAATGACTTACTAAAGTTTTTGTTGTACCATACAATTGTGTATGTATACATCTAGTTGGATGGGTACTATATGAGGTTAATTGTTAAAGTTGACATTATTAACAAAGGGATATGTTCATTTTGTTTCCCAAACTTTTAGCATCTTTAAAAATTTGAACATAAAAAATTATCTCAATCTAATAAAAAATATAAAATAGAAGAATTTTTACCCTTAACCATCCGATTTAGCCAATGATCTCTGGATCCAGTGGTGGAAGGTTTGCATTTTTTCTGAGAGATGCAGGTTTAACTTTCACTTTGTGTAGAGTGAGGTACTGGTAGACAATAATAGGAGACCCAGGAAAACCTGAGTTCGATACTTGAGCCAAACGCAGTTTACCGATAATTTCACGGTCGTGTTTACGGGTGGGTGAGTTACTAGGTTTTTCCCGGAATCGGTGGTTGGGTTACTCTCGAAAATCTCCGCTTGATCTAGTAAGTGCCTCGAGAGTGCTCGGGATTGATTCTGTTAGCCGTTAAAAAAACATTCCGAATTAATCTCATTCAGTTTGAAAAAGACATGTGAAGCTGAAGCAGATGGCTAGAGGGTTTTTTTTTATTATTATATTATATTTTTATTTATCTTTGCCTGAATCTAGATGACCGGGAGAAGTTTTGAGAGAGGGTGGGCTTTAATTTGTTTTTAATTTATTTATGATTCCAAATTTTAAATATTTCTTATAATGTACAATTCATATGTTTTTTAAAAGTAGGGTATATTAGTGTTTCTATACATACTTTAACACTAAAAACTAACATTCATCCACACTTAGAAGAAGCTGCGTAACGTATTTGTAAATCATAGGTAACATACATATAACTTTAGAAATGTTGAGACTAAAGGTGCAATTTGAAAAAAAAAACACAAGGAGCATCCGAGCATTTTACTAGAATGTTTACAAACATTATTTCTGAAAACTACACATACATACATCCACATATTGTATATATACACCCCCATAAAATATATAAAGTTTAATTGCAATATATACATAAGTGAGATGTCAAATTGGTCTAGATACTTTCATAGTGTCCACCATACGTGATTTGAGCCTTGACCAAAGGAACTCCTCTCACTGCTGACATTGCTTCATTTGCTTTTTGCACCACTTGCTTTATCCTCTGACCATACATTCATATTAAAATTCAAAACTCTATATAAATTGCAGATCGAAAATAGTTATTGTGTAGAATTTATGGGGTGTTTTCTATAAATGTAATAAACAAAGTGATTAAGGATGTTAGTAACAATTTTTTGAGCTTAGGGTTGTTCAAAGATTGAGTAAACCGAATCAATTCCAGCACAAGCTTATAAATATATGAGTAACTCTGGCTCGGCTCGTAACCTTCTATATGAGCTTGAAACTGAGCTTATATTCAACTTGAGTCAATCGGTGGGTTGGTTCGTTTATTTTGAATTTTGATAATTTTATATGTTACTTTATATACACAAGTCTCACATACAACAACAATAACAACCACCATACCCTAAAATCTCACAAATAACAAAACTACCGGTAGGGTCTGGGAAGGGTGGGATGTTGGCAAACCTTACCTCTATCCCTATGGGCAGAAAGACTGCTTCCAGAGAGACCATCAGATCCGCAACAAATAATTGACAAACATATAGAACTAAATATATAGAAATAGGAAGCTACCACAACAAAAGACAACACATGAAGTGATGGGGGAGTAATACAATAAAAAAAGCAACTAGATATCATCATACAACAACATATAGCTATATAGGGCTATAGGCATAGATACACGAAGGCGAACATGCAAAGTCCCCTCAAGTGTAAGAAAAAACTAGGCCCCTAAGACGAATCTCACATAACATATTTTAAAAAGTTTAGCATCAAACTATTAATATGCTGTGTGTGAACTAGCTATCTCCGGTTCAAATATTTATGTGAGCCAAATCATCTTGAGTTGAGTCACGAGCGAGATTAATCAAGATAGTTACGAGCGAGTTGTAAGTCACGAGTTTATTAATTATACAAGGTAGTTGAGATGATAGTGACTGCAGCAGGCTTAAGGCTCAATATTGACAAGGATATATGATTATGTATAAATGTCTTCTTCTTAAAATAATAAATTTAAAGCATGTAAGTAATTTAATTAAGTGTGTGAAAATGTAAAAAATAAAAATAAAAAAAAAGTGACCAAACCTTGTTTTCTGGGTAGATCTGAATCCTAAGCTTTTGGTTTTGTTGTTTGTGCCTTCTGCCATTTCCACATATGATGATACAAATTGTAGCAGCAGTCATGCCAACACAACAAAAAACACCAATCCCACTTAAACCCCACTTCCAAAAATTCACTCTTTGGTTACTTTCTTTCCAAGCAACCACTTCTTTCTTGATCATCTTTGATGGTGATGAGCAATTCACCTCATGATCATCATGTTGAAATGGAGCCATTTCAACACGTGACATATTAGACTCTTGAGAACTCAGTCTCGGAGAACCCATTTTCATTTCGACAAATTGGTTTTCTTTTTTTAAGAAAACATGGAAGATCGGATCTTGATTTAAGCCTGGCCCACGCTCAAACTCACATGAAGTTTCCTTAGACTCCTCGATCAAAATGGGGAGTTTGATGATTTCTTTAACTTCTTCTTCGTGATCCAACTGCTTTTCAAGTATTGGTTCATCTTCAACGTAATCTTGATACGACTTTGGTGTATAAAAGTAATTCGGTTTGTAAAATTTTGTGGGACTGTTGACATATTTTCTTGAGAATATTTTCTCGTCCCCATCATCATGGACTTCAAGTAGTCCATCATAAGGAACATTCACCCACTCTTCATCTTCAAGATCCATCTTTTTTTTACAAATGTGAAGTTTTCTTGGATTCGAGGGGAATCTAAATAAAAAAGATGAAAATTTGATGAATTTGTTGAATTATTGAATGTGGTTTAGTGTGGTGGTGGGGGGGGGGGGGGGGGGGGGGGACACTTACATTTGGAGAATAGTCACCTCAAAGGATGTCTTGTTGTTTCACATATATGATGAATTGATGATGGATGGTGTAGATATATTACATTTTCAAAACATGATGAATTTGGGGTGGTCCATGGACCTCCATGATGTGAACCTAGTTCATTTCAAAATGGTTCTAGATGCCCCCTTAGATATTTTATTGACATTTTTCTAGAAGAGTGACTTAAAAACTCTTAGTCACCTTCAATATACTTTATGGGTATTACATGTCACTTTAGATACCTAAAGTACAACTTTGGGTGAATAGATATCGACCTCTATAGTCTATATTAAGTAACAAACACCAATAGTACCGTCGGTAAATTACATGTTATGAATATAACAAAAGGGCTAAACTTATATGAAATTAGTTATATATTGTTATGATAAGTTTGGATTATTACTTGGTCCCAAGTCCTCATATATTACACTTTCAATACAATTGTTTACGCAGGCGTAACACAAATGTTTCCTATAAACAATTGTTTACTCGTGCATAATTCATGTAAAATACATTAAACATTAAATTTAATATCAATGAGACATAAAATGTCATCTCCACATTTGAAGTAAATATCATTGTTAGTCATGTTTGAAATCAGTGGCGGATCTAGCTCAAAAATTAAGGGGTATCCTAATTTTATTTTTTAGATTAGGGGTAAAACCGAAAAAAAATACACTATGCAAACAGAGTTGATCGATATTTTTACACTGCGGAGACGAAGTTGAAGGGTAGTCCGTGCTACCTCTTCTTCTACACTAGTTCCGCCCCAGCTTGAAATGTGTAACCATTTGTTCTAATTACCCCTAATTACTATATCCTAATCTAGGGTCATTAATATATGATTATGAATTTAATGTAATATTTTATAAATGAGAAAGTTTATGTAACTCTGTTTGAATTCTTAAAATATCATTTTATTATAAGATAAGTTTTCAATAATACTTTTAAAACATGATTTGTGCCAAGCTTTTCAATTTCAACTTGTGAGCACTCCAAGTCACATCTCAATTGATATCTTATCCATACTCTATTGTTTAATATTGCAACTTAACTGCCATGAATTAAAGAGGGACGTTGTGTAGCCGTAGGCTACAAGGACACATATGCACATTACAACCGTTACCTTTAAATATTTATATTCTATATTGAACTTTTGATGACATCAAATAAATTATTAAAGCACTAAAATTGAACTTGTTAAAATTCAATATTTATTAAAAAAATAAATAAGAAAAAACACCTTCAAAAATATACTAGAGAAAATGAGGTGAGAGCATTCGCAATCAATTCCCTATTTATATTCATATATTTTTACTAAAAACAACTCTTTTTTTCTCTTCTTTTCAATTAAATAATATTTTTTTATATTTTTATCATTATCTTTTCTTTCTACTTCACTCATAACAATTGCTAAAAATATTAAAATATTTATAAGGTTTTTTCTCTTCGGACTTTTTTCCCCGTATATTTACATATGAATGTTGACTTTCTTATATATTTTCTCTCTTATTCACTCAAAAACACTAACAACCATTCCTTACAATATATATTTTTAAGGTTTTCATTGTGATGCAATGAAAATAAGAATTCTTAAAAAAAATATTATATGTAATTTAAGATTGAGATTAAATTTGTTATTTTTATATGAATGGCATGAAATTGTTATTTGAAAAGTGTTTTGAAATAAGAAAAACAAGAGACAGGAAAAGAGTGAGCATGAGAGTTAGGGTGGTTACTGATAATTGATTTTCAAGTTATTCGCGATAATTGAATTGTCTTTTTATCTGAGATGTTAAAACTAACTTTGAACTTGAACCAAATTAGACTTAGCAAACTGATACGGATTTGGTCTCAATTAGGATTATTCAAACAAACCGAATTATGAAGAACAAATATTGTAATCGATAAGGGGAGAAGAACAAATATCACGGATCAAACTCAAAAAAACATTTGAGCAAATATATGCTACTAGAAAACATCATGATCCAATTTAAGTTTAAAACTCATGTGATGATGTTTATTAAATCATGTTTGGTTGTTAAAGAAACAAAGACCGATCAAGTATGATATGGTTATAGCTCCAAAGAAGTTTCGGTTAGAGTATAACTGGGTTGCTTCAAGGAATGTATCTACAAAACCGAAAACATTATTAGCCTCACTATAGGAAGGGTTTTCTTTAGTAACTACATTCTCGTATGAAAATTAGTATGTGTTCAGCAATGATATATAAATGAGTAAGAGAGAGCGAGAGATTAGTGGATATCATTTGAACTTTCATGTGTGATCTTACTCACATTTATACTAGGATTGATCACTTGTCGCTTTCACCATGGATGTGGTCCCCCCTAGGGTATAATCATTTGATGGTGACATCGCTTTCTATTGGTTGACACCTATTGTGCCACTTGTGGTGGCTTCTAAACACTATCGTGCACTCATACATAAGGACCAGGCTTTGCAACCTTTTTGGTGACGTGCGCATTGTAGCCCTTTTTAGTGACATAAGCTTTATATCATTTTTCGATGATGTGGGCTCGACCCGTGGGTCTTGGCCCATATCTCATAGGTTGTTAGTAGCACACTTGTAATATTAATCTCTTATTATATTCCAAATTGACCACGTTTCACATGGAACTATTAAATTTTAAAGTCATGTAGATTTCAAGATTATTGGAATTGAAGAATAAATGGATGCATATGAAACTTGAATAGTGTAACCCAAAAAAGAAAGCCTATAAACAATTACTCAAATAAAATCTAAACTTAATTTTTTTGAACGGTCACATCCACTTAATTTATACCAATGCCCATTATGAGACTACAATCTGTACCATTGGAAGGGCAAGACATTACTACACTCACCGGTACCAGATTACCAAAGGGTTATTGAGCCCAAATTACTTGAATCTTAATTTTATTAGATTAATTAGGTTACCAATGTTGCTACAATGGTTTACGTAACCAGTACAAGGGGTGCATATATAGTAGTGCAACATGAAGGATCATCATAAACACGCGTTGTTAGTCCTGTTACGTCGTGGTGGGGGTTGGGGGCATTTGATGTGAGTATATTTATTCGATATTGAGAATAGGATGAGAGCATTCAATGTGAGGTGATGGAGAGTATTTATTGCCCACACTAACACAAGGATATGAGTTGTTACACTCCGGATTTCCAACCCTGAAATCCAAACACTGGTGGGCCCGGGTGGTGAGTATCGTGACGTAAGTTGATAACATCATTCTCAATTAAACATAGCACAGCGGAAGTCTTGGAGTAAAATTACTATTACAAACCGAAATATTCGAAATCTAAAATAATATACAGGCTCTTAATAGAAGATCCACAGGCGGATTGTAAAATGTACATAAAAAGAATACAAAACAAACTTTAGGCAGATCTAAGGATTTACAAGATCCTCTTATTCTCTACCGGTTGCTTCCGGCCTATTTCGTATTATACATGCAGATTAGCCTTTGGAAGATACGTCAGCTTACGCTGGTAAATACACCCAACAGACTCATTTTGAAAACATTAAAAATAATTTTAAGTGCAAACGGCACAAATCTTTTATTAACTTAGGAAGGTTAACCTTGCAATGGACCGTGCAATAATAATTTACCGTATCCCAAACCCTTATAGGGAAAATAAGTCGAGATTATTTACCTAAGCTAGTCTTCTTTTAATTTTATTAACTCAGCCGTATTCAAAATGAGCTAAGTGCAGATAGCATTTACCGGCAAGTCTCTAGTCTGGATTATGGCATAAACTAACCAATTAAATACTAACGGTCTTATTTAAGTCATAGACTTAGACCGACTAGCGTACTTGATCAAAACGTATGACGCTAGATTAAACGATGATTGGATAGAATGTAGTTTAATCCCAACAAGTACCTTGACTTGTTTAATATGGGTAAACTATTAACATTCTGGATTTTGAGACTTAAATGACAAGGTTAAATCCGTTTCGGTTAATTTCCGTAAAATAGTTACATATACGTAACTATGCGCTCAATAGCGATATCGGGTAACCGGATAAGTCATGGAGAAGTTCTATATGCCATTATACTTTAAATAAGTTAAGATATCAGTATGATATCAACTTGTATGCCCGTTAAGGTTTTAAAACGAAATTATGCCTTATAGCGGCATTTTGGTAATTTTATACATAGTTTATAAATTATTTGGGATTCTGAGTTTATAACATGTACCTACTGTAAATATGTTTAAAAAAAGTTCTAAGATCAGTAGGTATCAAGTTTTGGTCAATAATATGGTTTAAAACCATATTATGCGCCGAAACGACGCTTATGTCGTAAAATGACGTTTTTAAATGATGTTTACGAAAATTGACATTTGGATCAGATTAAAATGTTTAAAATATTTTATTTAATATAACATATCAGTAGATAAATGATTTACGTTGAAAAGATTTGATTAAAACTATTTTATAAGCCACAGGGGCTAAAACCGTCATTATCGACATAGTTTGAGGACTTGCTTGAAAACTCAGTTTATAACTTAGTTTAACATCCCAAATAATCCTACTTATAATATTACATCAGTAGAAACTCATTTTCAAGTTCTTACCATTTAAAACCTTGTATTATGTAAAAAAATGCATTTTTGTTAAAAAATGGCATAATTATGGAACTTGTGCATAAACTTAGATTCTGATTATGATCATGTAATATAACCTTAGAGGGTTATACTACACTATATTATGATCATAAACTTTAGATCAGTAGGTAACTAGTCTAAATCGGGTCAGAATCGAAAGTCAAAGCAGAAGTCAAACTTCGCGACTTTCGGTTGCGAACCGACCCTAGAACTGAAATTGACGAGCCGAACATGCTCTTACATGTTCTAATAATTATTAACAACTTGTTTAAGTGTAAAAACATGTTTCATAACATATATAAGATAAATTTATGATTTTTCCGAAAAATGGCCTGTTTGACTTTTTAATAACATAACTTTGACCCGTCAATTGGTCTAGCAAACGTGATCTTCAGAAGGTGCCCTTTATAGGGATTAACACATACCTTATTACGATCACTTAGCCATGTTCATTTCGAACAATGGCTGGACCATAATGGTCTTAACCGAAAGTCAAAGCGTTTGGCGTAAAACGCTTGACTTTTGGTTATAGAAGCCTATAAACGAAAATGCAAGAGTAAGGAACACTTACAAGAGGTTCCTACAATGCAAGAGAACTAAGTTGGATGCTCCTTTCAGCTAGGAACTTCCAGAGGAGGGAGAAGAGTTATGTTTAAGAAAGGTGCAAGTTGGAATGAACACTTGAACACCTATTTATAGTTGGCGAACTCAAAGGAGGTGAAGCCAGGTGTTTAGGGGAGTAAGAAGAAGCTTACAAGTGTCCCAAAACGTGGCATAGCAGTTTAGAGAAGCCATGGTTTCGAATTGAATCCCTCCATTATCCAACACCCACATATTTACAAAATTGAACCCTCTCGTCCAACAAATGGCACGTATGAGAGTTAGGACTTCACAAAGGATCACTCAGAGGCTTATTACAAGCATGTTGATTCCGATGTCACTCGGAGGCTGGGCATGTTGACATATCAGTCACTCAGAGGCCAAGTTCCAAGCATGTTGACGTAGTCACTCAGAGGCTAATGATTTAAGCATGTTGACATATCAGTCACTCAGAGGCTATTATTTATGCATGTTGACATCGGTTCGTCACTCAGAGGCTCAACTTGAGCATGCTGACGCCTTTAGTCCTTATTGGTCTTTAATAGACTATATTAAAAATACAACACATGTCATTATACTATTGGACACGATTTTACAGGGTATTACATCCTCACCCCCCTTAAAAGAAATCTCGACCTCGAGATTTTATTCAAAAAGATGGGGGTATTTTTGTCGCATAGTGGACTCAACGTCCTATGTATACTCAGGACCTCTAAAAGCGTCCCACTTAACCTTTACTATTGGTATCATATTTCTTCAGAGCTTCTTAACCTGTCGATCCTCCATCGAAATTGGTTTCTCAATGAACCTCAGGTTTTCATCAATTTGCACCTCATTGTGCGACATTGCTGGCGACTCATCGGCTAGACATTTCTTAAGATTAGATATGTGGAATACATCATGGATTCCATTAAGCTCCTCTAGCAATCTGAGCTTATAGGCCACAGTGCCAACACATTCGACTATCTCAAATGGTCCAATATATCTTGGGCTCAACTTACCCTTCTTTCCAAAACGCATCACACCTTTCCAAGGTGATACCTTTAGCATGACCTTGTCCCCTATTTGGAACTTAAGAGGTTTACGCCTCTTGTCAGCATAGCTCTTCTGCTTATCCCTGGCAGCTTTGAGACGATCACGGATTTGCATAATCTTTTCCGTGGTCTCCAGGACAATCTCAAGTCCTGACAGTTGGGCCTCCCCAACTTCTGCCCAACATACGGGCATTCTACATCTTCTCTCATACAAGGCCTCAAAAGGAGCAGCCTTGATGCTTGTATGATAACTGTTATTGTAGGAGAATTCTATTAGGGGTAAGTGGCCATCCCAACTTCCGCCTAAATCAATCACACATGCCCTGAGCATGTCTTCTAGAGTCTGTATAGTACGTTCACTTTGACCATTAGTCTGCGGATGGTAAGTCGTACTAAAGTTTAATCGTGTGCCTAATGATTGTTGGAAACTTTTCCAAAAGTGAGATATGTATCTAGTATCTCTATCGGATACAATAGATACTGGCACACCGTGTAGGGACACTATTTTGTCCACATACAACTTAGCCAATTTATCTGAATTATACGTCTCTTTAATTGGCAAGAAGTGAGCTGACTTAGTCAGCCTATCCACTATGACACAAATAGTGTCATTACCACTTTTGGTCTTAGGGAACTTGGTAATCAAATCCATAGTTACCATTTCCCATTTGCAAGTGGGAATTTCAAGTTGTTGTAGAAGTCCTGACAGTTTCTGATGTTCGGCCTTAACTTGCGAACACGTCAGACACTTAGCTACATATGTGGCTATGGATTTCTTCAAACCCATCCACCATAATTTTTCTTCAAATCTTGATACATCTTGTCACCACCCGGGTGAACAGAGTATCTTGAATTATGCGCTTCCTTGAGGATTAGATCTCTAAGTCCTCCAAAGATCGGAACCCAAATTCTATCATTAAATCTTAGGATTCCGTCATTTCCGGGTGTTAACCGATCCACAGTTCCGCCTAATCCCTCATTAGGGGTATTAGCCTCTAACAAGGCTTGCTTCTGCGCATCTAATAGCTTCTCACTTAAGCTATTTCTGAGCTCAATGCTCTTAGCGTTAATCCTTATAGGTTTCACCTTTTCCTTGCTACTTAAGGCATCGGCAACTACATTTGCCTTGCCTGGATGGTAGCGAATCTCACAATCATAATCGTTAAGTGTTTCCATCCATCGACGTTGTCGCATGTTCAATTCTTTCTGATTGAACAGGTGTTGGCCACTTTTATGGTCTGTGTATATAACACACTTTGTGCCATACAAGTAATGTCTCCACAGTTTTAGTGCAAATACAACAGCACCTAGTTCCAAATCATGGGTGGTGTAATTCCTTTCATGCACCTTTAGTTGTCGTGATGCATAGGCAATTACCTTACCAGATTGCATTAGCACACAGCCCATGCCAGTGTGCGATGCATCACAGTAGACTACAAATTCCTCAATACCCTCAGGTAGAGATAACACAGGAGCGTTGCTTAACTTGTGTTTAAGAACCTCAAAAGATTCATGTTGCTTTGGACCCCAATTATACTTAATATTCTTACGGGTCAAAGAAGTTAAAGGAGTGGCTATCCTTGAAAAGTTCTCAATGAACCTCCTATAGTAACCAGCCAGTCCTAAGAAACTACGAACTTCTGTTGGGGTCTTGGGCACTTCCCAATTTATTATAGCCACAATTTTGGCGGGATCCACTTGGATACCATGCTCACTTACCATGTGTCCAAGAAATTGGACTTCTGTAAGCCAAAATTTGCATTTAGAGAACTTATGAAGACAATGACAAACTTATCCAAATACGGTTTGCAGACTCTATTCATGAGATCCATGAACGTTGCTGGTGCATTTGTGAGCCCAAAAGGCATCACCAAAAATTCAAAATGACCATAGCAAGTCCTGAAGGCTGTTTTAGGAACAACTTCACTTCTAACCTTCAGTTGATGATATCTTGATCTTAAATCTATCTTAGAAAAATAACTAGCCCCTTGAAGTTGGTCGAATAAATCATCGATCATGGGCAGAGGATATCTATTCTTAATGGTTAGCTTGTTTAGCTCCCGATAGTCGATGCACATTCGCATCAAACCGTCTTTCTTCTTCCCAAAAAGGATAGGAGCTCTCCAAGGCGAGGAACTAGGCTGAATAAAGCCTTTTTCTAAAAGTCATCTAATTGCGTCCTCAATTCCTTCATTTCCATCGATGCTAACCGATACGGAGCTCTAGCAACAGGTGCTGCTCCTGGTAGGATATCAATCCTAAACTCCACTTGTCTATCTGGGGGTAGGCCTGGTAATTCTTCAGGGAAAACATCGGGATACTCCGAGATAACTGGTAAGTCTTCAATGCTTGGTTTAGGCTCATTGATGGTTACTTGCGCCATGTAGACGACACAGCCTCTTCTCAAACACTTGGATGCCTTAAATAACGACACTTTTTCTGGCAGTCCAGAGTGTGAGTCGCCAAAGATGGTGATCATTTCACCAGATGGGGTCTTAATCTCGGTGAGCTTTTTATCACAGGCAATGCGGCCTTGGTTATGAGATAACCAATCCATGCCTAAGACAACATCAAACCCCGCCAATTTCATTGGCAAAAGAGAGATAGGGATGGAATGATTCTTAATGGATATGGAACATCCATCAAGAAATGAAGAAGCAGTTTCTAAGGTTCCATCAGCAAGTTCTATCTCATAAGTCTTATCTAGAGTTCTTACGGGCAGATTTAATAGTTTACTAAACTTATGATCAACAAATGATTTATCTGCACCCGAATCAAATAACACTCTAGCAAAAATATCATTAATGGGGAAAGTACCTGTTATGACGTTATTGTCATTAACAGCTTCCTTAGCAGTTAGCCGATAGGCGTGTGCATTCCCCTTCTTGGCCTCTCCAGGCTTCGGATTATTATTCCTTGAATTCTTAGGGAAGCTAGTTGCAATGTGCCCTTTTTCATTGCAAATATAACATACAACATCCTTAAGATCCTTACAATCTAGGGTCTTATGCCCCCTTCTTTTACATATGCCACAAGGTCTAGCTTGTGGGTCAGGATTACACTGTCCCCAGTGTCTTCGGTTGCAAGTCTTACAGAATGGCATCACAACCGACTTGCTTTGGTTCCCTTTGAACCCGAACCTCCCTTTATTTTTCTTATTAAATCTATGGGAGTTGTCTTCCTCTCTCTTCCTTTTCCAGTTAGTTTCAGGCTTGACTGACTTCTCCCTCACTATATCAAGGGTGAGGGAGAGAGATAGGTCAACAGCAGACTTATAGGTACTAGGCTGAGCTGCCTTTACCATGCCCTTAATCTCGGGCGCTAATCCATTTATAAAACGCGCAATGCGCTTGGATTCAGTGGTAATTAAATAGGAAACTAACCTAGATAGGGAATTGAAATCGGAAACATACTTCCGACAGTCTAGGTTTTTCATGGAAAGAGACAAGAAGTCTGTCTCTATTTTCTCCACCTCATGGGTTGGGCAATAAGTTTCCTTTATTAATTCAACAAACTTGGACCATCCCAAGTTGTACAGGTGTACCTTACCTGTTGATTGAATCATGTCCTTCCACCATGTTAGGGCATCGCCCTTGAAGGATTGTGATACATACTTGACCACATCCTTTTCAGCACAACTGCTGATGTCAACGATAGTCTCCATTTCGTCTAGCCACTTTAGAGCTTCTACGGCTCATTTTCCCCATTAAAGTCTCGGGGTTTACAGGAGACAAAGTATTTATAGGTACACCCGTCTTTAGCAGAACGGGACCTATCAGCAAAGTCTGCTATCCTTGGATCACTCTTCGTATTTGAAGAGTGAACAGAGCTCTCTTTATGAGCTGAAGATGGTGGAATAGATAGGGGTCTAGAGCGAGTGGCACTCGGCTCTCTTAGCCTTTCTATGGCCTTACTCACGGCCCTTTCCACAGCCGCATCAATGCGAGCTTGGAAATCATTATCATTATTTATGGCTATATTTTCGGCGTCTTTGACGTTCCGATGGCTACTTTGTGCCTCATTGGAATTAGCCATTTTTCAAAGCCTTGGTTCTATAAACCAAATAAAATTTCTCTTAGCCATGGTATAATAACCATATCGGCTTTTTAAACATTGGATATAAGAAAATCCATTGCCTATACTAGTGTGAATAACATCACAACTTTTAGGCTTAATATAACTATATTTGGCCTAGGTCTTAATAGGACCATCATAGGAAAATTACAATTTGGACGGAGTCCATTTATTATTAGACATACGATCACAGTGTCACAACTGTCATAACAATTATATAGCACATAGGATTGTCATCAAGGACATCTTAATATATGGCACATAGGCATGTCACTAATGGACATAGGATATGACAGTTAGGCCTGTCAGTAATGGACATATAATAGGGCACATAGGCACAATATTGCTAGTGGATGTTTAATTATCATCGCACTAATGATAGTAGCCGGGATCAAATAGATCACATGGGCTTTATAGAATAGATCATAACCCGAAAGGGTAATACATCATTAATGGATGTTTAATCACCGCACTGGTGATACTAGCCGGGATCACACAGATCACAAAGGCTATATAACCAGGATCAAATAGATCACAAGGGTTATATAAAATACATCTATAATGGATGTTCAATCACCGCACTGGTGATACTAGTCGAGATCAAACAAATCACAAGGGCTTTTTAGCTGGGATTAAATAGATCACAAAGGCTATATAACCGGGATCAAATAGATCACAAGGGTTATATAAAATACATCTCTAATGGATGTTCAATCACCGCACTGGTGATACTAGCCGAGATCACACAGATCACAAGGGCTTTTTAGCCGGGATAAAATAGATCACAAAGGCTATATAACTGGGATCAAATAGATCACAAGGGTTATATATAATACATCTTTAATGGATGTTCAATCACCGCACTGGTGATATTAGCCGGGATCACACAGATCACAAGGGCTTTTTAGCCGGGATCAAATAGATCACAAAGGCTATATAACCGGGATCAAATAGAGTTATATATAATACATCTCTAATGGATGTTCAATCACCGCACTGGTGATATTAGCCGGGATCACACAGATCACAAGGCCCTTTTAGCCGGGATCAAATAGATCACAAGGGCTATATAACCGGGATCAAATAGATCACAAAGGTTATATAAATACATCTCTAATGGATGTTCAATCATCGCACTGGTGATATTAGCTGGGATCACACAGATCACAAGGGCTTTTTAGCCGGGATCAAATAGATCACAAAGGCTATATAACCGGGATCAAATAGATCACAAGGGTTATATATAATATATCTCTAATGGATGTTCAATCACCGCACTGGTGATATTAGCCGGGATCACACAGATCACAAGGCCCTTTTAGCCGGGATCAAATAGATCACAAAGGCTATATAACCGGGATCAAATAGATCACAAGGGTTATATATAATACATCTCTAATGGATGTTCAATCACCGCACTGGTGATATTAGCCGGGATCACACAGATCACAAGGCCCTTTTAGCCGGGATCAAATAGATCACAAGGCTATATAACCGGGATCAAATAGATCACAAGGGTTATACAAAATACATCTCTAATGGATGTTCAATCACCGCACTGGTGATATTAGCCGTGATCACACAGATCACAAGGGCTTTTTAAGGTTAGGACATAGTCCATTACCTTGAAGGCTAGCGTGATTCCTCAAGTCACACTACCAAGAGTATGCTCATTACTTAAATGTTAACATAAGAGGATCTTAATGGTTGATTATAAGTCCCGGTCGCATTGACCTTAATGACTTGGAGGCTTGAACTTAGTCCACCACCTCTAGATAGAAGGATAACTTCCCTTAACTATCATATATTTGGCCAAATATGTAGTCTGTGCCACTTGGCAATAATCAAAACCATTAAGATCTTTTTGGAATTATATCGCAGAGCATAAATTTCGAATAAAATCGATACGCTCGTTTTCAAGAGGATTAATACATATATATATATAATTCCAAAGTACTTCATTAAATTTCCATAAGAAATACTTGAAACAAATAAATGAAACTGATTGTCCATGCAAGGACTAAAAGAAACAAAATGTCCACGCAGGGACTAAAGAAATAATAATGTCCACGCAGAGACTACATATAATAAAAAAGACTTCACTCGTCTTTCTTTCCCTTGACTAGTTTGGAGAGTTTCTTGAAGAACTTATTTGTCTTCTTCTCCGTTTTCTCCGCCTGCTGCTGCATCTCTTTCATTCTTTCTAAGGCTTCATTGATGGCCTCAAGTGGTGGCGGGGGTTGTGGCATAACCAGATACTAGTACCCATAAGTTGGATACCCAGTCGGTGGATAAGTAGGTGGGAAAGGAGACGAGTAAAGTGCGTTGTGCATAACCGCCTGCATGTATGGGTCTTGCGACCATGCTTGATAGTCTACCGGTGTAGACGAGTTAAAAGGATCATATCCAGACGTGTCTGGATATTTAGGGATTGGGTTAGTATAACCCGATGGTGGTGGTTGAACTGTAGGTTGGTGTTGGTTCCACTATAGGTGGAACATTAGAGGGTCCACCCATTTGTGGGTCCTCTTGAATGGTGGGGTAAGAATTGGGCAAAGGTGGCAGCGATCTCGACCTTTGTCCGGCACGTACTGACATACGTGCTCCACGCTTCCTCCTTGGTGGCTCAGGTGGTTGTTGAGGTTGGTCCACGGGTTCCATGTGGACATCTTCTTGAACTGGGGGTGGTTGAGAGTGATGGGAAGGTGTGTGGGCAAAGGTGAATTGATTCCAGCATTGGTCCCACTCGTTAGGACCTTGGTAGGGCAATCCGGCATATGAGTTTGAATTGCTCGAAATTTCAATGGGATGCGCATTTGATCCCGATGGTGGCATCTCCGGGTCGGAGTCCTCGTCCATAGGATGTGGCTGATCCAACTGATTTTGGTCGGCTGGAGGTGTATTAAAATAATGGTTGGGGTTAAATTCGTCATGGTAGGAGTGATGAGAATGGGAATGGTGAGAATGGTAAGAATGGTGTGAGTGGTAAGAATTTTAGGAATGTGAAGGTGAATGTCTATTAGAGACGGAACGTCTCGCAGGTTGCCAAGGAGACGAATCTCCTGCTTCTTGGTAAGCATCAGAATTATGGGGTTGAGGGGGAATACGCCCTGATGGTCCTCCTCTCATTGGACCTTTTCCTCGTCCACTTTGTCCTCGTACACGTGGCGGCATTTTCCGGTTAGAAATCAATTTAAAAACAATACTAATACCTTAATAATGAAATGAGTAATCCTAGGTCAATGCCTAGACTCGGAAGTCTAAGGAATGTGCTCGTGTAAGTTTGAGACTAAACACAAAAGGCTAGCGTTTAATTCTCTCAAACGTTGGCTCTGATACCAACCCTGTCACACCCCGGATTTCCAACCCTAAAATCCAAACACTGGTGGGCCGGGGTGGGGAGTATCATGACGTAAGTTGATAACATCATTCTCAATTAAACATAGCACAGCGGAAGTCTTGGAGTAAAATTACTATTACAAACCGAAATATTCGAAATCTAAAATAATATACAGGCTCGTAATAGAAGATCCACAGGCGGATCGTAAAATGTACATAGAAAGAATATAAAACAGACTTTAGGCAGATCTAAGGATTTACAAGATCCTCTTATTCTCTACCGAACTGTTTCCGGCCTATTTCGCATTATACATGCAGATTAGCCTTTGGAAGATACGTCAACTTACGCTGGTAAATACACCCAACAGACTCATTTTGAAAACATTAAAAATGATTTTAAGTGCAAACGGCACAAATCTTTTATTAACGTAGGAAGGTTAACCTTGCAATGGACCGTGCAATAATAATTTACCGTATCCCAAGTCCTTATAGGGAAAATAAGTCGAGAGTATTTACCTGAGCTAGTCTTCTTTTAATTTTATTAACTCAGCCGTATTCAAAATGAGCTAAGTGCAGATAGCATTTACCGGCAAGTCTCTTGTCTGGATTATGGCATAAACTAACCAATTAAATACTAACGGTCTTATTTAAGTCATAGAGTTAGACCGACTAGCGTACTTGATCAAAACGTATGACGCTAGATTAAACGATGATTGGATAGAATGTAGTTTAATCCCAACAAGTACCTTGACTTTTTTAATATGGGTAAACTATTAACATTCTGGATTTTGAGACTTAAATGACAAGGTTAAACCCGTTTCGGTTAATTTCCGTAAAATAGTTACATATACGTAACTATGCGCTCAATAGCGATATCGGGTAACCGGATAAGTCATGGAGAAGTTCTATATGCCATTATACTTTAAATAAGTTAAGATATCAGTATGATATCAACTTGTATGCCCGTTAAGGTTTTAAAACGAAATTATGCCTTATAGCGGCATTTTGGTAATTTTATACATAGTTTATAAATTATTTGGGATTCTGAGTTTATAACATGTACCTACTGTAAATATGTTTAAAAAAAGTTCTAAGATCAGTAGGTATCAAGTTTTGGTCAATAATATGGTTTAAAACCATATTATGCGCCGAAACGACGCTTATGTCGTAAAATGACGTTTTTAAATGATGTTTACGAAAATTGACATTTGGATCAGATTAAAATGTTTAAAATATTTTATTTAATATAACATATCAGTAGATAAATGATTTACGTTGAAAAGATTTGATTAAAACTATTTTATAAGCCACAGGGGCTAAAACCGTCATTATCGACATAGTTTGAGGACTTGCTTGAAAACTCAGTTTATAACTTAGTTTAACATCCCAAATAATCCTACTTATAATATTACATCAGTAGAAACTCATTTTCAAGTTCTTACCATTTAAAACCTTGTATTATGTAAAAAAATGCATTTTTGTTAAAAAATGGCATAATTATGGAACTTGTGCATAAACTTAGATTCTGATTATGATCATGTAATATAACCTTAGAGGGTTATACTACACTATATTATGATCATAATACAACTTTAGATCAGTAGGTAACTAGTCTAAATCGGGTCAGAATCGAAAGTCAAAGCAGAAGTCAAACTTCGCGACTTTCGGTTGCGAACCGACCCTAGAACTGAAATTGACGAGCCGAACATGCTCTTACATGTTCTAATAATTATTAACAACTTGTTTAAGTGTAAAAACATGTTTCATAACATATATAAGATAAATTTATGATTTTTCCGAAAAATGGCCTGTTTGACTTTTTAATAACATAACTTTGACCCGTCAATTGGTCTAGCAAACGTGATCTTCAGAAGGTGCCCTTTATAGGGATTAACACATACCTTATTACGATCACTTAGCCATGTTCATTTCGAACAATGGCTGGACCATAATGGTCTTAACCGAAAGTCAAAGCGTTTGGCGTAAAACGCTTGACTTTTGGTTATAGAAGCCTATAAATGAAAATGCAAGAGTAAGGAACACTTACAAGAGGTTCCTACAATGCAAGAGAACTAAGTTGGATGCTCCTTTCAGCTAGGAACTTCCAGAGGAGGGAGAAGAGTTATGTTTAAGAAAGGTGCAAGTTGGAATGAACACTTGAACACCTATTTATAGTTGGCGAACTCAAAGGAGGTGAAGCCAGGTGTTTAGGGGAGTAAGAAGAAGCTTACAAGTGTCCCAAAACGTGGCATTGCAGTTTAGAGAAGCCATGGTTTCGAATTGAATGGTTGTGGAGTTTTGCTTGACCTCCGAACAATTTTTCTGCAGCAGAGCCTGTCTCGCGGGGCGCGAGAGACACGGGCCATGTATCTCGCGGCCCGCGACCGCCCCATGGCCATTTCCAAAGTTTGACACTTTTAACCCCTGAACTATATAAAGCATCTAAAGGCCTTCTAAAACACCTTTTAGCACTTTTAGCCCTCCATAGCCAATACTTGGCATACCCGGGATTATGCCCGGACATTGTTGAGCTCTCGGTTTGTTAAAAGGTCCTCAGAGGTATAAATTAACATGTTGACACTTTTAATCCCTCCATTATCCAACTTTCACATATTTACAAAGTTGAACCCTCTCGTCCAACAAATGACACGTATGAGAGTTAGGACTTCACAATGTATCACTCAGAGGCTTATTAAAAGCATGTTGATTCCGATGTCACTCAGAGGCTGGGCATGTTGACATATCAGTCACTCAGAGGCCAAGTTTCAAGCATGTTGACGTATCAGTCACTCAGAGGCTAATGATTTAAGCATGTTAACATATCAGTCACTCAGAGGCTATTATTTATGCATGTTGACATCGGTTCGTCACTCAGAGGCTCAACTTGAACATGCTGATGCCTTTAGTCCTTATTGGTCTTTAATAGACTATATTAAAAATACAACACGTGTCACTATACTATTGGACACGATTTTACAGGGTGTTACATGAGTATTCATATTGTAGAGACAACTTTTGTGTGATTACATAAGTAATGTTCAGTCATGGCTTCAGATACATATTTGTTAGCCATGTAAATGTTCAAAGCTATGAATAAACAAAAGAACTTATTGGTTGTTGATTCATATATCGGTGGTTACTATTTACTATCATAACGGTGTTATAGTATTTATGACAACGCCAGGAACATTTAATGCATGTTGGCAAGTTATGGGTGTTGCCCGCTTTTGGAGTAACGTGCTTCAACCTATACTCACATTTGGAACAACTTGGTTTGGAGTGGTGTGCTCCGGGAATATTTGCGTCTGGATTGACTTGGTCTGGAGTGGTGTGCTTCCACAATATTCATGCCCAAATTGACTTGACTTGACCTGTTAGATGGACTTGACGTCTAGGAACTGCGATCATCTCTACCCTTGAAATGAAATTCCATCCTTCCATCCCAATGCATAGCACATGGAGCTCAAACCTTGTTTTCCATCAATAGTCATGAGAGGTTTCATTTTCTTTTACAAAACAAAAATTACATGAGGTCCTTGTTTGCTAGTTTGTGAATTTAAAAGGATCAATTACAGAAAGTAAGCATAATTACACGACTACACGTTACAACAAATCTATTTGACCCGGACCCGGACTCGGACTCTTACGCCCGATTCGTACAAAAACAGGAGGTTTCCACTTTATCCATCTTTTTGAATCAACCCCCAAACACACGAGAGCTAGGGTTTTGACCAAAGCTACCGGAAAAGTTATCGGAGATGGATGCATCAACGGAGAAGAATACTCCTCAATCGGAGTACGATTCATCTGAAGACCGTGAACGACAATCGCGCGAGCTCAAAGCTGGTTTGCATCCCCTCAAGGTACTTCTGGATATGCTTACTTACATATGTGTTTAGTTGTTTCTTTTGGGATTATTACATGATGGAGCAATAGTGTTATAATTCTGATATCAAATAGGTTATTTGCAACCGGATGTTGTTCTTTGTTTCAATGTTTTTATTATTAATTAGTTTCTGCGATGAATTCATGACAAATCGATTGAACATGAAGAAAGAAATGCTTGCGAAGTTAAAGCATGCTTTGGAAATGAATTGCTATTTCAGTTGAATTGGATGTGTCAGTAATCTGTCAGGCAGTTGTTTCATTTGAGAAGTCTAAATAAATAGCTTCCTACTTAGATTAGATTAGGATATACTGTTTATATATGAAGTTATCTGTTGAACTCTATTAGTGAAGTGTATAAAACTAGCTTTAATCTGTTGTCAATTGAGCCTGGCGTTTGGCGACGCCTTACTGCCTTAAGGGTGTTTGGCAACTTCTGGATGGTTAAGTGCTGAACCAGTAAGAGGTCTGAACCATTAAGAGTCAGTATAATGCTTAACTGTTCGGAGGCAAATGTCTGATCAATTCAGATTATAGGTCTTAACCATTCAGACTTAGTATAATGCTTAACCATTCAGAGGCAAATGTCTGAACCATTCAGACATCTACTCACGAAACAAACATCTGAACCATTAAATGCTGAACCAATAAGAGGTCTGAACCATTAAGAGCTAAACGAATAGCCCCTTAGTATTGTGATCGGACGGAGTAACTCAGGCGTCATTTCTGTTTATATTGTTTGATGACAAATGACAGAGATCGTCACTCGTTAGCTATCTCATTATAATGCTTTTATATGCTGTGAAAAGGTAAACCTTGCTTGAGACGTTTACTTCACAAGTTATCTTAGATATCAGATTATCAGGTTTGCAGCCAGAGTATAGATCTTCAGTTGTTTGGATTGAATGGGCTAAGTGCTATCGGTTTATATCTTCTTGCATGATTTTTTGCTGTTTATTGCCATCTTTTAAAGTTTGCACCACACTATTGTTGATTGTGCCTGTTTATATGTACCCAACAGAACAAGTTTGTATTTTGGTACACCCGCCGCACACCTGGAGTTCGTACTCAGACATCATATGAGGACAATATAAAGCAGATAATGGACTTTAGCACGGTAAGATATCATCAACATATTCTTTAGATGCAAAATTGGCGGATATGTTTGTTGACCAATAGGTCTTGCATGAACTACAGGTCAAAGGTTTTTGGGTGTGTTATTGTCACTTGGCTCGCCCATCATCCTTGCCAAGCCCAACTGATTTGCATCTTTTCAAACAGGGGATTCGTCCATTATGGGAGGTACAGAGGATATTTAAACTCTTACCGGTTGTCAGTTAATTATTACTATCAATTCTTCCCCACTTAAAGTTAACCATTGATGAATAATTATTTGGTTTTGTCTGATCACTGGTATCGTAGGATGCTGCTAACTGCAATGGCGGTAAGTGGATCATACGGTTTAAGAAGGCTGTCTCGGGACGTTTCTGGGAGGATTTGGTAAGGAAGAAAAGCTATATATTTGTGTGTGTGAGACGCTTGTGTGCATGGTTTATACCGTCTCTTTAATGGTTCTATTATTTTCGCGTGGTAGCATGTTTTTCATGGCACTTAATAGTAATTGAACCAATATTAACTGAACCAAGCCAATATTAACCGATAACCGACACAACCGATAGTTATGGTTATGAAGCTTTGTATAACCGAACAGACGCTCATGGTTACAGTTATGGAGTATTTACCGATAACCGACACAACCGATAGTTATGGTTATGAAGCTTTGTTTAACCGAATAGACGGTCATGGTTAAAGTTATGAAGCTTTGGTTAACCGATATAACCGAGACCGAACCGAACTTGTAATGTTAAGTCTATATAATCAACATTCAAATAAGAGATTGTTGTCTGTTAGGTCAGTTTTCTTCTGTTTCTTGATCAAGGAGTAAGGACCCGTAATTTTATATCACGCGAACCATGTGACAATATGTATTTGGGCTGTAGCCACATTGTTTTGATACTTGTCTCCATTTTCAGTTGTAATTTATTGCATATGAATATTCCAAGTCAAGCAACTCTTTACTGTTTTCTTGTCGGTGCGGGTCCCAGGTTTTAGCATTGGTAGGTGATCAACTTGATTACAGTGATAACATATGTGGGGTTGTGTTGAGCATCCGTTTCAACGAGGATATACTGAGCGTATGGAACCGAAATGCATCTGATAATCAGGTAAAACTTACCCAACACTTCATATTATCTTCGTATGTTTACTTTACTAATGTATCCAAACAAGTTTGACATGTTTTGTTGTTTAAGTTATATTGATTTTTTTGAACTTGTAATAAGGTGGTGATGGCTTTAAGGGACAATATAAAACGACACCTGAAGCTTCCACATGGATACGTTATGGAATATAAGCCACATGATGCTTCGTTGCACGACAATTCATCGTATCGGAACACTTGGTTGAGAGGATAGACAAGAAGACTAGCCTTGCTGCTCTTGAAATGCTTATGATGGCGAACATTTGGGTAATTGGTACAAGACTACAAGTTAAACATGTTGCGCTGTTGGTTGTATCTTTTTAAATGATATTTTCTTTAATCTAAGCATCTCATGATAATATGTTGAACATTTGAATTATGTTGAACATTTAGTTAACAAATGACTAATCATGAGAACATGTGAATGATTAACAAGATTTTTACTTGAAAAAATTCAGAATAATAGGTTGATAATTTTTGGATTATTAATAAGACTAGATTTTTGGTTTGTTGCTTGTAATCACTGTGGGTGTTATAAACATGTTGGAGTCGACTAAACCATACAAACATAAGCAAAAGCAAGTCGACTGGTTTGAATGGTTTTAGATCCAAATAGTTTGGCTCATGGTCCTTGGTTCATGTTTTATTAATCATACTAGTTTAACAAACAAAATGATAATTTAGTGTTTCTTTTAATATGTTTTTAATAAAATAGTTATAAGACAAAAGGTTAATGGGTTATAGGCCAAAAGTTTCGTGCTATTTAGGTGTAAAAGAGTGACATTTAGGTGTAAAAGAATATTGTTACAAAAACAACTTCGACCGACAAGTTTTTGTTAGGGAAATCAAGATTATGAACATTGACTAAAGAGAAAAATACAAAATAAACATAGAAAGCGGCTAGGCCGCGGAGGTTTCACAAAAAAAAAAACAAACAAACAAACAAGAGGATGCAAAAGGTGACACTTTGTTGAAACGACTAGGGTTAGCGAAAACAGATGAGACCTAGTGGTTATCCCCGGCCTCTTCTTTAAAAAAATGTTTTAATCTTTAAAAAACAACAAAGAAAAGGTTTGAAAAATAAAAGGAATGAAACACCAAGGGACACGTCTATTTCCTCTACAAAAGGCTACGTATCAGCATATCCTTGGCCGTTAGTGAGTCCTTAATCTGAGGAAACCCCGACAACCTCGTTTCAAGTATCACCTAGGCGGATTTAGAAAACTTTCATAGGGGTAACGTTTTAAAAGAAAGGGGTAACGAAATCGAAAAAACGTCAAATTTTTTCAAAATTTACATCCAATGGAGCGCAAAAAAGCAGCGGAGGCTACCCTTATACAATGGTACATCCGCCAACCTTGTATGTGTTCTTGTTTTTCATAAAACCCTTACAGCATAACCATTTTCTATATTTATTTTGACGTTTTGTCTCATATAAATGGTATATGTTGTCATTTTCCCATTGAATTAACATAACTGGACATCTAAAACTCTGGATCAGCGAACAAGTTTTACTTCTCGACCGATCATCACATGTTGCCCCAAGTAAAACCCACAAAAATCCGATCTTTATCAACGATGATCAGTATCCCCATACCTTCCAATAATCCCATACAACAAGTCGAAACAATTTCCTCATTGTTAGAACCCGAATCCGACACCACATATATACCCCAACTGGATAATCCTCATTCTCTAGACGATGCTACATACACAAAACTGGTTCAATCATCCACACACTCACGGTGTTCAACCCATGGCAAACTCGTACAATCACACATGATTAAAACCGGTTACACCCCATGTTTGTTCTTACACAATACCCTTATGAACATGTACTTAAAATGTAATGAACCAAACTTAGCTCTCCAAGTGTTCGACGAAATGCCTGAACGAAATATTGTTTCTTGGAACTCATTGATTTCTGGGTATACTCAATTGGGTCAGTATGTTAGTGCGAAAGAAGTGTTCCGCGAAGCTCGGATTGAAAATGTTAATGTTAGTAAGTATACGTATGCGAGCCTGCTTAGTGTATGTGCGCGAACCGGTGATTTGGAGTTAGGGAAGGTCATACACGGGTTGATTGTTGTAAGTGGTGTTGGCGTAGATGCATTTTTGAGTAATCCACTTGTGGGTATGTATTCTAAGTGTGGGAGGGTGGATCAAGCGCGGAGGGTGTTTGATAAATGTGATGGGTTAGATGACGTTTCATGGAACTCGATGATTGCTGGTTATGTTAAAGCTGGTTTACACCATGAAATGTTGCAAATTTTGGTTAAAATGCATCGAAGTGGAGTGAAATTCAGTAGCTATGTGTTGGGGAGTGTTCTTAACGCGTGTTGTTCACGTTTCGATTTTTCTTTACTATGGGGAAAGTTACTACACGCGTGCTCTGTGAAGCTAGGTTGGGATCTTGATGTTATTGTCGGGACTGCATTACTTGACATGTATGCGAAAACCGGGGATTTAAATGATGCGGTTTTGGTTTTTAATCTTCTTCGTGACAAAAATGTGGTGATGTATAATGCGATGATAGCTGGGCTGCTTCGCGGGGAGGATATTAACGATGAATTAGTGAAAAAATCGTTAAATCTTTTTATTAATATGCAAAGGCATGGGTTAAAGCCTTCAGAGTTTACATTCTCAACAAACGTTAAAGCTTGTATCGCGTTTCGAGATTTGGAGTTTGGGAAACAAATTCATGCACATGTTATCAAAAACAATCTTCTGTCTGATGAGTACATTGGAAGTGTTCTTGTGGAGTTCTACTCTTCGTGGAGCTTAACGAATGATGCGTTGAGTTGTTTTGATTCGACTTATAAACGAGACGTCGTGATATGGACATCGATGATCATGGGCCACGCCCAAAACGGTGAATATGAACAGGCGTTAGGCGTTTTCGGTGACCTTCTTACTTTCGGGTTAAAACCAGATGAATTCACGGTTTCAACCGTGCTGAGTGCTTGTGCTAATTTGGGTGGTGTGCGATATGGTGAGCAGATTCAAAGTTATTCGGTTAAAACCGGAATTACAAAGTCGAGTGTGGTTGTAAATTCTTTGATATACATGTACGCAAAGTCGGGTGACATAGATTCTGCAAATTGGATGTTTGAGGTGGCTGATAAATTCGATGTGGTTTCATGGAGTGTGATGATATGCAGTGCTGCATATCATGGATGTGCAAAGGAAGCTTTGACCATCTTTGATTCGATGATAAGTAGCGGGATTGCACCGAATGACGTGGCGTTTCTGGGAGTTCTTACCGCGTGTAGTCACGGAGGGCTTGTTGATGAAGGATTCAGGTTACCAGTTTACTCATGACTTTGTTATAGTGGTCAAACAGGTTGGGTAACTAGTCAAAACAAGTCAGGTCGTTGGGTTTACCCAATTCATAACTAATTAACGCGTTAATAATGATTACAAAAACAATATTCTTACTGCAAAAGTGCAAATGCAGGTTCCTATTTAGGGTTAAACTTCTAGGTAACTGTTTCGAGATGCCGAGGGAGTGTCGCATAAAAAAGTCAACCTGGTCAAAGTTTATGGCACATCAGACAAACCAAGTAGAGATTAGGCAAAATGCCCTTTTCATCCCTGAGGTTTGGCCAATTTTGTGACTTTTGTCCAAAGGTTTGCTTTTCCACATATGGATCCAAAAGGTTTGAAATCATGCCATTTTCATCCGACTCGTTAACTCCATCCATTTTTTTCCGCTGAGTCAGGGGTATCTCCGTCTTTTTTGCTAACTTAAAGGGCAATTCGGTCTTTTTCAGGGGTATTCGGTCTTTTTACATAAAGTGAAAAAGACCGAATTGCCCTTTAAGTTAGCAACAAAGACGAATATACCCCTGACTTAACGGAAAAATGGATGGAGTTAACGAGCCGGATGAAAATGGCAATATTTCAAACCTTTTGGATCCAGATGCAGAAAACAAACCTTTGGACGAAAGTCGCAAAACTGGCCAAACCTCAGGGACGAAAATGTCATTTTGCT
This sequence comes from Scalesia atractyloides, assembly GCA_947069175.1. NCBI lineage: Eukaryota > Viridiplantae > Streptophyta > Magnoliopsida > Asterales > Asteraceae > Scalesia > Scalesia atractyloides. The sequence goes on from CAMTDV010000003.1 coordinate 88,694,563, forward strand.
CTAATAGAAAATCTTTTTTTAACTTTAATATTTTCCCTTTAATTAAATATAACCAAGTTAATAATTTTTTAATAAACTGATTCCAGAGGTCTTATGCATATTATAGGTGACTTTCGACCCGTTTGACTTGTTTCCCTCTCAGTTAATTTTTTTTGGTTAGACCATTTGACTTGTTTGAGATAAAACCCAACCCAGATTGACTCTCATAAGTAAACGGGCCAAAATAGTGACCATTCCTTCATATATGTTTTATCATGATGTAAATCACTAACTATATTTTTCAACGGGCCAGATGTTATGAAACAATGAAGAGAGACTATGGTATTACACCAACCGAAAAACACTGTGCATGCATAGTAGATCTATTCGGACGTGCTGGAAGACTATCCGATGCTGAATCGTTTATCATCAAGTCGGGTTTTAGCCACGCGCCTGTAATGTGGCGGTCGCTACTGAGTTCCTGTAGGATTCATAAGAACACGGAGATCGGGAAGCGTGTAGCCGAGAGGTTAATCAAACTTGAGCCACACGCATCTTCAGCTTACGTGCTCCTTTACAACATCTACAACGATGCCGGAATGGAAACACATGCTACAAAAGTACGAGACTTGATGACTGACCGTCGGATCAAGAAAGAACCCGGTTTGAGTTGGATCGAGGTGGGAAACCGGGTTCATTCGTTTCTGGTCAGTGATAAATCGCACCCTCAAAGTGAAACAATATATGGAAAGTTAGACGATGTGCTCGAGAAAATAAAGAAAATCGGTTATGTTGACGGGAAGAATAGCAATGGTTTATCGGTAAATCACCATAGTGAAAAGTTAGCAGTTGGTCTAGGCTTGATAAGTTTGCCTTTATCGGCTCCTGTAAGAGTGATGAAGAACTTAAGAGTATGCCAAGATTGTCATACTGTAATGAAACTGATCTCGAAGGTCGAAAACCGGGAAATAATTCTACGAGACCCGATTCGGTTTCATCGGTTTAGAGATGGAACTTGTTCTTGTGGGGATTATTGGTAACAATCAAAGGGATAAAATGGTAATTTTCGATCTTTCATATCGTGTACTTCATTCTAGGGGTGACTGGGTGAGTATGGAGTGGGTCGGTTTGGTTATGGGTTAAGACCGAACATATAAATTTCTATAGCCGGTCGGTTTCGGCTATAAACAGTTCGGTTTATTCAGCCATTGGAATAGATGGTTCGGTTAATGCGGCTAACTGCGGCTTTGGACGTGGGTGGCTTCAAGCTAATCTTATTTAAAAAAAGTCAATTATGTAAAGGGTCAAATGAAATATTAGCATTTTTTCTATTTATAAATGATAATGAGTGAAAACTAATATGTTATTTATAAAGAGAATATAACGAAACTTTTCCGACATGAAATAGATTATCTATAAAATAATTAAGGGTTTTTAGTGTCTGGTTCAGTTAATTCAATTATTTATACTCATATAAACCAACTGAACCATAATATTGGTTATCAAAATTTATCATAACTGATTAATTGAACCATCGGTTTCTTAGTTGGTTTCGGTTATTTTAGTTATTTTGGTCAGTTTTCTGGTCAGCCCTGTTTCATTCAAAATCAAAGGATGTTTGAAATTTTAAGACAAGTTTTGTGGAATAACAAGGTACGGTTTGTATAATTTTCTGTATATCTATATATAGCTAGAGGTATTCCATAACTATTGCTTTTCCAATCAAATTTTCGAACTGAACCTATATAATAACCAACAATTTTTGTTGTTTATTCATCAGTACAAACGGTTTAATAAACGTTTTCCTCTTTTTCTTTTCCGTCTCCCTCGCGAAACGATATCGTAGCATATCGTTTCACAGAGAGATCAAGAAAGAAAAAGAGGAAAAAGATATTGTAGCATAGCGTTTCACCGAGAGATCAAGAAAGAAAAAAGAGGAAAAATGAGAGAAATCGTAAGCATACATCTCGGACAAGCCGGAATTCAAGTTGGAAATTCCTGTTGGGAACTCTATTGCCTTGAACATGGCATTCAACCTGATGGACTTATGCCTAAGTACGTATACTTTCACTCTTTTATATTTATTATTATTATCATCATTATTATATTTTGTCTAATAGGGCTGTAAACGAACCGAACATTTAGCAAACAGTTCGTGCACCGTTCGGCGGGAAGTTCGTTTATGTTCATTTGTTTAATAAATGAACAAACACGAATAAGAAATTATGTCCGATAAGTTAAACAAATGAACATGAACACGGGTTGCGTTCGTCTGTTTACGTTCAATAATGTGTTCGTTTTTGTTCGTTCATTTAAAGGGGTTTTTATGTTATTATTTTAGTTTTTAAAATTCGAAACCACAGTTATACTATACGCCTCCGCCAGCATCCATCATTTGTTTATTTCAATTTCGGTTTGTGTTAAACTTGACAAACTTCTTAGTTTTTGTGTTAATTATGTTAAGTATTTATTTATTTTTGGTGGATTCTCCATAATCATTCTGATGAAAAATGCAGAATGTATTTTTAAATGAATATATAACATTTGTTTGAGTTCATTTATGCTCATGAACATTTGTTTGTGTTCATTTGTGTTTGTCTACGTTCGGAAAAAAATCATGAACAGTTCACGGACATGTTCATTTCCTTAATGTTCGAACACGAACAAGAAATCTTCTTCGGTAAGTGTTCATGAACATGTTCAATCCTTAATGTTGTTCATGTTCGTTCGGTTCGTTTACAGCCGTACTATCTAGTGTTGTTAAAAGTTTAAAGTAGACTAGACTGGTCAAAACAATGTAATAATTTTCTACCATTGGAATGCAGCAATACGTCAAACGATTCCTTCGGGACCTTCTTCAGCGAAGGCAGAAGAGGAAAGTACGTCCCCAGGGCTGTATATCTTGATCTTGAACCCATGGTGATCGACGAAGTTAGAACCGGGAGTTACAGGAAGCTCTTCAATCCGAACCAACTCATTTCCGGTAAGGAGGATGCAGCCAGTAACTTCGCAAGAGGACATTACACGGTGGGAAGAGAATTCATCGATCAATGTGTTGATCGTGTGAGAAAACTAGCCGACAATTGCAGTAATCTGCAAGGGTTTATGGTTTTCAACGCCGTCGGTGGTGGCACCGGTTCTGGTTTAGGATCCTTGCTCCTAGAACGCTTGTCTGGCGAGTATGGGAAGACGTTGAAACTTGGGTTCACCATATTCCCATCTCCAAAGGTAAAGCACACGGTTGAGCAAACTAATTTTCCCTACGGGTGTAAACGAGCCAAGCTACTCATGAGATACTTGAAATCGGCTCGCTAAAAGCTCGAATCTAGCTGAGCATAAACAGGCCTGAACCCGAGCCTAGAAATAAGCTTATTTAGAGCCCGGGCTCAATTATAGAGCTTAAGCCGGCTCACAAGGATTTATTAAATATATATTTATCTCATAATTAAATTTATGATAAAAATTACTAAATAATATATATTAGAGTAACTTTCCAAAATCGTCCATGAGGTTTAGTCATTTTTGCCTATTTCAACCAAAATGATTTTCTTATGCAATTGAGTCCTTCAGATTTGCGTTTTATTGCCATTCATCCTTGAGTTTGGCACTTTATTGCGACTTTTGTTCCCCAGAATTTGGCCCTCAGGGACGAAAGTCGCAAAAGTGGTCAAACCTCAGGGACAAAAATGGCATTTGCTCTATATATTATTTTATATATAGAAGTTATAATTATAAATATATACAAATAATAGTTGCCTAGCTCAAGCTTAAACGACCTCGGGATTGGCTTGTTTACACACCTAAAATTTGCAATAATTTTTTGTTGTAACATCTCATTTTATGCATCTTGTTGCGGAATTCTAGGTTTCCACTGCAGTTGTGGAGCCTTACAATGCTGTGTTAGCGACTCATTCGATGATCGAGCACACAGACATCGTGGTGCAGTTAGACAATGAGGCCATATATGATATATGCAGGAAAGGTTTACGCCTCGAAAAGCCATCTTACCGGAACCTGAATCGCTTAATATCTCAAACGATCTCATCGTTAACGACTTCATTGAGGTTTAATGGATCCATGAACGTCGATATTTCAGAATTCCAAACAAATCTCGTCCCGTTCCCACGGATCCACTTCATGCTTTCATCATACGCACCGGTGATCTCAGCGTCGCGAGCCTACCACGAGCTCAACTCAGTTCCTGAAATCACAAATGCCGTATTCGATCCGTCTAACATGATGGCTAAGTGCGACCCGAGGAAAGGGAAATACATGGCGTGTTGCCTAATGTACCGTGGAGACATTGCTCCAAAGGACGTTAACACGTCTGTTGGATCGATCAAAACGAAAAAGACGGTTCAATTCGTCGACTGGTGAGTTTAATTGAATTTGAAATAGTTGTGTAACCGAGCCAATCCGCTCGTGATCTACTCGAGATCGGCTGGCTAGAAGCTTGAATCGAGCGGAGCTTAAACGAACTCGAGCCTGAGCTCTAGCTAAAAAATAAGTTTGTTTAATAAGCGAGCACAAGTCCAAAGCTTCACTTATCGAGCTCGAGCTGGTTAGCGAGCCTAAACGAGTCTATTATTATATAATTTTTAATTAATATATAATATAAAAAATATATTTATATAATAATCATTACTTTTTTTATCGGCTAATGTTACCCCTTTTACACTAATAATTCTAATTATTCCCCCTTGCCTAGGTATGACCTCCCCGATAAGGCCATGTTTAGTGGTCAAGCCCCATAAGGGGGGTTATATAACTTGAGTTTATAGTGGAAAGGGGGTTATATAACCCCTTAAATTATACTTACATATGTATGTAAATATGTGTGTGAGAGCCCAAATAACATCACTTAGTTATATTTTTGTGAGAATTCGATTTGGGCTGCATATAACGCCGCCCGTAATGGTGTTTCTAGGCTCTATGGAGCGCCATGTTATCCTATGGCGTGATATACCACCCCACTACGGAGGGTCTAAGAGGCATGTGCCTCTATCAAGTGGGTTACACCACTTTGGCATATAATAATCATTATTATACATAAGACTATGAGAAAAAAATAACTAAATAATATATTCAATGTATAAAAAGTTATAACTAAAATGTATTTGAAAAATAAATATAAATATGTACAAATTAACTAATAAATTATAAACAAGCCAAGTCTGAGCCTAGCTCAAGCTTGATAAATAACTCTATGGGCCGTGCTCGGGTTCCACTTGGCTCGTTTACACCCCTATCGTGAAGTTAGAACCGAAAAACAACAGATTGTTAATTGAGGTCTAAACTTTCAGGTGTCCGACGGGATTCAAGTGCGGGATCAACTACCAGGCTCCTACGGTTGTTCCCGGCGGAGATCTGGCAAAGGTGAAACGCGCAGTTTGTATGATCAGCAACAACACGGCCGTTTCAGAGGTTTTCAGTCGGATAGATCACAAGTTCGATACTATGTTTGCAAAACGGGCGTTTGTGCACTGGTATTTGGGCGAAGGGATGGAAGAAGGCGAGTTTTCGGAAGCGCGTGAAGATCTTGCAGCTCTGGAGAAAGATTATGAGGAAGTGGTTCAAGATGGTCAGCAGGAAGAGGAGTACTAATTTAATATATAAATGGCGCCAATCTCATGTAAATGTAAATGACTCATTTGTCCTTTAATATGAAAGGTTTAACCGTTTGAATGTGTTCCCTTGAGGGGCATAGATGACAATTTGATGTCTGATAATCTCGTTATACTAATTTCGATCTCTAATTTTTTTCAATGTTTTAAAAACTGATTTTTAAATCATGGTTTTACCGATTGAACCAGGCGGTTCAATCAGGTTGATTAGTTAACCATATAATCCAATATTGCATTATTCCATAATAAAAAGTAATCCAAGTACTTGTTCTTTGTCGTTCTCTCAAATATAATAAGATAAATTATAATTATATAGCAACTAGAAAACATTAAAACAACCTGAATGAATGAACAAGACGTGGATGATCGATGACGGAATCTTTTAGTTGATGTGGGCACTTGGTTAAATTAAGAAGATAAATCGTCATTTTTTGGGCTGATAAAAGTCCAAATTTTAACTTTAACCTGGTACCAGTATAACCCAATTTACCGTGGTACAACTTCTTTGCCGTTCCCATAAATTACTGGTGTGATTCTTGCATGCCAAGATTCTAGCATTCGTTATAACCGGTTCAACCGGCCAGTATAAACCAGTTTTTAAAACATTGATTTTTTTTAATCTTGAGAAAGTGGAACTAGAACTAAGTTTGCTAATGATTCTAGTAATTTTGTAAAATAATTAAACAAATGGCAAAAAAGTATTTGAATCAAAACAAATTGTAGACCGTATTTGGGGAAAAACCTATTTCGGATTATAACCGTATTTGGTTATTGGAAAAGATGATTTGGCTAATTTTGTTAACCTGTCTGACTTTTGACAGTGTGTTGTTTTAAGATTATTGTTATGGTTAATAAATCTAGTTTTATTTCAAGTCAAACAAAAAACAATCAAGTTCATTTAAAAAGTTGTAAGGAACTTTTGTAGTATAAATACAAAAATATAAAGCTCAGTTTGATTTAGCTGTTTATACTTGTATAAACCTAACCGAAAAATGTTTATATATTAAAAGAGTAAATTGCTATTTTAGTCTCTTAGGTTTGTCATAAATTGCCACTTTAGTCGAAATAGTTATTTTTTCTCTTCTGGCTCCCCGAGTTTTCCATTTTTTTTTGTCATTTTGGTCCAACCCACTAACTTGGTTAAAAAAATGTCATTTAACTCACAATAAATAGTTTGATAGTTGCCATTTTCATCCAAAACTCATTTTTTTTCTTTTATTCAGTTATATATATAAAAAACGTTAATTAAAAAAACCCTTAAACTAAAAAAAATAAAAATACATATTAATATATATAAAAAAACCTTGAATTTATTAAAAACATAATATTAATTAATATATTAACCCATTAATTTTTTAAAATATTTTTATATATAATAAAAATCCACCAAGGGGATATCTAGATTCTGGACCAAACTATATCCGGGGATATCTAGATTCTGGCACAAGGTCTCTCCATATAAAGGTTATCTCTTGTTTACCCATCGATATGATCTTGGTTCAAACTCACTAAAAAACTGAAAACACCATTAGTCTCACCACGGGAGAAAAGAGGGGGGTTTTCTACGTGACCACACTTCGGCGTGAGAATAGGTATATTGGTTTGCAAAGGATAATATATGTAATTAGTGAGTGAGCAAGAACCAGCGTGTTTTTACCTGGAGGTGCGATCCTTTATTTATAGCCGGAGAGATGTGTGTAGGAGATAAACTAATGGGCCTTGGGACTAGAACCAACAACTAGGAGTATCCATTCTGTCTCTTCTGCCACGACCGTTAGTGGTCCCTTGCAGGAAGAGCGCTTGGCGCACGGTGGATGGGGGCACGTGTCCTGGCAATTGTCCTTATTGTCTGGTCTGTCATCAGCCGTTAGTGGAGATCGTGTGACATCGCTGGCATGAGCTGGTTGGTGCCACACGTACGTCCTTGCGTACTTTTTGTTCTTTGCACGACTGTTCATCATGCAACGTGGTCTAGCAAAACCTGCTGAGCGCCTAGTGGGTCACAGCTCTGCCACTTGTAGCTTTGTACTTGATCGATGCTTCTTTGCGCTTCTCCTTACCGCGTGGCCCTATCAGTGCTTTTTGGCCAGCGTGAACTTGTAGGGTCAAGTTCTTTTATTTTCAAGACTAAGTACGAGTTGCTCTTGCCTTAGTCTTCGCCTAGTGCAACTCCCGAAAGGGCTGGATAGTCGGCACAAGGTTTTAGGAAGTCGCAGCTAGAAGCTTACTTAATTAGCGTCGGATTTAGGACCTGCGCTTTCAGGTTTAACTTGCCGTTGCGCGAGATGCGCAAGGTTTGTTAAGCAACCTGCTGTCTTCAGGGTTGGCGACGTTGCGCATAGCACGCAAGGTTACTCGAGTGATCTGTTATCATTATAAGGGTATGGTATCTTGCGCAAGCGCAAGGTTTTTTGGACCATACCCCTCCAACGCCAAAATACCACAAACGCAAAACACCAAAAGTTAATTAGTGTATTTTATCATCTTTATCTATAAAACGCCATTAAATACAAAACGCCAAAATTAAAAGATGGGACGTGTTACAGCCTTAATAGATAAAGCTAAACAAAAATAGTAACTACAAAGAGTAACTGAAACGGTGGATACTTTATTACTAACATTTATTAAAATAAAATCCCGCCTAAACTGCACGCCAAAAACATCTTATATAAACAAAAATCTCAGAAACTTCCATTAATCACACCCAAAAACAAACACCATGTTTTCCTTAATACCATCCACTTTAAAACGCCAAAAAAGTTAAAACAACCACAAATGGCTAACGTCGTTTATTGGAGATTTAGTATTGTTCTCCATGAAGTTTCGCTGAATGGATTCTTAGGTGACGGGGATAACTCAATAAGATTTTGTTGAATGAGATGGACAAATCTTCAAGAAAAAGAGACTAAAGGATGAAGAGTGGGATGAGTATGAAAATGATGGCCAAATATCAACCAAGCGAAAAACCCACTCACAGTCACACCCAGAAAATAGCATCCACACATACGGCTTCGATCTATGTCTCCAACATCCACAAAACCACTTCAACAATCAACAAACAATAGATCATGCCAAAAAAACAAAACGCCATATTTTACTGAATGATCAGCTTCGCCTAGAGTAGGGCGTTTCAGCTGTATAGGAAATTGGCACCTATCTAAGGAATTCAAAGGTTCAGTGGACAAAAACTTCAAGAAGAAGAGACTGATGACAGTGAAGATTTTGATGAGAAATTGATTAGCATTTTTAGTTTTTTTTTCTTTTTCTATTTTTGTGGTGTCATTTTCTGTGGTTTGTTATCTAATTTTCCGCTAATAAAATACATTATTTCTCTAATTACTTATAAAATGCCAAAATGTCACAAACACCAAACACCAAAACTATAATAAAATTCCTTTAAACACGTATTATTAAAAAAAACTCCAAATAATTACTGAAGTGTATAAAACAAGGTGCAAGATGATAGAGCAAAAAGGTGTCTTACAAAAGTTTTATTTTGTCATCTTTATCTAAAACGCCATTAATATAAAACACCAAACGTAATAATGGGACACATTACAGCCTTAAAAAATAAAGCAGAACAAACAGTAACTATTAACAGCAACTGAAACGACATAAACTTTATTACTAACATTTATTATATTAAAAACCACACCATGGCAATTGAATTTTTTTATATTTTAAAACTCCATAATTACCTGTCACATTATAGGTCTGCATCCTACATCACACGACATAAGATACAAAAAATACACATAAAAATATAATTACTATTGTTTTTAGCACAAAAAACGTATATCTACGTCGCGCAAAAAAGGTCATTATATAAGTAGAACAGGTAAACAAACTTAACAATCCACAAATTGTCTAAACATGCCACAAATTGTTTAAAACGCAATACAACTTCAAAGAAAATGGCTCAGGTGTAAGACCCTATCTTAGTTTACTTGAATTTCTATTAAAATTTCGCATTTTGATGTGTGAATGCGAATAAACATCACTCATATTTACGAGTTTATTAAAACTTTTTCAACATCTTTAAACAATTTAACATGTTATCGTTGGTTAGATTTATTATAATCAAAACCAAATGCGGAAGCTTAAACTTTGATCGTGTTCGGTTTTTCATATAGCTTGATCCACCTCCGGTGCTCCCAAACATCACCTATATTTCATAATTTATGAAATACATTAGTTATAAATAAATTATAACATAACCGAATAAACATGAAGTCTTAAAAACAATATGGTCCAGCATTACGGTCCTAGCTCACTGTCTTACGGCTAAGACTTCCAATTTCAATCAGCAGCTGCTGTAACAATTGAGTATAATGGGTATCAAAAACCCGAACCGTTTTTGAATCAAGTATTAGTTATATGTTTCGTTGCGATTTATTTTGTGTTGTTTTAAAAAATTAATAATGTCATTAACATTTAAATTATAATTAATAAATAAAACAAGTAGTAAGTTAATTAAATCTTTAAAAATAATAAATTTAAAATAAAATAAAATGGAAGGAGGAAACCGGGGTCGAACCGGGTCTCCTACGCATGTCACACTAGTAAAACACCACTGGGTTGTGCCCTCATTTGTGAATTAAACTTGATTTAAATAGTTTTTATGCTGCAATCAATCTCTAAGATCAGTTCAATTGTAACCGCCTAAAATACAGTTGCTGTAACCTTCGATTCAATTCATGAAGCTTTATTTTCAACTTAAATCAAATCCGAAACCGACTCCTGCAATCATAAATCAGTTACAAAATCATGGAGATAACTGATTTGTAACTGAAATTCCCTAATCAAGATCCAAAACTGTCATTGAGGAATCTATAAATAGTAGATGATAGGCTCTGTGTTAATCGCTCAGTCACTTACCAACACCCTCAAAATTTCGTTGTACTTGATCTACCGACTTGTTGTTGTCTTCGTCGGAACAAGTTCAATCGCCAGAATCATCATCACGAGAGTTAATCGCCGCCGTCGGTTTGGTAACTGAATTAATAAGTTCCTTTCTTCTTATCATATTAAATGAGTGTCACTCACAAGCTCAAGTAATATTTGAAACTCAAAGTGGACGGGATTGATCAGTAGAAGTTCAAAGTGGGTTCAGTTCGAATGGGCAAGACAATTGTAACTTGTAGATAAGAATAATTAAATTCCTGATTCAAACGGGTTAGACACCCAACATAGTTGGATGGGTTGGGTGCAATACTACGGATCGGCGCGGGTTCGAGCATTACTCCACGCACCAGTTACTTAATTTCAAAAAATCTTTTTAATAACTTGTTGATACGGTTTTGTGTCTGTCGCTTGTTCTTAGTTACAGTTGTAATTGTACGGTCTTTGCTCAAGTGTCTGTATAGGTTTGGTCGTGTCAAATGGATCGAGATATCCTTCTATCTTGATCTAGTATGACATCTTAGCTTGTCTGTGTTAATCATTTGCATGTGTGCATACTGATAAGTCTTGTGTACATCAAGTCTACACACGTTCTCTAGGAATAAGGATTCTGTGCGAACTAAGAGATTTCGTACGAAACACAGGTTTCGTATGAATCAAGTAGTATTTCGTACGAATCAAGCATTTCGTACGAAACAATGACTCGTACCAAAATTCTGGAGTTGTGTCTCGTGTAATAGTGTGTTCCGTATGTCTGGCAACGTGTTTTCGTACGAGTGACCAGCTTGGACACTATATAAGCAGACATGCACCTCTTAGTGAGGGTTAGCCTGTGAGCCCTTTGGTCCAGAAGTTAATAGAACGAGCTAGCATTTCTGGTGAAGACGAAGACATAAGAACACAACAAGTTTGTTTGAGTCATAAGAACATTGTGTGTATATGTTTGTACTTGTTCTCGATCATTAATCAAGATAGTGAATCTTTTGTTACCCCGTGTTCTTTACTTTGTTTTGGTTGCATGCACACTTGGATTCCGCACTTATGTGTATGTCATTTGAACAAGGAACAGGTTTAACACCGTCCTCAGGTGGACCTACAAGTGGTATAAGAGCTTTGGCTCTTTCCTTGTTCAAAACCGGGATTAGTTGTGTCTGAGCTAGTTTGAAGATTTCTGAAGTGTTCTTGAGCCTCCAGCAGAAAACTGAAGTTTTGGATAAATAACTAACTTAAAAACTTGGTTAAAATCTGTTGCATGCAGAAAATTTTATGGTAAAATTTTTTTGAAGAACACCCTTGAAAAAGAAATCTGGAAAAATTTGAATCTATTTAGTTTGGTAGGGTTGACATTTTCTGACTTGGATCTGGACTTGGACTGTGGACTGTTAAAATCTGTGTTTTAACTAAAAGTGGGTAAGACAACAGGTACTTTCGAAAAAGCAGGTCTCCACAAGAAAGGAAATCTCACCAAACCATTTCTGAAAAGATTCCTCTGAAAAACGCTGACAAAACAGTTTGTGTGATTGAATAGTTTCATACGAATCATCTGACCCGCACGAAACAAGCGTCTCGCACGAAACAGCTGTCTCGCACGAAACAGCTGTCTCGCACGAAACAGCTGTCTCGCACGAAACAGCTGTCTCGCACGAAACAGCTGTCTCGCACGACACAGCTGTCTCGCATGAAACAGCTGTTGTTTGTTTTTCGTGTTTTTCAAAGCTTTGTGATTTTAAGAATTTGTCATATTTTCAGATCTGTGAATTTTTAAAAGGTAATTATAATCGTGAAACCTTAAACCTTTAAATTTTCATAAAACAAGAAAATATAATGAGTTCTAACCCGTGGGCTTGGAATTGTTCAAGCTCAAATCAGGAGTCTTAGCAAAGCTCCGCAACATCATGGGTAAAATCTTTGATGCCTCAACATACAACAATGATCTCTGCAAATCAATGAGCGTGTGTTGCGAATCAGAATCAAAACATCCAAACTCTGTTAATGAGCGAAAGTGAAACAGGGAGTAATAACCGACCGCCGAAGTTAAATCACATGAACGATTATCCTTCATGGAAAAGTCGTTTTCATACGTATGTTCTCGGTCAAAACACGGAATTGTGGACGTGTTTCACTACCCCCCAATGAAACACAACTATACCAAATGCTTGATGAAGAGGTAATGCCTCGTTTTGAACCCTCTGTACCTTTGAATCCTGAGGAATTCGCAGCAGGGTTAGGTTCAAACTAGGCAATTCCTCTCAAGAACCAAGCAAGCCAGAAAGTTCATCGTCTGATGAAGAAGAGGATGATACATCAGATGATGAATCAAGAAATGATGATCAGGATCAGCCTCTTGATGAAAGGAAAAGAGTAGAATCTTCTGCTATTCCTAGTACTAAATCTGTTGAGAATCAAGAGACTGTTTCTAAGAAATATGTGAAGACAAGTGTGTCTACACAAGAAGTAGATAATGTGTTGTATACTTTGGTTGGAGATAATAAAATCTATTCAAACAAAGATTTTCCAATTAAAAACGTAAACCCAATCTCTATAGATCAGGTTTTTGAAAAATCAACAACCAAACCTTTAGAAAGGAAAATGCCCACCAAATCACAACCACTATCCGCTTCGAAAGAAAAACAATGGAAGCGAGTTGAAAAGTCTACAGTTTCTCAACCGAAGGTTGAAGCAAAAGGCTCTCGTTACTAGAAAAAGGCTAAAACTGTTAAATTTGTGAGTTCTAAAGGTACTGATAAAGTCGAAACTTTTCAAGGAAAATCTAATGTTGATTTTGTAAAGAAAGTTAAGATTTTGAAAAGAAATAGTCAAAACAATTACACCTAACACACTGATGGATGTAATGAAAATGAACCCAGTACCTCAGGATCCACAAGTTCAACATCAAGCCGAGAAACACGATCTCCTAGTTTTGTTGAAAGGAGAACATGTTTCAAATGTGGAAAATTTGGCCACATTATAAAGGATTGTCAAAATCCACCCAAATCAAGATGTATAGAGAAAACCCCTCATGAACCAACTTGCAAACGTAAATGTGTTTCTCCGACACAAGATCAACGAGTTATTAAAGATCAAAAAGAGAAACAAAAACGTAAACAAGTAAAAGCAATTGAGAACGCTTTAAAATCAGATTCTTCAAATAAGGATCAAAGATCTTCAAAGTCAACAAAACCAGAAACTGTTAAAACTGTAAATAATAGTAAATCTGGTAATAAACAAGGATCTTGGAAACAAAAGACCGGTAATGGTTCGAAAGGAGTCTCTCAGTTTGTTAATCATCAAGAAATTGAGAATACATTTCTTGATGATAAGGGACGACCCAAGACTACTAAGGCTTGGGTCCCCATCTCAAACTAATCTTGTTTGTGTAATGTGCAGGGTGTTCCAGGAGTAACTGTAAACAGTCATTGGATTGTTGACAGTGGAGCATCAAGGCACATGACTGGCGACTTACGGCTCCTATATGATGTAAAAAGCATAAGGGGTGGTTATGTTGCTTTTGCTGGTGACAAAGGTGGATACATCACTAGAGAAGGAATGGTCTCTAATGGTGTTGTGAGCTTCTACATGATTAATTATGTGCGGAAAATTGATCACAATCTTCTTAGCGTTTCTCAAATCTGCGACAAGAAGTTCTCGGTACATTTTGATGATGCCGGATGTTATGTGCTGAAGCCTGGATTCAAGATCCCCAAGGAATGGATTCTCCTGTCGGCTCCAAGAATTATGATTTGTATATTCTTGATATAAGCCAAGCTATTACAACATCTACACAGGTCACATGTTTTGTCTCTAAAGCCACCAAGAATGAATCAATCTCTTGGCATAGACGTATGGGACACATTCACCTAAGGAAAATGAACTATTTGGTGAAGAACAATCTAGTGAATGGTGTACCAGTGAAGAATTTTCATCATCAAGACGTTTGTGTATCATGCCAGAAAGGGAAGCAAGCAAGAAAGTCCCATCCCGTGAAGAAGATCAACACTGTGAATATGCCACTGGAACGTCTTCATATGGACCTCTTTGGACCTATGAAACACAAGACAACCATTGGTGATTCTTATTGTCTGGTAGTTACTGATGACTATTCCAGATTCTCATGGGTCAACATGCTGGCACACAAGAGTGAAGTTCCTACTATCCTCAAGAATCTCCTGACTCTGTTAGAAAATCTGTATAATCTGAAGGTAAGGAGAATCAGAAGCGACAATGGCACGGAATTCAAGAATCAAGTTATGGATGAGTACTGTTCCTCAAAGGGTATTCTGCATGAGTACAGTTCTCGCTACACTCCACAACAAAATGGCATCACTGAGAGGAAAAATCGAACTCTTATTGAAACTGCAAGAACCATGTTAGTAGAATCAGAACTTCCCGTTCAATTTTGGGGAGAAGCTGTTGCTACTGCGTGCTGTACGATGAATAGAGTTCTGACGGTGAAGAGACATGGGAAGACATGCTTTGAGTTGCTACATAAAAGGAAAACGGATATTTCTTTCTTAGAACCTTTTGGAGCTCCATGCACTATGATCGACCCACATGGAAAGTTTGGTCCCAAGGCTATCGAAGGTTTCTTTCTTGGATATGCTACTCCTAATTTCCGGGTATGGAATTTGTCTTCAAAGAAGATTGAAGAATGGGGTGAAGTCAAGGTTCAGAGATATACAGAAGCGGTAAGAGCTCCGGCTGCTCCTTGGATGTTCGACTATGATGGGCTGTTTGACTCCTTTAATCCGCCAACTTTTGATGATGTAACAGTTGCTACTCAGATGTTATTGGAAAGTGATACTGCAGTAGACTCGTAATTAGTTCGACCAATTATTGTTAACCCTCAAGTATCGACTTCGGTTAACAATCTTGTTCAAAATGAGGAATTCGAGGACGCTGCGGATTATAACATTTCATCAGAAGAAGATGAGTTTCATGATGCAAATGAAGCTACCTCTGGTGCGGTTCCTGGAATTTCAGATGGTACGTCAAATCTTCAACCTCAAGGAACGACTGAAGGTCAAGTATCTACAACGTCATCAAATCCAGCTCTCGATTTAACTGTTGATATGAATATCAACAATTTGGGTATAAATTCTTGAGTTCCTGATGTGCTAGAAACTCGAATTCATAATATCCATCCTCAGCAGAATATTATTGGAGATGTCCAGAGTGGTGGAGACTCGTAATCAGCTTCGAAACAACCAGAATGCTGGATTGTATTCGGAAATCAGGGAATCTGGTGGTCTGAATGATTGGTCTTTTGCCTGCTATGTGTGCCAAGTAGAACCAAAATCTTGGAAGGAGGCAATGAAAGAAGACTCTTGGGTTGAAGCCATGCAGGAAGAACTTCAGCAGTTTCAGAAGTTGGGCGTCTAAAAATTGGTTGACAGGCCTGACAACTACAAGAAGATTGGTACACGATGGGTGTACAAGTGCAAGAAGGATGACTGAGGTGTTGTTGTGAGAAACAAAGCGCGATTGGTTGTTCAAGGTTTCAATCAGGTCGAAGGGATCGATTACAATGAAGTTTATGCACCGGTTGCACGACTTGAGGCCATAAGAATCTTTTTGGCTTATGCGTCCTTCAAGAAGTTCACCGTTTATCAGATGGATATGAAGAGTGCATTTTTTCATGGTGTGGTAGAAGAGGAAGTATATGTTGAGCAACCGCCAGGTTTTGAAGATCCTCTCCATCCTGACAAGGTTTGGCTTCTCAACAAGGAGTTATATGGTCTTCATCAAGCTCCGAGGGCTTGGTATGAAACGTTGTCTACCTATCTATTGAAGAATGGTTTTCGACGAGGCCTGATCGACTGTACTCTCTTTATCAAGGAACAGGACGAGGACTTGCTGCTAGTACAGGTTTATGTTGATGATATTATATTTGGGTCTACTAACACTCGAATGTGCAAAGAATTCGAACAGGTTATGCATGAGAAGTTCGAGATGAGCGCTATGGGAGAAATGAATTTCTTTTTAGGTTTACAGGTTCAGCAATCAAAGGAAGGGATTTTTATCCATCAAACCAAGTACGTCGGAGATATTCTCAAGCGATTTCAGATGGATGACTCAAAACCTTTGGGAACTCCATTAGCTCAAAATCATGGGATTACTCCAGATGGAATGGGTGAGCATGTAGAACCATTTCTCTATCGTGCAATGATCGGATCTCAAATGTATCTTACTGCTTCAAGACCCGATATAATGTACCCAACATGCCTTCTAGCATGCTATCAGTCTAGTCCAAAGGTTTCTCATTTGATGGTTGTGAAAAGGATCTTTTGTTATTTGAAGGGACGCCCGGACACTGGTCTATGGTACCCTAAGGATGATAACTTTGATCTGACAGCATTCAGTCATTCTGATCATGGCGGCTGCAAAATAGATGCAAAGTCAACAACAGCAGGATGTTAGTTCTTGGGAAATCGCCTAGTCACGTGGCAACGCAAAAAAGCAGACTTGTGTAGCTACATCAACATGTGAGGCTGAGTATATTTCAGCTTCTAGTTGCTGCTCTCAAGTTCTATGGATTCAACAGCAAATGCGCGACTACGGTTTTGAATTTCTTACTACTCCTATTTTTGTTGATAATGAAGCTGCTTTACAGATCACTCGGAATCCTGTACAGCATTCAAAAACAAAACACATTGAGATTAAGTATCATTTCATACGAGATTGTTATGAAAAGAGACTTATCGATGTTGTTAAAATCCACACTGATCACCAACGTGCCGATCTTTTTACCAAAGCCTTTGATAAATCACGTTTTGATTATCTACTTTTGGTCAATGGCATCAAGGTGAAACCCGAGTAACTCAACCATGGCTAACTATTTTTGTAAATACTTTTCTAAAAATCTAAAACTACAAAAAGATTTTCAGTTTTATATTTTAGGGGGAGTAAATTTCAAGAAAATACAAAAATATGTCTTTTATTTACCTTTTTATTTAAGGGGGAGAAAATTTCAGAATAATACAAAAACATTAGAAAAATCAAAAATGAGTTTCTTGGATAAGTTTGAAGATGATGAGATTCACCGGGAAATCTGTCAGATATGGTTAAAAGCATAGAAAGAAGATGGATAAGTAGTTTTGCTAATGATGTATCGGTAGGCTCACAATCAGATTAAAATGTGCAAGTTGATATAAACCTAACAGACAGAACGCCAGGTGGGAACCATTCATTGGCATATGGTCTTGGTACCAAAATTTCGTTTGATAGAGTGCCGAGGTTCTGAGATATACGGTCTTTATGCTTGCTTATCATCTGGGTATCCTGGTTGAATCTTTTACCGAAAAATAACGGTGGCGCAAGTCTGGAACTTCCATGATATCATATGTACGTGTACATACTGCATTCGACCATCAAATAAGTGATAAAAATATCACATCCTCAAAAAAAGTGATAAAATATCACAGCTTTATGCGGGAGCTAAGTTCGTCTCTTTGTCGGTACGATGGTACTAACCTGTTCACGGACTTACTCCTGTGCCCTGCATACATATGAAAATCAAGTTCCTCATCAATAAGTGATTAAATCACAAAGGGCTTGTTTTCAATAAAAAATAAGTGATTAAATCACGAAGGGCTTGTTTTCAATCAAAAATAAGTGAGTATCCCACATCATTCATATACGTCAAAACAGATGATAAAGCAGTATACTCAGCGGTAAGATTTTCTCTCGTGCATACCTTGATACGGGAATGTGTCGTGATGTGGTTGAACACCGGCTATTATGTATAACCATACCTTAATCATATCTCCTAATCACGATTACATCTGATAAGTCTGATCTTACGTAGACAACAATACCGATAATCATAGTTGAATACTTATCTGTTTAATTTTGAAGTTTAAACCAAATATCATTTTTGACAAAGATTAAAATGCTGGTATGATTCCTTTACCTTGAAACTCGAAAAAGATTGTAGTTTATCTGTATATTTTGATTTTCAGTCTAGTTTACTTAGTTGCTTATGTAATTACTTTCCGAAAGTTAGCCAAAGTTGATACTCGAAAGTTTTCTACCAAGATACGCCAGAAAACCATCTGTTTGATATCACAACTTCACAAAGTAATATCTTGCAACAAGTAATCCATCAAAGAAATCCAAAATCTGAAGTTTGTTTGAGTGTGCGTATCTCATACGAATGAACCTAGTCATTTAATTTGACTTGGTCACTTGTTTTTCTCAAATCTGCTGCTGTAATTCATACGAGTGTGTGTATCTCGTTCAGGGAATACAATCATACGAAGAATTTATGATAAGTCTCTCGTGTGTATTCCCTGAGAAAGTTGTGTTCTAATTATATTTGATTTATGAGTACAGATTGATACAAAAAGAACATGAACAAAGACCAGCAACGTAAAACTCTTACAAGTCAGAAGAGGAAACAAGAAAGATTTGAAGTATCTTATAAAGTCGAAGACCTGATGCTCTAATCATTGGATAGCAGATCTATCAATGAATAGCAGATCTTCAGGGGGAGTTTGTTGATACTCCAAACCATTCTATGTGAAGACCAAAGTCTGAAGACCAAAGACTGAAGACCGAAGACCAAGCAACATCCAAGGGGGAGTTTGTTGATACAGTTTTGTGTATGTCACTTGTTCTTAGTTACAGTTGTAATTGTACGGTCTTTGCTCAAGTGTCTGTATAGGTTTGGTCGTGTCGAATGGATCGAGATATCCTGCTATCTTGATCTAGTATAACATCTTAGCTTGTCTGTGTTAATCAGTTGCATGTGTGCATACTGATAAGTCTTGTGTACGTCAAGTCTACACACGTTCTCCAGGAATAAGGATTCTGTGCGAACCAAGAGATTTCGTATGAAACACAGGTTTCATACGAATCAAGTAGTATTTCGTACGAATCAAGCATTTCGTACGAAACAGTGACTTGTACCAAAATTCTGGAGTTGTGTCTCGTGTGTAATAGTGTGTTCCGTATGTCTGGCAACGTGTTTTCGTACGACTGACCAGCTTGGATACTATATAAGCAGACATCCACCTCTCAGTGAGGGTTAGCCTGTGAGCCCTTTGGTCCAGAAGTTAATAAAACGAGCTAGCATTTCTGTTGAAGACGAAGACACAAGAACACAGCAAGTTTGTTTGAGTTATACAAACATTGTGTGTATATGTTTGTACTTGTTCTCAATCATTAATCAAGATAGTGAATCTTTGGTTACCCCGTGTTCTTTACTTTGCTTTGGTTGCATGCACACTTGGATTCCGCACTTGTGTGTATGTCATTTGAACAAGGAACATGTTTAACACCGTCCTCAGGTGGACCGACATAACTTAAAAACAGAATTCACTTTAAGAGAATATAAGAATAATAAAAATCTTGATTCTGATGGGTTAGACACGTAGCTCAGTTGGAAGAGCTGCGTGCACGTAAGTGGAAGGTCTCGAGTTCGAATCCCGTCACACGCATCCTATACCTCTAGCAGAACCGGTTCGATCCAAGGTTTTAATTTTTTTAAAAATTTTATTTTATTTATTTATTTATTTATTTTATTATTATATTATATTAATTGTTAAGCAATTATTCTTTTTATTATTTTATTAATAGTTTTAAATCAATTAAAAAGTATTTTAGTTATAATGAAACAAATTATAAAATTTACCTAAACACTAGCAAACAAGGTAATAAATCAAAAAATTATATATTTATTATATTTTTATATATATATTTATCGAGTCTTCGCATTATTGATTATTTAGGTTAGGTTTCCTTGTCGAATCAATTCTCGATTCGTGCGCACTTTTCATCAATTCAGTAACGCACCCACGGTGAGTGAATCCTTACAAAATCCCCTTTTTCTTCATATTTTGGGGTGTATCATGTGTCGTACATGTTTTATGTACTTAAACACTTGTGCTAATATCATTACGTGATCAATGTGTATAATTATTTGTGTGGTTACAATTTAACATTTCAGTGCAATCATTCATTAGGCCCATCAGTCCCTCGTGGGATACGAGTTGAGCATCAGGTGCCTCATTAGTTCGGCTCCGTTTGATTGAGCCTTGATCTCAAGTTCATCATTCATCATGTCATGTGTTCATTGTGGATATTATTTGGTTTGTGATGGTTTATGTATATACTTATGCTCACTTATGATTCATGCACAAATTTTTATTTAAACAACTGATATAATAAATGTTTAAATGTTTTAGATTCACTTGCCAACTTTTGTTGACACAAATTTTGTTTTACGCTTGATACAGGTGAACAAGCTGAAGAAAGAAACACGTAGGAATGACCATAGAAGATTAAACAAAACTATTATGTTCTGAACAATGTTTTGGTTTATTTGTGCTTGTATGGCTCTTTGTGTTTGAATATTTGAAGTTTAAATTTCAATTTAATAAGTATGAAACTTATTAGTAAATGTCATGAGCTTTGGTGATAACCCAATTATGCCCCGACTTTTATTTCCGCTACGGGTCGGGGTGTGACAGATTGGTATTAGAGCCTCTGACTATTGGGATATAGGAGAGGTTATTAGACCCTTAGAGGCTATACTATAGTTGATTAGATTTTAAATGTTTATGTGTTACATGCAAAACTCATGATGTTATGTGTTTCATGTTTATTTCACACACAATTATATGCAACACTTTCACTATTATATGTCAAAATGAGAAGCTTATTATAGTCTATACATATTGTTAGTATATCATGCCTACGCCAGTACACACATCACAATTTCATAATCTTTTATGATTTTCTTCTCAAGGGTTTTTCAATGTTTTTTTTTATGTTTTCAATCACATCAAAGTGAGTTCCCTGACGGGCATGTAGTAACTGGAAGGGTACGAATACCGGTAGTCGGAACGTCCTGTCTAGGCTTGGCATTCGTATAAATCCAAATAATGGACCAGTTTGCCTACCTCGGGACTAACGATGAGAGTACGAAGGACCTATTAGGCCAAAGCATGCCACACCAAACGTGGTGTGAACTAATCCCACTTTGAGTTGTCATTGTGTCTGTACCTGGGCACATTCTGACCTTATTATGTTTTATGATTTTCATTCGGGTTATGCTAACATTAGCAAGCCAACATCGATGTGAACCCTACAAAGCCCAGTAGTTATGGGGCCCACGTGACTACCAAGGCTGAAGTACGGGAGACATTTTGGAGGCTCAATCTTAAGCAAGCCCAAGACATCCTACAGATGTAGTTAAAATCATGTTTCATTTTTTTATGTTGTTTCACTTTTTACGACACATGACACCTAAGAATGTTCAATTCATAATCTCGCTTCGTATTTCCTGTAGATGTCGGCTAGACACTCTCAAGGCGGTAGAAGATCAGGAAGATCCAGCGAGCGTATAGCCACTCACATCGCTCAACAGATGGCTGTCGTACTTCCTGATATTGTTGTGCACATTCAACAAGCACTAGATGCCAATCCGACTAACTCCACCAACCAAGACGGGCAAAATATCGCCAACCCTCCTCCTAACACCACCAAATGTACCTACAAGCATTTCAAGTCCTGCGATCCCCCAAAATATGAGGGGACTGAAGGTGTCACCGCTCTCCTCCGTTGGTTTGAGGAGATGGAAAGCACATTTCTCAATTGTGATTATCCCGATGATCGCAAGGTGCGCTATGCTACTGGTCGGCTGTTTGGTACCTGGTGGAACACCGAAAAGGGTAAGCGGGGTGCTGAAGCCGCCATGGCCTTGACTTGAGATGAGTTGAGGGAAATCATGACAAGACGCTTCTGCCCAAGAAGCGAAATCAAAAAGCTGGAAGACGAGTTTTATTCATTAAAGCAAAAGGAGTGAGACCACACCACATACAACAAGAGATTCCTCGAGTTGAATCAGATGGTCCCTAACCTGTTCATTCCCCTCTATCGTCTAATCGAGCATTACATTCGAGGTCTTCCCTCGAAAATTCAAGATTCTGTGTTAAGTACTTCACCTGCAACACTCGAAGCTGCCATGGAACTGGCTACCGAACTGATGGAGAATCGCATTCGAAATGGCGATTTTAAGGATGAAAGGAAGAAAGATAAGGCACCTGCTGAAACCCCAAACCCAACTCCAGCAGGTTCGTCTTCCAAATTTATTGGAAAAAGGAAGCGTAATGGGAAAAATTTCGCCGTTACCCAAACCAATTCTCCTATCACTGTTGCCCCAATCACACAAGTCGCCCCTCAAGCCGCCCCATTCAAAAAGCCATACACTGGTCCACACCCAAAACGATCATCACCCCGCAGAGAACCATGTGCAGGTCACACGATTCAAACTTGTCGTATCCTCCAAAAACCAAACCGCAACCCACCACAAGCCCAAACCAATAATCAAGTGGTGGGCTAAGCCCAAAATCAACAACCCTTACTTTTACCACATGCTCAACCTATGGTTGAACCCTACTATCAACCCAACTATCCAATAATGCAACCTGTCAGAGCATGCTTCAACTATGGCGATCCAAACCATTTTCGTAACACCTGCCCACGCCTGGTGAACTATCATTAATGCTCAAGCTCAAGCCAACCCGGTGAACTAAGCCAATCAAGCTAATCCACCTACTAGAGGAAGAGCTTTCAATATCAACGCCAACCAAGCTAGGGCTGATAACAATGTAATCAATGGTACATTCCTTATTAACGGTATTTATGCATCCATACTATTTGATACTGGTGCGGATAAGAGTTTTGTGTCCTTAGAATTCGAACCTATTCTTGATTTATCTCGCGTTAGTCTCACTGAACCATTCACGGTGGAAGTTGCTGATGGTGAACCGATTGCGTTAGACTCGATCATTCGTGGTTGTACTCTTACTCTTAATGACCACGACTTTTCAATCGATCTTATTCCTATGAAGTTGGGTAGTTTTGACATTATCATCGGTATGGACTGGCTTAGTCAGCATCATGCAGAAGTTGTGTGCTATAAAAATTTATTCGAATTCCTCTCGCTAACGGTCAAACTTTGCACATTTTTGGTGAAACTCCTTCTAAAGGACTTAAATTGATGTCATGCCTCCAAGCTCGTAGATACCTTCACAAAGATTATATCGATTTCTAGCTCATATCGTCAAGAAGGAAGGTAAGGAAAGGAAGCTCGGAGATATTCCCATCGTTAAAGAATTTCCTCAAGTTTTTCCCGATGACGTTTCAGGACTTCCTCCTGTGCGAGAAGTCGAGTTTCGAATCGATCTTGTACCTGGTGCTACGCCAATCGCAAAATCCCCCTATAGGTTAGCTCCATCCGAGATGCAAGAATTGGCTAGTCAACTGCAAGAGTTGACTGACAAAGGATTCATACGTCCTAGCTCATCGCCATGGGGTGCGCCTGTTCTCTTTGTGAAAAAGAAATATGGAACTTTTCGTATGTGCATCGACTATAGAGAGCTTAACAAGCTGACCATCAAGAATCGCCTATCCATTACCCCGTATTGATGATCTATTAGACCAACTTCAAGGTGCTACTCGTTTTTCAAAAATCGACCTTCGTTCTGGTTGTCATCAACTTAGAGTACGTGAAGAAGATATTCCAAGAACTGCTTTTCGAACTCGTTATGGCCACTATGAATTCATGGTCATGCCTTTTGGTCTGACCAATGCTCCTGCTATCTTCATGGATTTGATGAATAGGGTGTGGAAACCCTACCTCGATCGTTTCGTCGTAGTTTTCATTGATGACATTCTTATCTATTTAAAGACCAAATCTGACCATGAGCGTCATCTTCGACTTGTTCTAACACTTTTGAAAACTGAAAAGCTTTATGCTAATTTCTCGAAATGTGAGTTTTGGTTAGAGGAAGTGCAATTTCTTGGACATGTCGTTAACGACAAAAGAATTCATGTTGACCCGGCAAAAATCAAAGCGGTGCAAGAATGGCAAGCGCCACGCACACCAACTGAAGTTAGATCATTTCTTGGTTTAGCTGGTTATTATCGTCGTTTTATCGCGAATTTCTCTTGTATCCCCGTTCCACTCTCAGCCTTAACTCATAAGGGCAAACCCTTTATTTGGGGACCCAAACAAGAAGAGGCTTTTAAAATTTTGAAGCAAAAACTTTGTGATGCACCTATACTTACACTCCCTGATGGTTGCGAAGACTTTGTGGTTTATTGCGACGTGTCAGGGAAAGGGTTAGGTTGTGTTCTAATGCAAAGAGGAAAGGTGATAGCCTACGCCTCAAGATAACTCAAAGTGCATGAGAAGAACTATACTACTCACGACCTAGAACTTGGAGCAGTCGTGTTCGCCATTAAGATATGAAGACATTACCTCTATGGTACCAAGTGTAAAATCTACACTGACCACAAGAGTCTTCAGCATATCTTTAATCAAAAGGAATTGAACATGAGGCAATGTCTATGGGTTGAACTTTTAAACGACTATGACTGCGAAATTCGATATCATCCTGGCAAGGCTAATGTTGTGGTTGACGCCCTTAGTCGAAAGGAGTATGCAAACTCAATCCGTTTTTTGTGTTTTCAAATTGTGACCAATCTTCAAAACCGAATTAGGGCAGCTCAACATATTTCTGTCACGGAAAATGATGTACGAGATGAACTGTCTTATGGAGCTGAAACCAAGCTAGAATCCAAATCAGATGGTATTCTCTATTACTTAAATCGTATTTGGATACCTGATCGTGATTATCTTCGTGTTTTTCTCATGAATGAGGCACACAAAACTCGATACTCTATACACCAAGGAGCCGATAAAATGTATCAAGATCTACGATACTCCTACTGGTGGTCTGGCATGAAGAAAGATATCGCTGTATTTGTTTCTAAGTGCCTTACATGTTCCAAAGTGAAAGCTGAACATCAAAGACCTTCAGGACTCCTTGTCCAACCCAAAATACTTGTATGGAAGTGGGAAAATATAACATGGACTTCATTACCGGGTTACCTCGCACCTCCAGTGGGTATGACATTATATGGGTTATCATTGATCGTCTCACCAAATCAGCGCATTTCATCCCTATCCGCGAGGACTTCAAAAATGAGAAGTTAGCTCGTATCTATATCAATGAAATTGTAAGCCATCATGGCGTACCCTTGAGTATCATATCAGATCGAGACGGCCGTTTTACTTCGCGAACGTGGCAAGCCGTACAATCCGCTTTGGGTACACGTCTAGATCTAAGCACTGCCTTTCACCCTTAAACTGATGGCCAATCTGAGCGTACCATACAAACCTTAGAAGACATGTTGCGAGCATGTGTTATAGATTTCAAAGGTAATTGGGACACTCACATATTGTTAGTTGAATTCTTGTACAACAATAGTTATCATTCCAGCACCGGTACTGCTCCTTTTGAAGCCTTATATGGTCGTGAATGCCGATCCCCTGTATGTTAGCATGAAATTGGTGAAGCCCAAATCACTGGACCTGAACTGATTCAAGAGACGACTGACAAAATTCTTCAAATCCAAGATGATCTTCTAGCAGCTCGAACTCGTCAAAAGAGTTACGCTGATAAGCGTCAAAAGCAATTGGAGTTTTGTGTTGGTGATCAAGTACTTTTGAAAGTCTCACCGTGGAAGGGAGTGGTTCGTTTTGGACAAAAAGGCAAGCTAGCACCACGCTATGTGGGATCATTCAAGATACTCGGAAGAGTAGGTTCTGTAGCATACAAGCTTGACCTACCAGAAGAACTCAACAGAATTCATCCCACGTTCCACGTATCAAACTTGAAAAAGTGTCTTGCAGACGAAAATCTTCATATTCCTTTAGAAGATATTCAAATTGATGAATCAATGCACTTTGTTGAAAGACCGGTAGAAATCATGGATTTCAGTGAGAAGCGGTTGAGACGAAGTCGTATTCCAATCATCCGGGTGCGTTGGGAGTCAAAGCGAGGACTCGAGTTTACCTGGGAACGTGAAGATTCAATGCGCGAGAAATATCCGCATCTTTTCCCAGTTACGTCTACTTCTTTCGGGACGAAATTTATAAAAGTAGGGGATACTGTAACAATTGAGTACAATGGGTATCAAAAACCTGAACCGTTTTTGAATCAAGTATTAGTTATATGTTTCGTTGCGTATTTATTTTGTGTTGTTTTAAAAAAGATGATAATGTCATTAAGATTTAAATTATAATTAATAAATAAAACAAGTAGTAAGTTAATTAAATCTTTTAAAATAATAAATTTAAAATAAAATGAAATGGAAGGAGGAAACCGGGGTCGAACCCGGGTCTCCCACGCATGTCACACTAGTAAAACACCACTGGGTTGTGCCCTCATTTGCGAATTAAACTTGATTTAAATAGTTTTTATGTTGCAATCAATCTCTAAGATCAGTTCAATTGTAACCGCCTAAAATACAGTCGCTGTAACCTTCGATTCAATTGATGAAGCTTTATTTTCAACTTAAATCAAATCCGAAACTGACTCCTTTAATCATAAATCAGTTACAAAATCATGGAGATAACTGATTTGTAACTGAAATTCCCTAATCAAGATCCGAAACTGTCGTTGAGGAATCTATAAATAGTAGATGATAGGCTCTGTGTTAATCGCTTAGTCACTTACCAACACCCTCAAAATTTCGCTGCACTTGATCTACCGACTTGTTGCTGTCTTCGTGGGAACAAGTTCAATCTCCAGAATCATCATCACCGGAGTTAATCGCAGCCGCCGGTTTGGAAACTGAATTAATAATTTCCTTTCTTCTTATCATATTAAATGAGTGTCACTCACAAGCTCAAGTAATATTTGAAACTCAAAGTGGGTGGGATTGATCAGTAGAAGCTCAAAGTGAGTTCAATTCGAATGGGGAAGACAATTGTAACTTGTAGATAAGAATAATTAAATTCCTGATTCAAGCGGGTTAGACACCCAGCCCAGTTGGATGGGCTGGGTGCAATACTACGGATCGGCGCGGGTTCGAGCATTACTCCACGCACCGGTTACTTAATTTCGAAAAACCTTTTTAATAACTTAAAAACAGAATTCATTTAAAGAGACTATAAGAATAATAAAAATCTTGATTCTGATGGGTTAGACACGTAGCTCAGTTGGAAGAGCTACGTGCTCGTAAGCGCAAGGTCTCGAGTTCGAATCCTGTCACACGCATCCTATACCTCTAACAGAACCGGTTCGATCCACCTTGTCAGACCTGACAAGGTTTTAAATTTTTTTTAAAAAAATTTATTTTATTTATTTATTTATTTATTTTATTATTATATTATATTAATTGTTAAGCAATTATTCTTTTCATTATTTTATCAATAGTTTTAAATCAATTAAAAAGTATTTTAGTTATAACGAAACAAATTATAAAATTTACCTAAGCACTAGCAAACAATAATAAATCAAAATATTATATATTTATTATATTTTTTATATATATATTTATCGAGTCTTTGCATTATTGATTATTTAGGTTAGGTTCCCTTGTCGAATCAATTCTCAATTCGTGCGCACTTTTCATCAATTCAGGAACACACCCACGGTGAGTGAATCCTTACAAAATCCCCTTTTTCTTCATGTTTTGGGGTGTATCATGTGTCGTACATGTTTTATGTACTTAAACACTTGTGCTAATATCATTACGTGATCAATATGTATATTTATTTGTGTGGTTTTTGTGTGGTTACAATTTAACATTTCAGTGCAATCATTCATTAGGCCCATCAGTTCCTCGTGGGATACGAGTTGAGCATCAGGTGCCTCATTAGTTCGGCTTCGTTTGATTGAGCCTTGATCTCAAGTTCATCATTCATCATGTCATGTGTTCATTGTGGATATTATTTGGTTTGTGATGGTTTATGTATATACTTATGCTCACTTATGATTCATGCACAAATTTTTATTTAAACAACTGATATAATAAATGTTTAAATGTTTTAGATTCACTTGCCAACTTTTGTTGACACAAATGTTGTTTTACGCATGATACAGGTGAACAAGCTGAAGAAAGAAACACGTAGGAATGACCATAGAAGATTAAACAAACTATTATGTTCTGAACAATGTTTTGGTTTATTTGTGCTTGTATGGCTCTTTGTTTGAATATTTGAAGTTTAAATTTCAATTTAATAAATATGAAACTTATTAGTAAATGTCATGAGCTTTGGTGATAACCCAATTATGCCCCGACTTTTATTTCCGCTGCGGGTCGGGGTGTGATAGCTGCCTAGCGTAAGCTACTGTAGGCCACGTAGCTTGCGGTGGGCTGCTACAGCTTTTCTCTTGTTTGAAGTTTTAGTTACGACATTTTCTGTAACTCACTCAATTCTTCTCCGTTTTACCCGAAACTTGTTTCTAAATATCCATAGAATATTTTCTTACATATTTTACCCGAAATCCTTGACCCGGATTCTTATTTCTTATGAATTACACATTCACTCTTGATTTATGCGTATATTCATTTTGACCCATTAAGTGATTTAAGTGTGTAAACTTAAATCTCACTTCCTCTTACTTTGTTTCTCGTTTTCCCACCAAAATATCTATTTACATTCCACCACAACTATACATTGTGGTGGATTAGTTATAAAAATGCTATATTTTAAATTCTACCCTTCGGTTTAGTGTTTTTACGAAAAAGGTCTAATATGAGGCATTAAGCCAAAACGACTTATGCTTTTCGCCTTTACATTACCAAAGAGGTCTATCGTATTATAAAACTCTTTTTTAAACAAATATTAGAGTCGTTTACCTATTTTATCATTCGAGGGCATTTTGGTCAACTTAGACCCTTCTTTACGACGAAGGACTTACAATATTATGTTTTGACCAAAACGAACATTTAACCATAATCTATGTAAAATCATTATGTTCTTAGGAACATAATGATTACAGATTAGAATATTGGATTTACCTTACCTTAGGTAATCCCTTTTTCATTTAGGACTCATTTAACTCTCATCGGACCTTTTAGTCCTGGTTGAGAGTTTGACCCGTTACACGTACCTGGCTCGGGTCATAGCATTGACCCGTTTAATTAATTTGCACTACTAGTTACTAATTAATAGCGATGCGAACCAAATGCCATTTCCCTGTGATTACAAAAACTCGACAAGCGTTCATTAGATATTATTGTCAAATGATGATATCATCACCATTTGATCCGTTTGGTCTAAATGACCATTTTATCATCACGAGATGGTATATATTTACCATCTCATCATGTATCTGTTTCAGTTTACACCGCATGATCATATTACTTAAATTTGTTTCTCAATTTATTCGATCCATTATGGCATACGCCATAGGGTGTCTATATCAAAATTTATTATTTATTTGTCAACTTGTGACTGAATTACCATTTTACTCTTTTATTTCTTATGGCTTACACCATAAGGTAATTTTTTCGAATTCCTTGTTTATTTGTCATTACATGACTAAATTACTGATTTATCCTTTTTAACATCAAATATGGTTTATTACCATTTTCACTTGTTCCGACCCATATTGATTCAAGTGGGAACCTTGCATTTCATATCTTATTCCGATTACCAAATCACTTATTCTTAGTCAATTACATAAGTAGATTTTCTATATTAAGGATGTAAGCTTTACTTACCTTGAAATCCAATTATGCTCTTTCCGCGTACTTGATCCGTTTGACCCGCTTCTTCCCAATACTCTACCTAGCTTGTCAAGCGTCAAACTATCATTTATCATTCTCAAGATGGTTAGGTTAGTCATCATTTAAAATGACTATTCCACCTTACGGGTTTTATATCAAATTTATCATTTGATCTTATTATAAGTCAGTTTGACTCTTAAAACTGTCCATTTTGCACATACAAACTCACGGATAAGTTTAACAACTCATTTAAGTATTTCGTTAATTACCCGATAAGCCTTATTCTTAGGACACCATTATAGCTACGTTTTCCAAACCAAATTCATGTCGTTTCTTTCACTTAAACAAATTCAAGTGATTGTTAACATCAAGTTAACTTAGCTTTTGATCAACAATGCTAATTTATTCGTTAGCTAGGTTTTCATCTTTATGTATCAATCCATTTCATCATATTATTAGACATTCATCCGAATACCTAATATTACCAATTTAACATCTATTAACATTAACTAAACATCTATTTCATCATATCATACAAAACTCATTTCAAGTCATGTATGATTTCTTACTCGAATCTCTAATTTGTTCGGGTATCTTACACATGCATACAAGTATGATGATCATAAACATTCCTACATTATTAATTTCATCATATAGTCAAGAACCCATTTCATTATTTACTTGTTAATCACTAACAAGAAATCTTACATCAAATTGTGCATGATTTCTTTAAGTTTAACGAAATCATTCATACACATACACTTAATTTCATCTTTGGATCATAATCCAACTATCTATTTGTAAGTATTCAACTTATCTCAAGTTATAATTTTTCACCAATCTAGGTTTTGAGACATACCTTATGATCCCCTCGATTAGGTGATCGTTTATATGCGTTCATGCATCGATTCCGAGCTCAATTCATCCTTTAATTTGATGATTTAGGAAGAACAAGGGTTTGCCCCTTGTTCTCCAGCGGTAGGACACACACACATACACATTCACTATGTGTTTTGTTTTTTAATTTTTGATATTTATAATACAAGTTCCCTTTTTGGCAGCTTTGGTCCCGCAATTTTAGTTTTGATTACGAATGAGATTACAACTCATTGTTTGGTTACTTGTATACATGTTTTTAACTAGGTTTATTTGTTCCTAGTCATTTTGTTTATAGTTTAACTTTCACCGCTAACGGTCTTTTACCCACTTTTTAATTTTAACGTGGTTTGATCACCAAACCCGTTTTTGGGGTGTTACAAATCTACCTCCCTTAAAGAGGTTTCGTCCTCGAAACCTTTCTTACGTAGTTCCTTGGGTTCAACCCAATGGACTTGGTTTCGTTTCCACCTGAGTATTGCTCATATTTTAATTATTCAAAAATTCTTACCAGGAAGGTATGGCAGTGCCTTTTAGGCTCCAATGTGCATGCGCCCTTCATGTGTAAGTCCTCATGTGCCGTTTCTTTCATCTTGTATCCCTTTTCTTTACTTGATCGAGTCGTCATTTCCCCACTCGGTCATATGTATCTGTCAACATGCTTATTACACGCAAACCTTATACCGATAAGCGCATTCAACAAATTTTAAATCTAATTTGATCTTGACCGATCTTGTCGGTTAGACTTATTAGTCACCGGTTACCTTATACTTCATAATTTAGGTACACTTATATTGCCTTCGCAAGGCTTTTACTAACTTTCGAGACCCTAGTCTCATGGCTCGTGTCACAAGGTAATCGTTTACCATGTTATATATTTATATATATACATATATATTGACCGTGATCACGTCATGTTAAATTTTATATCTATCCTTTTACTTTTTGAAAATTTTCTTTTACTTAGCCTCTTAAGGTGAGGTCTTTTAATGCATCCTTTCTCTTGATTCGTGATCCCAAGGTCATTTTGACCTTGTAGATTATTACACTACTCGTAACCCGAAGGTCGTGGTGATCCTTTAGATCATCCTTTTTTCCGTGTCGTTCTTTAAATATATTTGGTGTCAATGCACCTCTTTTTTACTTGAAAGGAAAAATTGTTTATGTTGTCTTTTTCCGCCAAATCATGGCTCCCTTTTACCATGAAGGCTAATTTATTTTACTTCAATTATGGTCCTCAGGCCATGTTTGACCCGGTTTATTAAGATTTTCTTTTTCTATAACTTCGCGAGTCATTTATGAATCACTTTCACTTGTCGGATCTATTAGTCGTTTCATCTCTATTGGGTGATGATCATTTGCGTCCAAACCTGGCGCAATGTCAACTGGCGTTGACCACTTGTCACCATCGAGTCACAACTACCATCTTTAGTGGCAACCAAAACATTTTATGTATGTTGCCCCAAACATTTATTCAGATCAAACCTTGTCTGTTGATAGCCGTGCGCGCCTGCGCGATCGTAGTCCATGACTAGAACAATTTTCGTTCGGACAACTCTTCCGACTCTACGACTTCATATGTCATTTATGCGTCGGTTTGCCTTACGTTTACCGTTATCCGGTTTAAGCCTATATTTTCTTTACAACCCGTTACCTGGGGTTCTTTATCTTAATGTTTTAACGTTCCCGTTATCCGTTTTGCGTCTTCATTTATATTCATTCACGACCCATTTTATGGGTTTATTTCTATTCCACGCTCCCATTATTCAGTTTGCGTCTATAGTATATTAATCACGTCCCATTACCCGGGCTCATTATTCTTTTGCTTTAACGCCCCCGTTACCCAGTTTGCGTTTACTTTTAAATTCAATCACTATACTTCTTTTTGACTCGTTTGGCTTGCTCGTGTGAAATCCATCACTTATGAGCGATCGAATCTAATTCTTTATTTAACCCGTTTGATTTGTTCTTGTGAGATTCATCACTTATGAACTGTCAGACTTTATTCATTATCTAACCCGTTTGACTTGTTCGTGTGATACATCACTTTTGAAAAAAATCAAACTTTATTCTTTTTCTAATCCGTTTGACTTGTTCATGTGAAATCCATCACTTCTGAACAGTCAAACTTTATCCTTTATCTAACCCGTTTGACTTGTTCGTGTGAAATACATCACTTTTGAAAAAAAAAATCAAACTTTGTTCTTTTTCTAATCCATTTGACTTGTTCGTGTGAAATCCATCACTTCTGAACAGTCAAGCTTTATCCTTTATCTAACCCGTTTGACTTGTTCATGTGAAATCCATCACTTCTGAACAGTCAAGCTTTATCCTTTATCTAACCCGTTTGACTTCTTCATGTGAAATCCATCACTTCTGAACAGTCAAACGTTATTCTTTTTCTAATCCGTTTGACTTGTTCTTGTGAAATCCATCACTTTTGAACAGTCAAACTTTATCCTTCCGTTTGACTTGTTCATGTGAAATCCATCACTTCTGAACAGTCAAAATTTATTCTTTATCCGATCATCCTTTATGGCCTCACAGACCATGAATGATGAGTATCATCATCATTTCTTTCTTTTCTCTTTTTATCTTTTCTACAATCATAGTCATCGACTTGATCATTTCTCGTGTGGGCACTACCTCCGTTTCTATGACCTCACATGTCATTTATACTTTGGTTTTACGTGCCCTTTTCGTCAACCATGGTTCTTTTGTCCATAATGACTCATTCCCATTCATCTCGTCTTTACCACATCGAATGTATATGTGTTTATTATAACAAGTTCATGATATCATGTGTTTATCATTTACTTGGCCAGAGTAAGCGATCAACACATGGTACACATGACCTTATTATAACTAACACATTACTTCCCATGTAAGTAAATCCTCTGTTCATGTCCATATTTCTGATTTATTTGGTAAAACTTTGTTTAATTGTTATTTAACAATCATTAGTTTTTACTCTTCTCATCTCAAAACATATAAATGTTTTTTTTTCCTTTTTATAAGACTTTTATGTAACCACATTTATCTATGTGATCTTTACTTTTCCTCAATAAAATCTTATTGAAAATTTTCTACTTGGATGGTCACCCCATCCAAGATTTTAGATCTGTACTCTTTTATATTTTATTATTCACGATTTGTGAATAATGAGTATTACCCGCCCAATTTCTCTTGGGAACATGTTGTTCAGATGGGTATCCCTTCCGGTTTTCCATGCTTTAGTCCCGTATACAACCGTTGTTCATTATGTATCTGTTGTATACTACTAGTTATACAATACTTTAAAGTGTGCACCTGTGCGATATTTTCTTCATTGGCTTTCATTGCCGTTCCACCTTTATTTAATATCATCATTTGGTTTAGGTCCTTAACGAGTATGCTCTACTTGTCATACTTCAGACCATTCTGTCATTGCGTCGGCAGATCATTAGATTCCCGCCATCTTCAGACGTGAGCATCCTTTAACCAAAACGTTTACATTGATTAGTAACATTGAAAATTAATAAGCTCCCTAAGAATAGTACAATGCTATCTACAATACTTGTTAACACAAGTAATTCACTAGTTGTATCGGTCTTTTATCATTTTTTGGGGTAACGTGCGTTCACACGATAACCCTATGTGTTATTTACAACACTTTAACTATGTTAGACGGCTAAATTTATAATAACTTACCGGATCATGCGACCAAGCCTCGAACCGAACACATTTGATCATTAACCTTGAGCTCTGATTACCAACTTGTAAGACCCTATCTTACTTTACTTGAATTTCTATTAAAATTTCGCATTTTGATGTGTGAATGCGAATACACATCACTCATATTTACGAGATTATTAAAACTTTTTCAACATCTTTAAACAATTTAACATGTTATCGTTGTTTAGATTTATTATAATCAAAACCAAATGCGGAAGCTTGAACTTTGATCGTGTTCGGTTCTTCATATAGCTTGATCCACCTCCGATGCTCCCAAACATCACCTATATTTCATAATTTATGAAAGACATTAGTTATAAATAAATTATAACATAACCTAATAAACATGAAGTCTGAAAAACAATAAAAACAAAAACTTTATTTCAGACCCCACCGTAAGCTACGGTGGCCACCGTAGCTTATGGTCCAGCATTACGGTCCTAGCTCACTGTCTTACAGCTAAGACTTCCAATTTCAATCAGCAGCTGCCTAGCGTAAGCTACGGTAAACCACCGTAGCTTACGGTCGGCTGCTGCAGCTTTTCTCTTGTTTGAAGTTTTAGTTACGACATTTTCCGTAACTCACTCAATTCTTCTCCGTTTTACCCGAAACTTGTTTCTAAATATCCGTAGAATATTTTCCTACATATTTTACCCGAAATCCTTGACCCGGATTCTTATTTCTTATGAATTACACATTCATTCTTGATTTATGCGTATATTCATTTTGACTCATTAAGTGATTTAAGTGTATAAACTTAAATCTCACTTCCTCTTACTTTGTTTCTAGTTTTCCCACCAAAATATCTATTTACATTCCACCACAACTATACATTGTGGTGGATTGGTTATAAAAATGCTATATTTTAAATTCAACCCTTCGGTTTAGTGTTTTTACGAAAAAGGTCTAATATGAGGCATTAAGCCAAAACGGCTTATGCTTTTCGCCTTTACATTACCAAAGAGGTCTATCGTATTATAAAACTCATTTTAAACAAATATTAGAGTCGTTTATCTATTTTATCATTCGAGGGCATTTTGGTCAACTTAGACCCTTCTTTACGACGAAGGACTTACAATATTATGTTTTGACCAAAACGAACATTTAACCATAATCTATGTAAAATCATTATGTTCTTAAGAACATAATGATTACAGATTAGATTATTGGATTTACCTTACCTTAGGTAATCCCGTTTTCATTTAGGACTCATTTAACTCTCATCGGACCTTTTAGTCCTGGTTGAGAGTTTGACCCGTTACACATACCTGGCTCGGGTAATAGCATTGACCCGTTTAATTAATTTGCACTACTAGTTACTAATTAATAGCGATGCAAACCAAACGCCATTTCCCTGTGATTACAAAAACTCGACAAACGTTCATTAGATATTATTGTCAAATGGTGATATCATCACCATTTGATCCATTTGGTCTAAATGACCATTTTATCATCACGAGATGGTATTTATTTACCATCTCATCATGTATCCGTTTCAGTTTACACCACATAATCATATTACTTAAATTTATTTCTCAATTTATTCGATCCATTATGGTATACGCCATAGGGTGTCTATATCAAAATCTAATATTTATTTGTCAACTCGTGACTGAATTACCATTTTACTCTTTTATTTCTTATGGCTTACACCATTAGGTAATTTTTCCGAATTCCTTGTTTATTTGTCATTACATGACTAAATTACTGATTTACCCTTTTTACCATCAAATATGGTTTATTACCATTTTCACTTGTTCCGACCCATATCGATTCAAGTCGGAACCTTGCATTTCATATCTTATTCTGATTACCAAATCACTTATTCTTAGTCAATTACATAAGTAGATTTTCTATATTAAGGATGTAAGCTTTACTTACCTTGAAATCCAATTATGCTCTTTCCGCGTACTTGATCCGTTTGATCCGCTTCTTCCCAAGCCTCTACTTAGCTTGTCAAGCGTCAAACTATCATTTACCATTCGCAAGATGGTTAGGTTAGTCATCATTTAAAACGACTATTCCACCTTACGGATTTTATATCAAATTTATCATTTAATCTTATTATAGGTCAGTTTGACTCTTAAAAGTCAACTGCTCATTTACACATACAAACTCACGGATAAGTTTTGTCACACCCTGACCCGCAGCGAAAATGGTAGTCGGGGCATGATTGGGTTTTCATCAAAGCTCATGACATTTACTATAAAGTTTCATATTTATTATTTCCAATTTAAAAGGATAAATTACAACAACCACGTATACATACAAACACAATATGTTTTAAACACAACATTTATGATTTTTTTTATTTTTCTTCTAAGGCAATTTCCTATGTGTTCCTTGCTTCGATCTGTCCACCTGTATCATGTGTAAAAATAGGGTTTTGGGTCAACAAAAGTTTGCGAGTGAATCTTATTTAAACGTTTGAAAGAATTAGTTATATTGGTTATTTAAATAAAAATGTGCATAAACCAAATATGAGTATACTCATATGTAAATCTAACCACAAACCACATAATAACAATCAATGCACACACAGGTATGACAAATGATGAACAATGAGATCAAGGCTCAATCAAACGGAGCCGATCTAATGAGGCACCCGATGCTCAACTCGTCTCCAACGAGGAACTGATGGGCCTAATGAATGAATTACACGCAACTGAAAAAATGTAAAGCACTCAATACAACAACCAACATTTACATCTCACGTTAGATCATATAATGGTAAAAGCACAAGTGTTTGAATCAACGAAATATGTAAACAACACATGATACACCCTAAAACATGAATAAAAAAGGGAATTTGTAAGGATTCACTCACAGTGGTTGTGTTTCTTTGATTGAAGAAGAGCGCGCACGATTTGAGAATTTGACAGACAGAAGAGACTAACCTAAATAATAACGTAATAATTCAATAAATATGTAAAAATTAATATTTTGATTGATACTTTTTATTAGAGTTTAGGTTATTTTTGTGGTTTTTATTGATATTTTAAAATCTTCGTAATTGTATTTTTAAGTATTTTTAATTGATTTTTTAAATAAAATATAAATATATTAGGAATATAAATAATAAAAATAAAAAAATAATATTAAAAAAAACCTTGTCGGGTCTGACAAGGACCTGACCTGTTTATTAGGGATATTAGGCAGCGTGTGCGGGATTCGAACTTGAGACCTCTCGTACGTGTGCACGCAGCTCTTCCAACTGAGCTACGTGTCTAACCCTTTGGAATACCGATTTTTATTACTCTTATATACAAGTTAGGATATATCAGAAACTCCTTATTTTAAAAAGATTTTAAAAATCACCGGTTCAATGACTAGGCTCGGATTCAAACTCGTAATCTCCGCGGTGCAACGCACCCAGCCCTTCCAACTGAGCTGGGTGTCTAACCCATAATATTCCCGACTTGCATTTCATTTAAATACTTACTGGATATTAGCATCAGCTTAGTTAAAAACAGTGGGTTTAATTCAGGAAATCGGCGTCGTGGTAGAGTTTCGAATCCGGCATCACGTGTGTAAAATGCACACAATCCACCGCTGGACTGTGTGTCTAACCCGTTTAAAACACCAAGTTTAGTTATACAAATACTCTGGCCAACTTCATCTCTTTCATCAAAAATAAAACCCAGTACTGAACTCGATTTTGACTGTTTAAAAGAATGTTGTTTGATATGTGAACACAAAATATTGTTGATGAACAAAATACAATAATGAGGTGAAGAATTTACCGACACAAATGGAGGTCCCGGTTCTCCGGCGATGTAGCTCCGGTGAATTGTGATTGCTCCGACGACAGAAAGTTGATCAAGGGATTTTAGTGCAAATCTTCAGAGAGAAAAGGGCGAGGTGTTTGTGATGGAAGGTGTCGGTATTTATAATGCAAATGGTCAAGCACAAGATTTCGGTTTTGGAATTGGAGGTTTTTAATAAAATCAATGATTCTTTTGGTTTTCGAATCATTTGGTTTAAATGATTGACAGTTATAATTTATGATCATAACCGAAATTTGTTTATTGAACTTGATTGCTCAATTCAAGCTACCGGAAGTTACAGATTCGAATTTGCAGGTTTTTGATGATTAGCTCTTCTATATAACTTATTTGTCTCTGATTTAATTACCAAAGTGTGTGCGGAGTAGTGGTGTTTGATGTGTGTGTATACGCGGGGGACCCGGGTTCGAGACCCGGCTACTCCTTTTGAATTTATATATTTTTGTTTTATTTTATTATAAAGCTTATTTTATATAACTTATTATTATTTTTATTTAGGTTATCTTTTTAATTATGAGTAATTTATTAATTATGAATATTAATATAAAATAACTAACACAATAAATACGCAACGAACATTTAGATGAATACTTGATTTTTAAACGGTGCGGGTTTTGAAACCCGTTTTACATGAATGTTACAAGTTTAACAACTCATTTAAGTATTTTGTTAATTACCCGGTAAGCGCTATTCTTAGGACACCATTATAGCTACGTTTTCCAAACCAAATTCATGTCGTTTCTTTCACTTAAACAAATTCAAGCGATTGTTAACATCAAGTTAACTTAGCTTTTGATCAACAATGCTAATTTATCCGTTAGCTAGGTTTTCATCTTTATGTAGCAATCCATTTCATCATATTATTAGACATTCATCTAAATACCTAATATTACCAATTTAACATCTATTAACATTATCTATTTCATCATAGCATACAAAACTCATTTCAAGTCATGTATGATTTCTTACTCAAATCTCTAATTTGTTCGAGTATCTTACACATGCATACAAATATGATGATCATAAACATTCCTACATTATTAATTTCATCATATAGTCAAGAACCCATTGTTAATCACTAACAAGAAATCTTACATCAAATTGTGCATGATTTCTTTAAGTTTAACGAAATCAATCATACACATACACTTAATTTCATCTTTGGATCATAATCCAACTATCTATTTGTAAGTTTTCAACTTGTCTCAAGTTATGTTTTTTCA
Source organism: Scalesia atractyloides (assembly GCA_947069175.1). Classification (NCBI taxonomy): domain Eukaryota; kingdom Viridiplantae; phylum Streptophyta; class Magnoliopsida; order Asterales; family Asteraceae; genus Scalesia; species Scalesia atractyloides. The sequence continues at coordinate 88,734,199 of CAMTDV010000003.1, forward strand.
CCAATCTAGGTTTTGAGACATACCTTATGATCCCCTCGATTGGGTGATCGTTTATATGCGTTCATGCATCGATTCCGAGCTCAATTCATCCTTTAATTTGATGATTTAGGAAGAACAAGGGTTTGCCCCTTGTTCTCCAGCCGTAGAACAGACACACATACACATTCACTATGTGTTTTATGTTTTAATTTTTGATATTTATAATACAAGTTCCCTTTTTGGCAGCTTTGGTCCCTCAAGTTTAGTTTTGATTATGAATGAGATTACAACTCATTGTTTGGTTACTTATATACATGTTTTAACTAGGTTTATTTGTTCCTAGTCATTTTGTTTATAGTTTAACTTTCACCGCTAACGGTCTTTTACCCACTTTTTAATTTTAACGTGGTTTGATCACCAAAGCCGTTTTTGGGGTGTTACATCAGGTTATTGCTTGGAGGTTTGAGAGGTCGAGGAGACGTTTCGTCCTAAAGTTCTCTAACATGAGAAGGGTGAAAATCAAGACCATGAAGGCCATACTTAGTATGAATGAGGCCGTTCAGAGGGATATTCTGGCCCTTGGGGTTCCAAGGGCCAACGATTGTGAAATAACTCAAACGGTAATAAGAAGATTGAAAAGAAAATTTTCAGCTGATGATGATGGCATTACTAATCTACCAACAGTTACTAGTTGGTGTTTGGATGAACAATTAAGAAGGATGAAAGTGACCTTATCAAGAAGGGGTGGATTATTAATTGACGATGGAAGAAGTGTTGAACACAGATAGACTACACCTTCTTGAACAACTCTATGATTTAGCACCTTCGAACGATGCAAAATCCAGGGTTGTGATGATATTTAAATATAGGATGCGAGAAAGGCTAAACGAGATTATGGCATTATACACCAATGAAATAGATAATGATTAGTTTGAAGAAAATGATGACCAAAGCGATGGGTACAACTCTGATGTAATACCATCCACAGAAGACTATTAATTTAGTTTGATTTCGTCTTAGTTCTAATGTTTTGAATTATTAATGAAATATAATGAATTTAGGAACGCCATGAACGCCAAGATATTTACCTTTATAAGATATAAGAGATTAATTCAACTTGGCAGATCTACAATAAAGTGGTTGCTGAGAGGGAAGAAGGTGAAAACGCCATAATGAACAAACCATTGGTTGAATGATAAACAATAAGAATAACAGATTTACTGTAACCCTAAAATATTTTAATAAAACCACCATAATTCAGATATGCGTAACAAGGTGTAAAACGCTATTGATAAGTTCTAAATAATGAAAACGCCGAATATTGATTCTAGATTAAAGGACATAACGACATTTTTCAAAAATATTGCTTTGAAAATTAATTTTAAATAAGACGCCACTGAAACAAGAATAAAGAACAACACGCGATATCTGATGGACTTTTGTTTGAAAATGAATTATAGCGCCATCTATTAAGCGGACTTGAACAATTACAATCGTACCCCGCATATCATTTAGCCCCCCCCCCACGTGTTCGACCAGGATCTGTGCTCACTGTTTTCACAATTCCAATCGTTTTCTCCTGGTCCCGTTTATATATAGCTAAATAAAAGAAAAAAAATGGTTTTTGGATGAAAATGGCAACTACCAAATTATTTAGTGTGAGTTAATTGACATTTTTTAACAAAGTTAGTGGATTGGACTAAAATAGCAATTTAGGACAAACCTTAGAGACTAAAATGACAATTTACTCTATTGAAAACAAACCAACTGTTTCTATACTAGTTTTGTTATTAAGATTCAGTTTAACTATAATGTTTGCTTGTTAGTATATTCACCTTTAGAGGCCATTAGGCTTGAAGAAACTTAATGTAAAAAATGAAATTCACTGAAGGATTGATTGTTTTGTATGACGTTTGAATAGCCAACTTTTTAAAGGCGTATATATGCCAAATAATTCATCAAATGGCATATATGCCAAAAAATTCAAATACCAAAATTTATTAATAAACCTCTCCTAAATAATTTCAACTTCAAATTGTTAAAGCTGAGAAATTAGAAACCGCTTTTGTTTCTAAATCCTATAAATCTTGGTTATGGATAAAATTATTTCACATTCTTAGTTTTAGAAAATTTGTTAACCAAACATGGTCTTGCTTGAGTGCATCATTGCAGCATAAAGCTACTGTAACCTATATGAAGTGTTGTAAAAGTGGTCTACTCGGCTTTGTACTCGGCGAGTACTCAGTCCTCGGATCACCTCCGAGACGAGTTTCACTTAGTCGTATTTGACTAGTCGGTGGATGTCAAAATCAGTCAACATCGGCCTACTCGGACTACTCAGCCTTGTACTCAGACTAGTCGGATTTGTATTCAGAATATTTCGGACTTGTACTCAGCCTACTTGACCTTGTACTCGGCCTGATACTCGGGAGATTTGAACTTCAAACATGTTTCATTTTAAATACTCATTGACATGAATTATGTTTATTTTAACACACACACACACACACACACATATATATATATATATAAATGATTGAGGATCCTATACAAAGTGTCCTAAGTGTGAGAAGTAAGAAATATTGTGGGGATAACATAGGTCCTCAATCTATATTAATTCAACAGGGTAAAAAAGTAATTTACTTAATAATACAATTAATTGATAATTGCATAACCGCCTGGAGTTAATTTAGGAATCGGTTTGTTTTTTTAATATCCATTAAGAATCTATTAGTTATTTATCATCTATTTAAACCTGCAGTCAAGTATGTGTTTTTCGTATGGTGTTTCAAACATGCATTCATGGTATTTTAAACCTGCAGTCCAATATGTGTTGTTCGTAACGTGTTTTAAACCTGCATTCGTGGTGTTTTAAACCTGCTGTCTAGTATGTGTTCTTCGTATGGTGTTTTAAACCTGCATTCATAGTGTTTTTGTCACACTCCAACCGATGGCGGAAACATCGGAGTGAGACGAGGTAGATTGCTCGAGATATCATCACACTATTTGCGACAATATTGAATTCAAAACCCGTTTCATTTCATTAATCAAATTGTCAATTACAACGTAAACTCAAATACAACATAGATTCAAATTCGACAAGTTTAACAATGTAACATAAACCTAGCATTCTAGATGTGTTTCTATGTCGTCCCTACTAAGTTTTCGTCATATTCAACATCCTTAACCTGCAACATGTTAAAAGTATAGTTCAATACAAAAAGAATTGGCGAGTACACAAGTTTTAAATTACATAGCATAAGTATAAAAGAGTTGCTCAAATCCCACATGGCCATTGTATACAAGGTAAGCTAGCATGCAATACTAAATGTCAAACCCAAGTGTCCACAAGGATTAAGTGTCCTTCGCCACAAAAGTAACTAGACTAAATAAGAATAAGCTTAACAATACCCCGACGGTCGGCGTGCTACTCCTACAGCGCGCTACTCCTACAGCGCTATATATGTTAAGTTCGGGCTAGCTAAGTTAATAACAAGAAGCATGTATGTATCTAGCCTGAACCTGAGCATAACAATGAGCTTGTATAACGAATCGAGTGTATAAAGTATGTTGTGTGTATTGGTGTATTTTGTAAGTTAACATGTTACAACCCAAATTATGTAAAAGGAAAATGGGTCAAGTGTACTCACGGTTTTGCAAGCTTCCACTTGGTGATTACATGAAGAGTTTTGAAGGATGGAACACCAAGTTATCCTACATAATGAAACGTAGGTGTGTAAGTATTCGGAGGATTAGGAATTTAAATACATCAAAGTATGTATACGAGAAAATAATCATCTAGACTTAATACTCGTTTTTGACACTATAATCCCATCTGGGTCGATGTGTTTTCATTGCTTAAGATACCCATTAGAAACGCAACGAGAAGTTAAGTATCTAGATGATGTAACTTAGTACCATGACGAACAAGCATTCGATTATCATCACCGGTTCGATTAGTACATATATTTTATATATAGTATAAGTAAAAAGTATATCATGTTTATCATGGAAGTTCATAGAACTCATGCATGAAGGTAGGAGGATAACCTTCCTTTAACCTCTATCACAAGTTGTCACAAGGACAACAAGGATGGTCATGAATAATTTAAAATGGAAATGAAATGTACATATTATCTAAGGGACAAATCTTAAGTGAGGTGGTGGATAGAAGGTAGGATAGGCCAAGCTTCCAAGTAATCACACACAACCAACTCAAGTCATGTTACAAGAACAAGCTTGGAAGGAATCAACACTTGTGGGTTAGAACCCTATCAAAACAGAAAGTTTGGAGTGAATAAACATCTCCTAATTCGTGTGAAACAACCTTGGTTAAGGTCACTAATCATAGATTTGGTTAGTGACATAAGGACACAAGTTTGCTTAAGGAAAACATAGTTTTAAAAAGATTTATGCAAAAACAGAAGGTTTCTTACACTTTTGACCTCAAACATGGTGATGTTCCATATTGGTTTTCCATGGAAAACCTATGGAAACACTCCTACAGGTGTTCCAAGTGTTAAGAAGAAAGAAAAGAGTAAAGAAGTGAAGTAGAGGTGAGTTAAAACTCACTTTGAAAGTCTTAAAATTTATGAATTGGAGCTGAGTTTAGGGAGGTTTGAGAGAGAGGGAGAGTTTGTGTTTGAGAGGTGCAAAGTGAGTGGAGTATGAGGTGGGTTTTATAGTTGAGGTTTAGGGTGAGTTTGGTGGGGATTTAATGCAAGAAACACACTTAACTAACACACTTTTGCCCAATCCATGAGCTGATTACAACTTTCTGCGGATCGAGCTCTCTGGCGGGCTGTGAGAGAAGAAGGGTGAGACGGTCGCGGGGCGCGATAGGCTCTCGGCCAGAAACTTATTTGATTTTTGTCATTTTTAGTCCCTGAACTTGGTTTTTCCTTCATTTCAAGCTAAAACTTGGTGTTTTGTCATGTTTTTAAGTGTTTAACATGTACGTAAGTATATTCTGAGTATCGAGAGTGTATGTATGTGTATTTGCACGTATAACAAGTATCGTTTTATATGCAAACATGTATTTAGTGTTCGTATGCATGTAAGACAAGTATGTATTAAGTATAATATTATTACGATCAAAGTCTCATATTACAATATTGGGAAATGAAATACGAATGCGATACAAATACAATTTTCCAAAATAGAAATACTATTACACTTTCTAATTAAGGAAAGTACGAAAAAACGAGGCGTTACAGTTTTAAACCTGCAGTCCAGTATGTGTTCTTCGTATGGTGTTTTAAACCTGCATTCATGGTGTTTTATATCTACAGTCCAATATGTGTTCTTCGTGTGTTCTTTGCATGGTGTTTTAAATCTGCATTTACACCTGTATTCCATTATATGTTATTCGTTTGGTGTTTTAATGTTGCATTCCAGTAGGATTCATCTCATAATATACGTAATTTTTTTATCTATATAAATATAACAATATGATACTCATATTAAAGATAAAAAAGCTTGTTATTATGGTGTAATTTATTTTTTTAAAAAATTACGTATAAAAAGTCATTGGCGTTAACAAACGATGGGTAGAGCTTGAATGTGCATTAAAGTTGATGCCAGTTTCGTCATTTAAAAATACAATATTAAAAGACACTATTACCCTTAATCTAGCCAATTCAATCAAAAATAAGAAAACACAATTTACATTTTAAACCCTTTTTTATCTCAACCATTAACTATAAGATGGTTTAAAACACTTATTACACTTTTCACAAAACCACCCCTTTTTAGACTAACCCCACCCTATATATAATATACAACAATTAATTTTTTTATATCTACCATGTCCGCGTACTCCTCAAGTACCATGATTACTCCCAACTCCCATATCGGCCGACTAGGGACCACCTAGCGACTTTTGCAACACTAAACATATGAACCCAAAAAAACCACAGAAATCACTTAACAACCATATGATTAACAACAAGAAAAAAGCAGGTACAAAAAAATCCATAACAAAAACTTGCAACAGTTTTAATAACTAAATCTGTTTCATTGAACACAAAAACATAGCAACCAAATTCGAGCGCCCTAACATAAAATTTGTTTCTTCAACGATTGGCCTTGGCAACCCTCTCGATCTCATCCTTCTTCTTAATAGCGTAGCTGCAAAAACAACAGACAAACAATCGAGGATCAAAACATAGTCTTTAATGTTCCTGAACTGGAAAAAATAGAACGAATTTCTGCATACGGTACCTGTTCGAAGAACCTTTGGCAGCATTAATAAGCTCATCAGCAAGGCACTCAGCAATAGTCTTAACGTTCCTGAATGCACTCTCACGTGCACCGGTGGTAAGAAGATAGATAGCCTGGTTAACACGCCTTAATGGAGAGATATCAACAGCCTGACGCCTGACAACACCAGCTGAACCAATTCTAGTAGCATCTTCTCTAGGTCCACTGTAATTATAAACAAAAAATGTTATAATGGGTAAACAAATTTAATACAAAAAAGATAAAAAAATGAGGTAAAACGAGTGTTAAGTGTACCTGTTGATGACAGCATCAACAATGATTTGAATGGGATTAGCATCAGTCAAAAGATGGATGATCTCCATAGCATGCTTGACAATGCGAACAGCCATCAACTTTTTACCGTTGTTTCTCCCGTGCATCATAAGAGAGTTGGTCAAACGTTCAACAACTGGGCATTGAGCCTTCCTGAATCGCTTAGCTTGGTACCTACCAGCTGTGTGAGGCATGTAAATTGGGTGTTTGGAAGCAGTGGCAGTGATGTAATCCTCCACAGAAAGATCAGAAACCTACACATTAAAAAAACAGATATTTTATGTTTCAATCTTCTTTGTTGTTTTAGATCCATCAACAAAAATTACTTAGTTAAAGTTTTTGTATTTATTCCATAACCTCAATTCACGCCTGTACAAGCTTTAGATTAAACAAAGTTGTCTAATTACCCATATTTCACAAGTCTGCATTTAACTGACTAAAGATTCTTCGGAAATTTTAAAAAACAAGGTATAACAGGAAGTAACCCATGCTATTTAACTACAATTTAACATGATAAATTGCTAAATACAACACAAAATAAAAATTAGTGTGTTGCATGAGAATCAGCTTGTTTACAATACTATATCTTGCAAAAATCAGCAATCATATGTACATTACAGAACATTTACAAAGTCCAAAGGTAAACAAAACAAATGACCTGAACTTATAAAAAAACATGTTTATAAGCTTGTTTTCAAAAAAAAAAAAAAACTTGAACAACTAGCAATTAACAGTATTCACACACACACACATTATATCCATTTGGTCTTAAAGATTATGATCATAAGGCTACAGTGCTTTTAAAAATCAAACAAATCGATAATATTACTGTATAGTTCAAACTCTCATATCTGAACTCCAGAATCACCTACTATTCGCATTAAAAAACTAACAATCAACTTAAAGCTCATATCAAAATCAAAACACCAAAAATTGTTCTAACAGATTTACATAGAAAAACGAAAATTTCAGACAAAAAAAGCTTCACAAACTAAAAAAAATACTCGCAAACAAGTTCTAAAACGGTACTTCAACCTAATCTAACTAAATATTAACATCAGAATTCAAATTATATACGAACATTTACAGTAAAAATACAAACAAAAAAACAAAAAATAGAAACAACTGTAACATAGATCTGATGAGTAAATAACCTGAACGTCATCGTAGGTCCACCGGTTGAAGAGCAAGACATCGCTGTGAGTCTTTCCGTCTTCAGCAGCAAGTGGTGGCAAAACCTCCATCCTAACACAGAACACAAAAATGAATTCAAAATTGACGAAATGAACAAGTGGTTTAAAAAGAATAAGCACTATCAGTTTTGTTTTTGTTGTGATAGAAGTGATTTGATTAGCGAACCTCAGGTTAGGGTTTGGAAGAGACGACGGCTAGGTTACAGCTGCAGGTTGTTTCAGAGATCTGTTACGATGGTGATAGAAACCCTAGATTGGTAAATGTTTATAGCACCTTCCTGGGCCTTCGTTATTGGGCTTTTCGCGGACTTTGTAATTATTCTTTCGTGGACTCGTTTATAAACTGACCCGCTAAAAAATCGTTTTGAATTGATTTGGGCCAAACCGGTTTGAAACCAAACTAAAAAGACAAAATGACTAGTTTATAAACTTAGCGCTAAATCAGATTTCAGACTTCCCTAAAAACCTTAACCTTTTCCATAATGTACAAACTTTCACAAACTTCACCTCATCACGTACTTTTACATTTATATTTATACATATTAACTTACTTTTATGTTGTTTATATTTTATATTTCATCTATAGTTAAATAATAAAGTTTATTATAAATTAAAAAAATTAAAATTAAAAGCAAGAAACAATTAAACATTAATTAATATTTAATTTTAAATATTTCAACAACTATGTTTTAATTATTATAATCTAACGGCTATATTGGCAACGGTTATAAACAACTATATTCCAACGGTTATATTATATCGACTATAAATTTATATCATATTTGAACCTTTATTGTTACTTTGAATTCACTTTTGGTCAATTATGGGTGGAGGATATCCATATGTTGTTGAATCCTCGTTTTCACATCAAACTGCAAACACCCTCATCAACCTACATACCCTCCTCGTCAAGTTCTTTACCCTCACCACCCAACTACATCCCCTCACCATCCAAAAGTTTACCCTCACTATCCAGCTTCAAACCCTCATCGTCCAACTGTTTACCCACACCCTCCAGTTACAGACCTTCACCAAGCCGCAAACCTTGCTCGTCCATATGTTTATCCTCACCATCCAACTGCACTTAAGCAGCAGTTTACCAGCTAGGAATTGAGGAGTGGGAATCAACTAGCAAAGAATTGAACTGGGCATTTGACCAAATGGGTGGCCAAACTGTGGAACGACACGTTCATGATTCTAAGGATGGCTAACTAACCTTAAAAAGAAATACGTACCACATCCAAAGGACATGAACTTAAATGAATCAAGCCACGAGCGTTTCAGGTTCCATGGGAAGACGAGCGCTCAACGAACTCTGATTGCTCGTTTAATTCAATCAGACATCTTTAGTTAGGAAATGCCGGACTTTCAAGCCGAGCACCACTCATAATTTAACAAAACTCCACATTCTTGTTTGGAATTGATGACTAGATCCGGACTTGAGCACTTTGAGCGCATTGTGGGTACTCTTAAGGCTACTTAAAGTCGTCACATATTCCCTAGTTTTCCCCCTTGGGAGACATCAGCTTGTTCCCCTCTTTTATAAGTTTTCCTTATATTACATGGTGTCGTCCCATATTTTCTCAGATATCTGAAAAAAATAAACTATTTTAAATTAAATTAAACCTTAAAATTTTGATATATTTAAAATGTTTTAATACAACTTAAATAAAAACTACATATTAAAATTACAAAAAGCACAAATAAAATTACAATAACTTTAAAAAATAATATTGTACATCATTTTGGGAAAGATATGGTGTGAATATTGTTGGAGAAGAGTAATTTTGTATCAAAAAATGAGTTATTGGTTGATTTATATGGAGAATTATATATAATTTTTTTAAATAACTATTGTTTGGTCATTTGACAACGGACTCTACAACCCTCCCCACTCCCTACAATCGATGAGTACTATATTTCCGGTGAAAAATAAAACCTCGAAACCAGTGGTTGTGTTCCCTCCCAGGCTCAACTCCGAACAACCTAAGGAACTAAAAGGTTATCACACATTAATTATGTTTAAAATAATAATCATGAAGTCATTTTCTTTTATAATTTTAAACATAATGTACCAATAAAAAATATACGAAAATAAAAATACAAAATTCGAATTCATAATGTAACACCCCGAAAATTTTAGATCAAATCCTAACGGGACACGTGTCTAGAAACCTTCCACATAACTCACATGTTGAAAGAAAGGATTAAAAATCATAAAAGTGTATATTATAAAAATATAAGTTGAGTGATTAATATGCCTTAAAGGCAAAATCCTAATTTCAGAAGGTCCTTACGGACCGTAACCATAGCCCCTTACGGTCCCGTAAGGGGTATTCAAAATTTTAGCGCCCAAGGTCCTTACGGACCGTAAAAACTAACTAATACTTGCGATCTGCAAGGATGTATGAAATTCAAAGGCGGTGCAGACCCCTTATGTAACGCCTTGTATTTCCGTATTCCTATTTTTAAAAAGTTCACTTTCGCATCCTATTTTTTATCCTTACAATCGTACTACCATCTTTGTTGTCACAAATCGAGTCGCTAATCTTAATGAAATTTGTACTTTCTACATACTTGTTATACATACATACAGTCATTAAATACGTGTTTTCATACAAATCAACAATTGTTATACGTACAAATACTCATATGTTACAATTTTATGCTCAAAATACTCGAAAATTGGCTAACATATGTAAAAACAGCCCAAAACCAACCCACTCGTGCGAGTTGATCCCACTTCGCACGAGATGGAGCTGGCAGCAACATGTTCTTATAAATACCAACGCATTTCACAACTTCAATATTTCCGAATCTTCTCACTTCCACCCCCAAACTCACGAAATCTTGACAGATTGATCTCAGATTATTCTAAGTGAGTTTAACTCCCAATTTACCTTGTGTTTTTATAATTATTCTCCTCTTTTTCTTTTGCACCAAGTGTAGGAGCTGATCGAGCTCATCGTCCTCAATAGGATTGAACATGTGTCCAGCAAGTGTGAGAACGTTGGGAGCCTTCGCTACCCGAATTAAGTTCCACACCTCACTTGAACATATTTTATTTCTGTCATTCATGACCAACAATGTTTATCGACTTTGTTGATAAACCTTGTGCCTTGGTGAATCATATAACGAGGCATTTGTACCCCCATGCTTGACATCTATGACATAATTATTAGACTTTAGACATAACTAAATACTATAAAATATCTACTTTCTCCCTTAGTCAAGTTTCTGATATTGACCGAGTCATGGTTAACTATTATGAGCTAGAACTAAACTGCCTCGTCCCTAAAATCTTGTTCAACAGAACTCATTGTCGAAACGGGAGCTGAAACGAGCTAAAATTACCAGAAACGGTCCATTCACGTGAAGTGATCAGTTACTTCGCACAAGGTGGTCACTTCGCACGAGGTGGTCACTTCGTACGAAGTGGAGGCTTTTTCCCGTTTACCTTTCGTACCTTCTGTTTTCGAATCTGCAATCTCCGCTAACCCATAATGCTCACACAACTCAATCCCCACATATTGAATGACCTCGGTGTCCTACTCTCCAACCTAGCGACTCGCGGGTTGCTAGAAAGCTTTGCAAAACCATGAGTATACATGATCCTTTTTTCGTTTTAACACTTTTGAGTGCAATATATACACTATACAAAAACTCACACAAACACTTATACGCAAACACTTTATACATGCAATCGAATCCAACTTACATGCTTACACATTATACCTAGGAATACATACATGCTAGAAACTTTACGTGCATAGTGCTTTGTCATTAACTTCTTACAAGCCTCCCTTAACATGTATAGCGCTATAGGAGTAACGCACCGCCCGTATTCGTGAGGTCATATTAAATAAACAAAACGGTCTTATCGTTGTGACGATAAGATTACGCTAGCGGTAAACTTTAGGTTGACAAGTATGTTTTGTATGCTAGGTATGTGTAGAACGCCTAGTATACGTTATTGCCATGTGGATTTCGTAAAACTCTTTTATACTTATACTAGTATACTAAAACTTGTATGCTCACCAATACTTTATGTGTTGACATGTTACTTTACTATATATTGTAGGATTGTGATCGTGATGCACCGAAAAGAATTTAGTAGGAAGGACTAGAAACGCATCAAACTTTGAATTTTTGTTTATTAGATTAGTCATTAGATACTCGTTGTACTTTGTTTCCTAATCATGTTCTTGAATCTTTAGGAATGAAATGAAATTTTATTTATCAAATACTTGTCACTTATTAGCATGAAGTGTCGAGCAATCTATTTACATTCGCCCCGATGATTCTACCATGAATTGGGGTGTGACACCTTACGGACCATAAGCCACACCCTTACGGTCCGTAAGAGGTCTCTAGACAACAGTTTCTTGGCTTGACAGTAGCCTTGCTGTATTTTTGACACCTTTCTTATACAAATGCCACCTTAATTCTAGCAATGACGCATAGCGTGACACTAATCACACTTGTCATGTCCTAATCACTTCAAGGTTAGTATAAATAGGACTAGTTAGTTCATTAATTCTGCACACCTTCACATTCTTATGAAGCTTGCTCCTACTTAGAAGTCTCCTATTCTGAGTTCTAAAAGTGTTCTTCAAACATTAGTAAGTTTTCTTCCTAGTCTATTTCAATTTGTTGGCTAGTTATTAGCCGAAAGTCAAGCAAATTGACTTTTGCTTTGACTTTCGGTTCTGACCATTTTGGTCAAGTTAAAATTTGATTTGAAATTTACAACGTATCGTAATAATGAGGGTATTAATCCCCTGTGATCCCCCTCTGATCATCACGTTTAGTAGGCGAAATGATGAGTCAAACATGTATAAAATAAAAAGTAAAAAACGAAGATTTTTGCAAATTACGACCAATGATTTTTAAAGTATCTAAACTATAATTTTTGGCACTATAACAGTTTATATAACATTATAAAACTTATTTTGACAAGTCTAACTCGTCATATTCAGTTTAGAGTTCAATTCTATATCGAAAGTCAAGCAGTTTGACTTTTGCTTTGACTTTCCGATTCTGACCCATTTGGTCTACTTTAGAACCCAATCAAGGCATGACTTGTGACCATAATATTATAGGGAATAACCCTCTAAGGTTATACCTTATGGTCATACTATTTGAAGGGTAAAGCGACGAGTCAACTATATGTACCTTTAAAAATGTCAAAAACACCATTTTGGCGTAGAAATGGTTTTTTGAACCAAAGAGACATATAATTTAACATCAAGATTGATCATACAATGTTTTGAAATATGTTTTGACATAGCGGACTCGTCATAAACCTACTTGACCTCCCGATGCCGTATTTGCGCATATGACTAGTTATATATATAGGGGAAGGTTATCTTGAAAACACTAAATATTGCGAGAACCGTGAGAACAATGAGAAAACCAATCAAAACCATTTTTTTAATACAGTCATCATTTTAATTAAATATAACATTATAAAAAGAAATTACAAAATCAAATAATTCATTTCTTCTCTCAAAATCACTCTTATTAGATTTTTTACACATGTGTAAATATAATAAATTTACACATGTGTAAATGGAAAACTTATACATGTGTAAATTTTATTTATTTTCGAATTCACGTAAATTTAAATGTGTAAATTAAATTTCTAGAATTGTATTCGAATAATAATGACACGTGTAAAAAGAAATTTTGAATTTCACTTGTTTTTGACCAAGTTCTAATGGTTTTTTTCATTTGTTCTCACGGTTCTCGCGATATTTAGTGTTCTCATTTAAACCATCCCCTCACTTGTTCTCACGGTTCTCGCAATATTTAGCGTTCTCAAGATAACCCTCCCATATATATATATATATATATATATATATATATATAATATATATATATATATATATATATATATATATATATATATAATATAAATTGGTCGATTTGGGTTTAAACATTTCAAAATCATTCCAAATTAGAATGTTTGGTTAAATAACCCAAATCCAAAGAGGCTTCGCCTCAGAAGGGTATAAACCACATTCTAACCATCAACGCTTAATTTAGTGAAACCGGACAATATTCTAAGTAGCGAGTCAAGTAGTATAACTTACAAAAAGACTCGTGAGCATTCTAACGGATATTTATATCTGTTTTACTCTGGACTATAGAACCTTCCAGATAATCGTGCCTAGGATAAACAACTTGAAATACGACTTTGCTTCAAAGAACTTATTTGAATAGAATATTTACTAAGCAAAGGTAAATACTCTTAGCCTAGTTTTATTTGAAAACTTGGGACACGATATTAGCCGCTTGGAGCGGGTATTATATAAATGGGCAAATGATTTCATAAATATAAGAATCCGGTTTAATCTGTATTGCTTGAATAACATTAAACACTGGGGTAATGGTACCGTGTCCGGGCGTCCCGACTCTTTAACTAGGAATGGCCATACAAAATACGCGCATGATAGTAGGCATACTCACAAAAGACTTTGTATTAAAGGTGGTGTGTACCATCATCACATACCAACATAGATTTTTGGTACCAAGCTGTATTGACAAGCATATAAAACTGGTAACAAGAAATTTATCCCAGAAGAATACTAAATAATTAACCTACGTGTAATCATAATATGTATCAAATATTTTTTAAACGGGTTGGCTAATTATATTTACCAGCGAAAGCTGACGTACTTTCAAAAGATTAAACCGTAGTTAACGAACCCTGAATATATGGTGGAATGGCTCGGTCAAAGAATAAGTTTTGGAATTTGCGACTCCACTGCTTAAAGGCCTATGATGTCCTAAGCTTGCTTTTATCACGGATCCTACCTTGTGGGACTTGTATCGAACAAAGTATGAATCTTATTTAATAAATTTCAAATCTTTTATGATTATTACTTTATAAATCTATCTTCCGCTGCATATTGTGAAACTATTATCAATCGTCATGTATAAACCCGCCGACCAGGCCCATCAGAAATCGAGGTGTGACACATAAGGAACCAATTAATGAATTCAAACCCCAAATTGAATTTACGTTTTGTTTTCAAGTTTAGTAACGGAAAGAAGTGGAAAGAAAGTGAAAATTATTTGTATTCTATAGTATCATTAATAAAAAAGAAAGTGAAAAGAAGTTGAAGAAAAATTTGTATTTATAACTAAAATGTTAGGAAGTGGAAGGAAAGAAAAAAAACATACAGAAAGGTTTTACCATTTATCATTTCATCCCCGTTTAACTTATTATAAAACTCAATGATAGTACAATTGTAAAATTATACATTTATTCTATCTTCATTTCAACTTGAAAACACATAAAATTTGTCCTTTCTTTTTCTTTCCTTTGAACTTGAGAATTCCCTTTCTTACAGGATCTGTTTGGTTTGAGGTAATAGAAAGGACGAGTGAATGGAATGAATAAAGAAGTAAATGGATCATTACCACTCCATAATCTTGTTTGGTTACTATATGAGAATAAAATGAATCATTGCCTTGTTTTGTTTGGTAGACAAGAAAAGATGATGGAATAAAATCAGCGATAAGTGGAGGACGATAGCCTTAATTAATTTTAACCACTTTAACGGCAAAACTAAGTGTAGTGGGTACCCTTCCAATTTGCAAAAACACAAAACAAAAGGAAGCAGGAGTTGATTCTCCCCCTCACAATGGAGTTATCACTCTCATCTTCTTCCCAGCGACTCTATGGTACCTCTTCACGTCACACTAAACCACCCATTCACCCCAAATGCAATCTCTGCAATTCACTTTTCAAGTCCCCTCATACTTATTCTACTCTAAAAACCACTTTCTTCACCACAAAAACCACCAGACCCATTCCCAACAAACACTCCAACAAATTCCCAATTAAGGTATCCTTAATTTCCCAATTAAGGTATCCTTAATTTCCCATTAATCGGTTCAAATTCCGGTTTAGCTTTCTTGAATTCATCGATTTCACGCGATCGTTTCTGATTTGGTTATAGATATTAACTGTTGTACGTATAGAAACCCTTTTCAGAATCTTGTGAATGGTGTGAAGTTAGATAGAAATTTGATTAATTGATTGTATATTAGTTATTTACTGTTATCTCTTGATAATTTTGTTATTTAAATGTCATTGTTAGTTAGAGGATAGAATGGGATTTGATTTAGAATTTATGCTGCCATTGTGTAGCTAGCTAGCTTTTTAAGAAGTTATGAGTGATTCGGATCTCGTAAATTAGGGATTTTAACTGAGGAGTGTGATAAGCTCATTTATCTTATCGAGCTGAAATGTTGAGCTCTGGCCCGGCTCGTCAAAAGCTCGAGCTAGCTTGTGGTTCATGGAGCCGGCTCAGTTATTTTTAAGATTTTGTATGTTGTACATGTATTGATATAATATATATATATATATATATATATATATATAATATATAAACTAAAAATAATATTTGTAACATACTTATAATGCAAAACTTATGAACTACAGAATATATTAGAATTTGGGTTACAACTTTTTCTTTTCATTAAAATTGTCATATGGATTTAAATTTGGGCACCAACATAAAGGAGCCAACTTGGGTTGGCTTGGCTCGGGCTCTGCTCTTTTACAAACGAGCCGATTTCGAGCGGGGTTTTTCGAGTTTTTTTTTTTGCGCAAGCCACGAGCTTTTTGGACATCTCTACTGCCCATTTGTACCGTAACAATTTTTAAGCTTTGTTCTTATTGCAATAAAATCCCAAAAATACTATTTTGACCAACAGGCTTGCAGTCAAGCTGGTGCTGCTGAATCCAATCCACCATTAAACAAAGTTGCAGATTTTAAAGATGCATTCTGGAGATTTTTAAGGCCCCACACAATTCGTGGAACAGCATTAGGATCAGTGTAAGCATTTACCTCTAATTATACATTGATAGCAACCTTTACGACACCTAAAACTGATAATCATTTTAATTAATTTTGTTGATAGGTCTTTAGTATCTAGAGCGCTGCTTGAGAACCCAAATCTGATTCGGTGGTCACTCTTGTTCAAGGCGTTTTCCGGTCTTATTGCTCTGATATGTGGAAATGGTTATATTGTTGGCATCAATCAGATTTATGACATAGGAATTGATAAGTAAGCATAACATATTTATACTCAATTCTTTGAACTAGAAGGGTGTTTGGATGTGCGTTTTGAATGTCATTCATGTGACATTGAATAATCAGAGTTAGATTATTTGTTGTAAAAAAAGGACGGTCGAAATAATGTTTGGATTTGCTTTTGATGTTTAAAGTTGTAATCAGTGGTTTGAAAACTGGACAAGGAACCGGGGGTCTGACCGGTCTGGTTCACCCTATCAGACCCTTCTGAGTCGAACCGGTCAGTTGGACCGGAAAACGGCCGATTGAACCGGATTTTTCAGGGGTTGAACCGGATTTTTATTTAAAAAAAAATTCAGTTTTACCCTATTCATTTTTATAATATTTACGGCTTCACCCGGTTCTTATGGGTCAACCAGTGGACTTGTAAGGAGACTGGTTCGACGTCCTGTGTGGTTCTGAAAATATTAGTTGTAACATTCAGGTAGTTCCAAAATGCAAATCCAAACACCACGCTGTATACTAACACACTACATAATAATTTTTTGTTTCATTTTATTTTAAATTTTCAGGGTGAACAAACCCTATTTGCCTATTGCTGCGGGGGATCTTTCTGTCCAGTCAGCATGGGTTTTGGTGCTATCGTTCGCGATAGTAGGCGTTATTATCGTTGCGCTGAACTTTGGGCAGTTCATCACTTCCCTTTACTGTTTCGGTCTTTTTTTGGGCACCATTTATTCCGTTCCACCACTTCGAATGAAGAGATTTCCTGTTGTAGCGTTTCTTATAATTGCCACGGTACCTTTTCATTCTCCTTTCCTGTTAGAGTTCGTTACTTTTAAATAAATAGCATTTAAACTTAGGACTGCGAACGAACACAACAAGACCTTGTTCGTGTCTGTTGTTAAGAAATATATGTGTTCACGAACTGTTCATGAACACTTACAGAAAGAGATATTATGTTCGTGTTTGTTTGTTTGTTAAGGAAATGAACTTGCTCGTGTTCGCTTATGTTTGCTTGTTAATTATAGGCAACGAACCGAAACAAACGTTGATGAACACAAATGAGCACAAACTAATGTTCATGAACACAAATGGAAACAAACGAACACAAACAAGCGTTCAAGAACAAAATGTATATAACCTTTTGGATCCAGATGCGGAAAAACAAACATTTGGACGAAAGTCGCAAAATTGGTCAAACCTCAGGGACGAAAATGGCATTTTACACTTTGGCATATTTATGACTGATGATTTATTTGTTAGGTGAGAGGTTTTCTTCTAAATTTTGGTGTATATTATGCGGTGAGAGCGGCTCTTGGATTAACATTTCAATGGAGGTTAATTCTCACTATATATTTTACTCATCTGCAAATTGAGTAACGGGTACTCGTTATTTGAACTTAATATATTAATTTCAATTTTTACAGTTCACCAGTGGCTTTTGTCACAACATTTGTTACAATGTTTGCTTTAGTAATTGCTATTACTAAAGATCTTCCTGATGTAGAGGGTGACCGAAAGTAAGTTCCGAAATTTAAAAGTTCAGTTTGTTCCATTTTTTCATTAGTTTGAACATCTTGCACTAACTATCGTGGATTACTTATTAATATATTTTTTTTTCTTTCGTTTATTGAAAAAAAATAGGTTTCAGATTTCTACTTTCGCAACCAAACTTGGAGTAAGAAACATTGCATTACTAGGGTCCGGGCTTCTGCTGATCAATTATATCAGTTCCATCGTTGCAGCAGTATACATGCCTCAGGTGAAAAACCACATCATCTTGATAAGTTAATGATTTCTATACAATTTTTTTTACCTTTTGAAAAAGAAATAACTAGTGTAGTAATGTGTCAAATATGAATACGTAAATCATATTATCTAACCATTGAGTAATGTAATTCAAGAGATTTTATGCATTAGAGATACAGCTTGCTAGACTTTCTACCTAGTTAACCCATTTGACCTGTATCTTTTTTAAACTGTCTGTTTTCGTGTTTGACCAGTTAGAGATAAAAGTATAAAACATAACCAAATTCGACTTACTTCTTAGGAAATTAGCTGAAATTGTCACCGCTAGTTATAACGTAGTTCACTGTCTGGACTTTGTCCAGACCGTCTAAACCGGCCAAAAACGGTTCGGTTTGGCGGTTTGTGCCTTTCTTGAAAAAAATCAAAACTTGATAGTTCCGCAACGTAAACTGCCTGTTCAGAACATGATGGTTCCCGGACACATGAATATTAGACATCAGTGCGTATTCAAAACATGAAAAGAATATATATGTACTCAAATGTCACTCTACTTGAATGGTTCCACGACATAACCATGGGAGGCTCGGTTAACCGTAAGCTGTGGACCGAACCCTTAAACTTCCAAACTAGCTGATTTGCTTCGTTACAACGGTTTATGAGCCAACACTAACATCCTATACTCCTTTCATCCAAATAATACTGTATGTAACAAGTGACAAATTGCATCCTTTTGGAAAAATCAAGCGAATCCGTGTAGATGACATTATGCTTTTACAACTATGCACATATTTCACGTGTATCCTGTTTTCTTCTCTAATCACATATTGAGGATAAAATCGTAAAATCAACGTACGACAGTCTTTCTTCCCTAAATCCATTTTATGCTAATTGTGGTTAATAAAATGCAGGCTTTCAGGAGCATCTTGATGATACCCTTTCATACAATCTTGGCCTCCTGTTTGATTTTCCAGGTATTTCTAACAACTTCTGTTTAAATTTCTATTTTAACGTTTAAGGAACCAACATTTTTACTATATAAAGAACAATGTTTTAGTTTTTCTTGTAACTAAAGGATAAAAAATGTTGTTGTTGGCCACGTTGACCTTTTGTCTGACTTGGTACAGGCATGGGTACTCGAGTGTGCGAATTATACCCAGGTAATACTTGGTGACTGTAATCAAGAACCCATAGATTCAGCTTATATATGTTATGTTGACTTTTATGTTTGACTTTTTGTTAACTTGCAGGAGGCAATTGCAGGATACTACCGTTTTATATGGAATTTATTTTATGCAGAGTACATCATATTCCCATTCATCTAATTATTCTTTTTATTCTTATTTTTAATTTTTGAGGTTTGGTTATATAATGTAATATATGTTATGTTGTGCATTGTAATATACAGCCATATAAGGCTTAAAATGTATCTTCACTACAATTGTGAAGTGTAGACTTGTACCAGAGTTGACTTTTTTATTCCAAAGAAAGATGAAGGTTGACTTTTTGTTTAGTGGAATCAATTTTTGATGGTTTTCAGAGAACTGAAGTTATTGCCATATATAGAACATATGTTTAGGTGGTGTCTTGGTTTTAAATAGGGCCAAGCTTTGAGACGTTTAGATCCCAAAAGCCGAGTTGCGAGAGCTTCATGTATGCTAGACATTGCTCTATTTACAACCAGGAGGTGTCTGTCTTAGTGGCGGAGCCAGAAAATTTTTTCTATGGTATCAATTTTTGGTACTTGGATATATAACCCAGTGTCAAAACTTATGGGTCATGTCGGGTTGGATCGAAACACATATTAAAACTCATGCATAATCGTCCATAGCTCTCTCTTTGATCAAAAATTCAGAATCGATCGCACATGCCTCTTTAGTTCGAATGGAAATCGTCCCTGTGTTACATGGATCGTAGCTCTTCTCAGCTTATGTTCATCTAACTCTTCGGTTCGTGTCTAACATTCTTATTTTTTTTAAGTTAAACGATTGAGATTAATTATTTTAATTTGTTACTGGGTGTAAAATTTAAAAATAAGATATGTGCTTTTAATGGTTTAAGTAGACTATATATTAGAAAAATGAGCTCAACTAATAAAACATAAACGTGTTTTTTTAGGTAAAACGTTTTTATAATTATTTTCCGTTAGTAAAAAATATACATAGTTTTTTCATGTCAACGTCAGTTGTAAAAAAAACATTGGTGTCGTTCGGAAATTTTCTATTACACGTTCTATATAGCACACGAAATAGATTGGTGTCAGATGACAGCGATCCTCGCTATGTGGCTCCGCCACTGGTCTTACATATTAGTTTCTTTACCGAGTAATCATTCAAAATCTCGTCATCCCTTTGTATTCTTTACATATCATCCTCTTATAGACACTGCTTTTGAAGATGACTCGAAAACTCGAAACAAAACGACATGTTTCTCACAGTTCCATATTCGACGAGGTTACATTTTTCATAGACTGAGCTTTCTTCATCCTATCACCACCATTACTATAAGCTAATCCCCAAGGAGAGTGCTTGGGTTGCAAACTCACTTCTTCCAAAGCCTGAAACTGTAACTCCGACGGGTAGTCTCGTACACAACCAATTCGCGGGCCAGCACCCGTTGACCATCGAAAACTAAGATGCTTAGCCAGTTGAAACGACTTTGTTTCCTTATGTGAATTTATCCTTTGCATAATCTTTTCTTTCGGGATCGGGTCAGCACACGCTTCTTCCCCGAAATCAAACAGATTCCTTTTTGACGCCATTAGTTGAATACTCGACAACAGTTCCTCTGCTGCTTCGTCATCATTCTCCGAGCAGCTATCAGGTTCGGGCTCGGGTATGGGCTCGGCCTCTTTTGTTTGGAAGGCTAAAACGATGTCTTCCTTTTTCGGGATTTCGAGTGTAGTGACTGTTGGCTTCAAACTTTTTGACAGTCTTGGTGGTCTAGAGTCTTTTCGGTAGTTGCATTTTGGTTCGGTTTCGTCTGTAGTTGAAGAGAAATCAGGCTCGGATACACAGTTTCGCATCTCGTATCCGGATACTTTTTCATTAGTAACTTCATCCTCATCAACCGGGCTTTTCTGCATGATCAACACATATTTTAGATCAACACATATTTTGGTATAAGTCACTAGATTGGTATGCATAATTATCTTACCTTGATAGTTTGGACATTAATTTGATGTTGTTCGAGAAACGACATGAAGGCGTCAAAGTTTTCGTCGGTTGGAAGGTAATGTCCACTGTGAGGCCAGACAGCCTATCAACATGAAATTGATATTAACCTCTTTTTTAAATTATGCTATTGACCCATCTTATTGGGTTCAATTCGGGTTATGTTTTATCTTCAGCGAGTTGTTCAAAAAAAATTATCTTAAAAAGTCGAAAGTCACCCAATGCATACTTTTGATGTATAAAACCTCCAAAAATCTGAGTTGGCTGTGTTTTATTTTTATTTAACCCCACAAATAATTTACAAAAGGTTAGTAAATTTGGATAAAAAGTGTTTCAAGTTGACCCGGCCGTTAATATCATAGCAAGATAACGACCCGTTTTGACTCATTACCCGGCCCGCCCAGTTCTGCCACCTATATTATGTAAACATTAGGAATGCAATTTTTTCCCAAATACCCGACCCGTACCCATACCGTACCGTTTTTGGCTATACGGTACATGTATTAGTACCCTGTATATTGATTTGGGTATTTGGTACAGGTACGGGTAAAGATGGTACCGGTACCAAATTTGATTACGAATGTATTTAGTCTTATGTTTTATTTTCGTATTATGGTACTTGTATTGGTTTTACCTATTTGGTACCCGTATTGTATTACTATCGTATCGATTTTACCTTATTGGCACCCATATTTTATTATTGGTACCCATATTTTATTGGTACTCGTACCGGTATTACCTATTCAGTACCCGTATGAATGCTTAAAAGATAGAAAAATACAAAAAGGGACCAAATCGGGTCCTGGACCGAAACACCAGTACCGATACCCGTACTCATACCATAATATTCAGTACCCAGTTTTGTTCAAATTCGGTACCGGTACGGGTATGGGAACTGTACCGATCCAATCCCTAGTAAACATACCTTCAAGATCCCGTCTGTAACCACCAACTGTCCCGCAGACAATGTAGCTCCACCAGCCAAAAAACTCGAGTGTTGGAATTTGCCTTTGTGTTTCTTCCCGACATACAAAATATTCGACGTGCTAAGCACAAATATCCACTTGGTATTAGCGGGCCCCTTTCGTGTATCGATAAGATCCCTGCTCAATTTATACATAAACTTCCCGTCTTCCACAGTAACCTCATAAGCCTCCCGCTCTATCTGAATTTTACAAATTTCGGTTTAGTGTATGTTGCTTAAAGAAAGCACACGTGCAAGCGCAAAGTATATGAAACTTACAGGACTTAAATACTTGATGCATTGTTGTTGAAGCTTTGGACGCACACATTTTTCAAGACTCACTTCTTTGCCTTCCCCTATGTCAAGCCTAATATTGTGTCAAAATATGCAATTTAGTCAACTTGATATGTTTTCTAGAGATGACGAGATAGACATGTCATGTGAGTTGGGTAATGGGTCAAAATAAACTTCGGTTGAAACATGTATTCTTAGTAGGGGTCAAACGAGCTAGGCTGGGTTGACCTGCAAACACGCTTTTGTCTAGTTTTACGTTTTCACAAGTTGATAATGTGGTATTTTCGGTATGTGTCGGCCCATTGAACTGTTTCTCATTTAGCTAAACTTTATGAGTTGACCCGTTTGAGATAATACACAACCTATATTGATCCATCTATAAGTATACAAGTCAAAATTGCCACCTCCAGCTAGGCCTGTAAACGAACCGAATGTTCATGAACTGTTCGGCGAGAAGTTCGTTTATGTAAATAAACGAACGAACATGAACAATTTTTTTTTCATTTGATTAAATGGACGAACATGAACACACGTTTTGTTCGTTCATTTATGTTCACGAACGTTCGTTTATGTAATTATGCTCGTTCATTTATGTTCGCTTATTTACGTTCGTTTATGTTCAATCAGATCCAATCTTACCAGTAGAAAAAGGGCTGCCTACTTTGGCAATGAAGCCATTTGACATAATAAAAATGAAGATTATGACCGTAGCGATGTCGGGGATCAATCTGTTTCATAAATAAGTAAATTTATATCATTAAAATCAAATTCCAAAATTTGACTTCAAGAAGTCAAGAATGAAAAGACTTACTGCTTCAAGCCAATGCTGTAAAGCAAGTTTACATGCCTTTGCATGTTGTGACAACCCTTTTCCGACCTGCAAAATTACGATATATAAACTAATAAGGAAACAGGTCAAACGGGTCATTTTGTTGCCCAAGGTTATCTCAAATGCTTAAACCCTCCAAAATCTTTTTTTTTTCACAAAGTAAGATTATTATTTTGACACTATTATCTCTATAATTAGGCTTGTAAATTTGTTCGTGTTTCCGAAACACATTTTCTTGTTCATGTTCGTTTATTAAGAAAAAGGGCATGTTCGTGTTTGTTTAAAACCTAAACGAACAGTTCACGAACGTAAACGAACATAAACAAACAAACTAAACGGACATAATTTAACAAACAATAAACAACACAATTGAACAACATAAATAAACACAAATGAATATAACTGACTAAACATAATCGAGCATAAAGTATTTTTTAAATTAATTAGTGACTAATTACGATAAATTCCATTGGAAAAAACCCATTTTTATTACTAAAAAGCCAATTACCAATTAGTTATATTTATAAAAGTAGTTAGAAAGTTCATTTTATGTTTAATAAATACAACTAATTATGAATTTAAATTGAAACAAACATAAACAAATGTAAATAAACGAACATAAATGAACAAAGTCAACAAACATACATGGACGTTCATGAACATAAGTGAACGAACAATACGTGTCTTCATTTTCGTTCGTTTATTAAATAAACGAACTTCCTGCCAACAAGTTCATGAATAGTTCATGAATGTTCACTTCGTTTTACAGGCCTATCTATAATCTTATAACAATTTATAAAATATAAAAAGGAAGGCCCGACTCGAATGACCAGTTACCCAACCTTTAGAGAGAAATATGTACCTTTGCAGCTCTGGTTCGTGCTCTTGACCAACGAGAAACAGCGGTTTCTGGTTTTTCAATTTCAAAGAACGATACCGAACTGCACTTAAGCACCGCAAAATCTAACAGTTTCCACCTACATAAAAAAAGTCAAACTTGCAATACTTCAACAATCCTGCTTTAACAGACTTATAATCTATGCATAAACACTGGTACCCAATTCAAAAGATTCAAGATCACTAAGTACTAACCATCTATGCTCCACGAGTATTGCACAATCAGCTAACTGTCTTCTGGTTCTGAAACTTTTATACGTTTTCTGCAGCTTCAATGCTGCAAGATGGCGGTTCATAAGAGCCTCGGGCAGTGGAGATTCAGGCGCTATAAAATTCGCGTCGGGCAATGTATTCTCAAACGTTTTCGCCGAAGAAGAGGATTTAATGGAAAGAACACTGTCCATTTTTTTCCCACTAAAGCTTAAAGATCCCCGAAGAACCATCTTTCATCTTGGTGACATTGATATATGTATCGCGATGAACTATTTATATTGTCATTCGCATAAACAATTCGTGTTTTAGGTATGTGTGAGATCAGCAACCTTTTGTTTAACCTGGTATGTGGAAGAAATCCTCAAATACATATTAAAAAATTAAGTGTATAGATGTCAACTTTCAATATGACACAAATTAAACATGTTAGGTAAAACATCCATTTTCTGTTCCCACACTGAATTTAATTTCACATGGGGGGCCCACTAAATAACAAATAATGTAATTGAATCCAGCATATGATATAACAAGAACCCTAATTGAGTGGTACTTGATGTTACAACTAGCTCAATGCATGCAAATTAACAGATAACGAAGCTCAATTAATGGCCTTCTATATATATGATAAATTAAGCATGAAATTGTCAAACTTATGGCAAGCATAACCCATGAGCCAAAATTCAAGATTTAGATCACCCATTTCATATTTTGATCAAAAAAATCAAGAAACTGGTAACCCACAAATTTATAATCATAAACAAACAAAACCCATATGTCAAATTCAAACTTTTCAAGACCCATTTCAGAATTTCAACAAAAGATCATCACAACATAAAGAAGAATAATAAGTAAATGGTAAATGGCAAATGTGTAATTGTTACCTTATGGAGAAGCTTTTTTGTCTGGAAATGTTTCAAATATGGATCAGACAAACACAAGTGGTGTCTTTATGTTGATAATGTTGGAATGCAATAGCTGTAACCTGGAGATCTATTTATGATCCAAGATTATTATTAGGGCACCCACAATGGGGACGATGATGAATGATATATGAAGAAATAGAGTGGTTCCAACCACGTGGCAATGGTGATGGGGGCCTGGTTTGGTTGCAGTAAATTAGATGAACAGGGGTGATGGATTCACATAATATTATCTCATGTTACATGTGTTTTGTTTAAACTGTTTTAGAATTTTATTTTGTTAGACCACTTTTTGTTAGGAATGAATGGATTGGGTCGTGTTACATGTGTTGTTTTTTTAAAGTGGTGTAATTTGGAAGTTAACTAAAAGTCTAAATCACTTTTGTTTCCAAATAAGTACAAATATAAAGAAACAAAAATAGGAAAAAAGATAAAGATATAATGACTCGTTATCGTTGCCTCGTAATGACTTTAAATGATAGAAAATCGTCAAAATATTGTTTAGGAAGTTGATGTTAACATTGAATGATTTTTTACCCTAACAAGTTTTTATTCTTGTTATCTCCTTACACAAGTCATATTGGCTATATGTGATAAAGTTGTAACTTTTGTAAGGACTTCATGCCATTGAAGTCATAATAAGGGTTAGGGTTAGGGCCTTCCCTCAACACAGAGACATGTTGGGGTTGAATAATACTTTGTTGCAAGAGGGATGTATAACCGTGGATTTAATTCTAGTTGAGGTGTAACAATAATATCGCAACAACAAATTGTCCCTAGTGGTACTATAATAATTAATGAATTGTTAATGACATTAATAGTTATGATTGTGCGTTTGTGACTATTGAGGAAGAGAGGACGGGTGTAACTATTCATTTGTATGTACTTTTAATTTTAATTTAATTTAATGGAAATTGTAACATATTCATTTAACAACTTAATTAACACACACTTATAACGTCAGTTAGTTTTACAAACCAAACATGTCACAAGTTGCAAACCGTTAATATTAAAACTATAACTTCTTATAGGTGATGAGAAAGGTTTTTCTTCTTTGGATCTTAGGTCTGGCAACAATCCTCTCAACCTCCAGTTGGGTAATATAACAATCATTCACCCTAGCTCCATGTGTTCTCATGACTAATCACAACATGGTCCCATGTCTAAGACCAAGACGATCATAGACAACGGTCCAACTAGTCCTTGTTGTTGTTGTCTTTTGACAAACCTACCTTGGTTAAACACGGGTGATTAGTCCATGCCTAACTAAGGTTAAGTTACCCAGCGCCTGTCCTAACCATGACCCTAAGATCCTATTTTGAAAACCATTCCTAAGCTAGTGGGCAAAGTAACATATTAACAATTTACGACAGTTGATGCATATTTCCCTTGACCCGTGCACCAAAAGTGACTAGCTCCCAGCACCCAAAAGGGTTTGGCAAGTTCGGGAGTCTCCCACGAGGAGAGTTTTCCCATAAAACTAAACACATCAAATGAGAGCTTTAAAGGCTTATTTATAGGTTGGCCTAGGGATGGTGGTTAACCGCTAGGGGCTTTGGTGGTGGAATCCATCATGCATGGTTAGTTAGCATACACGTGTCAACCATGCATTTCAGTTTTGTTGAGCCCGTAGCAGGCCTCGAGGCTTGGGGTATGAGTCTGTTAGGCCCCATTTTACATCCACATTTTCGAAAAAACCCAAGTTTTATAAATATTATGGCTCTCGTAACTCATTTCCTAGCCTGATACATGCTTATTTGAAGTTTTGGGCTCTTTCTAGTCACTATGTCTTTTCGTTTCCCAGTAACATCCATCAAAATTGGATCTTCGAAATTCAACCTGGATTTCAAAACCGAACCCTTTTCGAGTAAATAAAAATAAGAATTTTTTACAATTTTTATTAATTTTAATATTACACTATTAGATTAAACCGTCAAGTATTTAGTTGGTCTAAACTGGGATAAAACAGAGGCTTATTAGCGAAACTCGGTAAACTCAGTTAATAGTTATAAAGTAAATCATTAACTACGTTAAAATTGGTGGTTAAAACACGTTTTAAGCTTAAAAGGGGTAAAACCGTCAAAATATCAAAGTTACAAGTCAAGGGGTTCTTTCTGTAATTAATGGAAACTATATTAAGTTAGTTAGTATTTATTATATAATGTTAATTAACAATGTTAGTTAGTTTTATATAAGAATTATGTTATGTAAGTTAGTTATTTAAGTTAGTCCAGTTAGCAAACTTATTAATCATGAGGGCCTTATTGAACAAGTGTTGAAAATGGTTAAACTAATCATGAGGGGCCTAATTGAACAAGTGTTGAAAATGGTTAAAATGAAATAAAGACAAAAAAATGCTATAGACGAGACTTCACCCGTCCCATTCGACTTCACAAACACCGAGGTAACCTACACCAGCTCTTGTATCCAAAGTCTACCTATTAAACTTAAATCTACAACCTGAATTGAAACCCAACAATATTTCTTCTTCGCTGCAACCTTCCATATGCCAACCCAAATGGCGACCACCCGACCCGATCTGATTTTACGTTATACACGATGTTTGGGTTTGGTATTAACTGCAATTAATTCGTATTTATTAATATTAATGGTATGCACCGAGTAATCATCACCATTGACAAACACCTTGAACACATTTGGGTTTGACCTCAATTATTCAAATTGGCACCCTAATCTTTAACCCTTGGTTCTCTCGATCAAACTATGCAAAACCCCATTGGAATTTCTTCATTTCATCTATTCCATCTCGCGAGTTAATCGAAGAACATTCTAAGGCTCCAAACTTGAAGTGATGATATCTCCTTCAATTCTCGTCCTTTTCAGGTGATCCCAAAGCCTAATATTAATAATTTTTCATGCTTTTTAAAACCCTACTATCCATTTATGTGATAGAAGGCTAATTTACTCGAATTTAATTTTAATTGAAATTAGGGTTCTTCGTTCATAGAATTTGAGACTTTTTGGTTTAGACTTATGTTTTGATGAAATTGATGGTAGAATATTGTTATATATATCATATTAGCATATTGTGTAAAACGTTTGGGGATTTTTAAATATCAAATGGAATTTTGGTGAATTATTTATGGTTTAATCACTAAATAAATCAAATAAAAATACAAGAATATCTTCAATAAATTCAATAAATATTTTATTTGATTATCTCAGATTATATAAACATTATGGAATATATATATATATATATATATATATATATATATATATATATATATATATATATATATATATATATAATTTTTCTTAATTTTTGGGGATTCATGAATATAGTTTGGATTTATACATGTTTAGTTTACTTAAAAATACAAGTTTTCGCAAATAAATTCTATGAATATATATTGATAGATTTTTATGGATTATATAATTGTATTGAAAATTTTATATAGTTTTTTCATAATTTTAGATAATCATTTTAATAAAGGAATTATGAAGTGTTAAATAAATAAAATTTCATATATAAATTTTATTATTTCAAATTAAAACAGGTAATAATCATGAAACCTAATGTATTGTTTTGCTAGGTAAATTTTATCAAATAATCAGAATTTGTAGCTTTGAAGATTTTGTTAACATATTAAATTGTTTTCATTATATTATTTAACATAACTATTTATATAAATATCGATTAATCTATTTGAATAATTATTTAGATCCTAAATAGGAGAACCCAATTTCCTAAAAAATAGGATGTCCTTTCGATTAGTATTTCGTTTAAGGTGATGATTGTTATTGATATTATTTGTTTTAGATTGTTCCGTTTTTGTCGTGTGATATATCTCGTGGATTAACTCTTCGCAACTAGTGAATAATTTCTCTCAAGTTCCCCTTTTTAATTTTACAAATTTTTGGGTGCATCATGTTATTTAAATTTAGGCTTTATTCTATTTTTAACATGCTAAAACCAAAGTGTTGATATCTAGATGTTCATGTGTCTTATCTTTTTAATTTATATGCTATGTCAGTCAATTGCATGCTATTTAGCCTAGTGGATCCATGGCTGACTAGGTTCCCCACAGCCATGGGTCGTAGTCTAGTATCGCCAACAGTATTAGACTCGCTCTCCAGTGCTTGAGCCCAATGCATGCTATTGTCGTTGTGTGCTATTTTGGTCTTAGTATGATTTATTATTTTGTTATGTCTTTTTTGATATATGTGTATTGTTAGTTATATTAGTGACATGTGACAATCTCTATATTAACCTTGTGAGTTTGTTGAAATATAATTTTCTTTAAAATAAATACTAAACCATTTTCTACAAAATAAGAAATTGCTCACCAACATAATTGTTGACCCAAAAATCTATTTTTCCTAACGTGGTACAGGAGCAAGGTTGATAATCAAGTGAAAAGGACACGTAGCATGGGCCTTAGGAAAATAAGTCGGAAAATTTTGTTGTGTTTATTTTTGAACATTGTATGTACAACTATTGATTGATATATATTATCCGACAATTTAAATTAATGGCTTAAATATTAAAATTATAATAGTGTCATAAGCTATGGGCAATCAGTTTGCCCCGTACCATTCCACTACGGGTCAGGGTGTGACATTCCCTTCCGGTTAGGTTCTAGTGTCAATCGACACTTATCATAACTCATACTTTGGTCTTTTCTTAAGAAGAAATTTGTGGCTTAATATTCGAGGTGTTACAACTGAACGTAACGCTTCGAATTTCTGAAACTTACCTTATATAAAAAGTATAGTCGAAATTCTATTTCTAAAAAACTTATATCCGTATTCTTTCCCAACCTCGTAATCAAAAACATTGATTTTAGCAAAACTTCCTATTATATACATACGCGTTTCATATGCAATCAATCATTTAAACGCGTGTTTTATGCAAATCCATACTTATTATACGTGCAATACTCATGCGTTATACTTTTATACTGAAAATACTTCAAAAACCGGCTAAAATACGTAAAAAAACAGCCCAAACTACAACCTTTGTGCGAACTGAATTCACTTCGCACGAGGTGAATCCACTTCGTACGGAGTGAGGCCACTTCGCATGAAGTGAAGCTGGCAGCAACTCGTCTTGTAAATAAGAGCACCTTCCATACCTTCAATCTTTCCGAAAATTCTCACACTCTCTCCGAAATTTCCAGAACTTTCGCAGATTATTCTTTGTCCTTCTAAGTGAGTTCAGCTCACTATCACCTTATCAATCTTACGATTCTTTATTATTCTCCTTTGATACCAAGTGTGGAAGATAACCAAGTTTATCCTCCTCAATAGGAATAGACTTGTGTTCCAGCAAGTGTGAGAATGTTGGGAGCCTTGGCTACCCGAAGCTCCACACCTCACTTGAACATTTTTATTTTTATTTCTGCATATTCATGACCAATCGGGTTTATCAACTTTGTTGATAAATCTAGTGCTTTGGTGAATCATATAAAGAGGTATCTATACATCCTTGCTTGACATCTATGACGTATTTAACAGACTTTGGACGTAACTTATATATATAGATATATATGTTATAAACCATAAAATATTTACATTTATACTTAGCCAAGTTCCTGATGCTAATCAATTCATGATTAGGTGTTATGAGCTAAGGCTAATCCGTTTCGTACCTAAATCCCTCGTTCAACAGAATTCAGTGTCAAAACGGATAATTAAATGAGCTATATCTTCTAGAACTGTGACTTCGCACGAAGTGCAGAAATCACTTCGCACGAAGTGGCCTTTTTCCTGTTTACTTTTTCGTACTTTCTGACTTTGAATATGGATCTTTCGCAAACTCAGTCTGTTTACCCACGTAGGGTAACTTCGGTGCTCTACCTTCCAACTCATCAACTCGCGGATTGATAGGAGAGCTTGCAAAACCGTGATTATACATGACCTTTTTTTCCGTTTCATCACTTTTGGCAATATATACGACATATTAAAACTCACACAAACATTTATATGCAAATACTTTAATCAAACAAGCGAATCCGACATACATGCTTTATTCGTTCATATTCTAGAAATACATACATGCTAGAAAGCCGTTCTTGCACAATACTTTGTCATTAACGTTATACAAGCCTCCCTTAACATTTATAGCGTTATAGGAGTAACGCACCGCCCGTATTCGTGAGGTCATGTTAAGTAAACAAAACGGTCCTATTCATTGCTATGATTTGATTACGCTAGCGGTAAACGTTGGGTTGACACGTATGTTTGCATGCTAGATATGTATGTCATGTCTTAGTATACGTTATTGCCATGTGGATTTCGTTTAACTCGTTTATACATATGCTAGTACACTTAAACTTGTATGTTCGCCAATACTTTATGTGTTGACATGTTACTTTAATATATATTGCAGGATTGTGATCGTGAAGCACTGAAAAGAATCTAGTAGAAAGGACTAGAAACGCACCAAACTTTAATTTATGTTCATAGACTAGTCATACGTTACTTGGTGTATTTGTTTCTAACTATATACTTGAAATTTAGAAATGAAAGGAAATCTTGATATTCAATTACCTGTCGCAAAATAGTGTTATGAAGTCTCGAGCAATCTAATTACGTCTGCCCGATGATTCCGCCATCGGTTGGGGTGTGACATATTGGTATCAGAGCCATAACTGTAAGGAATTAGAAAACAATTGCATGATTTGACCTAGTCTATAGTCTAAGTACCAAATCAGACCCCTTTTGTGGGAACTGGAACCTTTGGTGTGAACTGAGACATTTTGTGCGAACTGAAACATTTTGTGCGAACTGAACAGCTTCGCACGAAGTGAACTGTTTCCTCGATTAAAACGTCTAAACTTAACTATTCTGCTTTTGATCTAACCCTGTTTCTTAAATATTACGTGCCTTTCCTAAGGCTGACACAATACACAATTGAAGACATGAAGACACTCATATATCACCAACGAGGCGATTTGCACCAAGATAGGCCCAATTGCCCGCAGTTTTTGGTGAAGTCCCTCATTACGCGTATTCAATTTTCACGAAATTACGCCATCAAGTTAGGAGTGATATCCATATCTTGATGGGAATTTCCATTTCATACTCTAGTGGACCCTTACCCACGAGTCGGAATTTGCTTATCGTTTGGCCAAGAATCAACCACACTTGGGGTACGACGTCATCAAGTTAGGGGTGAAACCCGCACCTTGGTAATTAGTCCCACTCCTTGATTTTCAATCTCGCCGAAGTTTCGAATTTTTGATCATTTAGGGACATGTAGTAACTGGAAGGGTAAAATGTCGTTAACCGCTTCTCGGTGAGAGTATTCTACCTATTAGGCCAAAGCATGTTTCCCAAACTCAAAAGAACTTTCGATCACCTTGGTTTAATCAAAGTTCCATTTCAGAACAATTCAAATTTTAGTCAAAACCACCATTTTACTATTATTGATTTTATGCATAACGTAATTCAAACACGTCCTTTTTAAAATTCAAATTATTTTCACAATGATTACACACATATCATACTAAACCTTTTCATATGCCTATACGCTGTTTACATATACGATTTCAAAATGTCACCCGCAAGATAAACACTACCCATATTCCCAAAAATGGGAGTCTCATCGTTTGGTGTGTGACATCGAACATCTTTGGAGACTTTATATACTCTAAAGAAGACATAACACATTTTCTATGGTGAATTTTAGGCTTGATAGTTTACTTCGGCAATACAACTGTTTCTATATTGTATAAGATCATGTTGGAGACACAGATTAGAATATTCTTTAATTATGGATAATGTATTTCACATTTTAACTTATTTTTTTAAACGACATAGTCCTATTAAGTTTCATATAAACAAATAAAGTATTTTTATTTATTTTAATTGAAAACCCTAATGTTTCTCTGTGTAAAATTCCTCAAATTACGCCATGTAATTGAAGGTTTTATCATTAATAAATTAACAATATATATATATATATATATATATATATATATATATATATATAGGTAGAGGTTCCGGTAAGAAAATATAAAAGTGTGAGAAGGATAAGAAAGATTTTGGAGGTGACACATGTCTCTTTTTATTTTGGTAGTTTAAGGGTATAAGTGTAATTTAACTAATAAAATATAATTATAGAATGAATATATGCAACCGATTTTTGGAGTTATTGTAGGGATTTTCGAATTATGGTGTTATTTTATAAAAACAATAATAACACCATAACTCATAAAAACACCACAACATGTATATTGAAGGCATACATCTTATAAAGAACAGGAATATAACAGAAATAACACCATAACTCATAAAAACACCACAACAGTTATATTGAAGGCACCCATCTTATAAAGAACACCCTAACATTGAATATAACAGAAATAACACTCTAATAAATCAATTTCAAAACACAATACTTTAATCAGAATCAAAACATGAACGACACCCTAAATATAACACCAGTCAACACTTTAATCAGAATCAAAACAGAAATAACACCCTAAATATATAAAAACATAAATAACACCCTAACTCTTTGAAGACAACAGAAACCTACTGAAGACATACATTAAATATAACAGGAATAACACCCTAACTCATAAAAACACCACATATTGAAGGAACACATCTTACGAAGAACATAAATATAACAGAAATAACACCCTACAATTAAAACACCATTGTATGAACATAGAAAAAACACCATGGACTAAAACATCTAAGCGAAACGTAATTTTTCTCTCTACATAAGTATATTAATATGGTACTCATATTAAAGATAAAAAATAACTCGTTATTATGGTGTAATTTAAAAAAGAGTTACATATAAAAATTATTGACGTTTAAAAAAGAAGGAGGGGAACTTTGCATGTGCATTAATATTAGTTTCTTAATTTAAAAATGTTAAATTTACATTTATACCCTTAATTTAGAAAATTATTTAGTTTAATAGTCAACACTATTTACAGAATTGCCACTATGATCTCAACCATTAGATTAAATATCTAATGGTTTAGATTCTTTCTTATCCTTCTCACACTTTTATATTTTCTTACAATAACCTCACTCTCTCTCTCTCTATATATATATATATACTAATTGACTAGATTTGTAAATCAAACACCAATTATTATAGGATATATGAAAGGTTGGAGAATGACCACTACGTTTGATGATTATTATTGAACCATGCTTGATGATTATTATGTGAGGATAATCAGATCTTGTTTGATATGTTTATAATACTAACGGGAACATTGTAATGAATTCACTTATTAGACGATAAAGGAAAAAAGAAAAATCTCATAAATTTATATATTAAATAGTTATATAATTATAAATAAAGCATATATTATTATATTTTTTAAAAATACATAGGCATTAAATCACAATAAATAGGACATTGAACTAATAAACAGAGAATGCAACTAAGCGGTGAGTGCCGAGTTCATACGCATCAAATGGAAAGTAAATCAAGCCTCGGTATGTATCATCAATCACAAAACTTTTAGAAATATTTGTTGTTACAAACTTAAAATAAAGTAAACAAGTAAAATTTAATACATTCATCAGT
Source organism: Scalesia atractyloides (assembly GCA_947069175.1). Taxonomy (NCBI): domain Eukaryota; kingdom Viridiplantae; phylum Streptophyta; class Magnoliopsida; order Asterales; family Asteraceae; genus Scalesia; species Scalesia atractyloides. Next base: position 88,769,520 of record CAMTDV010000003.1, read on the forward strand.
CGTTAACACGATTTTCCATACGCTCGTTTAAAAAAAATACTTATGACCTATTTCTTTATCGAATGATATTTTATTTTTGTAACTTACAACTTTTTTCATTTTCACATCATAAGTCTAAACAACTTATATACCTTTTCACATAATTCCTTTTCACATCATACATATAAAAAACAAAGATGCTTTGAATATGTTGTAGTCAAATCTCTTTAATTTTCCATATTCTATAAGGGCTTAAAATAACAAAACGTAAAAATTTTGGACCATAACAGCTAAAGTTGATATCTTAAGGGCTGTAAATGAACACCTTAACCGTTTTAGAATATGTAGAAGCTTCTCGATATGTTCTCGAAAATAAAAATCCCCAAATTGTATTCCATTTCATAAAATCAATCAATCTATTCATGGCGAATTAGGGCACCGATATCGATCGATCGTTCGTTTTCGTTCAAGGTATTATATTGATCATCGATCTCTAATTGCGAATTTGAGTTTTGTTTCAATTGTATGAATTGTGAAATTTGTTTCAATGATTTGTGTTGCATAATCGGTTAGATCTCGCTGCATGTTTGCGATTCGGATGCCTGATTCTTATCGTCTTTGTCATTTGATCGTATCGGATTTCGGTTGAAATAATTTGAGTTCTGTTTCAGTTGTACAAATTGTGACGTTAGATCGGTTAGATCTCGCTGCGTGTTTATTGATTCAAATGCCTGAGTCGTTTTCTTTTTGTAGTTTACACATATCGATGAAATTTTGTTTGGAGAGTTACGATTTATACGAAATTATATGTAGAATTATTGAGTTAGTTGTTATGGATGATCTTTGATGTTTATATATGAGTGTAGGATCGATGGTTTTTCAACATTTAGTCTTTGATTCCTTCGACGTTTGGTATTGTTTGATGCATGTTTCAGTTCGTGGTTCTTAAAATCATTTTGTATTTGAGTCATGTTTGTTAGATCTCGTTTTTATTTTTTATTGTTTTTGTTATAGTTAAGATAGTGGACCTGATGCTCGTGATATTGATTGCGTTTTATTTTTTGTTATTTTTAAATTAATTGAATAACATTATAGCGGAAATTTGGTCGGTGTCAGTTTAATTCGTCATGGTACCAACACTTCACTTAGCAACGGAAAGAGAAAACTTAAAAATAATTCACTCTTTTGGTTTTTTAATATATAGCATAAAATAGTTTAATAATTAGAAAGATAAAAAGTGAACTATAAAATTAGAAAGATAAAAAGTTAACTATAAATTAATCCCAAGTAAAATATAATAAAGATAACCGTAGAAGGATTGCTTTTAAGTAACATATTACAATCTGTTTCTTTAGAAAGAACACAAAAGGTTATGGTATAAAGGTGGATATGAGGATTTTTGTTTCTTATAATAGATTTAGATTATAAGGAAATAAATAAAGAGATGATATGTTAGGATATATTGACACGTGTAAGAAATTCAAATGGGTGCTATTCACCAATTTGGTGTAAGAAATTCAAATGGGTGCTATTCACCAATTTGGTTTTTAATATATTGTATAATATAATTTGTAATTGTAATGTAGCTGGTTATGGTTGTATTTGACTCACATGGCCTTGATTTTATATGTAGGTTGAAAATGAGAGGCAGAAGTTACAGCTACAGCCCTTCACCACCAAGATACCGAAGCAGAAACTACCGAAGTCCTAGTCCCAAGGGTCGTTATGCTGGTCGTGCTAGAGATCTTCCTACTAGCCTTTTGATTCGCAACCTTGGCCGTGGTTGTAGGTTTGTTCTGATTTCTGCTTATACAAACTTGTTTTACGACTCACTGAGTCACCGTAATTGTATTGTTGATTTCTTCTAGCTATGTTTCATCCCACAGGGAAGTATTTTTATTGTTTTTGATGTTTGAAATTAAAGAGTAAAAAACTTTTTTTGAACTTTGCAACTTAAATTATTTGATTTTAAGAAATAAATATTGCTGATTAGTAGACATGGTTTTGAAAATATTTCGTCACATCTTTTCATCTATCAATCATTATTTTGGTAGATGTGGAACTCAAATCTGTTCAACATGTTGAAAGGATTAATCTTTTGATTTTGGATATTGAATATATTCTTCTTTCAAATTAATACTTGAGAGATGATTCTAGTTTTTAACTCCAACAAGTTTCTTAATAAAACTTTTATCTCCTTTCTGTTTAGTACAAGTTCAATCTATCATCTATATTTCAATATTGTATCATGTATCTACTTCAGATACAAATATTGACGCGCTGAAATCAGCACTAAAAGGTTGATGCTGGAAGCTGTACATAAGAACTAATCATTCAGCTTTCCTCTCATAGCTGTTCTACTATCATGGTAAATGATACAAAACATTCTTTTAATAAAAATTGTTTACTTGCAGACCAGAAGATCTTCGTGGACCATTTGGAGAGTTTGGACCCCTGAAGGATGTTTACTTACCGCGTGACTATTATACTGGGTGAGTTAATGATCTTTAGCAGTCTAAGAACATTTTACCTGTTTTTCCTCTTTCTAAAACTAACAATTAACCCGATCAAATCAATTAAAACAAATACTTTCACTTATTGAACTGTATGGTGGTGGCTTATTACATTATAAATTTTTATGGGCATTGGTATGTTTATTGAAAGTGTTGAAGACATGAAGTAATCAAGACTTCTGTCAAGGTGATTTTATTTAGATGAAGATTGAAGTTGTTTATGTTACATAATGAAGAAGTTCAAGTGTTGAAGAACTTTACATAATAACCTTGACTACACAAGGTTAGCAGCCATATTTTTGTATCATTTATTGGAGACAGTATTTGCTAGGACTTTTCTCTTGCCTTCACTCTTTTTGTTTCTTTTGAATTATATAAATTTATGGTATGCGGTTAATGGTAAACTTAAGGGACATGCTGTTTGTATGTGAAATTGTGCATACATGGTCTTGTATATGCATGCTTCTTAAGTCGTTAGTATATAATGACGTTTGGTTATGTTTTTTTCTTTCCGCAGAGAGCCACGTGGTTTTGGTTTTGTGCAGTATGTTGACCCAGATGATGCTGCTGAGGCCAAATATCATATGGATGGTCAAGTTCTTCTTGGTAGAGAGCTGACAGTTGTGTTTGCTGAGGAAAATCGGAAAAAGCCTTCAGAAATGAGGGCAAGAGAACGTTCTAGGTCAGTAGTATGTGTCAAATAATGAAATATTCTCTTTTGTGTTATAGTAAAACCAATGTACTTGAAACTGGCTAGATTTGGTTCGATGGGTAATCTTATAAATATTAACTATAAAGGAAATGGATTGAAAATTGCTGTTTTAAAATGCTCAGAATTTTCTAAATAGTTTTTCATTAGAAATATAGATTTTTTTAACATAATTTCTACAATCTTTTTGCTAATAATAAAAATCATGACAGGGGAATTTCATATGACCGTAGAGGATCGTCCAGCCGTTATTCTCGTTCACCAGGTCGTGGGAGGTCATACCATCGCAGTCCAAGTTACTATTCTCCTTCCCCTAGGCGGGGCCGTGGAAGGTCATATCATCGTAGTCCAAGTTACTATTCTCCTTCTCTGAGGCGGGGTCATGAAAGGTCGTACCATCGTAGTCCTAGTTACTATTCTCCTTCCCCTAGGCGGGGCCGCTACTCTCGGTATGCACTAGGTTCTCATCTGTACTAAAGGGGCAAAAATGAGTCGGTCGGAGATTTGAGTAACCAGTTACAATGGGTCGGTTTGGGTCAAGAGGAATCTCTTAAGTTCGTCTCCTATTGATAAATAGTTTTTCATTAAAATATTGATTTATGCATTTAAAACATTTGATAATGTGTGATTAAATGTGGAACAGTTCCATTTCACCTCGAGACAGAAGGTACAGAGAGAGGTCAAGGAGCCCATATGGGTCTGTAAGCAGGAGTCCCAGCCCAGTGAGGAGCGGGAGCAGGAGCAGGAGTCCAGAAGGTTATTAGTCATTGAGGTTCAAAATATGTGATGTAATTACTACTACTTGTTAGCCTCGTGTATCAGAAGTTTGAAGTGATGTTTAATTTGGTAACATTGCGACTTGGTTCTCATGATATGTTAAAACTTTGAAGTTTCTGAACAGAGAAAAAATGGCATCAGATTCCTGAGTCTGGGATTCAGACACAGTATCAGGACCTTTTTTCTGATAGAAGTTCAGGTTTCAAAAAAATCCTGGTCTTAAAATTCAGGCAAGCGCGATTAGTGCACTAGGCGCATGGCGAAGTTATTTGTCATCGTCAGACGCGCATGTGAGGCGTACATGCTATATTAGTCTGGGCGCAGGCAAATGCCTTCATCTGGGTGTTAAAACCAGCCTGAACCAGTTGGTAGTAGTCAAAAACCAACTTGAACTTAGAAACAAAGATTACATACTGATGTATGTCTCCTGTGTACCTTGTTGAATGTGTTCACATGCTAGTCATAAGTCATTGAATTGCAAAGCTCTAGATAGTAATCTTCCGCTCCGCACAGATGAACTGTGATAACTAGATGACTATTAGTGATCCTGAATTATCTGTAGGATGATTCAATTTCTGATTCAGATCATCTGCTAAAAAACCACATTGCATATATACTGTATAGCCAATAATACATATTTGATGACACACATTTTTGGCTTTGAAATTGGATGCAAATGAATTAAAAGACTTGTTTTCTCCTTATGATCCAAATTCGTGTTTATATGATGATTTCAAGGTATTTGATGTTAATGTTTTAGGTGAAAATGGAATTGATAATAAGGCTGCATCCAAGATGTTTAATGAAATGCCTAGTACATTTGAAAATGAGATTCAAGAAACCAGCGATAGGGGGATTAGAAAACGATGATCATAGTGAATCAGGAAAGGAGGTGAAGGAAGATTCGGTTGATGATTTAATGAACAAGTTTGAAAATGAGATGCAAGAACTGTTTTGAGGTGATGATGCAACGCAAAATGATAAAGATAGTGAAAGTAATCAAGCTCATCCTGATCTTTGTAATGATATACGTGAAAAAAGATATAAATGTGGAATGCATTAGTGTTTTTAATGATCTTTTAAATGATACACTTGGAAATGATGGAGACACGAGAGTAACACTTTGAATCGAAAAAAGAGCTTCGAAACTGAAATGGCTGATCTGAAAATAAGGAAGAAAAAGCCCGTTTCCTTATTTTGTGCACCCCTAGTGGTGATCAAAGTTATAGATGACAAAAAGTGAATGTCTTTTAACAATTAACGCCATTTGTTATTTATTTACGGGGAATTGGCGTATAATAATTCCAACCATACGTCATTGATCATTCACCTATTTTTCTTCCTCAGTTAAAAAAACACTAACAAAGTTATTTTTTTTATTTTTTATTTTTTTTCTGAATTACAAGCTGAAGTTTTAGGGCTTTTGATCAGAATGAGAATACGAGTCGAATGATGTAAAACTTACCTTGAATTTGTGCTCCAAACGACGAAAACAATGTTTCAATTCGGGTGTTTAAACTTCCAATTAACAAAAATCAAGTCGTTTGTAGCACCGTTTCGAGGTAAGTTTTACATCAATAGACTCGTATCCTCATTCTAATCAAAAGCACTAATACGTCAGTTTGTAATTCGGAAAAAAAACTTAACTTCGTTTATTTTTTTAACTAAGGACCTGCGGAAGAAAAATAGATGAATGGCCAATGACGTCTAGTTGGGATTATTATAGGCCAGTTCCCTATAAATAAATAACAAATGATGTTGATTGTTAAAAGACATTCACTTTTCGTGATCTATAACTTTGATCACCAGTAGAGGTGCACAAAATAACCGGTTAATTAATCGTAACCGGTTATTAACCGAAACCGTAACCGGTTAATAACCGATCAAGAAATAACCGGTTAGTGGTTATTTTTAACAGTAAGTTAGTAATCAGTTATAGATATTCAGTATAGGAATTGGTTATTAACTGGGTTTTTTAACCGTTGGGCCGATTAACCGAAAAATTAAAAAAAAGGCAAAAAAAAAACGGTTATTAACCGAAAATAACCTGGTTGATTAACCGGACCGGTTAAAGTTAAAAAGTCAAATTAACCGATATAAATGGTTAACCGACTAGGTTATTTAAATTTACTGGTTTGTACACCTCTAATCACCAAACTTTGTTTGGTAGTCACTAGTCTAGATTGGCCTGTTGGCTTTTTTTTCTTTTTCTAAATGTAACCTTTTAATTTAAAGTTATCACTTCTAACCCTTGCTTTCTAAAAACTTTATACGGTATCACTTTGACCCCTTGACTTTGAGTCATTTGTTATATGAATTCGTGTTCTTTTTGGCAGTTTTAGTCGTTATACCGTGTACTCCCCCGCTCCGTCAGTATAATTCCGCGTTCATTTCCTTTAACGTCATGTGAGTCACTTGATGTTATAAATTTATGTGTAACACCCTAAACGCATTTTGACCCAAAACGACGCAGCGGAAATATGAACCATAAAATTCTTTCTTTATTAACTATATAACATACTTAAAGGTTCATTCATAAATTATTGGACACTTTCTAGAAAAGATTTACTTCATTCTTATTGATTAACTTGCTAAATGAAATACATAGTACAAGCTATAAGACCACTCTTCCCGTACAATCCCTATTCTTTGACTCGATCTTCGTCCACATATCCCCCATGGTGGTGATGTTGATCTGACTAATCTGCGGTCACCACATACATAACCAACATGGTAGTATCGGGTGACATCTTACATAATTAAATGAATATATAATTAATCAATATCTACATAGCGTTCTAACTATGTTTACTGTTCATAATTATATCCTTCTAAATTTATTCTTTACACCAGACTTCGCACATTCGAAATCCCAACACTTACGTACCTGCATTCATGTTTCATTCTCATTAGCAATACAGTTAGCAAGACATAATCTCAGCGTATTACAGACCTCCAACTTCGCGTAGGCACATATCACTAATCTACATGTAATAGTTACAATCTCTGCTTGCACTCGCACACATCCATATACTTACATACATGTCACGTGTACTTGTTCACATGCAATTGCCGTGCCTAAATCGCATACTCGCTATTCGTCAATATTCGTACTTTAGTTTTACAAGTCTAACATCATTTAATAGCCTTAAAGACATCTTATGGGATACCGGGCTGGAGCCGAAATTAGTCGATACAAGAAACAAAAATAATTAGACAGATGGCTAAACCCGCCGTAAGCTACGGCCTACCTACCGTAGCTTACGGTAGCCAAGATCTGCCAAAAATTAATCCTCTACCGTAAGCTACGGTTAGCTACCATAGCTTACGGTAGCCATGTTCTGTCAAAAATTAAATCCTCTACCGTAAGCTACGGTTAGCTACCGTAGCTTACGGTCAGCTGCTGCTGATTTGGGGCCGCAACTTATTTGACCCATTTCGAGTCCCGTTCGTTCATACCTATTTTGATTCATTTCAAATTAAACATTTAGCATCTAAACGAGGTCCCGTTCCTCTTTACACTACTGTAGTCTCACTTTAACAATAAATTCTACATGTGCACAAGTTCAATTGTACTTTAATTATGTCGTTTAAGCGATAACTTACTACTTGGATTTGTTCCATTCGATTTATATCATTCACCATTCAATTTAGTTGACCATTATCAACCCAATATCATAAAACTCATCTAGGTACCTCCATTGTTCTTACATTCCCACAAGCTTCTTCAACAATTAAAATAAAACATTTTCCTTAAAGTATTTAAAGAGTGATTCCGGAAATCACTTACCTTAGCGTCCGAATTCACATCCGTTAACTTGCCTCCCTTTTTGACCCGTTAGCCTTCCATGCTTCCATCCATCTTGACATGATCCCTATACTTTCATGTCATCGCAATCACATTCTTGTTAGCATACACGATTGTACATATTAACGATCGTATCAAATGCATAACTCACATTTGACTTTCATAAGTCAATCCTAACAAGCATAAGGCATATACTCAAAATCACATCTTTACAAACTCGTATTATTCATTATGTCATCACATATAACACATATTGATATATCACATACCGTATGACTTTCTATAATCTTACAATTGTGACAACAAGTCTAACCATGCTTCTTATGCGCAGTTGACTTTCAGAAGTCAACGTTTATCATATGAACTTTCGACATGATATTCGTGTCATCATATTAGGCCATATTAATGACACTATGTACATTTCATACACATCCGTTTCTAATTATCGTTAACTCACAAAATCCAACTTATGGTGTACACCACCATTCAAACATAGGGTACTAGTTCCTTAAAGCACTCTTTTACCAAATCACATCATCAATTACGTTTCACATATACTTATTAACTACACTCCTAAACTTGTTTTACTAACAAGTATATCATTATCACTTACTATACACGTTCAATCATTACTTGCATATAATTTCACATATTATTGTTATTTAGACATTTCATCAAACACTTTGTGTACGTACTACCTTCTAAGCATAATGTACAAGCATTTTAAGCATGTGTATCCCGATTCATCTCATGAACCATCACATTCAAGCAAAATCACATAATCATCATTTCTACATCAAGTTTATCTTTCATAATCTATCATATAACATCTTGTGCATCACAAAATCACAATATTACATCTACATGTTCATCATCTTCACTCTCATGCAATGGGTTTCAATCTAAATCATCCAATAACTAGAACTTAACCATGATTCAACAACCACATGATAGCATTAACAAGTATTCATTCTAATTTCAACCAATTTCACGGATTTATCCTAACCCACTTCATGAATAGTCACCAACTCAGAAATTTCAACTTACCATATGTTCATTAGGATGAGATGGTAAGGATTCTTCATTCATGCATTGATTTTGTTTCACTCCTTGTTCACTTTCATCAATTTGTAGGGTTGTGGGGAAGAACCTTAATTCTTCTTCATGTGTGTGTCGACACACATACTGAACACACACACTTATAAAAATCTGAATTTTAATGAGTTTGCCCACTTGCTACTTCTAGTCCCTCTAGTTTGCCATTAATCACATTTACCACAAATCCTTGTATTTTACCATAAGACTTATAGTTCTAACTAAGTTAAATAACTTAGTTATCATCTTTCATTCCATATCATATGAAACCATACTAGAGAGTCAAGCGTTCGGGTTTTGGGGCGTTACATTATGATTTTGTGTTACACTTTTTCTCGATTTCAGTTGTCCTTGGGGGGTGTTCATCGGGTTATTTGTTCGGGTTTCAGGTTTTTCGGGTCGGGTTGTTCGGGTTTTTGGCTAGGGAAAAAGTGACCCGATAACCGACCCATTTAAAGTTTGGGTTCTTCGGGTATGGGTTATTCGGGTTCGGGTTAGTTTGGGTCGGGTTATTTGGTTTTCAGGTTTAGATGTTAAATGAAAAAATAATTTTTTTTTCACAAAATATTATCAAATATATCATATTGTTAAAAAAATATAATCATAATTCAAACATCATTTAACAATATAGTGTGATAATATTCAAAAGTCTCAAAACTTAATGTTTCAAGAACAAAACACTACAAATCAAACCGCATTTATAAAAAAAAAACAATTAATGTTCGGGTTTGTATTTGGGTTTCAACTTTCGGGTTATTCGGGTCGGGTTGTTCGGGTTTTTGGTTGGGAAAAAGTGACCCGATAACCAACCCATTTAAGGTTCGGGTTTGGTCGGGTTTAGGTTATTCGGGTTCGGGTTTTTCGGTTATTCTCTAATTCAGGTTCGGATGACTTCGAATTCGGGTCGGTTTTCGGGTTTCGGATAAAAAAGGACAGCTCTAGTCCTCGGGTTGCTACTTAGCATGTTTTACGCCCCCACCTCGGGTGATACGGATTTACTTCCCCACAATTCTAGTTGATATAAATTAGAAATGATTGTTCAAACCTTAAATCAAATCAAACAAAATGTTACCGTTACTTTCCAGACGTTTAGCACAACGGTGTTTCCCGCACAGCAACCGATTTTTAACCACCTATTTCTTCTCAACCACCACCACCAGTGACCACCGTGGCTCGAACCCGAGTCGACCATCACCGCCACCTATCCAGGTCCTGCTCACCGAGTCAGCAGGTCGTGGTGTGTTCGCAATTCGGAGTATACAACCGGGCGAACTCATTCATACTGCCAAACCCCTTGTTGCTCACCCATCTGTCTCCTCAATTGATAAAGTATGCTACTTCTGTCTCAAGAATAGTTCTAAATGTTTGGAGTTTCAGGCACAGGAAGTGTTGTTTTGCAGCGAAGAATGCAGGGAGCAAGCGAAGGTATGGATCTATTATATATGTTACATGCCCACCACCTGTTTGATGTTATGTCTCTGAGAGTTGGGGTGTTTAAAGACAGTTAGACCGGGTTGGGAGTGAACGGGTTCGGTTTACGGTTTGGAAAACTGGTTGTCACGGTTCGGTTTATGGTCTGTAATGGGCTGTCAAAACCGAACCGGCTGAAAAATATTAAAAAAAAATATTTTTTTTATCTATATAGTTTAATTAAAATGTAGGTACCTAAGGAATGGTACATGATCTTGAACTATAAAACGTTGATTGATCATAAGATCATTGTTGTCTAAGGAGTGAGGAATTTTCAAAACTTTATGACAAATGATTGTCGACCACATTCGGCTAGATTGTACAAAAAAAAGAATACAACTCATATTCGTTTGCAACTGAAGTGTTACACGTTTGAATTATATAATCGTATAGTTATGTGTTTGAAAAATGAAAATAAAAAGTAGTTCATAGCAGTTGCCTTTATCATAGAGCAATTCAATTTTGAGTGAAGAAGACTTAGTCACTTAGGATTTCGGTTAATGACATTAGTTAATTATATAATATTGGTGGACATTGCAATTTACTATCTTATACTAACCACCACTTAGAAATGAATTTGACAAATTATGCGAGTTGCGATTGTGACCTGAAATTTGATACTCATATGCTAATTTTATCAGGGCTTTTATGAAGTTGAAAAGGAAGCTGACTGGTCAGCATTTGTTACTCACTGCAGGTAAGCATTTTCCTAAATTCTAATATACTTTCTCTTTTAGTTTTCCATTGCTTTAGCCAGTTACATACTAAACAAAGCTCAAAAAGCTTGTTATTAGCACGAAATATAAGAGGCAAATATAGTTATTTGTATGGTTGTAAACCAGGGTCTCCAAGGCCGAGTACTCCCCAAGTAGTTGCTATAAGGTAGGCTGTCGAGGCGACTTCTTCAACTCCACTTAATTCCTCGGAATTGATCAAACGCGGTCAACCTCGGCCAAAATCGGATCTAGTAGGTCAAAATCGGATCCTCTGGTATCATTTTCTCTACTTCTGGTCCGAAATTCGGTTCTGTCGATCCTCCGTCTGTTGTGTCTGGTGTTCCGTGGGCGGTGAAGAAGGTGAAGCTTCCAGAATTTTTTGGTTTCGATCCACAGGGGTGGATACAGAAAGCTACTCTGTATTTCGACATCAACCAGACTCCTGATAATCTGCGTCTCCGTTTAGCACAACTGAGCATGGTTGGGGTCGCTCAGCACTGGTTTACTGTGATTTCGCAGGTACGTGAGAACCTTTCATGGGCTGATTTTCAATCGGAATTGTTACAACGTTTCAGTGGTTTCGAAATCCACAATCCTTATGAACAATTAGCCACCGTTCACCAATCGGACTCCATTCATGATTACATTGATGATTTTGAGCACCTGATGTCACTCGTCCCTCGTTTACCGGAGTCCCAGGCCTTAGGGTATTTTGTGGCGGGATTACGTGATGATGTCAAAAAGTGGCTCCATCTTCATCGTCCACAATCACGGTTGGATGCGATGTACGACGTTGAAGAGATGCTCCGGCCGTCTAATGTTAATGGTTCTCTCTCACGCTATCGCTATGTTAATCCTTCTGGGCTTAATGTTGTGGATGGGCTCAATACTACTCTCAGCCGCTCTGAGCTCAGATCCTCGTTCAACATTCAACCACCGGATAGGGTTTCACCACCCGCTCTGACTTTGTTCCGCCGGTTTCCACGCCCAAATCTGTTTTAGCTTCTTCCTCCGAGGCTGGGCAGGTGTTTCTCCGTGATAGAGGGGTTCGATCTCTCTCTCGTACTGAGTGGGAAGAGCGCCGGAAGAAGGGGCTATGTTATAAATGTGGTCAACAATATACTCCAGCTCATAAATGCCCAGAGGGTAAACTTCGTGTGATGTTGCTAGGAGATGATGAATCGGATGATTCTGACGGGCTGCATTTTCAATTGGAGGGACTGGATGTTTTTCAGTCGGATGGGGTCACTAACACTGCTGTGGGACCATGGTTATTTGTGTCATGAAGTTGAAAAAGTATATACAATTATAAATTGTTGATTCACTCGGTCTTCGTCAGTAGAAGCAAACGCTTTTATATATCGTATTAGTAGAACTCATCTTTATCTGCGGCTATCATTTCATATCCGTATTTGTCATATTTCAATTTCTCTTTAACACTTTTCGTTTACAGAACCCGGGGTTTAAAATATCCGTTTCTTGCCAAACGATTGGCTTGCATGGTAATATCAGGAGTGACTTCTGCAGACAGTTTGGACATACTTCAGCCTGCACGTTTGTCTGCTGAAATGATATCACAGGTAAACATTGTTGTTGTATCAAGAACATTCTAGAACAGATAATGCAAGTAAGAACGTTTAGGTGCCATTTGATTCCCCGTCTGGAATCAGTACGGGTATGGATCTGAGAATGGGAATCGGTTTCTAAACCGCACCTCCCATTGCAGGTAGAAAGTACCTAATATTAAGGATATGATTCCTGATTCTGGAACCCATATGCTTAAACCAAACACCATCTATCATTGTCATTCTCATTTTTTCATTCTCAAACTCTCGATCCAATACCCAATATAGTTCCGATGTTGCTACATTCAATTGTCATTAGGGCTGCAAACGAACCGAACGGTGTTCGTTTGTTAAGGAAATACTTGTGTTCACAAACAATTCATGAACACTTACCGAACGGGATTTGTCGTTCGTGTTCGTCCATTAAGGAAATGAGCGTGTTCGTGTGTTAATTTTAGGTACCAAACACAAACGTTCATGAACAAAAACGAGCGTTCATGAATGGAAACAAACACAAACAAGCATTCATGAACACAAGATTAACACAAACGAACACAAACAAGCGTCCATGAACAGAAACGAACACAAAAAGCATTCATGAATAGAAACAAACACAGATGAACATATATTAAATTTCAAATAAAATAGGCATCTTTCATCGTAAACATTAAGAAGATCCACCCAAAATATACTAATGAACTTGGGAATACTGGAACAGGGTTTATTTGTCTCAGTTACCTCAAATAAACATAAAAGTATATCAAAAATAAATATAAACGGACACAATCAAACATAAACGGACGAACATAAACGAACACGTTACCGAACTTTCACGAACATAAACGAACGAACAGGGTCTCTGTTCATGTTCGTTCATTTAACTAAACAAACAAAATTTTTTGTTCGTGTTCGTTCATTTATTAAACGAACGAACACAAACGAACTTCTCGCCGAGCGGTTCATGAACTGTTTGCTGAAAGTTCAGTTCGTTTGCCGCCCTACTTGTCATTTTAGCTAGTTTAAACGAGCATATATTCCTACACGTATTTTGTCAGATGGAAGAGGAGCTTTGTTTGCTGAGAGGCGCCTTAGAAGATTCAGGCGTGAAAGATGAACAGCTGACATGTAATTTCATGATATTTATTCTCTGTTTTAATTTATACCAAAATAATATAAAATCAAATTATAAGAACTTTGGTTATTCTGTGGAATCTTTGCTTCCTCTTATAAGCTGTGACATCCATCGCTTTTCAGAAACTGACTTTTAAATATAGTGTGTTTAAATTATTATTTTGTGTTTTTTTATGACTTAGAATAATTGATATACAGTTCTAAATATGGAATGGTATGCTGGGGTCCTGGCACGTATACGTATCAACGCTTTCCGTATTGAATTGGCTGGAAATAGTTATGAAGATTTACTTGCGTTAGCTGCTGCATCAGTGGAATCAGAAGCTGCTGTTGGCAATGCTGTCTATCTGCTTCCATCTTTCTATAATCATGACTGTGGTAAGAACCTAATATTCTTCCATGGGACTTACATGATCCTAATCCGCATTGAACATGAAAATAAATAATGCAAAACAATTTTAGACGATTATCGCTTGTCAAAATCTGAGATGAAAATGAAAATTAGACTTTGTCACATATGTAACATGCATGCTTAATTTTCTCTGCTATAGATCCCAATACACACATAGTCTGGGTGGAAAATGTGGAAGCAAAATTGAAAGCTCTGAGAGAAATTGAAGCAGGTTAGATAATATTCAAATATAAAGATTATTTCTGGAACGTTGCTCGGTTTAAACTCAACATAAAGCGTTAAAAAATATTGGTGTGCGGCAAGAGCCTTGAGAGAAAGTTGTTTTGTGTTGTTTTGGCAGGTGAAGAACTGAGGATATGTTACATTGATGCAAGCATGGATCGTGACGCTAGACAAAATATCTTGTCCAATGGGTTTGGTTTTGAGTGTAACTGCCCTCGTTGTATGTCGAATGATTGATCTCTTCATGCGCTCATTTCTTGAATATACTTCTTGCTCACTTGTGCACTTGGACTACAATTGTAATAGTCTCTTAGAGATTTGAATAAGAAAATGTTTTTCTTTTTTTTCTTTGTGGTGTAAACGAGTTAAGAGTTTAGTTTGCGCTTCACTAAGCTCCATTAGTTTTAAATAACTTGAACTTGAGCGTTGCTTGTTTCGACGCTGTGAAGTCCGAGCTCAATGCAGTCTAGGTTTCAAGACTTGGTTTTAATATGATAATTATTTTAGTTAACAAAAAGAAGCATTAACCGTAATTTATGACAAACAAACAACTATCATCTGATTGTTAAAAGTCACCAATGATTTAGCATATAGTTAGTTCTATGTTTAAGATCAAACCAAGGATTAACATTTTAAATGCGATTGTTTTTTACCATAAAAAAATTAACATTTCACTTTCCATCCCAAATCACGCTTTGTTTTTGGCTTTTGAAGAGAAACGGGTGAAATTACCTCATATTCACTTTGTTCATGAGGTTCTCAAATATTTATTTTTGGTTTACAAGTGGTAACTTTTCGCAAGGTATGAAAAGTTACAGAGATATATAGTAAACTTTCGTTTCTTAAGGGTCTAAGATATATGATTCTAAAATATATAGACACCTCAATAAAATTTGACCATTTTTTATAGAAATGTGGGCTAAATATGAGTGGAGATGTTAGTGGGGTCTTCTTTTCACTAAACACAACATAGATACGTCTCTCAATTTATATTTCAGCTTTATTGTTGTTTTCAAATAATTGGTGGGCTCTTTAACCAATCCACATTCACCAAAACATATCTACATGCTAATTAATATATGTCTAGATTATTTCATAATTTAAATATGTGTTTTGGAGGATTTTATATTTTGTTAATCTTTTAGCTCCAAAATAGGATTATAAATCTAACTAAAAATCTAAAAATATCCACGAAACGGTCTTGATTACCCAATTTAACTATTGGATCTAAATTTAATTTAATTTTATTTTTGTTTTGCAATATGATGATAAATTAATTAACATTTCGGTTAACACTAACATTTAACTTTACGACAAACAAACGATCATCACTTATCACTGATGGTTAAAAAGCGCCAATAACATGTAGTTAGATTTATCTTTAAAATCGAACTAATTGCTAACATTTTAAATGTCATTTTTAGAAACAACTAATATCTCCCTCTTCATATTTCACACTTTTATGTTCTTTTGGAATGAAAAAGGATGCAACCCTGGTGGCCAATTTGATGCTTGAAAGTTGTTGAATGATAAGCAAATCTTGGCCAAATAGTTCGTGGGCTCAATAATCTAACCCACGTTCACCAAAACTTATCTATAATCTATAATCTATAATCTATACTATATATATATAAGCATATTCAAAGGGACTACTTAAGGTAATTTGCAACTTCCCTTAATTCCTTTAATGCATGATGTATAAGTGTTTAAAGTACATGAATATCATAAGTGAATCAACTTTCCAATAATACCCTTTTGGGTCACTCAAATAAAAAACACACACAAATTAGGGTTTCACATATCTCATCTCATTCATATCCGCCTCCATCTCTATCTCTCTTAGAAACACGAAGCTATGTTCGCTAGATCTGTTTGAAGATTTCGCTTTCTTCGGCTGCTATTTGAGGAGGTATGGTCCCAGATAACCATACCCTTGACTACATTTTACAAGGATAACCTGACATTCAACATGCAATGGTGCACCTTCCTTACAGACATCAGGTCATACAATGAGCCTTGCGCACTCAGAGCAACGGTGAATTAGACCAACAACATCAGGTCATACAATCAGGTCATACAATGAGCCTTGCGCACTTAGAACAACGGTGAATTAGACCAACAACATCAGGTCATACATTGAGCCTTGCGCAACGGTAAATTAGACCGATAGCTTCTAGTCACACAACGAACCTTGTGTACTTGGTACAACGGCAAGTTAGACTCACGCGCGCAGACTATTAGACCCTGCGCGGGTCAACAACACTCTTAAACATTAATCCTAAAACCTTGCAAGGACAAAACACACATGAGAACACCTCATAGTTTTGGAACAAAAGGATAAAACCCTTGATACCGTGTGCTGGCGGGAAAAACTCTGACAGCCTCGCAGAAAGGGTAAGCACTAAGAGATGTTCGCCATACTCCAGGGTACAAAGTGGCAGAACGGTGACGTAGGCAGGTTACGTGTGGCAGTGTCTCAATCGTCAGACCTCACACCAACCATATCTTTGCCAGTGACTGTTCCACCTTCTCCATTTTCTGCTGGCAGCAGGCCTGACACCAGAGAGAGCCACCTTTACACGTGGCACCACTCAACATCCAAATGACACGCCTCCTAACAGTAGACATTATTGATGCATCTTCACTAGGTTCAACCGATGCATCTTCACTATTGATGGTGGTTGTCTGGTTAAGTTGGCATTCCTACCACTCGACAACCGTAAGGTAAGCTTTATTGTGGATTGTGGTTATTTCCTTTGAAGATTTGACTAAGGTAATTTCCTTTGAAGATGTGCAACGGAGCTTTTTGATCCGCGGCTCACAAACCCTAATACGGTATAAGGTAATTAACGAGTTACTTTGTGCACCTCTACTTTTAAATAGCAACTGGGTTATCAATTAATCGATTGTTTAGTTGATTTTTGTGTCGACCCATGTTTTAAATTTTGAATTTGATTATTTTTTATTGAAGGGTTTCGGTTCGATTCGGAGTAAGAAGAGGGGATTTATGGCGGATCAGGTGCTGGAGGGTTTCTCTCCCACGCGTATGACACCAAATCGATGATTCTATCTCCAGATCCAAGATCTACACTAAACGATTCCACTAGGTGTGTGTTATTTATGGCTTGAAGGAAGCAGATCGGAAGGGGAAGACAATGTTCGCCATCAAGAACACCAATGATTTGTTTTGTAAGTTGTTTCCTCATAATGGTTTTATCTTCAGACTGGTGCATTTTTCGGTTCTGAAAGAGCTTGTTGTTGTTTTGGCTGACTGCCTTGCTGAATTATCTTCACTTGTTGTATCTGTTCAAGTTTCAAAACCGGTTGAGTTGACCCGCAAACATATTTTTGGTCCAATGTTATAAACAATTAATGAATTATATTGATATAATAATACTAGGTTGTATGAATTAAAACAAACTTTAATTGGCTTTCAACACGTTCTTCATTTAGTTAAATTTGTTCTTTTTACTCACCTGTTAAATTTGTAGACTGCGCGTGGCTGGAAGTAGTGGGAGGAGGAGACATTATCCCATGACTATGAGTTTACCAATGGTAATTTATTTTGTCGAAATTTTTAATAATATTTATTTATTTTAAAAATAAAGGAAGTACCACTGTTGCTGATTTAACTCATGAACTCTAAATAATTTATGGAATTACAGATCCTTCACGATTCAGGCTTACCCATGAGACGTCTTTTTTGAGAGCACATACTAATTTTTGGATTCGAATCCCGTTCTTCTTTTACATTGTAAGTTGTCAATTGTTGAGTGATCAATGCCAAGAAATGGAATAAAAATTGTATATATTTCATGTATATTTACACTATACAAGGTGATGTATATATTGAACCTCATGCAAGCTTCTTTCACATTGGGATGCTTCTTCTGTCAATTTTTTAGGTCCGTTAGCAAGTCCGATTATATGATCTTGCCAAATGAATTCATAAGTGTAAGACTTTTGTTTTATTTATCTTTTCTCGTAATTATTTATCTATTTTTTGTTGTTTTCATATGTGAGATATCGTTCTATGTATTCTTGCAGCTTCATTTAGCTCCAGGAACTAAATTCAACTTCCGAAAGTATATTAAACTGTCATTAGAGGATGATTTCCAAGTTGTTGTGGGAGTCAGGTACAAAAGATTTTATTACCCGTCACGTTAATCATCATTTTCATCAAGTTATCATGCTTATATTTCCATTAACATGTATTCGTTCTAAATATTTCAGTCCTGTGCTCTGGGCATCGTTTGTCGTCTTCTTGCTTCTAAACGTTAACGGTAAGTCAACAACACTTTCTAAGTCAAATTGCTACTATTTCTACACACAATTCATATGGATTCTTTAACCAACTATTTCGTTTTTTATATGTTTGTAAGTTTTTGGTAATTTTAAGACATTTCACAAGATGTTTGTAACAATTTTCGATATCAAATTAGAAGCGTAATCTGTTTAACTCATAAAAAAGTCAAAAGTCAATCTCTTTCACAAGATGTTTGTAACGATTTTTGAATAACTATTTTATTTAATCTTATGTAAAATTATTTAATACATTAAAAATATTTAACACACCCATTTTTCAGCTATAGTTAAAGCAGGGGAATCAAGTATTTCTTTTTGTTTTATTGTTGTCCTTTTTTTACCCTTTTCAATCCTTTTAGTTACAACCTTTTGATAGTTTTACTTTTGTCCTTTCCCATCATAATCTTTTGATATATCAAAGTATAAATAGTACTACCAACCTATTAAGTTAGAATCAATCTTTTGATTTTTTTACTGCTATCATTTTCCATCAACATTTGATATTTTAAAGTCAAATACTACTAACCTTATCAGTAGACTTGATTTTACAGCTGTAAAGACATGGTGAACAGTGGTGGAAAGTATGCTTCGAATTCTACAACATCTATCATGCTTTACTCATTGGAACTCTACATTCTTAACTATCTTGGCATTATATCTATGCTATATTAATAAGCATATCCAAAGGACAATTTTAGTAATTTGTCATTTTACTTAAATTTCATTTAATGCATGATGTACAAGCTCATTATGTAGAGGTTTTAGGCGGCCAAATATTTCGTTAAAAATTTGAATCCCGCTCATCCCATACACCTCAAACACGCGCCCTGGCATCAAATTAAACCAATATATCAAAATTAAAACACACCTTTCTCTTCCTTCTCTATCTGTCTCTCTCAAATCCCATGTGAATCAGATCTGAATCTGCTCCCTCTCTCTCGATTCATCTGTAAATCATCGAAGAAAAACATCATTCCGCCTCACCCTGCATCGAAGAAAAACATCAGATCTGGATCTGCTCCTTCTTACAATGTCCTAATCATCGGTTCCATTAAAGGTTCGATTTGCTTAATTTTCGTTTCTGATTTTTGTTTGTCTAATTTAGCTTAGGTTTGTTTGGATCCAGCCACCACTTTTTGTTTTTTAATGAATGGCTTTTTTGGTATGTTGAAGTTTGTATGTGGATGTGGATATACTCTACTGCGCTATCAAAGATCAAACCAAATCATCTCATCATGAATCATTCGAAGCGTCACTAGGTAAGCCCCGTATCTTCATTTATTTTAGTTTTGTAGCCCTAATTCGAAATTGAACCTGAAATTGAAGAACACATAACTTGAAATCAACCTTTGTATTTCATGTCGGATAATACCGTGAAGAGGTAATATCTGGCTTTTGTAATTTTCATCCCGAGCTATAGTTGGTGTTTCTGGTCAGATTTAAAGGTTTAACCATGGTTGATGTTGGTTTTCTTACGTGATTAATTGACCTGCTAACTTGATGCTTCACGTTGTTAGTTTTTAGCTTTGAGGCCTTCTTTTGTATCTAACTTTCTTTTTTTATCTGTAAAAAAATGGTTTTTTGCAGCCACTGCAGAAAGTTTCTGCTGTTTTCTAAGGAAATATCTTTGGTTTTTAGATATTTTCTCCAACTAAATTTATTTATTTTGATTTCTGAAACCATCTAGTCTATGTTGATTGTAGATGCTTTAAACTACACACATGTTATTCTGGTAAAAAAGCAACTCTCTAAGGTGAGATTAATCTAGCCCATTGCAAGACCTTTGATCTCTTTCTTTACTGATGTATGTATGTTGTTCCATATGGGTATGTGAATTTACTATGATAAATAACTTTATTTTGCAGATGATGAAGCAGTTGCAGTTGTACTGTTTCATTGTGTTTCCAATTCATATGCTGATATTTGAGTAAAAATAGATGGGTTGGGTAGATTGGATAACTCTTTCAATGGGTTTGGGTAAAAAATAAATATACACTCAGTTGATTGATTTCCTTTTTCTCTTACATGTTTATTTGCATCAAACATATTTGAATACATCAGTCCTTTTGGAGTTAAACTTTTAAGCAAGAGCAGTATTTTGGAGTCAAAGCTATGGAAGCTTGCTGGGTTCAAACAAGTGACGTGGACACTGGAATTACCAGTTTTTACCCTCTTGAAATTACAATCAAGGAAACCGAACATCCATTATCTCAGATCTTGCGACGGTCTCCGACAGCACAACTAGAGAGAGAGAGAGAGATAGAGCCTCTACATATGCTTGTCTAAGGCTTGGCGTGTGTTCTGCCTCTTCTATCAAAAGATATTCATGAGCCTTCTGAAGGTACAATATTTAATTATATTTTCAAGTTTCGGAGTGCTTCTTGCAAATTAAGTCTTTGTGAGTTTACCTTTAGGTATTTCGATTTTCGAATTCGCTGAATAAGTTTAGATTTTTGTGGTTATTGATTTTGAGTTTAACTATTGGAGGGGTATAATGATCTGAACAATCAGGACTTAGTGTTACTTTTCAGCAGGTTAATGGGTCTGGTGTGTCACACCCCGTAATTTCCAATCAAACACTGGTGGGCCCGGGTGGGGAATATTGTGACGTAAGTTGATATCATCATAATCAATTAAACACAACACAGCGGAAGTCTTGGAGTTGAAATTACTATTACAAACCAAATGTTCAAAGTACGGAAAATAATATACAGACGTCTTGTAATGAAAGATCCACAGGCGGATCATAAAATATACAAAAATGTCTAACAGACTTTGGGTCGGAGTCCTCGTCCATTGGGTTGGGATGATCTAATTGATTTTGATCAGCTGTGGGTGTGTTGAAGTAGTGGTTAGGGTTACACTCATCATGATATGAATGATGAGAGTGATAAGAATGGTGTGATTGGTGAGAACGGTAAGAGTGGTATGAGTTTTGTGTGTGAGTAGGTGAATGTCTAGCTAGTGGCCAGGAATCCCCGGAATCCTCATAAGGATTCGAGTGATGGTTGTGAAGGGATATGTCCTGATGGTCCTCCCCTCATAGGTCCTTTACCTCTTCCTCGTACCCTTGGGCGGTATTTTCCTGATAAAATCAAGTCAAAACAATAATAATAACTTAATAATGAGATGAGTAATCATAGGTCAAAGCCTAGATTCGGAAGTCTAAGGAATGTGCTTTTGTGTAAGTTTGTGATTAAACACAAGAAGGCTAGTGTTTAATTATCTCAAACGTTGGCTCTGATACCAACCTGTCACCCTCGTAATTTCAAATCAAACACCGGTGGGCCTGGGTGGGGAATATTGTGACGTAAGTTGATATCATCATAGTCAATTAAACACAACAAAACGGAAGTCTTGGACTTGAAATTACTATTACAAACCAAATGTTCAAAGTACGAAAAATAATATACAGACGGCTTGTAATGAAAGATCCACAGGCGGATCGTAAAATATACAAAAATGTGCAACAGACTTTGGGCAGATCTAAGGATTTGCAAGATCCTCTTATATCACTACCGAGCAGCTTTAGCCTATTTTGTATTGTACCTGCATCTTAGTCTTTTGAAAATACGTCAACTTTTGCTGGTAAATACACCCTGACTCGTTTTGAAAACAATTCAAAAATGGATTTAAGTGTATAGGGCACGAAAAATCTTTTATAACTTGGGAAAGTCACCTTGTAATCTTGTTAACAGATTCATATGTTTGTCCATACATATGGGGCCCAGTACAGAGACCGAGACATGATTAACGTACATACCACTTATGAACCAACAAAGGAGTTATCCCCAACTAGTGGGTAAAAATAATTTAGCATTTACATCTGTCGGGTGTATGCCTACACCCCGTGCTTTGGTCATGGCCATTATCTAATGTAATGAGCCAAGGATATCCAGGACACAGTCGTTAACCCCCAATGTTTAAGTTATCAAACAAAACTGATCAAAACGAAATATGCGGATTTACTGGCCACAATCCTGTATTCGCTTGATCCCATTTTCGACCAAGCGGTAATAATTTACCGTAATCCAAGCCCGTATAGGGGAAATAAGTCAAAAGTATTTACCTGAGCTAGTCTTGATTTAAAATGCAAGATTTAATATCTCAGCCGTATTTAAAATGAAATAAGTGCAGATAGCATTTATTGGAAGGTTCTAGTTTGGATTATGGCATAAGCTAACCAATTAAAATGCTAAAGGTCTTAATTTAAGTCATAGACTTAGACCGACTAGCGTACAGGAATCAAATTGTATAATACGCTAGATTAAGCGATGACCGGATAGAATGTAGTTTAAACCCAACAAGTAATATGAGTTGTATAATATGGTAAACCATAAGCATTCTGGATTTTGAGATTAAAATGATAAGGTTAAACCCGTTTCGGTAAATTTTCGTAAACTGGTTATATATACTTAACCGTGCGGATATAAGCGATATGGGGTAACCGGATGGATCATGGACAAGTTATATATGCAATTATATGTTAAATAAGTTGTAACATCAGTAGAATATCAACTTACATGGCCGTTAAGGTTTTAAAATAAAACTATGCCTCATAAGGGCGTTTTGGTAGTTAAATACCGTATAAAAGGAACTTGAATATATTTTGATGTTATGATTATAAGTATTCTAGAAAAATAATTTATTTATGATATATTATCAGTAATATAATGATCATGTGTATAATTTATCATTTATGACCAAACCATGCACCGTAGGAATCTTTTGGTCATTTTACACATAGTTTTATAATTTATTTGGGATTCTGAGTTTATATTATGTACCTACTGTAAAAATATTTTGAATAAGTTTCAAAATCAGTAGGTAACAAGTCTTAGTTGATAAATATGGTTTTAAACCATACTATGCGCCGAAACGGCGTTTATGTCGAAAAATGACGATTTGAGCGAAGTTTATAAAAACTGATGCTAAGACCAGGTTTATACGTTTTAGATATGTTATTTGATATAACACATCAGTAGATAAAAATGTTTGGTATAAAAAGTATGATAAAAACTGTTTTATGCGCCATAAGGGCTTTATCGTCATTTGTCGACATAATGCAAAGACTTGTATGTACACTCAGTATAAAACTGATTTAACATCCCAAATAACCTTACTAATGATATTACATCAGTAGGACTTTCATTTTCAAGTTCTTTATCGATTAAAACCTTATTTTATGTAAAAAAGGCATTTTAGTCAAGATTGGCATAATAACGGAACTTGTGCATTAACTCAGATTCTGATTATGATCATGTAATATAACCTCAGGGGGTTATGCTACATTATATTACGATCATAATGCAACCTTATAATCTAAATCGGGTCAGAATCGAAAGTCAAAGCAGAAGTCAAACTTTGCGACTTTCGGTTGCGAACCGGCCCTAGAACTGAAATTGACGAGTCGAACATGTTCCCACATGTTTTAGTAATTATTACCAACTTTTTTAAGTGTCAAAACATGTCTCATAACATATATAAGCTGAGTTTATAATATTTTCGAAAACTGACCTGTTTGACTTTTTAATATTAAAACTTTTACCCGTCAATTGGTCTAGCAAACATGATCTTTTGGAGGTTCCCTTAATATGGATTAACACCTAACTTATTACGATCACTTAGCTATGTTCATTACGAACAATGGCTGGACCATAATGGTCTTAACCGAAAGTTAAAGCGTTTTCTGTAAACGCCTGACTTTTGGCTATAAAAAGTCTATAAACGAAAATACAAGAGAAAGGGACACTTACAAGTGACCCTAGGATGAAATAGAACTAAGTTGGATGCTCCTTTCAGTTAGGAACTTCCAGTGGAAGGAGATAGAATGAGAATGAGAAAGGTGCAAGTTCAAATGGTGAACCAATGCACCTATTTATAGTTGGAGAGCTTGAAGGAGGTGATGCCAGGTGTTAGAGGGAGCCTACAAGTGTCCTAAGACGTGGCATAGCAGTTTGGAAGTCCATGGTTTCGAATCAAATGGTTCTTGACAACATGTGTGGAGGCCAAGCAAAAATTCTGCAGATACAGGCCTCTGGCGCCCCGCGAGAGACCAGGCCTATGTCTCTCGCGGCCTGCGAGCGCCGCCTGGGACCTTTTAAAACTTGCCACGTTTAGCCCCTCAACTTATTAAACCTCTAAAACACCTTTATAAGCATAATTAGCCCTCCGTAGCCAACATTTGGTGTGCCCGGGAGTATGCCCGGACATTGTCAAGCTCCCGGTTCGTTAAAAGGTCACTCAGAGGTATAAATTAATATGTTGACACTTTTTAACCCCTCCATCGTCCAACTTTTACATCTTTACAGAATTAGTCCATCTCGCCCAACCGGTGGCTCATATGAGGGTTAGGACTTCGTAAAGGGTCACTCAGAGGCTTAGTTTTAAGCATGTTGACACTAATGGTCTCTTAGAGGCTTGGTTTATGCATGTTGACATCAGAGAGTCATTCAGAGGCTTAGTTTGAGTATGTTGACACCTTTAGTCCTTATTAGTCCTTAATAGACTTATTATAAAAGTAATGACACGTGTCACTATATTATTGGACACGAACTTTACAAGGTGTTACATGGTGGGTTGAGTCGGTTAACGCTTTAAAGCGGATAATTTTTCATACGTTCGATAAAATTGTCGTTATTGACTAAAACCAAGTTTTAGTTCATCATTTTCTTTTTAGCTTGTGTCAATTACTCGCATCAAGGAATTGATGATTAATTGTTTTCTGTTTACCATTTTCATTTTACATGTGGAATTGTAATCGATTCCCGCGTCTTTAACCTAGTTGACCAATATGCCCCTTTTTTAACTTTATCCAGTAGGCTAATTCTTTAGGCGTTCCTTTTTATTTGTGACCCGAAGGTCACATTGGTCTTGTTGACCTTTACCACTTATTTAGGATCCAAAGGTTGTGATGATCCCATAGATCATTCTTTACATGTGTCATCCATTTAAATGTACTCAGTGTCTACACACCAATTTTTTTTTCATGTCATTATTTTCAGGTGTCAAGACCATTCGGGTCTCATGACCTTTTATACCATTTGTTCTCATTTTCTTTTGTCACACAAGGCCCTTTAGACCGTGAGTGTCAAAATTAATATCCTTCCTTTTGCCCGCCAATCATGGCCCTTTAGACCATGAAGACAATTTTCTATTTATTCCAATCATAGCCCATGACTATGTTTGATCTTTATAGGCAATACCACCGTTTCTATGACCCTACGGGCCATTTATACTTTGATTTTACATGCCCTTTTGTCAATCATGACTCTTTCGTCCATAATGACTTAATCCAAGGATTTCCTTTCAACTATAACCCATTACCCGAGCTGATTATCCTTGTGTTTCACGCTCCCGTTACCCGGTTTGCGTTTACATTTATTTGTCCCATTATGATATTTAAGCGCTTAAGCTTAAACCATCCACATTCTTTTCATGGGATCTTTCGCTTTCCATTAACCTCGTCCTTACTACATCGGATGTATATGTGTTTATCATAAGAAGTTCACGGTATCATGTGTTTACTTGTTACTTGGCCAAGGTAAACAGTCAACACATGGTACGTTTGACCTTATTATAACTAACACAATACCTTCCATGTAAGTAAATCCTTAGTTCATGTTCGTGTCTCCGATTTTATTTGGTAAAACCTCTTTTTATTGTTATTCAACAATTATTAGTTTTACCCATTTTCGTCTCAAAACATGTAGAATGTTTTCATTTTATAAAACTTTTATACAATCACATTCATCAATGTGATCGTTACTTTTCTTCAATAAGATCTTATTAAGAATGTCTACTTGGAAGATAACCCCTTCCAGGTTTTTAAATCTGAACTCTTTTTTTTCTATTTTTTTATTATTCGCGATTGTGTATAACATGTATTTCCCACCAAGTTTCTCTTGGAAACATCATCTTGGATAGGTATTCTATCCAGATTTCCCAAGTTTTATAGTCTCGTATGCAACCGTCATTCATTACTTGAATTTTGCATAATATCGTTTATATAATAAATTAAAGTGTGCACCTGGGTGATAGTCGCCCTGATGGGCTTTCATTGTAGTTCGTCCTTTATTCGGTATCATCACTTAGTTTAGGTCCTTGATGAGCATGCCGTAATGTCATACTTCCGACCCTTCTACCATCACGTCTGGTGGATCATCAGATTTCTGCCATCTTCAGATGCGGGGATTATACCACTGAAATATTAAAAAAATATTAGTAACATTAAAATTTAATATGAGCCCATACTATAATACAACGCATTCTATATCACTCGTTAACAGAGCAATTCATTATCACCACCGGTCAGTTGGTTAGGCATTAGGCCGCCTTAACCGTCTTTGGCTTCATGATCAAGTATCGGATCAACTTTCATCTCCCTATAAGAGCACTAAGGTTGAGTTTGAATATCACTTCATATTCAATTCTCTCAACCCACGGTTCTGATACCAAGTTGTAACGCCTGAAATGTGAAAAACAATATTAAAATAATTTACGGAAATAGGCCCAGACTTTTTTCTTTATATTACTTAATAAATATTATTATTCCATAATTATATTAATCCACATATTTGGATTAATAAAACATTTGCAAATGCTCATTTAGAAAATTTCGCCATGATCCGTTTGCAAAACGACTATTCGTTACGAAAACAAAACCTGTTTAATAACCAAAGATTTATAAAACGAACATAACCAACTACTTAATTGACATATTAGCGCTTAACTAAAACGAACGTTAAAGTTAAACTCCAAATGTAAATAACTAGGTCAATTTGACCCGATAAGAAAACTCATATACTTAGTGAACGAAACATCACTAAATCTTTCCACAGTTGACCCCTTCCAAGACTTGATCACTTTCGCTTTTCTACCACCAGAATTTGTGAGTTCTTTTGTTCTTTCATGTTATCGGTTCAATTCGCAATGTTGATTCTCATGACTTATCTACCCCATTCATAGTTCTAAAAAAATATCTCCTACATAGAAAAACATCTCCTACATAGAAAAACATCTCAGTATTAGCGTTTGCTAAGTGAGGACTCATGATACTATTTAGCATTAAACATAAAGGAGTTTTTTTATGCTCGTGACCCCAACAAAACAACGTTGAGCTTCCACTTCATTATCTCAAGTCACGCATTACGTGACTTTCTCCATTCTAATCCGGGAGCTTTTCATCCATATCTCATGTTTATCCCTGCTAATATAGAGTCAAGTACACTTCAAAGTAAACCATTATTAAAGCAATTCGGTCAATATAGATAAAATAGTAAATTTCCGCGTAACTATGTTCATCAAACAACATATACGATTATCAGCGATCATTTTTTTACTTGATCTACGCTTAATAATTCATGTATGTATTCATAACATGCTCAATTAGGTCACATATGTTTAACGACACAAGTGTCATTTGTTTATAAGCACTACTCGACAATCACGTGTATTTGTACATACGGGTCATAATACCAATGACTTCTTAATCTAGCATACACATCCCATATTCAAGAATTCACTCATTTCAACTCATGTAAATATATATAATTACATTAAGGTTTACAACGATAACAAAATCAAATCGATTGGTTTCTTTGTAAATTCACAAAGATTATGCAAGCACTACAAATATATATATTTTTTACTCAGTTTTGCGCAGCTGTAGTAATTCAGTGTTTCCTCCCCTTTTTAGTGAGTATTTTACTCCAAACAAAAATGCTTAGAGACGGCGACTCAGAGACCTTTCCGTGGATATAAAATATGCCCCGAACGGACATTCGGTTGATTTACTATGAATTTTTAAAGACTAGTGAAAATCAGGAAAGAAGCTGAATTTCAGCCTTGGGTCTCTCGACTAATTAACAATTTGCACTCTTTTTCAATGGTTTAAACCCCAAAACATCAACAAAACAATACGTTATTGTTAAATCAAATCCCATTCAATAATTTGTGTTAAAACGTCCACCTTAAGTATAAAATTTCAAGTCAACAAGAATACTATTTAATTCAATACGAGTCCAAACATATTCGAGTCACTCACCTTCACCCGTAGGAGTGTTGTTGCTTTATCGTTCGTTTGACCCGTTGTCGTTCAAACATTATCTCGCTATCTTGACAACAAATCAAACTTGCAATTCATTAGAATATATAACATGGCGTTTATCTCATAATACCTAAGTATATATTTACCCATCATCAAACATGCATTCTAAACCATTCTTTTACTCCAAACTTGTAATTAGTCTAATACTATTCATTTGACCTTTTATCACCTATTTTGTATAACCACAAGTCATGGGTCAATACTACCATATTAAGATCTAAAAGCATACTGAAATTCACTAATTAATAATAACACATAAGTTATTTCTATAAACGAAACCATATAAATTCATATACCCAAATGACCCATTTGGTCGATTAACCCATTCTTTGACATAACGAACTCATGTGTGTCATTATGATATGATATTATAAACCAATTCACCAACTAGGTATGTCATAGACTTGCGCCTACTAATTAACTCTTGATTATTAACAAATCATTTCATGTAGTAAACATGACAAATCTTTTAAAATTTCACTTTTATTTTGGTTTAGGCATTTAATCAAACACCTTGCGGGCATAAACTATATTCCACGATTTTTACGCTTATATGAACTCTCATACACCCAATTCATCATCAAAGATGTATACTTTCTTTGTAATTCTCAACTAGTATCATCTTTTATGTTTTTAAACAAAATCATCATTGTTTTGGGATCTTCAGTTTCTCCTCAGATTTTGGTCAGCAACTTCACACATGGTTTCCATACATCTCTACCCTAATCACCAAATCATGAATTTGAACCCAAATCATAACATGCAACATGAATCCATAACTCAAAAGTTACAATCAATCAGTTTAGCATAAAGACTATAGTTGTTAAACACCAAAATCACACACAATTACCCCCAATTTCATGGGTTTGAACAAAAAGCATGAAGAACACTACTTTGAATTTCATCAAAATAACATAAGAAATCACTTACTAGAGCCTTAGAATAAAGTAAAGAAGACAGAATCAAGACTTCAACCTCCAATTTCGTGATCCTCATATGAAATCAATCTCCTCCTTTTTCCTTGGTTCTGTTCCGCAGAGGGGTGACCTCCTGGTCACGCCTTTATCTTTTCCCTTTCTTTTTTTTGTTTTTTATTTATTTAAGGTTCTAGCATATTCACTTTTGGCCCTTATGTTTTGGTTAGTTATCTAGTTTGATCAAAACACTCTTTTCACTAATAGATAACTAATATTTTAACTAGATTCAATATACCTAGTTACAATACTTCATGTTAGTATCAAAATGAAATATTTTAGGGGTGTTATAGAATACTATTTCCACCAATACAAACTTACTTGAAAGGTTATACATATTTTAATATCACGAAAAAATCGGGATATTAAAAGTCTACCCCCTTAAACAGGTTTCGTCCTTGAAACCAAATTATTTATTACCCTAATAGTTTAATCACCATCTCACTTGTTTGCTCCTTTAAGCTTAAGTAATAAGTTATTCTATTATTCAACTATCATAAAACTAAAGTTGTCCATTAAATGGATTTCACATTTAAAATTTACTTACGTGTACGATCAGATAGAGCATTCATCCATGCTCGTTTGAGTCCCGTTGCACACCACTTATGCAACTTGCACACGCCTTCAGCTTTTAGCTCTAAGCACTTCTTGGCCACTACACACACCTATTTGTAAGGTTTCTTACAACAATATTACACTAACTTAACCTAATAGGCTGTAGCAATATAGAAATGATCATTATTATTATTTAAATATGCATGTCCCATGATAAACACGAGTTCTAGCATGAACCCCTTTCTTTATATGAGGATACTCACTCTAGTCCATTCTTTATTTCAATACAGGTAAAACCTCTTAATTCTTTTTTCATTAATTCTTTTTCGTTTACATTTTTGTTCCACCTTCGAGTGTTTATACATTTTGAAAGAGATTACTAATTATTTTACATTCACATTTTGTGAAAGTAACTTTTCACCTTTTACCCAAATTAGTTAACATTGGTTTCACACATTACAATTTATGGGAATTTAAATCTTACTTGACACTCATGAAGCTTAAGGCTTCAAGCTAGTCACTGATGAGGGACGTATCCTCATGTTCATTTCCCATGAAGTCCTTGACATAAATATTATTACCCATAAAGTCTGGACACTACATATTTACACCCTTGAAGTCTGTACACTTCAAGTTAACATCCGTTAATACTATTATTATAATTTATCATTCTAATTTCTCCCTTTTATTGCTAGAATTTGTGGTTGAAGGTTCTTAGGGGTTTTCAACCCTTCCCTCTCTAAATCACGACATACACACTCTTGTCTGTGTGTGATTTGTGTTTCATCTTTTAATACTCACACCTTTTGTTCATAACCCATTTTAGCCCCTATAGCCCGTGCCTTTTATAAACTTTTATCGTTCACTAATCTTATTAAGATAAGCGCAATGGCTAGGTTATAAACACTATTTGACCTTTACCAGTCTTGTCGGTTAGACTCATCAGTCATTGGTCACTTTATACCCCATCATTCGGTATACCCACATTTTCTTTTACCTTGACCGCCTCACGTCATGCTTAAGTTTGTATTAACATTTCATTTTCGAGGATTTCCTTTTTAAAACTCGTATTGCATCTATTAGTGCCAAAACTTGTTTCTTTTAAGTACAACTATTTTCCAAATTTAATCGCTAATTCTTTACGTTCGATAAAATTGTCGTTATTGACTAAAACCAAGTTTTAGTTCATCATTTTCTTTTTAGCTTGTGTCAATTACTCGCATCAAGGAATTGACGATTAATTGTTTTCTGTTTACCATTTTCATTTTACATGTGGAATTGTAATCGATTCCCGCGTCTTTAACCTAGTTGACCAATATGCCCCTTTTTTAACTTTATCCAGTAGGCTAATTCTTTAGGCGTTCCTTTTTATTTGTGACCCGAAGGTCACATTGGTCCTGTTGACCTTTACCACTTATTTACGATCCAAAGGTTGTGATGATCCCATAGATCATTCTTTACATGTGTCATCCATTTAAATGTACTTAGTGTCTACACACCGATTTTTTTTCATGTTACTATTTTTAGGTGTCAAGACCATTCGGGTCTCATGACCTTTTATACCATTTGTTCTCATTTTCTTTTGTCACACAAGGCCCTTTAGACCGTGAGTGTCAAAATTAATATCCTTCCTTTTGCCCGCCAATCATGGCCCTTTAGACCATGAAGACAATTTTCTATTTTATTCCAATCATAGCCCATGACTATGTTTGATCTTTATAGGCAATACCACCGTTTCTATGACCCTACGGGCCATTTATACTTTGATTTTACATGCCCTTTTGTCAATCATGGCTCTTTCGTCCATAATGACTTAATCCAAGGATTTCCTTTTCAACTATAACCCATTACCCGGGCTCATTATCCTTGTGTTTCACGCTCCCGTTACCCGGTTTGCGTTTACATTTATTTGTCCCATTATGATATTTAAGCGCTTAAGCTTAAACCATCCACAGTCTTTTTATGGAATCTTTCCCTTTCCATTAACCTCGTCCTTACTACATCGGACGTATATGTGTTTATCATAAGAAGTTCATGGTATCATGTGTTTACTTGTTACTTGGCCAAGGTAAACAGTCAACACATGGTACGTTTGACCTTATTATAACTAACACAATACCTCCCATGTAAGTAAATCCTTAGTTCATGTTCGTGTCTCCGATTTTATTTGGTAAAACCTCTTTTTATTTGTAACATCCGTCGAAAAACGGGTTTCCAAAACCCGCTTCGTTTATTAATCGAATATTTCAGTTATAATTTTCGTTGCGTATTTAATGTTCATATTAATTTTAAACGATACATAACTAATAAACATTGTTAGAATTTTAAAACATAATTAATAAAAACAAAAAAATAAGTGAATAAAAAAATAAATAGGGCTGCCGGGTTTCGAACCCGGGTCAGCCGCTTCAACAAGCACACAACATACCACTCCGCCACTTGCCATCTTTGTGTATATTACGAAACAAATAATACATAAGATGAAATCCGAATTCAAAACCGGAGTGTCAACGCGCTCAGAACTCGCAGTCACCGGAAATCCGGCAATCCGCGACTTTGGCCAATTTCCTTTTGACCAAAACACGCTAACCGACTAAGACATCGGTTATAACCGATGTCTGACCCTTGATTTTAGTCATAACCGCCGGAGAAACCGTGACCACGAATCAAGACCAAATTCGGACTAAATACATGATGTTTCTTCCCTATAAATACCCACCAAAACCTCTGGTAATCTTTTCGCTCAAAATTGCACAAACTCTCGAAGCTTTAGCACTCGCCGGAGATATTTTACAGTCGCCGGACTTTCACCGGAAAACCGAGACTTACTTCAAATCGGTAAAATTCTCGACTCTTTTGGTTATAATCCATTATTAGACATATATTAACTTCAATCCTTCAACCAGAATCTGTCCCAGACCACGCTGCCGGGAAATCTCACGTTCGCCGGAATTCCACTGAAACATCAAAGTCTCACTGTCGATCGGTATAATCATCTAAAACCTCTTGCAATCTCTTACTCAGTAACTTAATTTCATAACACAAGAAACTAAACTGTCAAACATTTCACTCAGCCGAGAGTCACAAATCAGAGCCGACGACTCCTGCCGGTCATCTGAAGTAAACGCACTGTTTGGTACAATTCTGTTCTTTAATCTCGTTATCTAATACATTCCAACCAATTATAAGTTTGATAATCGAATTAAACAAGAACAGTCGGGCATCTCTGTTCTGTGTCTTTGGAAACGAAGAAGACGAAGTCAAACATGTGTATAAGTTTAATTAAAACTGAATATTTAACCGGGTTAGACACACAGTCCAGCGGTGGACTGTGTGCACAAACAATGCACACGTCCCGGGTTCGAATCGCATACGTTACCGAATTTCAGAATTAAAACCAACATTTTTACAACTGAATCGGATCAGGTCACCGAATGATAATAAGTATAATTAAATCCAATAGCTAAGCAGATATGACACACAGCCCAACTGGTTGGGTTGTGCGTACTCGAACCGAACGTCTCGAGTTCAACTCCGGGTCACTGGAGGCGGGTCGGCCATTTTAAATCATTTTTGAAATAAACTAAATTAAATAAAAGTTAATCAGTATATATATATATAATTAAAACAGAGAATATTTCGGGCTAGACACGTAGCTCAGTTGGTAGAGCTGCGTGCACGCGTACGAGAGGTCCCGGGTTCGAACCTCACTCAGCGCACAATTAACCACAGTCCGACCGGTCAACGGTCAAAAAGTCAAAAATTTTTATTTCTTTTTATTTATTTATTTAATTTAAAAATCAATTAAAAATAATATTTTTAAAGTTAGAAAATGTCATTAAACACACAAAAATAAATCTAAAAATCCATTTATTTACCGAACTATTTCGTTATTATTTTAGGTTAGTTTTCCTCGTCGATCAACTCCCAAAACTCGTGCGCATCCAACGTCATCAAAGAACGCACCCAATGTGAGTGAATCTCTACCAATTCCCCGTTTTAATCACACTTTGGGTTGTATCATGTGTCGTTTAATTCCGTATTATATTTAAACACTTGTGCATCCATCATATCCGTGATCAAATGTGTATCCAATATGTATCAATTGTTGTGTGAATTATGTTTAGATTGAAGTTATCATTTTCAGTACGTGCATTTCATTAGGCCCATCAGCTCCCCGTGGGATACGGGTTGAGTATCAGGTGCCTCATTCGATCGGCTCCGTTTGATTGAGCCTTGATCTCACATACATCATCATTCATGTCATTCGATCGGCTCCGTTTGATTGAGCCTTGATCTCAAATACATCATCATTCATGTCATTTACTCATCCAATCTGGTTTGCGTTTATGCTATATATATATGTTTGCTCACATGTGATTATTGCACAAATTTTCAATATTAAATACAACAAGAAATTAATAACAATGTTTTATCAAGGTTCACTCACCAACTTTTGTTGACCCAAAATTTCCCCCGTTTTACACATGATACAGGTGATACAGTTGAGGCAAGAAACACATAAGAAGGCTTAGAAGAATAAACCAGTTTAAGCTTTGGATTGTTTTACTTAGTTTCATTTTCTTTGTAATTGTATGGATTTGATTTGAACATTTAAATTGTAAATTTGAATTTAATAAATATGAAACATTTTAGTAAACATCATGAGCTTTGGTGATAACCCAATTATGCTCCGACTCTTATTCCGCTGCGGGTCGGGGTGTGACAGATTGGTATCAGAGCCATGACTATAGGGATATAGGATAGGTTATTAGACCCTTAGAGCCTATACTATAGTTGATTAGAATTTTTAAATTGTTTATGCGTTACATACAAAATTCATGATGTTTATATGCTTTATGTTTATTGTTACATTCAATGTTATGCAAGCATGTTCATAAGTACATATTATTATACAATGCTCATCATGAATCATATCCTCATAACATATCATATCCATGAGAGCACACACCTCACAATTCCCATGATTTTTGCAACGATTTTTGTATTTTTCAAATCACATCAAAGTGAGTTCTCATGACGGGCATGTAGTAACTGGAAGGGTACGAGTACCGGTTGTCGGAACGTCCTGTCTAGGCTTGGCATTCGTATAAATCCAAAATAAAGGACCAGTTTGCCTACCTGGGGACTAACGATGAGAGTACGAAGGACCTATTAGGCCAAAGCATGCTATACCAAACGTCGTGTGAGCTAACCCCACTTTGAGTTGTCATTGTGTCTACACCTGGACACCCTCCTACCATACATCTCGCAATCATATTTCATGGTTTTCATTCGGGTGATGCGAGTGTTAAACCGCCAACACCAATGTGAATCCTACCAAGCCAATAGTCATGGGGGCCCACATGACTATACAGGCGATGGTATGGGGGACATTGGAGGCCCAAACATGAGCAAACCCAAGACATCCTATGGATGTAGTTGCATTATTGATAGTTATGTTATTTTTATTCTTTTAACGACACATGACACCTAAAAACTTCTTAAACTCACAAACTTCCTATGTATGTTCCTGTAGATGTCGGCTAGGCAACTACGTGGAGGTAGAAAGTCAGGAAGATCCAATGAACGCTTGGCCACTCAAATTGCTAAACAAATGGCCGCGGTACTTCCTGACATCGTGATTCAAGTTCAACAAGCTCTCACCGCAAATCCTATCAACCCTCCCAATCAAGAAGACCAGAGCGTCGCCAACCTCCACTCCAAAAAGTGCTCCTACAAACACTTCAAATCTTGCGATCCCCCAAAGTACGAAGGGACCGAAGGTGTTACTGCCCTCCTCCACTGGTTTGAAGAAATGGAGAACACCTTCCTCAATTGCGATTGTCCCGAGGATCGCAAGGTACGTTATGCATCAGGGAGACTGTTTGGGGTAGCCCTTACCTGGTGGAACACAGAAAAGGGTAAGCGAGGAGTCGAAGATGCCATGGCCTTATCATGGGAAGAGTTAAGGGAACTCATGACAAGGCGCTTCTGTCCGAGAAGCGAAATCAAAATGTTGGAAGATGAGTTCCACTCGTTGAAACAAAAGGAAGGGGATCACACTTCCTACAACAAAAGATTTCTCGAACTAAACCAAATGATCCCTAATCTGTTCACCCCCGTGTACCGCCTGGTTGAACACTACATTCGAGGCCTCCCCTCGAAAATTCAAGACTCGGTTCTAAGCACTTCGCCTGCAGCACTTGAAGCCGCAATGGAACTAGCTACCGAACTTACCGAGAATCGCATCCGAAACGGTAAATTCAAGGATGAGAAAAAGAAAGCCCCCATTGAGGCCCAAACTTCAAACCATTCCATCTCCTCTTCAAAGTTTGCTGGTAAGAGGAAACGAAACAGCAGAAATTTTGCCGTCACACACACAAACTCTCCTATCACTACCGCACCAATCACCCAAGTTGCTCCCTCAGCTGCACCGTTCAAAAAGCCATACACCGGCCCATACCCAAAATGCAACCGTTGTCAATACCATCACCTCCCCGAAACTCCTTGCCAACATTGCACCAGCTGTGGCCGTGCGGGTCACACCATCCAAACTTGTCGCACACTTCAGCGAATGAACCGCAATCAACCCTCAACCCAAACCCACCATCAGATAGTGGGTCAATCCCAACAACCTTTACTCCTACCACCTGCCCAACATATAGCCCAATCCTACTACCAACCCAACTACCCCATGATGCAACCTATGCGAGCTTGTTACAACTGTGGAGACCCAAACCATTTCAGGAACACATGTCCACGTTTGGTGAACATCATCCATGCTCAAGCTCAAGCAAATCCGGTAAACCAAGCTAACCAAGCTCCTCCACCTGCTAGAGGAAGAGCTTTCAACATCAATGCCAACCAAGCTAGAGCTGACAACAACGTGGTTAACGGTACGTTTCTCGTCAATGGTAGTTATGCATCCATGTTATTCGATACTGCCGTGGATAAGAGTTTTGTGTCTTTAGAATTTGAACCCATCCTCAACCAAACTCGTGATAATCTCATGGAATCTCTAACGGTGGAAGTTGCTGACGGAAAGCCCGTTTCATTAAATTCTATTATACGAAATTGTACCCTCACTCTAAACGATCACGATTTTCCAGTTAACCTCATTCCTATGAAGTTGGGAAGTTTCAATATCATAATCGGTATGGACTGGCTCAGCCAGCATCACGCTGAAGTAGTATGCCACGAAAAGTTCATTCGCATTCCTCTTGCAGACGGTCAGACCCTAAGTATCTTTGGAGAAACCCCTTCGAAAGGACTCAAATTAATGTCCTGTCTTCAAGCCCGAAAATTTCTCCGCAAGAACTATGTCGCATTCCTAACTCACGTCGTCAAGAAAGGAAACAAGGAGAAGAAACTCGAAGATATACCAGTAGTGAAAGAATTCCCACAAGTCTTTCCCGACGACATCTCAGGACTTCCTCCTGTGAGAGAAGTCGAATTCCGCATCGATCTTGTACCTGGCGCTACACCAGTCGCAAAATCTCCTTATAGGCTAGCCCCATCCGAAATGCAAGAGCTGGCCAGTCAACTGCAAGAACTGACTGACAAAGGATTCATACGTCCTAGCTCCTCGCCTTGGGGTGCGCCTGTTCTTTTTGTGAAGAAGAAAGATGGAACGTTTCGCATGTGTATCGACTACAGAGAACTCAACAAGTTAACGGTTAAGAATCGCTACCCACTACCTCGCATCGATGACCTCCTAGACCAACTTCAAGGCGCCACCTGCTTTTCAAAAATCGATCTCCGTTCTGGTTATCATCAACTCAGAGTACATGAAGAAGACGTCCCAAAGACCGCCTTCCGGACTCGTTATGGTCATTACGAATTCATGGTCATGCCATTCGGTTTAACCAACACCCCTGCTGTCTTCATGGATCTAATGAATAGGGTATGCAAACCCTACCTCGACCGTTTCGTCATAGTCTTCATCGACGACATCCTTATCTACTCCAAGTCTAAAACCGATCATGAACGACACCTTCGACTCATCCTTACACTCTTAAGGACTGAAAAACTCTACGCTAAGTTATCAAAATGCGAATTCTGGTTAAGAGAAGTACAATTCCTTGGGCATGTCGTTAACGACAAGGGAATACATGTCGATCCTTAAAAAATCAAGCCAGTACAGGAATGGCAAGCGCCACGTACCCCTACCGAAGTAAGGTCATTTCTTGGTTTGGCGGGTTACTATCGCCGCTTAATTGCCAATTTTTCCCGTATTGCTGTACCACTCACGGCTTTGACTCATAAAGGAAAACCCTTCATATGGGGACCTAAACAAGAATAAGCCTTCCAAACTCTAAAGCAAAAACTTTGTGACGCACCTATCCTCACACTCCCTGAAGGTTGCGATGACTTTGTAGTATATTACGACGCATCAGGGCAAGGACTCGGCTGTGTATTAATGCAAAGAGGAAAGTGATAGCCTATGCTTCTAGACAACTCAAGGTTCATGAAAAGAATTACACCACCCACGACCTGGAACTTGGAGCCGTTGTGTTCGCTCTCAAGATATGGAGACATTACCTCTACGGTACCAAGTGTGAAATATACACTGACCACAAGAGCCTCCAACACATCTTCAATCAAAAGGAGTTGAATATGAGGCAACGAAGATGGGTCGAACTTCTTAACGACTACGACTGTGAAATTGGGTATCATCCTGGCAAGGCAAACGTAGTGGCTGATGCACTCAGTCGAAAAGGTTATGCGAACTCCATTCGTCTTTTATGTTCGCAAATCATAACCGACATCAAAGATCGAATCCGAGCAGCTCAACATGTTTCTGTAACAGAAAACGACGTACGCGATGAGCTGTCATGTGGAGCAGAACTCAAAATCGAAACCAAATCCGACGGTATTCTATACTATCTAAATCGCATATGGATTCCCGATCGCGATAACCTTCGTGATTTCCTTATGATTAAGGCGCACAAAACACGGTACTCTGTACACCCAGGAGCCGACAAGATGTATTAAGACCTACGACACACCTACTGGTGGCCGGGCATGAAAAAAGGATATTGCTGTTTTTCTTTCCAAGTGCCTTACCTGTTCCAAAGTAAAAGCTGAACATCAAAGACCTTCAGGACTTCTAACCCAACCGGAAATACCTGTATGGAAGTGGGAAAACATAACCATGGACTTCATTACCGGGTTACCTCGCACCTCCAGTGGGTATGACACCATATGGGTAATCATTGATCGTCTTAAAAAATCAGCTCACTTAAAAAATGTTGGGTAATTAAAACCAACATTTTTACAACTGAATCGGATCAGGTCACCGAATGATAATAAGTATAATTAAATCCAATAGCTAAGCAGATATGACACACAGCCCAACTGGTTGGGCTGTGCGTACTCGAACCGAACGTCTCGAGTTCGACTCCGGGTCACTGGAGGCGGGTCGGCCATTTTAAATCATTTTTGAAATAAACTAAATTAGATAAAAGTTAATCAGTATATATATATAATTAAAACAGAGAATATTTCGGGTTAGACACGTAGCTCAGTTGGTAGAGCTGCGTGCACGCGTACGAGAGGTCCCGGGTTCGAACCTCACTCAGCGCACAATTAACCACAGTCCGACCGGTCAACGGTCAAAAAGTCAAAAATTTTTATTTCTTTTTATTTATTTATTTAATTTAAAAATCAATTAAAAATAATATTTTTAAAGTTAGAAAATGTCATTAAACACACAAAAATAAATCTAAAAATCCATTTATTTACCGAACTATTTCGTTTTTATTTTAGGTTAGTTTTCCTCGTCGATCAAATCCCAAAACTCGTGCGCATCCAACGTCATCAAAGAACGCACCCAATGTGAGTGAATCTCTACCAATTCCCCGTTTTAATCACACTTTGGGGTGTATCATGTGTCGTTTAATTTCG
Source organism: Scalesia atractyloides (assembly GCA_947069175.1). NCBI lineage: Eukaryota > Viridiplantae > Streptophyta > Magnoliopsida > Asterales > Asteraceae > Scalesia > Scalesia atractyloides. Next base: position 88,809,768 of record CAMTDV010000003.1, read on the forward strand.
TATTATATTTAAACACTTGTGCATCCATCATATCCGTGATCAAATGTGTATCCAATATGTATCAATTGTTGTGTGTTTATGTTTAGATTGAAGTTATCATTTTCAGTACATGCATTTCATTAAGCCCATCAGCTCCCGTGGGATACGGGTTGAGTATCAGGTGCCTCATTCAATCGGCTCCGTTTGATTGAGCCTTGATCTCACATACATCATCATTCATGTCATTCGATCGGCTCCGTTTGATTGAGCCTTGATCTCAAATACATCATCATTCATGTCATTTACTCATCCAATGTGGTTTGCGATTATGCTATATATATATGTTTGCTCACATCTAATTATTGCACAAATTTTCAATATTAAATACAACAAGAAATTAATAAAATGTTTTATCAAGGTTCACTCGCCAACTTTTGTTGACCCAAAATATCCCCCGTTTTACACATGATACAGGTGATACAGTTGAGGCAAGAAACACATAAGAAGGCTTAGAAGAATAAATCAGTTTAAGCTTTGGATTGTTTTACTTAGTTTCATTTTCCTTGTAATTGTATGGATTTGATTTGAATATTTAAATTGTAAATTTGAATTTAATAAATATGAAACATTTTAGTAAACATTATGAGCTTTGGTGATAACCCAATTATGCTCCGACTCTTATTCCGCTGCGGGTCGGGGTGTGACATTATTGTTATTCAACAATTATTAGTTTTACCCATTTTCGTCTCAAAACATGTAGAATGTTTTCATTTTATAAAACTTTTATACAATCACATTCATCAATGTGATCGTTACTTTTCTTCAATAAGATCTTATTAAGAATGTCTACTTGGACGATAACCCCTTCCAGGTTTTTAAATCTGAACTCTTTTTTTTCTACTTTTATTATTCGCGATTGTGTATAACATGTATTTCCCACCAAGTTTCTCTTGGAAACATCATCCTGGATAGGTATTCTATCCAGATTTCCCAAGTTTTATAGTCTCGTATGCAACCGTCATTCATTACTTGAATTTTGCATAATATCGTTTATATAATAAATTAAAGTGTGCACCTGGGTGATACTCGCCCTGATGGGCTTTCATTGTAGTTCGTCCTTTATTCGGTATCATCACTTAGTTTAGGTGCTTGATGAGCATGCCGTAATGTCATACTTCCAACCCTTCTACCATCACGTCTGGTGGATCATAAGATTTCTGCCATCTTCAGATGCGGGGATTATACCACTGAAATATTAAAAAAATATTAGTAACATTAAAATTTAATATGAGCCCATACTATAATACAACGCATTCTATATCACTCGTTAACAGAGCAATTCATTATCACCACCGGTCAGTTGGTTAGGCATTAGGCCGCCTTAACCGTCTTTGGCTTCATGATCAAGTATCAACTTTCATCTCCCTATAAGAGCACTAAGGTTGAGTTTGAATATCACTTCATATTCAATGCTCTCAACCCACGGTTCTGATACCAAGTTGTAACGCCCGAAATGTGAAAAACAATATTAAAATACTTTACGAAAATAGGCCCAGATTTTTTTCTTTATCTTGCTTAATAAATATTATTATTCCATAATTATATTAATCCACATATTTGGATTAATAAAACATTTGCAAATGCTCATTTAGAAAATTTCGCCATGACCCGTTTACAAAACAACTATTCGTTACGAAAACAAAACCTGTTTAATAACCAAAGATTTATAAAACGAACATAACCAACAACGTAATTGACATATTAGCGCTTAACTAAAACGAACGTTATAGTTAAACTGCAAATGTAAATAACTAGGTCAATTTGACCCGATAAGAAAACTCATATACTTAGTGAACGAAACATCACTAAATCTTTCCATAGTTGACCCGCTTCCAAGACTTGATCACTTTCGCTTTTCTACCACCAGAATTTGTGATTTCTTTTGTTCTTTCATGTTATCGGTTCAAGTCGCCATGTTGATTCTCATGACTTATCTACCCCATTCATAGTTCTCAAAAAATATCTCCTACATAGAAAAACACCTCAATATTAGCGTTTGCTAAGTGAGGACTCATGATACTATTTAGCATTAAACATAAAGGAGTTTTTTTATGCTCGTGACCCCCAACAAAACAACGTTGAGCTTCCACTTCATTATCTCAAGTCACGCATTACGTGACTTTCTCCATTCTAATCCGGGAGCTTTTTATCCATATCTCAGTTTATCCCTGCTAATATAGAGTCAAGTACATTTCAAAGTAAACCATTATTAAAGCAATTCGGTCAATATAGATAAAATAGTAAATTTCCGCGTAACTATGTTCATCAAACAACATATACGATTATCAACGATCATTTTTTACTTGATCTACGCTTAATAATTCATGTATGCTCGATTAGGTCACATATGTTTAACGACACAAGGGTCATTTGTTTATAAGCACTACTCGTCAATCACGTGTATTTGTACATACGGGTCACAACACCAATGACTTCTTAATCTAGCATACACATCCCATATTCAAGAATTCACTCATTTCAACTCATGTAAATATATATAATTACATTAAGGTTTACAACGATAACAAAATCAAATCGATTGGTTTCTTTGTAAATTCCCAAAGATTATGCAAGCACTATAAAAATATATATTTTTCACTCAGTTTTGCGCAGCTGTAGTAATTCAGTGTTTCCTCCTCTTTTCAGTGAGTATTTTACTTCAAACTAAAATGCTTAGCGACAGTGACTCAGAGACATTTCCGTGGATAAAATATGCCCCTAACGGACATTCGGTTGATTTACTATGAATTTTTAAAGACTAGTGAAAATCAGGAAAGAAGCTGAATTTCAGCCTTGGGTCTCTCGTCTCATTAACATTTTGCACTCTTTTTCAATGGTTTAAACCCCAAAACATCACCAAAACAATACGTTATTGTTAAATCAAATCCCATTCAATAATTTGTGTTAAAACGTCCACCTTAAGTATAAAATTTCAAGTCAACAAGAATACTATTTAATTCAATACGAGTCCAAACATATTCGAGTCACTCACCTTCGTCCGTAGGAGTGTTGTTGCTTTATCGTTCGTTTGACCCGTTGTCATTCAAACATTATCTCGCTATCTTGACAACAAATCAAACTTGCAATTCATTAGAATATATAACATGGCATTCATCTTATAATACCTAAGTATATATTTACCCATCATCAAACATGCATTCTAAACCATTCTTTTACTCAAAACTTGTAATTAGTCTATTACCATTCATTTGACCTTTTATCACCTATTTTGTATAACCACAAGTCATGGGTCAATACTACCGTATTAAGATCTAAAAACATACTGAAATTCACTAATTAATAATAACACATAAGTTATTGCTATAAACGAAACCATATAATTTCATATACCCAAATGACCCATTTGGTCGATTAACCCATTCTTTGACATAACGAACTCATGTGTGTCATTATGATATGATATAATAAACCAATTCACCAACTAGGTCTGTCATAGACTTGCGCCTACTAATTAACTCTTGATTATTAACAAATCATTTCATGTAGTAAACATGACAAATCTTTCAAAATTTCACTTTTATTTTGGTTTAGGCATTTTATCAAACACCATGCGGGTATAAACTATATTCCACGATTTTTACGCTTATATGAACTCTCATATACCCAATTCATCATCAAAGATGTATACTTTCTTTGTAATTCTCAACTAGTATCATCTTTTATGTTTTTAAACAAAATCATCATTGTTTTGGGATATTCAGTTTCTACTCAGATTTTGGTCAGCAACTTCACACATGGTTTCCATACATCTCTACCCTAATCACCAAATCATGAATTTGAACCCAAATCATAACATGCAACATGAATCCATAACCTAAAAGTTACAATCAATCAGTTTAGCATAAAGACTATAGTTGTTCAACACCAAAATCACACACAATTACCCCCAATTTCACAGGTTTGAACAAAAAGGATGAAGAACACTACTTTGAATTTCATCAAAATAACATAAGAAATCACTTACTAGAGCCTTAGAATCAAGCAAAGAAGACAGAATCAAGACTTCAACCTCCAATTTCGTGATCCTCATGTGAAATCAATCTCCACCTTTTTCCTTGGTTCTGTGCCACAGACGGGTGACCTCCTGGTCACGCCTTTATCTTTTCCCTTTCTTTTTTTTTGTTTTTATTTATTTAAGGTTCTAGCATATCACTTTTGGCCCTTATGTTTTGTTAGTTATCTAGTTTGATCAAAACACTCTTTTCACTAATAGATAACTAATATTTTAACTAGATTCAATATACCTAGTTACAATACTTCATGTTAGTATCAAAATGAAATATTTTAGGGTGTTATAGAATACTATTTCCACCAATACAAACTTACTTGAAAGGTTATACATATTTTAATATCACGAAAAATCGGGATGTTACATAACACATGGGATAAATACAAGTAAAGATGTTAGTGGGGTTTTTTCTTCACAAAACACAATATAGATACCCCTGTGAATGTGTTAGATATATTTTTGGATGATTATATATTATATTAATATTTTGGTTACTGAAGAGCTTTGTGGAACGAACTAAATTATCCATGGATTTTTCCGGTTATACATATTTAACCAATTGATCTAAAACATTTCCAATGTTTTTAGTTGATAGAAAGAACTACTAATCGTAATTTTATAACAAACAAAAAACTATCATCTAACACTAATAAAACCGTCAATGATTTAGCATATAGGTAGTTTTATGTCTATAATTAAACTAAAACTAATACTTTAAATGCTAATTTTTACTGTCGGAAAAATATTTACATTTTCTGCTCCATCTATCACTCTGACACTTTTGTCGTTTGCTTTTGAAGAGAAACGTGATGCAACTCTCACCTATCATATTCTCTTTATACTTGAGAAGCTTACAACTTTATTTTTGGTTGTGTCACGAGATATGAAAAGTATGGAGATATATAATTAACTTTCGTTTCTTAAGGACCTAAGATGCATGATTAAAAATATGTAAGGACCTACAATAATATTAGACCTTTTTTATATAACATGTGAGCTAAATATGAGAAAGAATGTGCGAGTTTTGTTTTAGGAAACACAACATAAACGTCTCTGAACCAACCCAGTTTTATTATTCTTTTCAAGTAATTCGTGATCTCTTTAACCAACCCACGTTCCACGTTCACCAAAATGTCTCTTATTAATTTTATAATTTCGATATTTGTTTTGGAGGAATTTATGTTATGTCTTTAGGCTCCAAAATAGGATTGTAGGACTAACTAAAATATCTATTAAATTATAAATAACTATTTCATCAATTTATTTTTTGTAATATAAAGATGTTTTACTTAACAAAACAAATAACTATTTCCTCAATTTATTTTTTGTAATATAAAGATGTTTTACTTAACAAAACCGTTAACCAACCCAATGGTTTAAATCCGTCAATGAGTAGGCATACAACGTTTAGTTAGCTTTATCTTTAAAATCAAAAAAATAACTAACAATTTAAATGTCATTATCTCTTACCATTAAATTAAAACTAGTACGTCCCCTTTCATTTCATAATTTGCAATATAAAGATTTGTCCAACACGTTGTATGAAAAAAAAAACTAGGTAACGAGTTGAAGAGGTTTTTCTTCTAAAAATTTTCTTTAACGTTCGTTGATAGTTAGTTCTTAAACTTACATTTAGTAAAATATACAATAGACTTAACAATAAACATATTTATTCAAATATACGTGTCAAATTACCTATTTAAATTTATTTATAGTTTCTAGAACGTTATTTTTTGTTTCAAAGGGACTTTGTTCATGGGGAGATCTTGAATTTATTTTTGCTTTCAAGGGATAACTTTTCACAAGGTATGAAAAGTTATGAAAATATTTAGTTAACTTTCATTTTAAGGATCTAAGATGCATGATTCAAAATATGTAGGGACCTTTATAAAATTTGAACTAATTTATATAACATGTGGGCCTAAATATGAGTAAGATGTGATTTAGTGAGTGGAGTCTTCTTTTCATCAAACACAACATAGATAGGTCTCTTACTTTCTATATATATATGTCTATGGTAGTTTTCAATATTTTGTGGGGTCTTTAACCAACCCACGTCCACATAAAAATCTGCATACTATTGATATATGTAAAGATTATTTTTATAATTCAAATGTGTGTTTTGGAGGATTTTTAATGTATATATATATTGGCTCCAAAAGAGGATTATAGATCTAACTAAAATATCCATTAAATGGTTTCGGTTACCCAATTTAACTATTCGATCTAAACTTAATTTATTTTTTGTTAATGTAATATGATGATGTTTTTTAATATTTTCGTCGTTTTATATTTTCACACCTTTTTATGGTCAATTTGGGTGCTTGAAAATTGCCGAATGACTAGCAAATCTTGGGCCAACACTTAGTTGGTGGGCTCTAAAATCCAACCCAAGCTCACCAAAACTACACAATGATTAATAGTTTAATATATGTCTAGGGGTGTTTTTTTGGGTAATAAATCAAATATATGTTTTGGACGATGTTAAATTGTGTTGTAGATCAAACTAAAATATCCATAAAACTGTTTCCGTCACATATATTTAACTATTAGATCTAGTTTTTCTTTTTTGTAACATGATCTCTTTAGGTTAATGAATCGTTTAACATCTAGCTTTACGGTTAACAACTAACTATTACCGACGATCTAAAATCACCAATGATTTAGCATATAGCTAATATTATGTTCAAACTCAAACTAAGAACTAACAATTTAAATGTTATTTTCTCTTGCCATCCGAAGAAAAAATTAATATTTTCGTCTCAGTTTCATATTATCGCACTTTGTCGTTGACTTTTGTAGAGAAACATAACATATCACCTCTCATAACAGTTTCTTCACGAGCAGCTCAGAAATTAATTTTTGATTTTTCAAGTGGAACTTACCGGGAGGTACGAAAAGTTGCAGAGGTATATAGTTAACTTTTAAATGTATAAGATGCATGATCTAAAATGTGTAAGGACCTATGATAAATATGAACTTTTTTATGGGTTATGATAAATAAACCAAGTATATAGGATTAATATACCAATTTAGTCAAATTAAATTCAGCTGTTTTTTTCTCTCTCCTCCGTATCCCTATTTCTCTCTCCTGTCCATCCTTTTCCTCTCCTCTAAACAATATTTATAAATTGAACCCTTTTCCATTTCAACATCCAAACATGTTTTACATATATATATATATCTGACAGAAATATATAAGATTACCCCATGCAGTAATTTGTTTATGCATTTATTAGATAATAATAAAACAAAATTTTAATTTTAATCTCTTAGATTGATTTTGTTTGTAAAACATTTGTTTAATTTTATATTAATTAATTATGTTTAATTTTTTCACAGGAAAAATCAAATGAAAAGGGTTTGTCAAGTGTCTGCTGAAGGATTATCCTCTGATGTGTGGTCATGGAGGAAATATGGTCAAAAACCCATTAAAGGTTCTCCATATCCAAGGTTTGTAATTTCTCATTTTTGTTTATTTAGAGCAAAGGGATGTGAATAATTTATTCTTTTTTTTCTTTTTTTTTAACTTAGAAATGCAGATATACAATTTAAGTTTTTCTACATTTATTTTTGCATTTTTGAAAAGAAAATAATGAAAAAACACAGATTATAAAAATTAAAAAAACTTTGTTTCAGCATTTTTGAAAAGAAAATAAAAAAAAAACACAGGTTAAAAAAATTTAAAAAACACAGGCACTATTGGCATAATGATGATGATGGGATTGAGCTTGGCTTTTGTTTCAGCTTTTGCATGGAAGAGAGAGAAAATGCTTGAATTGAGTGTTGTCAAATTAAAACTTAAAAAAAACTTTGACCTTTTGATTTATTTAATAACTCCCTTTTTTATTTAACAGATGAGATAAATACAGGTAAAGATGTTAGTGGGGTCTTTTCTTCACAAAACACAATATAGATAGGACTCTGAATGTGTTAGATATATAATTATTTTCAAATAATTTCATGCTCCCTTAAACCAACCCACGTTCACAAAAACATCCACCAAATAATTATTTATATCCAGATTATTTTTATTATACATCAAGTATATTTTGGATGATTATATATTATATTAATATTTTGGTTACTGAAAATGCTTTGTGGAACTAACTAAATTATCCATGAAATTTACCGGTTATACATATTTAACCAATTGATCTAAAGCATTTCCAATGTTTTTTTAAGTTGATAGAAAGAACTACTAATCGTAATTTTATAACAAACAAATAATTATCATCTAACACTATAAAACCGTCAATGATTTAGTATATAGTTAGTTTTATGTCTATAATTAAACTAAGAACTAATATTTTAAATGCTAATTTTTACTATATGAAAATGTTAACATTTTCCGCTCCATCTTTAATTATGACACTTTTGTCGTTTGCTTTTGAAGAGAAACGTGATGCAACTCTCACCTATCATATTCTCTTTATACTCGAGAAGCTTACAACTTTATTTTTGGCTGTGTCACGAGATATGAAAAGTATGGAGATATACAGTACAGTTAAAATTCGTTTCTTAAGGATCTAAGATGCATGATTAAAAATAAGTAAGGACCTACACTAATATTGGACCTTTTTTATATAACATGTGAGCTAAATATGAGAAAGAATGTGAGTGAGATTTTTTTTCACGAAACACAACATAGATGTCTCTGAATTTGTGTCAGTTAACTCAGTTTTATTATTCTTTCCAAGTAATTCGTGATCTCTTTAACCAACCCACGTTCCACGTTCATCAAAATGTCTCTATTGATTTTATAATTTCAATATTTGTTTTGGAGGAATTATGTTATATGTCTTTTGGCTCCAAATAACTATAATATCCATTAAATTATAAATAACTATTTCATCAATTTATTTTTTGTAATATAAAGATGTTTTATTTAACAAAACCGTTAACCAACCCAACGGTTTAAATCCGTCAATGAGTAGGCATATAGCGTTTAGTTAGCTTTATCTTTAAAATCTAAAAAATAACTAACAATTTAAATGTCATTATCTCTTACCATTAAATTAAAACTAGTATGTCCCCTTTCATTTCATAATTTGCAATATAAAGATTTGTCAAACACGTATGAAAAAAAAAACCAGGTAACAAGTTGAAGTGGTTTTCTTCTAAAAATTTTCTTTAACGTTCGTTGATAGTTAGTTCTTGAACTTACATTTAGTAAAATATACAATAGACTTAAAAATAAACATATTTATTTAAATATACGTGTCAAATTACCTATTCAAATTTATTTATAGTTTCTAGAACGTTATTTTTGAACAAGTCTTTACAATGTAAATTTTGAAATTTTTTTTACAACGTTGGTGATGAGTTTGAGGCAATCAATGTTTACAAGTTCTGCTCAATTGCTGATACTGCTATTCATCTCACACACATGTCGTATTTTCTTACATTAGTATACAAGATGCTTTTAATAATGTAACTTTATATCTTTGTCTCTTCAAACATTAAAGTAGTTTGAATATATCAAGTAAATACATACTAAGAAGACTTCTTTTTTACTTTTTAACCGGTTACACACTTACACCAATAAACATTTGATCATTTTTCAAGTAAATTTTTTCGTATAAATTCTTAATTTTTTCTTCCTAGGATACAAATTCAATCTGGTTCAAGAGGACTACTTCGGTTTTCTCTCACGTAGAGTTTCTACAATTAATCAGCATTTCGATCTCTTTAAAAATGGGTAACACCGTGTTGATTATCTTCCGTCCTAACTTCAACTTGCTTCACTTGTTTAGTTTATGGGAATATTACGTGACTCTGGAGTATTTACTCCAATTTTTTTTTGCGCAATAACTTTTAGCACAAACTATTCAGCTTAACCTCCAAGATTATACTCTATTGACATAACATCTATCATGTGATTATAATCTATGTACACAGCATCTATCCTATTTGTATTGACCCATAACAATCATGCTAGCCATTGTTAGTTATATGATTTAGCTATTGCAGTAGGTTGTGATTTTTTCTTTGTATTTTCATGTATAATTATATACATTTATCCATCATGATGTATCTTTTAATTCTATGTTTATATTATATTTTCATTTATATATCTTTCTAAAGTTTACTTTCTCTAAATTCTAATTCTTAATTGTGTGTGTGTTTTTTATTTTTTATAATTTGAACATTGTTAATTAAAGACAAATACAAGCCATAAAGAGTTTACGAGTTTTACATTTTTGTTGCCCGTTAGGATATGAACCAATACAAGAATTTAAATATTTAATAGGATGTTTAAAGGGAAAATTTCGTTAGAACTTATTCGATATTATCTATGCATGCAGCTTGTTAAACTTATGACACCATACTTTCATAATTCGATGAGCATATTTAAAATATTCGGTCCTCTATATATACAACGCATATTATCAAGTTTCATCAGGATACATAGGTTATCTGATAATTAAAAAAAATCGTATTTGAAAGGATAAAAAGTCTATTGATCGTGTCCTTAGACCTTAGTACATATTTTATCATATATTTGATAAAATAATTTAATATTAAAATTTTAATTAAAAACCTTTGATTTTGTATATCTTTCTAGTTTTGTTATCCATGTGTATAAATAACACTTCTGTAAGGTGTAAAGGCTTTTCATGTAGCCACAATCCAATCAAGTTTTTTTTCCTCTATTTTCTTTTTTACTGTCATTTACACCTTCTCGTTTTATAAAAACTTTATAAAATATTAGTTTAACCCCCTTGAATTTTATGTATAATTTCGATGTACGTGGGTTAAATATAATACAATACGTTTTCATACTTATTTTTATGTATGTTTTCGTTTGATCTACATTTTGTCAATATGTTTTCATACTTATGTTTATGAATGTTTTAAGTTGGTTCACGTTTTGTCATATATAATACGTTTTCACTAAGCGGTATAAATTCGAGTTACTTTATGCATCAACGCCGCCAAACGTGATACCATTTGTTAACATAAAAAAACACTATTTTTTGCGTGCTTTTCTTTAAGTACGTTTCGGTACTATAGATTCAAGTTAATTTACGTTTTCATGTAAATGATCTACGGGTTGTCATAAATTTTGTTTGAAAACGAGTCGGGTCAAATATAATATCTTTTCACTAGACGGTATATAAGTTCAAGTTACTTTACGTTTCGACGCCGCCTCAACGCGCGGTAGCATTCTTTAACTTAAAAAGTATTCTATTTTCTTACGTCCTTTTTCAAGTATATTTCGCTATAAATCTAAGTTGGTTTACGTTTTGACATATTTTTTCCTCTGCAAAATGAGTTAGGTCAAATATAAACGTTTTCGTGCTAATTTTATGTATGTTTTCAGTTGGTTTATGTTTTTACATAAGTTTTGTTCGGAAACGAATCGGGTCAAATATTTAACGGTACAAATTCGAGTTACTTTCAGTTTCGTCATCGTCGCGTCGCAATGCGCGACGGATCAAAATACTAATTATAAATAAAAGAGAAAAATCAGTTTTGTTCTTACCTTTATTCTTGATTCTATATCTATTTACTTTTTATAAATATATTATTTAGGTATATTCACTATAATATGTTAATTTAAGTAATATTTTAAATAAAACAAGTCGAATGTATAAAGTTAGCTTAAAGGAAATGAGGTCGAACGTTTTTCTTGAAGATATTAAATGATAACTGTAACATTAAAAAAAAAAGTGAGAACATGAAGATATATTTGGAAAATAAAGATAACACACACATACACAGATACACACATGCATGCATACATACATAGACGTGACTTTTTGTTATAAATAGTTATAAACGTATAATAATATGAGAAAATGACCACTTCTATAAATATACTCAATTTTATAAATTATTTTTTTTGTTTTTCAACTACATCGAAATAAAAGGTAAACGTACAACAAGATGCATCGCTACCTCTTTTTAGATAGCAATATCTGCAATTAATAATTTGATCTAAATATAAAAATTTGAAACAGTTAGTTACTAAGTTGACACACCCCATTCTTATGTGTTACTACATGATTTTTCTGAAACAAATTTATCTCTCATCTTTTCAATTATATACTTAATAATAATAATAATAATAATAATAATAATAATAATAATAATAATAATAATAATAATAATAATAATAATTACTAATTACATTGCTACATGATCATGAGACGTGGCATGAGAAGTTGATCAACTGAAAATCCACTTTGTTACACAAACGACGAGACATGCAAACTTACAGAGAAATTGCAAGGCTATTTTTAAATCCATGCATTCTTCAGTCATTTTCATCATCACTCCTGTATAATATATTGTTTTAATGTTTAATTTAATTACAGCCTGTTATAACCTAAATGAACATGGTGAGAACAAAATGTAACAGCTGTTACCATTCAAAATCATATATAAATCTTTGTTTGTTTATTGGTCAAGTGATCAGCAACAACTTCTGGTCTTTAGATGGATTTGAAATGATATTTATTTCATATTGGATATTTTATATAAATAAATGAACGAAACAAGACGGGTATAATACATAAATAGATACAAAATAAGTTAATGTACGTAACACTGTATAATTTGTTCTGCCATGATAACTAAAAAGTTATTTTTAATATACAACTAGTATCTATGACTCGCGCTTTGCATCTAGACCGTTAAGCCGAACAAAAAGTAAACGTAAAAATGATGAATCGTACGTTACGGCGTGTTAACTTGCAAAAACTAGACCGAAAAAGTAAACATAGAAAATAATAACTAACTCGGCTTAGGGCCCAAGAGTTTCGAGGGAGCCATTAAACTATTAAAAATAGATGCAAAAACATTGAACAACATATGCACGTTGCAGCGTATTAACTAAGAATATCTAATCGAACAGTAAAACGACAAATTTGTAAAAGATGTAACATACATGGGACCAAAGTTGGAAGTGAAAAAGTGTTGGGGTTAAAAACAGATAATGTTTGTGACAAATATGTAAACGATAAAAGCTGTAAAGTTAAAAGTGCAAAAGATAACTATAGAGGTTATGTAAAGATGAAAATTTGTGGGTTAAAAATCTAAAAGTTAAAAAGTAAAAAGACTAAGTGTTTTTGAAAGGAGAGATTTTTTTTAAATTAATATAGAGTAAATATGTTATCATAATCAAAAGAGTAAATATGTTCTCATAATCAAATGGATATGCTAAACTAGGAACTTTTTTATTAGGTGATATCCTTCTTTTGCATGCATTACAAGATGGTAAAGTATAGATGCAAAATAAGTTAATGTACGTTGTTTGTTCCGCTATAAGATAGCTATGGTAGTAGGGCTGTTTACGAGTTGAGTCGAACTAAGCGAACCTTTGCTCGTGTTTGGCTCGTTTAAAAATTGAACCGAGCGGAATGGCTCATTTACCGATCCTCAAATCAAGCATGTATTTTCTGAACAATCAATATTCCGAGCAAGCACTGAGCGACGTTTAAGCGATCTGGACAAGCGTGTCGCTCGATTTAAATTTGCTGAGTTGGGTCTCAAGTTTTTTTGTCTTTAAAAGCAGACACATTTCATGGCATGATATTTTTCTTATAAATAACAATGTTGTGGCCGAAGAGGCGATCATCATATTGCACGAACAATGACGTTGAGAGCAGAAGACGATCGACTTAGGGTAATAAACATTGAGGCAATGAGCAGACTGTCGTTTATCAGTTTAGGGTTTAACTTTTAGATTTGATATTAATTTTTTTATTGGCCTGATTGGGCTATTACGTATAGATATAGTTGTAAATTTGTATATAGTGAACCAAAATCTAATAGAGTGGTATACATAAAACTATAAATTTATTTTATATTTAAGTATATGCGTATGTGTGCATACAAATATATAGGTGTGTGTATCTATATGTATATATATACTAATTAAAAAACAAACCAAACCGAGCGTCAAATCAAACGAGCATTTTTCGAGCAATTTCCGCACGAGCGTCGAGCGATTTGAACGACCCTATTTGGTAGGGTAGTAGAGACACTTGTCTCTTGGGTGAAGATCATGATTCAAATCCTGGTATTGGTAAATTAAATTTATTTGGTATAATTTTCGAGTAAAGCTATTGTAATATTTGCCGATAATAAAAAAATTAAAACGTTATTTTTAAATATAATATGTTCTCATAAGGAATGGATATGTTATTGGATTTTTTTATTTGGTGATATCCTTCTTTGGCATGCATTACAAGATGGTAAAGTTTTGGTCATGTTGCATAGGTGGGGGCGGCCCAAGCGAGGGGTTAGAAGGGCGGGACTCTTTTAAAATTAATGTATTTTATAAGCTAAAACTTCGATTGCATTTTTCGAAATTTTAGTTGAATGCACTCATTACAAGGGGGTCATCGCCATCACAATGTTGATAGATCCTCATTGCCAACGACGACCTCTTGAGAGATCGCCATTACAATAGCGGCTTCTTGTGATACCATTGTCAATTGCAACAACTCACATTGTGAAAAATGTCAAGATTCTACCTTTTGTGATGCATGCAATATTCTGATACACTATTTGATGATTGTTTAAATATAATATTATTTTAGGAAACTTTTACTTGCTTTTCACAAAAAAATAAGGTTTCTTCATAACTCGTTTTTTATTAAACATTTGAAAATGAAGTATTACTTTACACAAATATATATGTAAGTTTTAAATTGTATACAAGTTCTATCATTCGAAAAGTAAATTATGTTATATACTATAAAGGACAGAGTGAACCGTAAAGTTATGTTATACACCGGGTGAAAACGAGCCGAGCTACTGGAGCTCGGTTTAAAAAGAAAACTCGAATAAGCCGAGCTTAAACGAGTTCGAACCCTAACCTAAAATCCAGCTCATTTAGTAAACGAGCCCGAGCCCAAGCTTTGTCTGTTAAGCTCGAGTCGGACCGCAAGCCTAAACGATCCTACTGTTTATATATACTTTTATTAATATATTAAATATATATTTAATAATTAATAGTTACTATTTATTAAACGAGTTATTAAGAAACCTTAATTTTTTTCAAGAAACGATCAGAGTGAAGAGCCGGAGCAGGTGATGTTTTGGTTTGATATGAAGAAAGGATCATAGTGAAGAGTAGAGTGAAGGATATTATATAAATGAAGCTGTTAACCCCCATTGTTTGTGAATTGAAGGCGTAAGTTGTGAAAGTACTGGTACTGTTTTGACAATTTTTAAATTAATGACTATAATGGTTGTTTTCAACAAACCACAAGAACGAAAAACGTAATTATTCTTTATTTATTTATATTTTAGTTTTAATAACACAGACATCATGGTCATTTCAAATAAACTAACATAATAATTGGATGAGATTAGTGAGGATGGGCTGTAATTGTTACAAAAGTGAAAAAACATGTAACTTTTTGGCAATTTTTAAACTAATGAAATGTAATAATTGTTTTCATCAAATTATAGAGACAAATAAACATAATTATTTACCTAATATTTATAATATTGGTAATACAAATTATATAAAGTGTCAAGTATATTCAAACTAAGAAGTATATGGCGATATTGACAATGATAGGAGTTCCAATGCACAATTCATGTGGAATTTTTGATGCTTATGGAAAGCGTCATGTCATATGTACATCTCATTACTCCACACCATCAACCTTGGTCCTCTCTCTCCTTGACCACTTCTTCCACTGCGTTAAAAGGCAGCCAGGTAGAACCACGACGCCTCAGGCCACACCCCTTGATTTGGTTGAAATTAATTTTTTTCTAAAGTAATTAGGTTGAAGATTTATAATTTATATTGAACCTTGATAACAAGATGAGTTTTTTAAATTCTTTCGGCCTATCTAATTTTAGTTATTTATTTCCTTTTTGTATAATAAAAAGATGTAATACAACATCGAAGTGGTAACTCACAAACTCCCTTTTAAGTTAACATACTGTCTATTTAACTCAAGCAGACTCAAATTGACCTTTTGTTCAATATGGTGTGAGCTCAATAGACCCATATACACTTTATAATTGCCAAGATACCTATTTTTTAATAACGGGTCATAATTGCTACCTATAATTTTACCAATCATAAATAACTTTTTTTATATTTTATTATAACTGGATAAATCAATTAAACACACATTTTTTACTTGTAACATTTTGGTTATACTAATTGATTAAGTAATAAGAAGTTTTTAGTTATATTAGTTAGTAAGTTATATGGAGTTGTTAGTTATATTTGATAATTTTCGTTATGTTGGGGTATAGTAAACCTTACTTAACTAAAAAATATACCTTATCATTTAAATATATATTTTTTGGGTTTACTTAAATATTATTTATAGCATGGAAGTCCATATATTATTACTAGATTGTCAATCCCGTATGTTACATGGATTTAATAAAAAGAAAATAACTTACACAAATAAAGATGATAAATACAATAAAAATTGCTTAAGACCACCCATAATTAGAAAATGTCAATTTCTTTGAAATTTGAAGAAAATTAAAAATAAATTAACATATTATAAATTATCAACATTTGGTGCATAAAATTACTCTATGCTTAGAGAGGTTTAAAACAAATGATATAACACTTTTAAATCAAAACCATTTTGGTTTTTTACTTTTAACATGAAAGTTTTCTATCTTTTCCAATTTAGCCTCATAACTTTTTTACTTTCAACTTTGGTACCCTATACTTTTCATATTTCGCAAAATTTCCGTTTTACATTTTGTTCTAAATTTTATGAGTTAACACAACACAACGTTCATGTGTGATTCAACGCTTTTACATTTTTTTACGCTTCGTTCTAAATTTTGCGAATTAACATGACACAATGTGCATATTTGGTTTGTAACACCCAAAAAACGGGTTTGGTAATCAAACCACGCAAATATTGAAGAGCGGGTAAAAGACCACTAGTGGTAAAAGTGAAGCCGTAAACAAAATAACCAGGAACAAATTAACCTAGTTAGTAATATGGAAATAGCAATAAACAATGAGTTGTAGCTCTTAATAAATAAGATGACAAATATGATGGATCAAAAGAGGAAATGTTTAAAAGTTGAATATATATAAATAAAACTTAAATAAAACACCACAAACACAAAAGGTGTGTGTGTAGCGACCAGGAGCAAAACAAAGGCGGTGAACCCTTGTTTTGCTTAAATCATCGAATTGAAGGGTGGATTGAGCTTGGAATTGATGTATGAACGCATGTAAACGATCACCTAATCAAAGGGATCATAAGGTATGTCTTAAAACCTAGATTGGTGAAAGTTGCGATTTGAGACAAGTAGATTACTTGCAATTAGATAGTTGGATTATGATCCAAAGATGATATTAAGTGTATGTGTATGATTGATAAAAATAATAAACTTTTATATAATCATTATTACATTTTTAAAGAATATAATAATATTAAAACCTTATACATTCATAATTCATGATTTTTATCACACAGGCTGAGGAAATATAAACTATATTATTATAAAAAATGTGTAGTAGCTTTAATAAATGTAAACTTTAAATGTAATAATATTATAAAGTTCAAATTAGTTTATGATTTTAGTTTTAAGATATCTTTTTTTAATCTTCATATATACACGGGTTAAATATAAAGAAATCTTGGTTGACTAAATATTTTATTTTATTTATAGGTGTTATAAACCGTGTATTACATGGGTTAAATATATAAAATAAAAATAATAAGCTTTTATATAATCATTATCACATGTTTAAAGAATATAATAATATTATAACTTTATACATTCATAATTCATGATTTTTATTACACAGACTAAGGAAATATAAACCATATTATTATAAAAAAATGTATAATAGCTTTAATAAATGTAAACTTTAAATATAAAAATATTATAAAGTTCAAATTAAATTATGATTTTAGTTTTAAAACATCTTTTTTAATCTTTATATATATTATATATCTTTCACGTGACATATTTATAAAGATTTCTTGTTTCTTAATCTTTATATATTGTTGATTAGTTATAATTGGTATCATAATGATACTTGATCAGTAATAGTCTCAATTAATTAAACACAATTGAAATTCGTCAAACATAACCATACTTGACCATGAGTAAGCATACAAAATCAAACTTCACCATGTATCAAAAGGGCTTTCAATGAATTAGTGAAAAGCTTTATTAGTTTTATTTATAAGAGGTTAAATAGACCATAATTTTCTAATATCATTTTATAATATAAGGAAGATATTTTAATATATGAGATTAATTAAAGTTAGACAGAGAGATCTTAAAAATTAAAATTGAGATAACTTATAGTAAATAATAATAATAAGGATAGCGATAACAAAATTATTTTTAAATAAAGTAAAAGTAAAATTGTGATGTTGAAGAAGAGATTTCCATATGGCATTAAATTGAGTCTTTTATTAATAATTATTTTATACATATAAATATATCCTCATTGGCCCATCCTCGTCATCCTCATCATCATCATCTAAAGATTTCCAGTTTTACCAATGGCCTAACATGGTGGTTACATAAATGTTTGGATGCCACCAAAGATGAGTTGCCGATAGCAACCGTACGTCCAATGGACTACAACGGCCGTGCATTGAAAAGTCGTCTTTGGCTACATTCTTCTTTCTACTTCTCATGCTACGCTGTTTATCGGTGAAAGTGAATTTACCAACAATGGGCATAAACATTTTTTTCTAGGGATGCATTGGGTTAAATCGGATCGGACTGAACCCGAAGTTACTGGAAGATCAAAATCGAAGAACGAACCTGAACTCGAAACCGATATAAGAAATGAGAAACTTAATTCAAATGTTTCCATGCAAAACCTTTCTCGAAACCTAGAAAGTTTTCCGGGCCGAACTGAACCGAATCCAAATATGCTTAATCGAACTGCTCTCGAATTGATCACATGTTAGGTATCCATATTACATCCGACCTAAATCTTGATGAGCCCTGATATTTTCTCTTCATAATTGTAGTCACTGATGAGGGACGTATCCTCATGTTCATTTCCCATGAAGTCCTTGACATAATATTATTACCCATAAAGTCTGAACACTACATATTTACACCCTTGAAGTCTGTACACTTCAAGTTAACATCCGTTAATACTATTATTATAATATATCATTCTAATTTCTCCCTTTTATTGCTAGAATTTGTGGTTGAAGGTTCTTAGGGGTTTTCAACCCTTCCCTCTCTAAATCACGACATACACACTCTTGTCTGTGTGTGATTTGTGTTTCATCTTTTAATACTCACACCTTTTGTTCATAACCCATTTTAGCCCCTATAGCCCGTGCCTTTTATAAACTTTTATCTTATAAAACATTTATTTATTTTTATTTAACATTAGGTTTATTTATTTAAGTCCTAATGTTTATCGGGTTAACTTTTACCATACACGGTATTTCACCCGTCCAACCCAATTAACTTGGTTTAATCATCAAGCCCGTTTTTTTAACTTGAGCATGCTCAAACTTTAATCGTTCACTAATCTTATTAAGATAAGCGCAATGGCTAGGTTATAAACACTATTTGACCTTTACCAGTCTGTCGGTTAGACTCATCAGTCATTGGTCACTTTATACCCCATCATTCGGTATACCCTCATTTTCTTTTACCTTGACCGCCTCACGTCATGCTTAAGTTTGTATTAACATTTCATTTTCGAGGATTTCCTTTTTAAAACTCGTATTGCATCTATTAGTGCCAAAACTTGTTTCTTTTAAGTACAACTATTTTCCAAATTTAATCGCTAATTCTTTACGTTCGATAAAATTGTCGTTATTGACTAAAACCAAGTTTTAGTTCATCATTTTCTTTTTAGCTTGTGTCAATTACTCGCATCAAGGAATTGACGATTAATTGTTTTCTGTTTACCATTTTCATTTTACATGTGGAATTGTAATCGATTCCCGCGTCTTTAACGTAGTTGACCAATATGCCCCTTTTTTAACTTTATCCAGTAGGCTAATTCTTTAGGCGTTCCTTTTTATTTGTGACCCGAAGGTCACATTGGTCCTGTTGACCTTTACCACTTATTTACGATCCAAAGGTTGTGATGATCCCATAGATCATTCTTTACATGTGTCATCCATTTAAATGTACTTAGTGTCTATACACCAATTTTTATTTCATGTCACTATTTTCAGGTGTCAAGACCATTCGGGTCTCATGACCTTTTATACCATTTGTTCTCATTTTCTTTTGTCACACAAGGCCCTTTAGACCGTGAGTGTCAAAATTAATATCCTTCCTTTTGCCCGCCAATCATGGCCCTTTAGACCATGAAGACAATTTTCTATTTTATCCCAATCATAGCCCATGACTATGTTTGATCTTTATAAGCAATACCACCGTTTCTATGACTCTACGGGCCATTTATACTTTGATTTTACATGCCCTTTTGTCAATCATGGCTCTTTCGTCCATAATGACTTAATCCAAAGGATTTCCTTTTCAACTATAACCCATTACCCGGGCTCATTATCCTTGTGTTTCACGCTTCCGTTACCCGGTTTGCGTTTACATTTATTTGTCCCATTATGATATTTAAGCGCTTAAGCTTAAACCATCCACATTCTTTTCATGGGATCTTTCCCTTTCCATTAACCTCGTCCTTACTACATCGGACGTATATGTGTTTATCATAAGAAGTTCATGGTATCATGTGTTTACTTGTTACTTGGCCAAGGTAAACAGTCAACACATGGTACGTTTGACCTTATTATAACTAACACAATACCTCCCATGTAAGTAAATCCTTAGTTCATGTTCGTGTCTCCGATTTTATTTGGTAAAACCTCTTTTTATTGTTATTCAACAATTATTAGTTTTACCCATTTTCGTCTCAAAACATGTAGAATGTTTTCATTTTATAAAACTTTTATACAATCACATTCATCAATGTGATCGTTACTTTTCTTCAATAAGATCTTATTAAGAATGTCTACTTGGACGATAACCCCTTCCAGGTTTTTAAATCTGAACTCTTTTTTTTTCTACTTTTATTATTCGCGATTGTGTATAACATGTATTTCCCACCAAGTTTCTCTTGGAAACATCATCCTGGATAGGTATTCTATCCAGATTTCCCAAGTTTTATAGTCTCGTATGCAACCGTCATTCATTACTTGAATTTTGCATAATATCGTTTATATAATAAATTAAAGTGTGCACCTGGGTGATACTCGCCCTGATGGGATTTCATTGTAGTTCGTCCTTTATTCGGTATCATCACTTAGTTTAGGTCCTTGATGAGCATGCCGTAATGTCATACTTCCGACCCTTCTACCATCACGTCTCGTGGATCATGAGATTTCTGCCATCTTCAGATGCGGGGATTATACCACTGAAATATTAAAAAAATATTAGTAACATTAAAATTTAATATGAGCCCATACTATAATACAACGCATTTTATATCACTCGTTAACAGAGCAATTCATTATCACCACCGATCAGTTGGTTAGGCATTAGGCCGCCTTAACCGTCTTTGGCTTCATGATCAAGTATCGGATCAATTTTCATCTCCCTATAAGAGCACTAAGGTTGAGTTTGAATATCACTTCATATTCAATTCTCTCAACCCACGGTTCTGATACCAAGTTGTAACGCCCGAAATGTGAAAAACAATATTAAAATAGTTTACGGAAATAGGCCCAGATTTTTTTCTTTATCTTACTTAATAAATATTATTATTCCATAATTATATTAATCCACATATTTGGATTAATAAAACATTTGCAAATGCTCATTTAGAAAATTTCGCCATGACCCGTTTGCAAAACGACTATTCGTTACGAAAACAAAACCTGTTTAATAACCAAAGATTTATAAAACGAACATAACCAACAACTTAATTGACATATTAGCGCTTAACTAAAACGAACGTTAAAGTTAAACTCCAAATGTAAATAACTAGGTCAATTTGACCCGATAAGAGAACTCATATACTTAGTGAATGAAACATCACTAAATCTTTCCATAGTTGACCCGCTTTAAAGACTTGATCACTTTCGCTTTTCTACCACCAGAATTTGTGAGTTCTTTTGTTCTTTCATGTTATCGGTTCAAGTCGCCATGTTGATTCTCATGACTTATCTACCCCATTCATAGTTTTCAAAAAATATCTCCTACATAGAAAAACACCTCAATATTAGCGTTTGCTAAGTGAGGACTCATGATACTATTTAGCATTAAACATAAAGGAGTTTTTTTATGCTCGTGACCCCCAACAAAACAACGTTGAGCTTCCACTTCATTATCTCAAGTCACGCATTACGTGACTTTCTCCATTCTAATCCGGGAGCTTTTTATCTATATCTCAGTTTATCCCTGCTAATATAGAGTCAAGTACATTTTAAAGTAAACCATTATTAAAGCAATTCGGTCAATATAGATAAAATAGTAAATTTCCGCGTAACTATGTTCATCAAACAACATATACGATTATCAACGATCATTTTTTACTTGATCTACGCTTAATAATTCATGTATGCTCGATTAGGTCACATATGTTTAACGACACAAGGGTCTTTTGTTTATAAGCACTACTCGTCAATCACGTGTATTTGTACATACGGGTCACAACACCAATGACTTCTTAATCTAGCATACACATCCCATATTCAAGAATTCACTCATTTCAACTCATGTAAATATATATAATTACATTAAGGTTTACAACGATAACAAAATCAAATCGATTGGTTTCTTTGTAAATTCCCAAAGATTATGCAAGCACTATAAAAATATATATTTTTCACTCAGTTTTGCGCAGCTGTAGTAATTCAGTGTTTCCTCCTCTTTTCAGTGAGTATTTTACTTCAAACTAAAATGCTTAGCGACAGTGACTCAGAGACCTTTCCGTGGATATAAAATATGCCCCGAACGGACATTCGGTTGATTTACTATGAATTTTTAAAGACTAGTGAAAATCAGGAAAGAAGCTGAATTTCAGCCTTGGGTCTCTCGTCTCATTAACATTTTGCACTCTTTTTCAATGGTTTAAACCCCAAAAATCACCAAAACAATACGTTATTGTTAAATCAAATCCCATTCAATAATTTGTGTTAAAACGTCCACCTTAAGTATAAAATTTCAAGTCAACAAGAATACTATTTAATTCAATACGAGTCCAAACATATTCGAGTCACTCACCTTCGCCCGTAGGAGTGTTGCTTTATCGTTCGTTTGACCCGTTGTCATTCAAACATTATCTCGCTATCTTGACAACAAATCAAACTTGCAATTCATTAGAATATATAACATGGCATTCATCTTATAATACCTAAGTATATATTTACCCATCATCAAACATGCATTCTAAACCATTCTTTTACTCCAAACTTGTAATTAGTCTATTACCATTCATTTGACCTTTTATTACCTATTTTGTATAACCACAAGTCATGGGTCAACACTACCATATTAAGATCTAAAAGCATACTGAAATTCACTAATTAATAATAACACATAAGTTATTGCTATAAACGAAACCATATAATTTCATATACCCAAATGACCCATTTGGTCGATTAACCCATTCTTTGACATAACGAACTCATGTGTGTCATTATGATATGATATAATAAACCAATTCACCAACTAGGTTTGTCATAGACTTGCGCCTACTAATTAACTCTTGATTATTAACAAATCATTTCATGTAGTAAACATGACAAATCTTTCAAAATTTCACTTTTATTTTGGTTTAGGCATTTAATCAAACACCATGCGGGTATAAACTATATTCCATGATTTTTACGCTTATATGAACTTTCATATACCCAATTCATCATCAAAGATGTATACTTTCTTTGTAATTCTCAACTAGTATCATCTTTTGTGTTTTTAAACAAAATCATCATTGTTTTGGGATATTCAGTTTCTACTCAGATTTTGGTCAGCAACTTCACACATGGTTTCCATACATCTCTACCCTAATCACCAAATCATGAATTTGAACCCAAATCATAAAATGCAACATGAATCCATAACCTAAAAGTTACAATCAATCAGTTTAGCATAAAGACTATAGTTGTTCAACACCAAAATCACACACAATTACCCCCAATTTCATGGGTTTGAACAAAAAGAATGAAGAACACTACTTTGAATTTCATCAAAATAACATAAGAAATCACTTACTAGAGCCTTAGAATCAAGCAAAGAAGACAGAATCAAGACTTCAACCTCCAATTTCGTGATCCTCATGTGAAATCAATCTCCTCCTTTTTCCTTGGTTCTGTGCCGCAGACGGGTGACCTCCTGGTCACACCTTTATCTTTTCCCTTTTTTTTGTGTTTACTTATTTAAGGTTCTAGCATATCACTTTTGGCCCTTATGTTTCGTTAGTTATCTAGTTTGATCAAAACACTATTTTTACTAATAGATAACTAATATTTTAACTAGATTCAATATACCTAGTTACAATACTTCATGTTAGTATCAAAATGAAATATTTTAGGGGTGTTATAGAATACTATTTCCACCGATACAAACTTACTTGAAAGGTTATACATATTTTAATATCACGAAAAATCGGGATGTTACATAACACATGGGATAAATACAAGTAAAGATGTTAGTGGGGTTTTTTCTTCACAAAACACAATATAGATACCCCTGTGAATGTGTCAGATATATTTTTGGATGATTATATATTATATTAATATTTTGGTTACTGAAGAGCTTTGTGGAACGAACTAAATTATTCATGAATTTTTCCGGTTATACATATTTAACCAATTGATCTAAAACATTTACAATGTTTTTAGTTGATAGAAAGAACTACTAATCGTAATTTTATAACAAACAAAAAACTATCATCTAACACTATAAAACCGTCAATGATTTAGCATATAGGTAGTTTTATGTCTATAATTAAACTAAAACTAATACTTTAAATGCTAATTTTTACTGTCGGAAAAATATTAACATTTTCCGCTCCATCTTTAACTCTGACACTTTTGTCGTTTGCTTTTGAAGAGAAACGTGATGCAACTCTCACCTATCATATTCTCTTTATACTTGAGAAGCTTACAACTTTATTTTTGGTTGTGTCACGAGATATGAAAAGTATGGAGATATATAATTAACTTTTGTTTCTTAAGGACCTAAGATGCATGATTAAAAATATGTAGGGACCTACAATAATATTAGACCTCTTTTATATAACATGTGAGCTAAATATGAGAAAGAATGTGTGAGTTTTTTTTAGGAAACACAACATAAACGTCTCTGAACCAACGCAGTTTTATTATTCTTTTCAAGTAATTCGTGATCTCTTTAACCAACCCACGTTCCACGTTCACCAAAATGTCTCTTATTAATTTTATAATTTCAATATTTGTTTTGGAGGAATTTATATTATGTCTTTAGGCTCCAAAATAGGATTGTAGGACTAACTAAAATATCTATTAAATTATAAATAACTATTTCATCAATTTATTTTTTGTAATATAAAGATGTTTTACTTAACAAAATAAATAACTATTTCCTCAATTTATTTTTTTGTAATATAAAGATGTTTTACTTAACAAAACCGTTAACCAACCCAATGGTTTAAATCCGTCAATGAGTAGGCATACAACGTTTAGTTAGCTTTATCTTTAAAATCTAAAAAATAACTAACAATTTAAATGTCATTATCTCTTACCATTAAATTAAAACTAGTATGTCCCCTTTCATTTCATAATTTGCAATATAAAGATTTGTCCAACACGTTGTATGAAAAAAAAAAAAAACCAGGTAACGAGTTGAAGCGGTTTTTCTTCTAAAAATTTTCTTTAACGTTCGTTGATAGTTAGTTCTTAAACTTACATTTAGTAAAATATACAATAGACTTAACAATAAACATATTTATTCAAAATATACGTGTCAAATTACCTATTTAAATTTATTTATAGTTTCTAGAACGTTATTTTGGTTTCAAAGGGACTTTGTTCATGGGGAGCTCTTGAATTTATTTTTGCTTTCAAGGGATAACTTTTCACAAGGTATGAAAAGTTATGAAAATATTTAGTTAACTTTCATTTTAAGGATCTAAGATGCATGATTCAAAATATGTAGGGACCTTTATAAAATTTGAACTAATTTATATAACATGTGGGCCTAAATATGAGTAAGATGTGATTTAGTGAGTGGAGTCTTCATTTCATCAAACACAACATAGATATGTCTCTTACTTTATATATATATATATGTCTGTGGTAGTTTTCAATATTTTGTGGGGTCTTTAACCAACCCACGTCCACATAAAAATCTGCATACTATTGATATATGTAAAGATTATTTTTATAATTCAAATGTGTGTTTTGGAGGATTTTTAATGTATATATATATTGGCTCCAAAAGAGGATTATAGATCTAACTAAAATATCCATTAAATGGTTTCGGTTACCCAATTTAACTATTCGATCTAAACTTAATTTATTTTTTGTTAATGTAATATGATGATGTTTTTTAATATTTTCGTCGTTTTATATTTTCACTCCTTTTTATGGTCAATTTGGGTGCTTGAAAATTGCCGAATGACTAGCAAATCTTGGGCCAACACTTAGTTGGTGGGCTCTAAAATCCAACCCAAGCTCACCAAAACTACACAATGATTAATAGTTTAATATATGTCTAGGGGTGTTTTTTTGGGTAATAAATCAAATATATGTTTTGGACGATGTTAAATTGTGTTGTAGATCAAACTAAAATATCCATAAAACTGTTTCGGTCACATATATTTAACTATTAGATCTAGTTTTTCTTTTTTGTAACATGATCTCTTTAGGTTAATGAATCGTTTAACATCTAGCTTTACGGTTAACAACTAACTATTACCGACGATCTAAAATCACCAATGATTTAGCATATAGCTAATATTATGTTCAAACTCAAACTAAGAACTAACAATTTAAATGTTGTTTTCTCTTGCCATCCGAAGAAAAAATTAATATTTTCGTCTCAGTTTCATATTATCGCACTTTGTCGTTGACTTTTGTAGAGAAACATAACATATCACCTCTCGTAACAGTTTCTTCACGAGCAGCTCAGAAATTTATTTTTGATTTTTCAAGTGGAACTTACCGGGAGGTACGAAAAGTTGCAGAGGTATATAGTTAACTTTTAAATGTATAAGATGCATGATTTAAAATGTGTAAGGACCTATGATAAATATAAACTTTTTTATGAGTTATGATAAATAAACCAAGTGTATAGGATTAATATACCAATTTAGTCAAATTAGACCCAGCTGTCTTTTTCTCTCTCCTCTGTATAACAATATTTATAAATTGAACCCTTTTCCATTTCAACATCCAAACATGTTTTACATATATATTATCTGACAGAAATATATAAGATTGCCCCCATGCAGTAATTTGTTTATGCATTTATTAGATAATAATAAAAAATTTAATTTTAATCTCTTAGATTGATTTTGTTTGTAAAACATTTGTTTAATTTTATATTAATTAATTATGTTTAATTTTTTCACAGGAAAAATCAAATGAAAAGGGTTTGTCAAGTGTCTTCTGAAGGATTATCCTCTGATGTGTGGTCATGGAGGAAATATGGTCAAAAACCCATTAAAGGTTCTCCATATCCAAGGTTTGTAATTTCTCATTTTTGTTTATTTAGAGCAAAGGGATGTGAATAATTTATTTTTTTTCTTTTTTTTTTTTAACTTAGAAATGCAGATATACAATTTAAGTTTTTCTACATTTATTTTTGCATTTTTGAAAAGAAAATAATGAAAAAACACAGGTTAAAAAATTTAAAAAACACAGGCACTATTGGCATAATGATGATGATGGGATTGAGCTTGGCTTTTGTTTCAGCTTTTGCATGGAAGAGAGAGAAAATGCTTGAATTGGGTGTTGTCAAATTAAAACTTAAAAAAAACTTTGACCTTTTGATTTATTTAATAACTCCCTTTTTTATTTAACAGATGAGATAAATACAGGTAAAGATGTTAGTGGGGTCTTTTCTTCACAAAACACAATATAGATAGGAATCTGAATGTGTCAGATATATAATTATTTTCAAATAATTTCATGCTCCTTAAACCAACCCACGTTCACAAAAACATCCACCAAAATAATTATTTATATCCAGATTATTTTTATTATACATCAAGTATATTTTGGATGATTATATATTATATTAATATTTTGGTTACTGAAAGTGCTTTGTGGAACCAACTAAATTATCCATGAAATTTCCTGGTTATACATATTTAACCAATTGATCTAAAACATTTCCAATGTTTTTTTAAGTTGATAGAAAGAACTACTAATCGTAATTTTATAACAAACAAATAATTATCATCTAACACTATAAAACCGTCAATGATTTAGTATATAGTTAGTTTTATGTCTATAATTAAACTAAGAACTAATATTTTAAATGCTAATTTTTTACTATATGAAAATGTTAACATTTTCCGCTCCATCTTTAATTCTGACACTTTTGTCGTTTGCTTTTGAAGAGAAACGTGATGCAACTCTCACCTATCATATTCTCTTTATACTCGAGAAGCTTACAACTTTATTTTTGGCTGTGTCACGAGATATGAAAAGTATGGAGATATACAGTACAGTTAACATTCGTTTCTTAACGATCTAAGATGCATGCTTAAAAATATGTAGGGACCTACACTAATATTGGACCTTTTTTATATAACATGTGAGCTAAATATGAGAAAGAATGTGAGTGAGATTTTTTTTCACGAAACACAACATAGATGTCTCTGAATTTGTGTCAGTTAACTCAGTTTTATTATTCTTTCCAAGTAATTCGTGATCTCTTTAACCAACCCACGTTCCACGTTCATCAAAATGTCTTTATTTATTTTATAATTTCAATATTTGTTTTGGAGGAATTTATGTTATATGTCTTTTGGCTCCAAATAACTAAAATATCCATTAAATTATAAATAACTATTTCATCAATTTATTTTTTGTAATATAAAGATGTTTTATTTAACAAAACCGTTAACCAACCCAACGGTTTAAATCCGTCAATGAGTAGGCATATAGCGTTTAGTTAGCTTTATCTTTAAAATCTAAAAAATAACTAACAATTTAAATGTCATTATCTCTTACCATTAAATTAAAACTAGTATGTCCCCTTTCATTTCATAATTTGCAATATAAAGATTTGTCAAACACGTATGAAAAAAAAAAACCAGGTAACGAGTTGAAGTGGTTTTTTTCTAAAAATTTTCTTTAACGTTCGTTGATAGTTAGTTCTTGAACTTACATTTAGTAAAATATACAATAGACTTAAAAATAAACATATTTATTTAAATATACGTGTCAAATTACCTATTCAAATTTATTTATAGTTTCTAGAACGTTATTTTTGAACAAGTCTTTACAATGTAAATTTTGAATTTTTTTTTACAACGTTGGTGATGAGTTTGAGGCAATCAATGTTTACAAGTTCTGCTCAATTGCTGATACTGCTATTCATCTCACACACATGTCGTATTTTCTTACATTAGTATACAAGATGCTTTTAATAATGTAACTTTATATCTTTGTCTCTTCAAACATTAAAGTAGTTTGAATATATCAAGTAAATACATACTAAGAAGACTTCTTTTTTACTTTTTAACCGGTTACACACTTACACCAATAAGCATTTGATCATTTTTCAAGTAAATTTTTTCATATAAATTCTTAATTTTTTCTTCCTAGGGTACAAATTCAATCTGGTTCAAGAGGACTACTTCGGTTTTCTCTCACGTAGAGTTCCTACAATTAATCAGCATTTCGATCTCTTTAAAAATGGGTAACACCGTGTTGATTATCTTCCGTCCTAACTTCAACTTGCTTCAGTTGTTTAGTTTATGGGAATATTACGTGACTCTGGAGTATTTACTCCAATTTTTTTTTGCGCAATAACTTTTAGCACAAACTATTCAGCTTAACCTCCAAGATTATACTCTATTGACATAACATCTATCATGTGATTATAATCTATGTACACAGCATCTATCCTATTTGTATTGACACATAACAATCATGCTAGCCATTGTTAGTTATATGATTTAGCTATTGCAGTAGGTTGTGATTTTTTCTTTGTATTTTCATGTATAATTATATACATTTATCCATCATGATGTATCTTTTAATTCTATGTTTATATTATATTTTCATTTATATATCTTTCTAAAGTTTACTTTCTCTAAATTCTAATTCTTAATTGTGTGTGTGTTTTTTATTTTTTATAATTTGAACATTGTTAATTAAAGACAAATACAAGCCATAAAGAGTTTACGAGTTTTACATTTTTGTTGCCCGTTAGGATATGAACCAATACAAGAATTTAAATATTTAATAGGATGTTTAAAGGGAAAATTTCGTTAGAAGTTATTCGATATTATCTATGCATGCAGCTTGTTAAACTTATGACACCATACTTTCATAATTCGATGAGCATATTTAAAATATTCGGTCCTCTATATATACAACGCATATTATCAAGTTTCATCAGGATACATAGGTTATCTGATAATTAAAAAAAATCGTATTTGAAAGGATAAAAAGTCTATTGATCGTGTCCTTAGACCTTAGTACATATTTTATCATATATTTGATAAAATAATTTAATATTAAAATTTTAATTAAAAACCTTTGATTTTGTATATCTTTCTAGTTTTGTTATCCATGTGTATAAATAACACTTCTGTAAGGTGTAAAGGCTTTTCATGTAGCCACAATCCAATCAAGTTTTTTTTCCTCTATTTTCTTTTTTACTGTCATTTACACCTTCTCGTTTTATAAAAACTTTATAAAATATTAGTTTAACCCCCTTGAATTTTATGTATAATTTCGATGTACGTGGGTTAAATATAATACAATACGTTTTCATACTTATTTTTATGTATGTTTTCGTTTGATCTACATTTTGTCAATATGTTTTCATACTTATGTTTATGAATGTTTTAAGTTGGTTCACGTTTTGTCATATATAATACGTTTTCACTAAGCGGTATAAATTCGAGTTACTTTATGCATCAACGCCGCCAAACGTGATACCATTTGTTAACATAAAAAACACTATTTTTTGCGTGCTTTTCTTTAAGTACGTTTCGGTACTATAGATTCAAGTTAATTTACGTTTTCATGTAAATGATCTACGGGTTGTCATAAATTTTGTTTGAAAACGAGTCGGGTCAAATATAATATCTTTTCACTAGACGGTATATAAGTTCAAGTTACTTTACGTTTCGACGCCGCCTCAACGCGCGGTAGCATTCTTTAACTTAAAAAGTATTCTATTTTCTTACGTCCTTTTTCAAGTATATTTCGCTATAAATCTAAGTTGGTTTACGTTTTGACATATTTTTTCCTCTGCAAAATGAGTTAGGTCAAATATAAACGTTTTCGTGCTAATTTTATGTATGTTTTCAGTTGGTTTATGTTTTTACATAAGTTTTGTTCGGAAACGAATCGGGTCAAATATTTAACGGTACAAATTCGAGTTACTTTCAGTTTCGTCATCGTCGCGTCGCAATGCGCGACGGATCAAAATACTAATTATAAATAAAAAGAGAAAAATCAGTTTTGTTCTTACTTTTATTCTTGATTCTATATCTATTTACTTTTTATAAATATATTATTTAGGTATATTCACTATAATATGTTAATTTAAGTAATATTTTAAATAAAACAAGTCGAATGTATAAAGTTAGCTTAAAGGAAATGAGGTCGAACGTTTTTCTTGAAGATATTAAATGATAACTGTAACATTAAAAAAAAAAGTGAGAACATGAAGATATATTTGGAAAATAAAGATAACACACACATACACAGATACACACATGCATGCATACATACATAGACGTGACTTTTTGTTATAAATAGTTATAAACGTATAATAATATGAGAAAATGACCACTTCTATAAATATACTCAATTTTATAAATTATTTTTTTTGTTTTTCAACTACATCGAAATAAAAGGTAAACGTACAACAAGATGCATCGCTACTCTCTTTTTAGATAGCAATATCTGCAATTAATAATTTGATCTAAATATAAAAATTTGAAACAGTTAGTTACTAAGTTGACACACCCCATTCTTATGTGTTACTACATGATTTTTCTGAAACAAATTTATCTCTCATCTTTTCAATTATATACTTAATAATAATAATAATAATAATAATAATAATAATAATAATAATAATAATAATAATTACTAATTACATTGCTACATGATCATGAGACGTGGCATGAGAAGTTGATCAACTGAAAATCCACTTTGTTACACAAACGACGAGACATGCAAACTTACAGAGAAATTGCAAGGCTATTTTTAAATCCATGCATTCTTCAGTCATTTTCATCATCACTCCTGTATAATATATTGTTTTAATGTTTAATTTAATTACAGCCTGTTATAACCTAAATGAACATGGTGAAAACAAAATGTAACAGCTGTTACCATTCAAAATCATATATAAATCTTTGTTTGTTTATTGGTCAAGTGATCAGCAACAACTTCTGGTCTTTAGATGGATTTGAAATGATATTTATTTCATATTGGATATTTTATATAAATAAATGAACGAAACAAGACGGGTATAATACATAAATAGATACAAAATAAGTTAATGTACGTAACACTGTATAATTTGTTCTGCCATGATAACTAAAAAGTTATTTTTAATATACAACTAGTATCTATGACTCGCGCTTTGCAT
This sequence comes from Scalesia atractyloides, assembly GCA_947069175.1. Taxonomy (NCBI): domain Eukaryota; kingdom Viridiplantae; phylum Streptophyta; class Magnoliopsida; order Asterales; family Asteraceae; genus Scalesia; species Scalesia atractyloides. The sequence continues at coordinate 88,842,529 of CAMTDV010000003.1, forward strand.
CTAGACCGTTAAGCCGAACAAAAAGTAAACGTAAAAATGATGAATCGTACGTTACGGCGTGTTAACTTGCAAAAACTAGACCGAAAAAGTAAACATAGAAAATAATAACTAACTCGGCTTAGGGCCCAAGAGTTTCGAGGGAGCCATTAAACTATTAAAAATAGATGCAAAAACATTGAACAACATATGCACGTTGCAGCGTATTAACTAAGAATATCTAATCGAACAGTAAAACGACAAATTTGTAAAAGATGTAACATACATGGGACCAAAGTTGGAAGTGAAAAAGTGTTGGGGTTAAAAACAGATAATGTTTGTGACAAATATGTAAACGATAAAAGCTGTAAAGTTAAAAGTGCAAAAGATAACTATAGAGGTTATGTAAAGATGAAAATTTGTGGGTTAAAAATCTAAAAGTTAAAAAGTAAAAAGACTAAGTGTTTTTGAAAGGAGAGATTTTTTTTAAATTAATATAGAGTAAATATGTTATCATAATCAAAAGAGTAAATATGTTCTCATAATCAAATGGATATGCTAAACTAGGAACTTTTTTATTAGGTGATATCCTTCTTTTGCATGCATTACAAGATGGTAAAGTATAGATGCAAAATAAGTTAATGTACGTTGTTTGTTCCGCTATAAGATAGCTATGGTAGTAGGGCTGTTTACGAGTTGAGTCGAACTAAGCGAACCTTTGCTCGTGTTTGGCTCGTTTAAAAATTGAACCGAGCGGAATGGCTCATTTACCGATCCTCAAATCAAGCATGTATTTTCTGAACAATCAATATTCCGAGCAAGCACTGAGCGACGTTTAAGCGATCTGGACAAGCGTGTCGCTCGATTTAAATTTGCTGAGTTGGGTCTCAAGTTTTTTTGTCTTTAAAAGCAGACACATTTCATGGCATGATATTTTTCTTATAAATAACAATGTTGTGGCCGAAGAGGCGATCATCATATTGCACGAACAATGACGTTGAGAGCAGAAGACGATCGACTTAGGGTAATAAACATTGAGGCAATGAGCAGACTGTCGTTTATCAGTTTAGGGTTTAACTTTTAGATTTGATATTAATTTTTTTATTGGCCTGATTGGGCTATTACGTATAGATATAGTTGTAAATTTGTATATAGTGAACCAAAATCTAATAGAGTGGTATACATAAAACTATAAATTTATTTTATATTTAAGTATATGCGTATGTGTGCATACAAATATATAGGTGTGTGTATCTATATGTATATATATACTAATTAAAAAACAAACCAAACCGAGCGTCAAATCAAACGAGCATTTTTCGAGCAATTTCCGCACGAGCGTCGAGCGATTTGAACGACCCTATTTGGTAGGGTAGTAGAGACACTTGTCTCTTGGGTGAAGATCATGATTCAAATCCTGGTATTGGTAAATTAAATTTATTTGGTATAATTTTCGAGTAAAGCTATTGTAATATTTGCCGATAATAAAAAAATTAAAACGTTATTTTTAAATATAATATGTTCTCATAAGGAATGGATATGTTATTAGGATTTTTTTATTTGGTGATATCCTTCTTTGGCATGCATTACAAGATGGTAAAGTTTTGGTCATGTTGCATAGGTGGGGGCGGCCCAAGCGAGGGGTTAGAAGGGCGGGACTCTTTTAAAATTAATGTATTTTATAAGCTAAAACTTCGATTGCATTTTTCGAAATTTTAGTTGAATGCACTCATTACAAGGGGGTCATCGCCATCACAATGTTGATAGATCCTCATTGCCAACGACGACCTCTTGAGAGATCGCCATTACAATAGCGGCTTCTTGTGATACCATTGTCAATTGCAACAACTCACATTGTGAAAAATGTCAAGATTCTACCTTTTGTGATGCATGCAATATTCTGATACACTATTTGATGATTGTTTAAATATAATATTATTTTAGGAAACTTTTACTTGCTTTTCACAAAAAAATAAGGTTTCTTCATAACTCGTTTTTTATTAAACATTTGAAAATGAAGTATTACTTTACACAAATATATATGTAAGTTTTAAATTGTATACAAGTTCTATCATTCGAAAAGTAAATTATGTTATATACTATAAAGGACAGAGTGAACCGTAAAGTTATGTTATACACCGGGTGAAAACGAGCCGAGCTACTGGAGCTCGGTTTAAAAAGAAAACTCGAATAAGCCGAGCTTAAACGAGTTCGAACCCTAACCTAAAATCCAGCTCATTTAGTAAACGAGCCCGAGCCCAAGCTTTGTCTGTTAAGCTCGAGTCGGACCGCAAGCCTAAACGATCCTACTGTTTATATATACTTTTATTAATATATTAAATATATATTTAATAATTAATAGTTACTATTTATTAAACGAGTTATTAAGAAACCTTAATTTTTTTCAAGAAACGATCAGAGTGAAGAGCCGGAGCAGGTGATGTTTTGGTTTGATATGAAGAAAGGATCATAGTGAAGAGTAGAGTGAAGGATATTATATAAATGAAGCTGTTAACCCCCATTGTTTGTGAATTGAAGGCGTAAGTTGTGAAAGTACTGGTACTGTTTTGACAATTTTTAAATTAATGACTATAATGGTTGTTTTCAACAAACCACAAGAACGAAAAACGTAATTATTCTTTATTTATTTATATTTTAGTTTTAATAACACAGACATCATGGTCATTTCAAATAAACTAACATAATAATTGGATGAGATTAGTGAGGATGGGCTGTAATTGTTACAAAAGTGAAAAAACATGTAACTTTTTGGCAATTTTTAAACTAATGAAATGTAATAATTGTTTTCATCAAATTATAGAGACAAATAAACATAATTATTTACCTAATATTTATAATATTGGTAATACAAATTATATAAAGTGTCAAGTATATTCAAACTAAGAAGTATATGGCGATATTGACAATGATAGGAGTTCCAATGCACAATTCATGTGGAATTTTTGATGCTTATGGAAAGCGTCATGTCATATGTACATCTCATTACTCCACACCATCAACCTTGGTCCTCTCTCTCCTTGACCACTTCTTCCACTGCGTTAAAAGGCAGCCAGGTAGAACCACGACGCCTCAGGCCACACCCCTTGATTTGGTTGAAATTAATTTTTTTCTAAAGTAATTAGGTTGAAGATTTATAATTTATATTGAACCTTGATAACAAGATGAGTTTTTTAAATTCTTTCGGCCTATCTAATTTTAGTTATTTATTTCCTTTTTGTATAATAAAAAGATGTAATACAACATCGAAGTGGTAACTCACAAACTCCCTTTTAAGTTAACATACTGTCTATTTAACTCAAGCAGACTCAAATTGACCTTTTGTTCAATATGGTGTGAGCTCAATAGACCCATATACACTTTATAATTGCCAAGATACCTATTTTTTAATAACGGGTCATAATTGCTACCTATAATTTTACCAATCATAAATAACTTTTTTTATATTTTATTATAACTGGATAAATCAATTAAACACACATTTTTTACTTGTAACATTTTGGTTATACTAATTGATTAAGTAATAAGAAGTTTTTAGTTATATTAGTTAGTAAGTTATATGGAGTTGTTAGTTATATTTGATAATTTTCGTTATGTTGGGGTATAGTAAACCTTACTTAACTAAAAAATATACCTTATCATTTAAATATATATTTTTTGGGTTTACTTAAATATTATTTATAGCATGGAAGTCCATATATTATTACTAGATTGTCAATCCCGTATGTTACATGGATTTAATAAAAAGAAAATAACTTACACAAATAAAGATGATAAATACAATAAAAATTGCTTAAGACCACCCATAATTAGAAAATGTCAATTTCTTTGAAATTTGAAGAAAATTAAAAATAAATTAACATATTATAAATTAGCAACATTTGGTGCATAAAATTACTCTATGCTTAGAGAGGTTTAAAACAAATGATATAACACTTTTAAATCAAAACCATTTTGGTTTTTTACTTTTAACATGAAAGTTTTCTATCTTTTCCAATTTAGCCTCATAACTTTTTTACTTTCAACTTTGGTACCCTATACTTTTCATATTTCGCAAAATTTCCGTTTTACATTTTGTTCTAAATTTTATGAGTTAACACAACACAACGTTCATGTGTGATTCAACGCTTTTACATTTTTTTACGCTTCGTTCTAAATTTTGCGAATTAACATGACACAATGTGCATATTTGGTTTGTAACACCCCAAAAACGGGTTTGGTAATCAAACCACGCAAATATTGAAGAGCGGGTAAAAGACCACTAGTGGTAAAAGTGAAGCCGTAAACAAAATAACCAGGAACAAATTAACCTAGTTAGTAATATGGAAATAGCAATAAACAATGAGTTGTAGCTCTTAATAAATAAGATGACAAATATGATGGATCAAAAGAGGAAATGTTTAAAAGTTGAATATATATAAATAAAACTTAAATAAAACACCACAAACACAAAAGGTGTGTGTGTAGCGACCAGGAGCAAAACAAAGGCGGTGAACCCTTGTTTTGCTTAAATCATCGAATTGAAGGGTGGATTGAGCTTGGAATTGATGTATGAACGCATGTAAACGATCACCTAATCAAAGGGATCATAAGGTATGTCTTAAAACCTAGATTGGTGAAAGTTGCGATTTGAGACAAGTAGATTACTTGCAATTAGATAGTTGGATTATGATCCAAAGATGATATTAAGTGTATGTGTATGATTGATAAAAATAATAAACTTTTATATAATCATTATTACATTTTTAAAGAATATAATAATATTAAAACCTTATACATTCATAATTCATGATTTTTATCACACAGGCTGAGGAAATATAAACTATATTATTATAAAAAATGTGTAGTAGCTTTAATAAATGTAAACTTTAAATGTAATAATATTATAAAGTTCAAATTAGTTTATGATTTTAGTTTTAAGATATCTTTTTTTAATCTTCATATATACACGGGTTAAATATAAAGAAATCTTGGTTGACTAAATATTTTATTTTATTTATAGGTGTTATAAACCGTGTATTACATGGGTTAAATATATAAAATAAAAATAATAAGCTTTTATATAATCATTATCACATGTTTAAAGAATATAATAATATTATAACTTTATACATTCATAATTCATGATTTTTATTACACAGACTAAGGAAATATAAACCATATTATTATAAAAAAAATGTATAATAGCTTTAATAAATGTAAACTTTAAATATAAAAATATTATAAAGTTCAAATTAAATTATGATTTTAGTTTTAAAACATCTTTTTTAATCTTTATATATATTATATATCTTTCACGTGACATATTTATAAAGATTTCTTGTTTCTTAATCTTTATATATTGTTGATTAGTTATAATTGGTATCATAATGATACTTGATCAGTAATAGTCTCAATTAATTAAACACAATTGAAATTCGTCAAACATAACCATACTTGACCATGAGTAAGCATACAAAATCAAACTTCACCATGTATCAAAAGGGCTTTCAATGAATTAGTGAAAAGCTTTATTAGTTTTATTTATAAGAGGTTAAATAGACCATAATTTTCTAATATCATTTTATAATATAAGGAAGATATTTTAATATATGAGATTAATTAAAGTTAGACGGAGAGATCTTAAAAATTAAAATTGAGATAACTTATAGTAAATAATAATAATAAGGATAGCGATAACAAAATTATTTTTAAATAAAGTAAAAGTAAAATTGTGATGTTGAAGAAGAGATTTCCATATGGCATTAAATTGAGTCTTTTATTAATAATTATTTTATACATATAAATATATCCTCATTGGCCCATCCTCGTCATCCTCATCATCATCATCTAAAGATTTCCAGTTTTACCAATGGCCTAACATGGTGGTTACATAAATGTTTGGATGCAACCAAAGATGAGTTGCCGATAGCAACCGTACGTCCAATGGACTACAACGGCCGTGCATTGAAAAGTCGTCTTTGGCTACATTCTTCTTTCTACTTCTCATGCTACGCTGTTTATCGGTGAAAGTGAATTTACCAACAATGGGCATAAACATTTTTTTCTAGGGATGCATTGGGTTAAATCGGATCGGACTGAACCCGAAGTTACTGGAAGATCAAAATCGAAGAACGAACCTGAACTCGAAACCGATATAAGAAATGAGAAACTTAATTCAAATGTTTCCATGCAAAACCTTTCTCGAAACCTAGAAAGTTTTCCGGGCCGAACTGAACCGAATCCAAATATGCTTAATCGAACTGCTCTCGAATTGATCACATGTTAGGTATCCATATTACATCCGACCTAAATCTTGATGAGCCCTGATATTTTCTCTTCATAATTGTAGTCACTGATGAGGGACGTATCCTCATGTTCATTTCCCATGAAGTCCTTGACATAAATATTATTACCCATAAAGTCTGGACACTACATATTTACACCCTTGAAGTCTGTACACTTCAAGTTAACATCCGTTAATACTATTATTATAATATATCATTCTAATTTCTCCCTTTTATTGCTAGAATTTGTGGTTGAAGGTTCTTAGGGGTTTTCAACCCTTCCCTCTCTAAATCACGACATACACACTCTTGTCTGTGTGTGATTTGTGTTTCATCTTTTAATACTCACACCTTTTGTTCATAACCCATTTTAGCCCCTATAGCCCGTGCCTTTTATAAACTTTTATCTTATAAAACATTTATTTATTTTTATTTAACATTAGGTTTATTTATTTAAGTCCTAATGTTTATCGGGTTAACTTTTACCATACACGGTATTTCACCCGTCCAACCCAATTAACTTGGTTTAATCATCAACCCAATATTTTTTTAAGTTGATAGAAAGAACTACTAATCGTAATTTTATAACAAACAAATAATTATCATCTAACACTATAAAACCGTCAATGATTTAGTATATAGTTAGTTTTATGTCTATAATTAAACTAAGAACTAATATTTTAAATGCTAATTTTTTACTATATGAAAATGTTAACATTTTCCGCTCCATCTTTAATTCTGACACTTTTGTCGTTTGCTTTTGAAGAGAAACGTGATGCAACTCTCACCTATCATATTCTCTTTATACTCGAGAAGCTTACAACTTTATTTTTGGCTGTGTCACGAGATATGAAAAGTATGGAGATATACAGTACAGTTAACATTCGTTTCTTAACGATCTAAGATGCATGCTTAAAAATATGTAGGGACCTACACTAATATTGGACCTTTTTTATATAACATGTGAGCTAAATATGAGAAAGAATGTGAGTGAGATTTTTTTTCACGAAACACAACATAGATGTCTCTGAATTTGTGTCAGTTAACTCAGTTTTATTATTCTTTCCAAGTAATTCGTGATCTCTTTAACCAACCCACGTTCCACGTTCACCAAAATGTCTCTATTAATTTTATAATTTCAATATTTGTTTTGGAGGAATTTATGTTATATGTCTTTTGGCTCCAAATCAGGATTGTAGGACCAACTAAAAGATCTATTAAATTATTAATAACTATTTCATCAATTTATTTTTTGTAATATAAAGATGTTTTATTTAACAAAGCCGTTAACCAACCCAACGGTTTAAATCCGTCAATGAGTAGGCATATAGCGTTTAGTTAGCTTTATCTTTAAAATCTAAAAAATAACTAACAATTTAAATGTCATTATCTCTTACCATTAAATTAAAACTAGTATGTCCCCTTTCATTTCATAATTTGCAATATAAAGATTTGTCAAACACGTATGAAAAAAAAACCAGGTAACGAGTTGAAGTGGTTTTTTTCTAAAAATTTTCTTTAACGTTCGTTGATAGTTAGTTCTTGAACTTACATTTAGTAAAATATACAATAGGCTTAAAAATAAACATATTTATTTAAATATACGTGTCAAATTACCTATTCAAATTTATTTATAGTTTCTAGAATGTTATTTTTGAACAAGTCTTTACAATGTAAATTTTGAACTTTTTTTTACAACGTTGGTGATGAGTTTGAGGCAATCAATGTTTACAAGTTCTGCTCAATTGCTGATACTGCTATACATCTCACACACATGTCGTATTTTCTTACATTAGTATACAAGATGCTTTTAATAATGTAACTTTATATCTTTGTCTCTTCAAACATTAAAGTAGTTTGAATATATCAAGTAAATACATACTAAAAAGACTTCTTTTTTACTTTCTAACCGGTTACACACTTACACCAATAAACATTTGATCATTTTTCAAGTAAATATTTTCATATAAATTCTTAAATTTTTTCTTCCTAGGATACAAATTCAATCTGGTTCAAGAGGACTACTTCGGTTTTCTCTCACGTAGAGTTCCTACAATTAATCAGCATTTCGATCTCTTTAAAAAGGGGTAACTTCAACCGTGTTGATTATCTTCCATCCTAACTTCAACTTGCTTCACTTGTTTAGTTTATGGGAATATTACGTGACTCTGGAATATTTACTCCAATTTTTTTTGCGCAATAACTTTTAGCACAAACTATTCAGCTTAACCTCCAAGATTATACTCTATTGACATAACATCTATCATGTGATTATAATCTATGTACACAGCATCTATCCTATTTGTATTGACACATAACAATCATGCTAGCCATTGTTAGTTATATGATTTAGCTATTGCAGTAGGTTGTGATTTTTTCTTTGTATTTTCATGTATAATTATATACATTTATCCATCATGATGTATCTTTTAATTCTATGTTTATATTATATTTTCATTTATATATCTTTCTAAAGTTTTTACTTTCTCTAAATTCTAATTCTTAATTGTGTGTGTTTTTTATTTTTTATAATTTGAACATTGTTAATTAAAGACAAATACAAGCCATAAAGAGTTTACGAGTTTTACATTTTTGTTGCCCGTTAGGATATGAACCAATACAAGAATTTAAATATTTAATAGGATGTTTAAAGGGAAAATTTCGTTAGAACTTATTCGATATTATCTATGCATGCAGCTTGTTAAACTTATGACACCATACTTTCATAATTCGATGAGCATATTTAAAATATTCGGTCCTCTATATATACAACGCATATTATCAAGTTTCATCAGGATACATAGGTTATCTGATAATTAAAAAAAATCGTATTTGAAAGGATAAAAAGTCTATTGATCGTGTCCTTAGACCTTAGTACATATTTTATCATATATTTGATAAAATAATTTAACATTAAAATTTTAATTAAAAACCTTTGATTTTGTATATCTTTCTAGTTTTGTTATCCATGTGTATAAATAACACTTCTGTAAGGTGTAAAGGCTTTTCATGTAGCCACAATCCAATCAAGTTTTTTTTCCTCTATTTTCTTTTTTACTGTCATTTACACCTTCTAGTTTTATAAAAACTTTATAAAATATTAGTTTAACCCCCTTGAATTTTATGTATAATTTCGATGTACGTGGGTTAAATATAATACAATACGTTTTCATACTTATTTTTATGTATGTTTTCGTTTGATCTACATTTTGTCAATATGTTTTCATACTTATGTTTATGAATGTTTTAAGTTGGTTCACGTTTTGTCGTATATAATACGTTTTCACTAAGCGGTATAAATTCGAGTTACTTTATGCATCAACGCCGCCAAACGCGATACCATTTGTTAACATAAAAAACACTATTTTTTGCGTGCTTTTCTTTAAGTACGTTTCGGTACTATAGATTCAAGTTAATTTACGTTTTCATGTAAATGATCTACGGGTTGTCATAAATTTTGTTCGAAAACGGATCGGGTCAAATATAATATCTTTTCACTAGACGGTATATAAGTTCAAGTTACTTTACGTTTCGACGCCGCCTCAACGCGCGGTAGCATTCTTTAACTTAAAAAGTATTCTATTTTCTTCCGTCCTTTTTCAAGTATATTTCGCTATAAATCTAAGTTGGTTTACGTTTTGACATATTTTTTCCTCTGCAAAATGAGTTAGGTCAAATATAAACGTTTTCGTGCTAATTTTATGTATGTTTTCAGTTGGTTTATGTTTTTACATAAGTTTTGTTCGGAAACGAATCGGTTCAAATATTTAACGGTACAAATTCGAGTTACTTTCAATTTCGTCATCGTCGCGTCGCAATGCGCGACGGATCAAAATACTAATTATAAATAAAAAGACAAAAATGATACAGAAAGAGAAGCTTCGTATATATAAGTAAAAGAAAATATTTCTATCATAAGTTTCAACCTTAATTAGTTTAGATTTTTTAACGGCAACGAAATTAAAGTCCGGCTACCTAGGGTAACCCAACAATAAAAGGCGACTCCATACGCCCGCGATTATAGACAATACTTATGGTCACAGCTGAGTGGCCCAAGCCCATCATCTCCAGTTTCGAGGAAAACTCGTTGCCCGAAAACCTACCGTTGTAAAACTCTGTTGGATGAGGTTCGAACTGGAGACCTATGGCTTCAAATCCAAATTTTCATTTCCTCTACGGTAGAAAATGAGCTATAGCTAATTGAAATTAATTAGTTTGGACGGTAAGGTTAAATTATGGTTAATATATTTGCTACTCATTAAAGTTTTGTGTTTTGGTTAATAAAAGTGCTCTCTTACCTTAAAAAAAAAGTGATACACATTACTAGTAGTCACGGAGGTGGCGAAACAGCGACCGAAATCGGCAAAAACAAGACAAGTAAAAGTGAGTATAGGATTCCAAACACCAAATTCTTAAAATCTCTTTTTCTGATTGTCGTACTAGAACATCACCTATTAATGTACTATGTTATGTTTGCATAAAAATGTAGGTTCTAGTAACGTCGAGTCTTGAGAAGTTGGTCCAGTGGTTAAAAGATCCGCCTTTTTAGTGGAGACGTATGTTCGATTCTCGTTTAGGTCATTTCGAAGGACATCTTGGTGAAGGACGAATTGGAGCTTTAATCACGGGTTCGAACCTGACGGGGGCGAGAGTTTACGGATTCCATCCGGTTTTCATGCATCAGAGGTGTCACACCCCGACCCGCAGCGGATAAAGGTGATCGGGGTATGATTGGGTTTTCATCAAAGCTCATGACATTTATTATAATGGTTTCATATTTATTATTTCTTTTTAAAGGAGAATCATTACAATCAATCATACTAGTACAACATGTTCTATACATTTTTCAAAGCTTCATTATTTTTCTTCTAAGGCAATTTCCTATGTGTTTCTTGCTTCAACCTTTCCACCTGTATCATGTGTAAAAATGATTTTTGGGTCAACAAAAAGTTGGCGAGTGAATCCTATGAAAACATTTAAACGTGTTTATTGTATCGATTATAAAATAAAGTGCATAACCACATATGAGTAAACGTAAATGTAAATTAAATCACAAATCACATAATATTAATTAATACACACGCACACACCAAATGTTTGTTTTTGAGGCACGCGTTGTTCAACTCGTCTCCCACGAGGAACTGATGGGCCTAATGAATGATTTTGAGGCATGCGTTGTTCAACGAACTGATGGGCCTAATGAATGTTTTTGAGGCACGCGTTGTTCAACTCGTCTTCCACGAGGAACTGATGGGCCTAATGAATAATTTGCACACAACTTGACAATATGTAACACATCACAACAAACAATATTTACAATCTAAGTTTAGATCATATAATGGTATAGCACGAGTTTGGATAAGCGAATTAATTTAAGCGACACATGATACACCTCAAAACATGAATAAAAAGGGGAATTTGTAAGAATTCACTCACAGTGGTTGCGTTTCTTGGATTGATGATGAATGCGCACAAATTTGGATTTACCACGAGAGAAACTAACCGAACAAGTGTGATTGCCGACGAATTTCCGGCGACTGAAACTTTTCCGGTGACGTGTAACTTGCGACAGAGGATCTACAGGAAGTTTGAGGTGAGTGCGGTGCTTTCTGTCTGAGGTCTAGAAGTCCTATTTTAGAGTAAGGCAAAGAAATGAAATGGGTTCGGTTTTCCGGCGATAATCTTTCGGTCAACTTGCAGAGGATTACGGCGACTTGCGGCAAGGTTTTCAGAGTGAGTTTGAGAGAGTAAGTTTGATAGACTGGCGAGCTCAAATGATGAATACATCGATATATATAGTATAACTCGAATTTAATTACATTTCGGTTTCGATTTCTAAAATCATACGATTTGATCAGCTTTGATTCGAATTGAGTCAATGGGTTGGTTATAACCGATGCCCAGTTGTCGGTTATGCCCAGGATGATCGCGAACTCAACGGAAAATTCAATGATAGATTGAAGATTGATTGGCGGTTTCAATCTATGTTATACACAGATACACACATTGCTCTCTATAAGTTTTATGCATTTCAGATATTCAACAGGTGTGTGTGTCTTAGTGGTGTTTGGTGCGTTTGGTCTTGAGAGTGACCCGGGTTCGAAACCCGGCGTCTGCAAATATTTTTTTTATTCATTATTTATTAGGAATTTTAAATTATGGTTTTTAAATTCTAATATATTTATTAATTATGTATCGTTTAAAATTTATCTGAGCATTAAATAAGCAACGAAAATTTTTAACTGGATATTCGATTAATAAACGAAGCGGGTTTTGGAAACCCGTTTTTTGACGGATGTTACAGTATCCCCTACTTTTAGAAATTTCGTCCCGAAATTTAAGTAATAGTGGTATATTTGACTTGTGGAGAGGGTGTTTTAATTTGACAATTACATAATCAGAAGAGGGTGAAAGTTTAAATTTTATTGGAGGCGGTAACGTTCCTAGTAAGGGTTGGATACCCTGCTACAGGAATCTAAGATAAGGAATATTGATAAACAGAGTTGATTGACTAGGTATGCTCTCATGCACAAGAGTTTTGAGAGAATCGATACGTTTGGAAAGATAAGGTTATATCCTAAAACAAAACTTCTACCACTAAAACATACATGGAACCTCTCATAACCGCCTGACAATGCCTCTGATCCTTTGGCAAGAATACTTATATATAGGAAGTACCAGCGGCGTATCCACCATATTCTTGTCAAATTTTCATTGGCTTTATCAGTAAGTTATGATTAGTTTTATGTGACTCTAGAACATAAACAAACACAACAACCAAAGCTTGAGTCTTAATTCTGAAAGTATACATGTTTGAATGATGACAGTACTTCTCTCGTTTGTTATGATGAAGGGGTTAGTCTATGTAAAAGTGAGACACAACCCAACTTCTTTAAATGATGAGATTGAGATACATCGAGATGTATGATGAATGTTAAATCAATGAGTATAAAACAAAACTGAAATAGTAATTCACATTACGATTCTTGGATAAATTTCCAATTTATAATTGAGATACGTGAAGATTGAGATAACATAAAGAAAACATAAAAACTAAGCGGTTGGAGTTGAACCTTGATTTTTGGTGAAGAAAACTAGTTGGGTGGTTCGTTTGGGCCGTTAATATCTTCAACAGGATTGGCGTTGATGTTGTAAGCTCTTCCTCTTGCTGGTGGCCTAGTGGTTAGGTTTTCTTGATTTGCTTGGTTAACTGGGTTTGCTTGAGCTTGGGTGTTTATGATGTTAACCAATCGAGGGCACGTGTTTCTAAAGTGAGTAGGGTCGCCACAATTAAAACAAGCTCGAAGATATGGAAACATGGGGTATTGGGGTTGTTGATATGTTTGGATCATGTTTTGAGTAGGGGGTGAGGTTTGGTTTTGAGAGGTGCGGCAAACCTTGCTCAAATGACCATAGCGTCCATAATTCGCACATAGTCGACAAGGTAAGGTAGATGGATGGTGATAAAAACAGGTGTTGCATTTAGGGTGAGGTCCAAAGTAAGGTTTCTTATTTGGGTAAGTTGAGTTGGGTGCTACTTGAGTGATTGGGATAGCTTGGAGGGGTATGGCTTGTGAAGTTGGTTGATTGTGTTGGGTGACAGCAAAATTTTGCCCATCTCGTTTCCTCTTAGAAGTGGGTTGAGAAGGGGATTCGGTTTGGGTGGAGTTTGCGGTTTCAGTTGATGCTTTATCCTTCTTCTTCTCCTCCTTGAAGTCCTTATTTCGTATGCGGTTTTCGGTGAGCTCTGTAGCTAACTCCATTGATGCTTCCAAAGTTGCAGGTGTGGTACTTATTACAGGGTCTTGAATTTTTTAAGGAAGACCTCGAATGTAGTGCTCGATCAAACGGTAGAGGGGAGTGAACAAGTTGGGGACCATCTGATTTAACTCAAGAAATCTCTTGTTGTATGTGGTGTGGTCGCCCTCCTTTTGTTTCAAAGAATAGAACTCATCCTCTAATTTCTTGATTTCGCTTCTTGGACAGAAACGTTTTGTCATGATCTCCCTCAATTCTTCCCAAGTCAAAGTCATAGCATTCTCAGTACCTCGCTTGGCCTTCTCTGTATTCCACCATGTAAGTGCTACTCCAAACAAACGACCGGTAGCATATCGCACCTTGCGATCATCGGGGCAGTCGCAATTGAGAAAGGTGTTTTCCATCTCCTCAAACCAATGGAGGAGAGCGGTGACACCTTCAGTCCCTTCGTATTTTGGAGGATCGCAGGATTTGAAATGTTTGTAGGTGCATTTAGTGACTTTTGGGGAAGGATTGACAATGTTTTGATCTTCTTGGTGGATTGGGTTGACAGGATTAGCGGTAAGGGCTTGTTGAACTTGAAGTACGATGTTGGGTATTACAGCCGCCATTTGTTGAGCGATTTGGGCAGCCATGCGCTCGCGGGATTTTCCTGATCTCATTTTTCTACGAGCGAGACTAGAAGACATCTACAAGGAATACGTATCAAGAGTATGAGTTTGACGTTTTAGGGGTCATGTGTCGTATTTAGGAATGAACATTCATAAAATAAATGATGAATAATAAATTTACTACATCCATAGGATGTCTTGGGCTTTGCTCGTAATTGGGCATTGCATGCCGCCATACTTCACCTTCGTAATCATGTGGGCCCCCATGATTACCGGGTCTTTCATATGGTTCGCATGTGTTAGCCTGGTATCGTACACTAAAACCCGGAGAAAATCGAGAAATATGTATGTAACGTATGATATTCGGAGTGCATCCAGGTGTGGACACGGTGACACCTCAAAGTGGGGTTAGTTCGAACGACGTTTGGTGTGGCATGCTTTGGCCTAATAGGTCCTTCGTACTCTCATCGTTAGTCCCCAGGTAGGCAAACTGGTCCGTTATATTGGATTTATACGAATGCCAACCTAGACAGGACGTTTCGACTACCGGTACTTGTACCCTTACAGTTACTACATGCCCGTCGTAGAACTCACTTTGATGAGATTGAATAACGAAAATGCGACAAAATCTTGAATAAAGGAATATGAGGATGACTTGAATATGTGAACATTGAAATAGGCGTGAGGAATGTATATGTAAGCTTGTTATGTTTGACAATAAGTATAACTCATTAAATATCACACAATATGATAGTGGAAGTGTTTGCATGCATTTGTGTGTGTAATAAATACGAAACAAATAAACATCATGAGTTTGCATGTAACCACATAAACAATTAAAATCTAATCAACTATAGTATAGGCTCTAAGGGTCTAATAACCTATCCTATATCCCTATACTCAAAAGCTCTGATACCAATCTGTGACACCCCGACCCGCAGCGGAAAAAGGTGATCGGGCATGATTGGGTTTTCATCAAAGCTCATGACATTTATTATAATATTTCATATTTATTATTTCTTTTTAAAGGAGAATCATTACAATCAACCATACTAGTACATCATGTTCTATACATTTTTCAAGGCTTCATTATTTTTCTTCTAAGGCAATTTCCTATGTGTTCCTTGCTTCAACCTGTCCACCTGTATCATGTGTAAAAATGATTTTTGGGTCAACAAAAAGTTGGCGAGTGAATCCTATGAAAACATTTAAACGTGTTTATTGTATCGATTATAAAATAAAGTGCATAACCACATATGAGTAAACGTAAATGTAAATTAAATCACAAATCACATAATATTAATTAATACACACGCACACACCAAATGTTTGTTTTTGAGGCACGCGTTGTTCAACTCGTCTCCCACGAGGAACTGATGGGCCTAATGAATGATTTTGAGGCACACGTTGTTCAACGAACTGATGGGCCTAATGAATGTTTTTGAGGCACGCATTGTTCAACTCGTCTCCCACGAGGAACTGATGGGCCTAATGAATAATTTGCATACAACTTGACAATATGTAACACATCACGACAAACAATATTTACAATCTAAGTTTAGATCATATAATGGTATAGCACGAGTTTGGATAAGCGAATTAATTTAAGCGACACATGATACACCCCAAAACATGAATAAAAAGGAGAATTTGTAAGAATTCACTCACAGTGGTTGCGTTTCTTGGATTGATGATGAATGCGCACGAATTTGGATTTACCACGAGAGAAACTAACCGAACAGGTGTGATTGCTGACGAATTTCGGTGACTGAAACTTTTCCGACGACATGTAACTTGCGACAGAGGATCTACAGGAAGTTTGAGGTGAGTGCGGTGCTTTCTGTCTGAGCTCTAGAAGTCCTATTTTAGAGTAAGGCAAAGAAATGAAATGGGTTCGGTTTTTCGGCGATAATCTTTCGGTCAACTTGCAGAGGATTCCGGCGACTTGCGGCGAGGTTTTCAGAGTGAGTTTGAGAGAGTAAGTTTGATAGACTGGCGAGCTCAAATGATGAATACATCGATATATATAGTATAACTCGAATTTAATTACATTTCGGTTTCGATTTCTAAAATCATACGATTTGATCAGCTTTGATTCGAATTGAGTCAATGGGTTGGTTATAACCGATGCCTAGTTGTCGGTTATGCCCAGGATGATCGCGAACTCAACGGAAAATTCCCTGATAGATTGAAGATTGATTGGCGGTTTCAATCTCTGTTATACACAGATACACACATTGCTCTCTATAAGTTTTATGCATTTCAGATATTCAACAACAGGTGTGTGTGTCTTAGTGGTGTTTGGTGCGTTTGGTCTTGAGAGTGACCCGGGTTCGAAACCCGGCGTCTGCAAATATTTTTTTTATTCATTATTTATTAGGAATTTTAAATTATGGTTTTTAAATTCTAATATATTTATTAATTATGTATCGTTTAAAATTTATCTGAGCATTAAATAAGCAACGAAAATTTTTAACTGGATATTCGATTAATAAACGAAGCGGGTTTTGGAAACCCGTTTTTTGACGGATGTTACAGGAGGGGCATGGTCTCATGGCGACTGAGGAGTTGACATTGGGCATAGCCCCAAGTAGGGTGAATTTACACGTGAGATTCTTTAACGTTAAAAAAATAACGTGATATGAGATTTCCTAGTTGCAACGTGATTTCATAGATCTGTGTATGTTTATTGTCACACCCCGACCCGCAGCGGAATAAAAGTCGGGGCATAATTGGGTTATCACCAAAGCTCATTATGTTTACTAAAATGTTTCATATTTATTAAATTCAAATTACATCTTAAATATTCAAATCAAAATTCATACAATTACAAGGAAATGAAACTATGTAAATAATCCAAAGCTTAAACTGGTTTATTCTTCTAGGCCTTCCTATGTGTTTCTTGCCTCAGCTGGATCACCTGTATCATGTGTAAAACGGGGGATATTTTTGGGTCAACAAAAGTTGGCGAGTGAACCTTGATAAAACATTGTTATTAATTTCTTGTTTTGATTAATATGGAAAATTTGTGCAATAATCACATGTGAGCAAACATATATAAGTAAACAAACACAAACCACTTTGAATGAGTATATGATATAAATGATGATGAATGTGAGATTAAGGCTCAATCAAACGGAGCTGATCTTATGAGGCACCTGATGCTCAACCCGTCTCCCACGGGGAACTGATGGGCCTAATGAAATGCGTGCACTGAAAATGATAAATCCAAACTACATATAATCCACACAACAATTGATACACATTTGATCACGGATATGATGGATGCACAAATGTTTAAATATAATAAAGAATTAAACGACACATGATACACCCCAAAACATGATTAAAACGGGGAATTGGTAGAGATTCACTCACATTGGGTGCGTTCTTTGATGACGTTGGATGCGCACGAATTTTAGGATTTGATCGACGAGGGAAAAACTAGCCTAAAATAATAACGAAAGGATTCGGTAAATAAGTGGATTTTATTTGAGATTAATACTTTTAATTCATAATGTTAATGGGATTTTTAGATTTATTTTTGTGAGTTTAAGGAAATTTTCTAACTTTAAAAATCTTATTTTTAAGTATTTTTAAATAATTTTCTAATTAAATAAATAAATAAAAAGAAATAAAATATTTGACTTTTTGACCGTTGACCGGTCGGACTGTGTTTTTATATGCGCTGAGTGAGGTTCGAACTCGGGACCTCTCGTATACGTGCACGCAGCTCTACCAACTGAGCTACGTGTCTAACCCGAAATATTATATGTTTTAATTATATTTATATACTAATTAATTTTAAACTTATTTGGTTTTTATTAAAAATGATTTATATGGCCGAACCGGTTGCAGGGACCCGGAGTCGAACTCGGGTCCTTCGGTTCGAGTGCGCACAGCCCAACCAGTTGGGCTGTGTGTCTAATCTGTTTAACTTATGGATTATATTACTCTTATAAACATTCTGTGACTTGATCCGATTAAGTTTTAAAAATGTTTGTTTTATTTCTGAAAGTCGGTAACGTGTGCGATTCGAACCCGGGACGTGTGTATTGTTTGTGCACACAGTCCACCGCTGAACTGTGTGTCTAACCCGTTCGAATATCCAGTTTTAATTATACTTATACATATACGCGACTTCATCTACTTCGTTTACGAAAACACTTAACAGTGAAGTCCAACTGTTCTGTTTAAATCGATCATCAAGACTTATAATTGGTTGGAATGAAATAGATAAAGAAGATTATGGAATAAAATGTATCAAAACAAAATGTTTTCTCAGATTTCCAGCAAGAGTCGTCGGCTCTGATTAGTGACTTCCGGCTGAGTGAATTGATTAACAGTTTTGATCAATGTATTGTGCAATTAAGTTACTAAACAAGAGATATCAAGAGGGTTTAGATGATTGTACCGATCGACAGTGAGACTTTGGATTTTGAGTGATTTTCCGGTGAGTGCGGGAATTTCCGGCAACGTTGTCTGAGACAGATTCTTGTTGAACGATTTAGGTTAATACATGCCGAATAATGGATTACAAACAAAAGAGTCGAGAATTTTACCGATTTGAAGTAAGTCTCGGTTTTCGGGTGAAAGTCCGGCGAATGCAGAATATCTCCGGCGACGTGTTTTGGGATGAATAAAGCTTCAGAAACGATCGTGGTTCTGAGCGAAAGGATTTCCAGAGTGTTCAAGTGGGTATTTATAGTGGAAACAGGCTGAATTGGGTTTGAATCGGGTCAAGGTTCGCGATTGAAGATTTCCGTCGGTTATGACGGAAATTGACTGCCGGCAACGGTCATAACCGACGTCGACATCAATTTGTGCGGTTCAGTCGAAAGGAATTTGGCCAAAATCGCGGATTGCCGGATTTTTCGGTGATTGCGAGTTCTGGCGCGCGGATGACCGGATTTGACTTTCGGGTTTTATCATATACGTTATTTGTTTCCATGTTTATCACAAAAGCAGTGTGTGGCGGAGCGGTGTGTTGTGTGTTTGGATTTGTGGGTGACCCGGGTTCGAAACCCGGCGTCTCCATTTATTTTTTTATTCATTATTTATTAGTAATTATAAATTATGGTTTTTAAATTCTAATATAATTATTAGTTATGTATTGTTTAAAATTAATATCAACCATAAATACGCAACGAAATTTATAACTGGATATTTGATTAATAAACGAAGCGGGTTTTGAAAACCCGTTTTTCGACGAATGTTACATTATCCCCTACTTTTAAAAATTTCGTCCCGAAATTTAAGTAGTGGTAGCAGGAAAAAGATGCGGGTATTTTTCGCGCATTGAGTCTTCACGTTCCCAAGTAAACTCAGGTCCTCGTTTCGACTCCCAACGTACCCTGACAATTGGAATACGACTTCGTCTTAAACGTTTCTCTCCGAAGTCCGTGATTTCTACTGGTCTTTCAATGAAGTGCATAGATTCATCGATCTGAATGTCTTCTAGAGGAATATGGAGGTTTTCATCGGCGAGGCACTTCTTCAAGTTTGATACGTGGAATGTGGGATGAATTCTGTTGAGCTCTTCTGGTAGGTCAAGCTTGTATGCTACAGGACCTACTCTTTCGAGTATCTTGAAAGGTCCTACGTAGCGTGGTGCTAGCTTGCCCTTCTGGCCAAAACGAACCACTCCCTTCCACGGTGATACTTTTAAAAGTACTCGATCCCCAATGTCAAACTCCAAGGGCTTTCGTCGTTTGTCTGCATAACTCTTTTGACGACTTTGAGCCGCTAGAAGATTGTTTGGAATTTGAATGACCTTGTCGGTTGTTTCTTGAATTAACTCTGGACAGGTGATTTGTGATTCCCCAATTTCGTGCCAACATACTGGAGATCGGCACTTACGACCATATAAAGCTTCGAAAGGAGCCATGCCGATACTTGAATGATAGCTATTGTTGTACGAAAATTCAACTAAAGGAAATGAGGTCGAACGTTTTACTTGAAGATATTAAATGATAACTGTAACATTAAAAAAAAAGTGAGAACATGAAGATATGTTTGGAAAATAAAAATAACACACACATACACAGATACACACATGCATACATACATACATAGACGTGACTTTTTGTTATAAATAGTTATAAACGTATAATAATATGAGAAAATGACCACTTCTATAAATATACTCAATTTTATAAATTATTTTTCTTGTTTTTCAACTATATCGAAATAAAAGGTAAACGTACAACAAGATGCATCGCTACCTCTTTTTGGATAGCAATATCTGCAATTAATAATTTGATCTAAATATAAAAATTTGAAACAGTTAGTTACTAAGTTGACACACCCCATTCTTATGTGTAACTACATGATTTTTTTGAAACAAATTTATCTCTCATCTTTTCAATTATATACTTAATAATAATAATAATAATAATAATAATAATAATAATAATAATAATAATAATAATAATAATAATAATTACTAATTACATTGCTACATGATCATGAGACGTGGCATGAGAAGTTGATCAACTGAAAATCCACTTTGTTACACAAACGACGAGACATGCAAACTTACAGAGAAATTGCAAGGCTATTTTTAAATCCATGCATTCTTCAGTCATTTTCATCATCACTCCTGTATAATATATTGTTTTAATGTTTAATTTAATTACAGCCTGTTATAACCTAAATGAACATGGTGAAAACAAAATGTAACAGCTGTTACCATTCAAAATCATATATAAATCTTTGTTTGTTTATTGGTCAAGTGATCAGCAACAACTTCTGGTCTTTAGATGGATTTGAAATGATATTTATTTCATATTGGATATTTTATATAAATAAATGAACGAAACAAGACGGGTATAATACATAAATAGATACAAAATAAGTTAATGTACGTAACACTGTATAATTTGTTCTGCCATGATAACTAAAAAGTTATTTTTAATATACAACTAGTATCTATGACTCGCGCTTTGCATCTAGACCGTTAAGCCGAACAAAAAGTAAACGTAAAAATGATGAATCGTACGTTACGGCGTGTTAACTTGCAAAAACTAGACCGAAAAAGTAAACATAGCAAATAATAACTAACTCGGCTTAGGGCCCAAGAGTTTCGAGGGAGCCATTAAACTGTTAAAAATAGATGCAAAAACATTGAACAACATATGCACGTTGCAGCGTATTAACTAAGAATATCTAATCGAACAGTAAAACGACAAATTTGTAAAAGATGTAACATACATGGGACCAAAGTTGGAAGTGAAAAAGTGTTGGGGTTAAAAACAGATAATGTTTGTGACAAATATGTAAACGATAAAAGCTGTAAAGTTAAAAGTGCAAAAGATAACTATAGAGGTTATGTAAAGATGAAAATTTGTGGGTTAAAAATCTAAAAGTTAAAAAGTAAAAAGACTAAGTGTTTTTGAAAGGAGAGATTTTTTTTAAATTAATATAGAGTAAATATGTTATCATAATCAAAAGAGTAAATATGTTCTCATAATCAAATGGATATGCTAAACTAGGAACTTTTTTATTAGGTGATATCCTTCTTTTGCATGCATTACAAGATGGTAAAGTATAGATGCAAAATAAGTTAATGTACGTTGTTTGTTCCGCTATAAGATAGCTATGGTAGTAGGGCTGTTTACGAGTTGAGTCGAACTAAGCGAACCTTTGCTCGTGTTTGGCTCGTTTAAAAATTGAACCGAGCGGAATGGCTCATTTACCGATCCTCAAATCAAGCATGTATTTTCTGAACAATCAATATTCCGAGCAAGCACTGAGCGACGTTTAAGCGATCTGGACAAGCGTGTCGCTCGATTTAAATTTGCTGAGTTGGGTCTCAAGTTTTTTTGTCTTTAAAAGCAGACACATTTCATGGCATGATATTTTTCTTATAAATAACAATGTTGTGACCGAAGAGGCGATCATCATATTGCACGAACAATGACGTTGAGAGCAGAAGACGATCGACTTAGGGTAATAAACATTGAGGCAATGAGCAGACTGTCGTTTATCAGTTTAGGGTTTAACTTTTAGATTTGATATTAATTTTTTTATTGGCCTGATTGGGCTATTACGTATAGATATAGTTGTAAATTTGTATATAGTGAACCAAAATCTAATAGAGTGGTATACATAAAACTATAAATTTATTTTATATTTAAGTATATGCGTATGTGTGCATACAAATATATAGGTGTGTGTATCTATATGTATATATATACTAATTAAAAAACAAACCAAACCGAGCGTCAAATCAAACGAGCATTTTTCGAGCAATTTCCGCACGAGCGTCGAGCGATTTGAACGACCCTATTTGGTAGGGTAGTAGAGACACTTGTCTCTTGGGTGAAGATCATGATTCAAATCCTGGTATTGGTAAATTAAATTTATTTGGTATAATTTTCGAGTAAAGCTATTGTAATATTTGCCGATAATAAAAAAATTAAAACGTTATTTTTAAATATAATATGTTCTCATAAGGAATGGATATGTTATTAGGATTTTTTTATTTGGTGATATCCTTCTTTTGCATGCATTACAAGATGGTAAAGTTTTGGTCATGTTGGATAGGTGGGGGCGGCCCAAGCGAGGGGTTAGAAGGGCGGGACTCTTTTAAAATTAATGTATTTTATAAGCTAAAACTTCGATTGCATTTTTCGAAATTTTAGTTGAACCTTTCGTTTGCACTCATTACAAGGGGGTCATTGCCATCACAATGTTGATAGATCCTCATTGCCAACGACGACCTCTTGAGAGATCGCCATTACAATAGCGGCTTCTTGTGATACCATTGTCAATTGCAACAACTCACATCGTGAAAAATGTCAAGATTCTACCTTTTGTGATACATGCAATATTCTGATACACTATTTAAAAAAAAATTAGTAATGATTGTTTATATATAATATTATATATATTAAAAAAAGGAGGCCCCAAAATGTTACATAAAGATTGCTCAATGGTAGTAGCTGTAGACAGCAAGCACAGAAACACCCATGCAACTCATGCAGATTGCAGATCTTTGATATGCGAGTCGATGGGCACATGCTTCAAGGATTCTCCTGCGACTGCCGATGGAACTGCCACTCCTTCGTCATCTTTTTCATGAATTCACTCCACTTGCCCTCTTTCCATTTTAGGAAACTTTTACTTGCTTTTCAAAAAAATAGGGTTTCTTCATAACTCGTTTTTTTTATTAAACATTTGAAAATGAAGTATTACTTTACACAAATATATATGTAAGTTTTAAAATTGTATACAAGTTTTATCATTCGAAAAGTAAATTATGTTATATACTATAAAGGACAGAGTGAACCGTAAAGTTATGTTATACACCGGGTGAAAACGAGCTGAGCTACTGGAGCTCGGTTTAAAAAGAAAACTCGGATAAGCCGAGCTTAAATGAGTTCGAACCCTAACCTAAAATCCAGCTCATTTAGTAAACGAGCCCGAGCCCAAGCTTTGTCTGTTAAGCTCGAGTCGGACCGCAAGCCTAAACGATCCTACTGTTTATATATACTTTTATTAATATATTAAATATATATTTAATAATTAATAGTTACTATTTATTAAACGAGTTATTAAGAAACCTTAATTTTTTTCAAGAAACGATCAGAGTGAAGAGCCGGAGCAGGTGATGTTTTGGTTTGATATGAAGAAAGGATCATAGTGAAGAGTAGAGTGAAGGATATTATATAAATGAAGCTGTTAACCCCCATTGTTGGTGAATTGAAGGCGTAAGTTGTGAAAGTACTAGTACTGTTTTGACAATTTTTAAATTAATGACTATAATGGTTGTTTTCAACAAACCACAAGGACGAAAAACGTAATTATTCTTTATTTATTTATATTTTAGTTTTAATAACACAGACATTATGGTCATTTCAGATAAACTAACATAATAATTGGATGATATTAGTGAGGATGGGCTGTAATTGTTACAAAAGTGAAAGAACATGTAACTTTTTGGCAATTTTTAAACTAATGAAATGTAATAATTGTTTTCATCAAATTATAGAGACAAATAAACATAATTATTTACCTAATATTTATAATATTGGTAATACAAATTATATAAAGTGTCAAGTACATTCAAACTAAGAAGTATATGGCGATATTGACAATGATAGGAGTTCCAATGCACAATTCATGTGGAATTTTTTATGCTTATGGAAAGCGTCATTTCATATGTACATCTCATTACTCCACACCATCAACCTTGGTCCTCTCTCTCCTTGACCACTTCTTCCACTGCGTTAAAAGGCAGCCAGGTAGAACCACGACGCCTCAGGCCACACCCCTTGATTTGGTTGAAATTAATTTTTTTCTAAAGTAATTAGGTTGAAGATTTATAATTTATATTGAACCTAGATAACAAGATGAGTTTTTTAAATTCTTTCGGCCTATCTAATTTTAGTTATTTATTTCCTTTTTGTATAATAAAAAGATGTAATACAACATCGAAGTGGTAACTCACAAACTCCCTTTTAAGTTAACATACTGTCTATTTAACTCAAGCAGACTCAAATTGACCTTTTGTTTAATATGGTGTGAGCTCAATAGACCCATATACACTTTATAATTGCCGAGATACCTATTTTTTAATAACGGTCATAATTGCTACCTATAATTTTACCAATCATAAATAACTTTTTTTTATATTTTATTATAACTGGATAAATCAATTGAACACACATTTTTTACTTGTAACATTTTGGTTATACTAATTGATTAAGTAATAAGAAGTTTTTAGTTATATTAGTTAGTAAGTTATATGGAGTTGTTAGTTATATTTGATAATTTTCGTTATGTTGGGGTATAGTAAACCTTACTTAACTAAAAAATATACCTTATCATTTAAATATATATTTTTTGGGTTTACTTAAATATTATTTATAGCATCGAAGTCCATATATTATTACTGGATTGTCAATCCCGTGTGTTACATGGATTGAATAAAAAGAAAATATCTTACACAAATAAAGATGATAAATACAATAAAAATTGCTTAAGACCACCCATAATCAGAAAATGTCAATTTCTTTGAAATTTGAAGAAAATCAAAAATAAATTAACATATTATAAATTAGCAACATTTTGGTGCATAAAATTACTCTATGCTTAGAGAGGTTTAAAACAAATGATATAACAGTTTTAAATCAAAACCATTTTGGTTTTTTACTTTTAACATGAAAGTTTTCTATCTTTTTCAATTTAGCCTCATAACTTTTTTACTTTCAACTTTGGTACCCTATACTTTTCATATTTCTTAAAATTTTCGTTTTACATTTTGTTCTAAATTTTATGAGTTAACACAACACAACGTTCATGTCTGATTCAACGTTTTTACATTTTTTACGCTTCGTTCTAAATTTTGCGAATTAACATGACACAATGTGCATATGTGGTTTGTAACACCCCAAAAACGGGTTTGGTAATCAAACCACGCAAATATTGAAGAGCGGGTAAAAGACCACTAGTGATAAAAGTGAAGCCGTAAACAAAATAACTAGGAACAAATTAACCTAGTTAGTAATATGGAAATAGCAATAAACACTGAGTTGTAGCTCTTAATAAATAAGATGACAAATATGATGGATCAAAAGAGGAAATGTTGAAAATTTGAATATATATAAATAAAACTTAAATAAAACACCACAAACACAAAAGGTGTGTGTGTGTAGCGACCAGGAGCAAAACAAAGGCGGTGAACCCTTGTTTTGCTTAAATCATCGAATTGAAGGGTGGATTGAGCTTGGAATTGATGCATGAACGCATGTAAACGATCACCTAATCGAAGGGATCATAAGGTATGTCTTAAAACCTAGATTGGTGAAAGTTGCGATTTGAGACAAGTAGATTACTTGCAATTAGATAGTTGGATTATGATCCAAAGATGATATTAAGTGTATGTGTATGATTGATTTCGTTAAACTTAAAGAAATTATGCACAATTTGATATAAGATTACTTGTTAGTGATTAACAAGTAGATTATAAAGTGGGTTTTAATAATATGATGAAATTGATGATATATCTATATTTAGAATCATCATGCATGATAATAGTAGGAAGATACTTGAAAAAATTATAAGTTTGAGTACATATTCATACTTGCTATGGAATGATTATGTATAAAATGACAAAATAGATGTTAAGTTAATGTTAATAAAGGTATAAGATCATGTTGTCTACTAGTTAGTGTGTAAAATTTGGTAACATTAGGTATTCGGATGAATGTCTAATAATATGACCAAATGGGTTGCTACATAAAGATGAAAACCTAGCTAATGGATAAATTAGCATTGTTAATCAAAAGCTAAGTTAACTTGATGTTAACAATCGCTTGAATTTGTTTAAGTGAAAGAAATGACATGAACTTGGTTTGGTAAATGTAGCTATAATGGTGGCCTAAGAATAGCGCTTACCGGGTAATTAACGAAATGCCTAAAGAAGTTGTTAAACTTATTCGTGAGTTTGTATGAATAAATGGGCAGTTGACTTTTTAAAAGTCAAACTGACCTGTAACAAGATCGAATGATAAATTTGATGTAAACTCCGTAAGGTGGAATAGTCGTGTTAAATGATGACTACCCTAACCATCTTGCGAATGATAAAAGGTAGTTTGACGCTTGACAAGCTAGGAGGAAGCTTGGAGAGAAGCGGGTCAAACGGATCGAATACACGTGGAAAAATACATAAACGGATTTCAAGGTAAGTAAAGCTTACATCTTTAAAATAGCAGATTTACTTATGTAGTTCAATAAGCGTTTTGGGTATTCGAAACGAGATTTCGAAATATAAAGTTCCAAAACAGATAGATACGAGTTGGAACAAGTGAAAAAAGTATTAAACCATATTTGATGATTGAAAGGCGTAAAATGGTAATATAGTCATGTAATGACAAATAAACAAGAAATTTTGAAAAAAGGCACTTTATGCGTAAACCGTAATGGGTCGAACAAATTAAGAAACGACCCTAAGTAATATGATTATAAGGTGTAAACCGAAATGGATTAAAGGGTGAGATGGTAAATTAATACCATCTCATAATGATAGATGGTCATTTAGACCAAACGAGTCAAATGGTGATATTATCACCATTTGACAATAATGACCAATGGTCGTTTGTTGAGTTTTTGCTTTCATAGGAAGAATAGGGTATGACTCGCATCGCTATCATATAGCAAATAATAGAGCAATGTATTAAAATGAATCACTATTATGAGCCGAGTTAGGTACGTGTAATGGGTCAAACTCTCAAAGAGGACTTATGGTCCATTGAGGGTTAAATGAGTTTTGAATGAACAATAGATTACCTAAAGTAAGGTAAATCTAGTAATCTAATTCGTAGACATTATGTTCTTAAGAACATAATGATTTTAAATAGATTATGTTAAATGTTCATTTTTAGTCAAAATATGATATTGTAAGTTCTTCGTCGTAAAAGAAGGTTCTAAGTTGACCAAAATACCCTCGAGTGATGAAATAAGTAAACGACTCTAATATTAGTTTAAAAATGAGTTTTATAATATAATAGACCCTTTCGGTAACGTAAAAGCGAAAAGCATAAGCCTTTTTGGTTTAATGCCTTTTAAATGGTCTTTTCCGTAAACGGTCGAACCAAAAGAGCAGAAATTGGACAAAATGAATTTACGATAATAAATTCACCACAAATAAAGTCTTGGTGGGAAATAGATAGATATCTTAGTATGGAAATAATAAGATAGATAAGGTTTGGTTGAAATAAGCGTTGGATTACGCTAAAGCAACCAAACGGGTCAAAATAACAAATAAATAAAGGTCTAGTTGAATAAGGCAATGTATTTTGCTAAGGCAACTACACGGGTAATAATGGAGTGTCAATGCATACCGAATTGGACGCATAAATGTATAGTTTGGTCCAAAAGGGGTTAAAGGGCAAAATGGGTAAAATTGAAAAATATGAGTATAAACCGTAAATAAATGCATAATTCATATGAAATAAGTATCCGGGTCAAGGATTTCGGGTTAAATATGTAAGAAAACAATTTACGAACAGTTAGAAACAAGTTTCGAGTAAAACAGATTAATATTGAATGAGTTACGGAATTTTCGTAACTAAACGGCAAAATTTAAAAAGGATGCAGCAGCCCACCGTAAGCTATGGTGGCCTACCGTAGCTTATGGTAGGCAGCTGCTTGTTGAAACTGGAAGTCTTAACCGTAAGACAATGAGCTAGGACCGTAAAGCTTGACCGTAAGCTACGGTGGCCACCGTAGCTTACGTTGGAGACTGAAACTAAAGTTTTGTTTTTACTGTTTTAAGCCTTCGGGTTTATTCGGTTATGTTATATTCTATTTATAACTAATGTATTTCATAAATTATGAAATATAGGTGATATTTGGGAGCACCAGAGGAGGACCAAGCTGTATGAAGAACCGAACACGATCAAAGGCGAAGCTTCCACACTCGGTTTTGATTATAACAAAACTAATCAATGATAACATGCTAAATTGTTTAAAGATGTTGAAAAAGTTTTATTAAATTTGAAAATTAGAGTGACGTGTATTCGAAATTACATGTTTAAATACGAAACCTTAATTGAAATTCAGTAAAGTAAAAGATAGGGTCTTACATGGTTCAACGTTTTATGTCATTTATTTTTCCCGTTTGCTAGCTTCGTCGCAACGCACAGGTTCTAAATCGACTTAGTAATTATTTTATATGTTTTATGTTTCGTCTAACTTCTTCGCATTAACATGCCACAACTTCAGTGTTGATGATTGTTGGCGATGCTGTGAAATTGATGCTATTTGTCACGGTTTACGCCCCACCTCAATGTTTGGCAGCTTAATACTAGTTAACACAATCTAATATGCTAATATATCGTAAATAATTATTGCTATTTATCAAAATATACATAAGTAAAAACTTACAATTTAGACAACTTGAATTATGAATAATTTGAAATGAAAAGCTACACATGATTAATATGCTAGTATGCCTAAATCTTAGTATTAGCTAGAACATATGTTTTATTAATGAGTTTAACTTTGATATCATGTTTTGTTTTTTGTGCAAAGAATAGTATAATTTATTTTTTAAGTTACAACAAGATTTTTATATTAATGTTTAAGGATTTTATTCCATTTGTTTTTTCTTTAGATTGCTATACCGAATGACGGTATTGTAACGTAGCAAACTGATACTGATCGAAGCTGAATTTCTGCCGCATTGTGCGAGGGATTCCACTATTCATAACTTTAATTCTATATTTGTTATTGTTAATAACTAAAAAAACTAAACTTATCCCCTAATTTATTCCACCGACCAAATGTAAACTCAATGCGCTATGTAAATATTATTTACAATAATAAAAATAACTTATATGTATGATTGATCGTAAATAGATTACAACCATAAGTTAAATAGAATTTTGTAACTATATAAAATTAATTTAAATTCAAAATTGTATATTTGTTAATTCTTTAAACTTTTATAGCTATATTCAGTAATAATATATATATATATATATATATATAATATTAATAAAATAATATTAGAATTAGATTAAACCGTGCAAGTTAGATCAATATTCTTATGTTATATATTAATTAATAATTTATAGCTATATTAAGCAATAATTATATATATATATATATATATATATATATATATGAATTAGATTAGACCCATGTGAATTAGATCAATATCTTTATGTTATATATTAATTAACAATAATATTAGAACTATTAGAAAATATCCTTTATTTTATAATAATAATAATAATAATTAATTAATAGTTAAAGACCTATATTAAAGAAGAAAATGTCACATGGTATAAGCTCGTGTATTACATGGGTTAAATATCAAAAAATCTTGATTGACTATATATTTATTTAATTTATAGGTGTTATAAACCGTGTATTACATGGGTTAAATATAAAAAATAAAAATAATAAACTTTTATATAATCATTATTACATTTTTAAAGAATATAATAATATTAAAACCTTATACATTCATAATTCATGATTTTTATCACACAGGCTGAGGAAATATAAACTATATTATTATAAAAAATATGTAGTAGCTTTAATAAATGTAAACTTTAAATGTAATAATATTATAAAGTTCAAATTAATTTATGATTTTAGTTTTAAGATATCTTTTTTTAATCTTCATATATACACGGGTTAAATATAAAGAAATCTTGGTTGACTAAATATTTTATTAATTTATAGGTGTTATAAACCGTGTATTACATGGGTTAAATATAAAAAATAAAAATAATAAGCTTTTACATAATCATTATCACATGTTTAAAGAATATAATAATATTATAACTTTATACATTCATAATTCATGATTTTTATTACACAGACTGAGGAAATATAAACCATATTATTATAAAAAAAATGTATAATAGCTTTAATAAATGTAAACTTTAAATATAAAAATATTATAAAGTTCAAATTAAATTATGATTTTAGTTTTAAAACATCTTTTTTAATCTTTATATATATTATATATCTTTCACGTGACATATTTATAAAGATTTATTGTTTCTTAATCTTTATATATTGTTGATTAGTTATAATTGGTAACATAATGATACTTGATCAGTAATAGTCTCAATTAATTAAACACAATTGAAATTCGTCAAACATAAACATACTTGACAATGAGTAAGCATACAAAATCAAACTTCACCATGTATCAAAAGGGCTTTCAATGAATTAGTGAAAAGTTTTATTAGTTTTATTTATAAGAGGTTAAATAGACCATAAT
This sequence comes from Scalesia atractyloides, assembly GCA_947069175.1. Classification (NCBI taxonomy): domain Eukaryota; kingdom Viridiplantae; phylum Streptophyta; class Magnoliopsida; order Asterales; family Asteraceae; genus Scalesia; species Scalesia atractyloides. The sequence continues at coordinate 88,873,905 of CAMTDV010000003.1, forward strand.
TTCCTAATATCATTTTATAATATAAGGAAGATATTTTAATAAATGATATTAATTAAAGTTAGACGGAGAGATCTTAAAAATTAAAATTGAGATAACTTATAGTAAATAATAATAATAAGGATAGCGATAACAAAATTATTTTTAAATAAAGTAAAAGTAAAATTGTGATGTTGAAGAAGAGATTTCCATATGGCATTAAATTGAGTCTTTTAATAATAATTATTTTATACATATAAATATATCCTCATTGGCCCATCCTCGTCATCCTCATCATCATCATCTAAAGATTTCCAGTTTTACCAATGGCCTAACATGGTGGTTACATAAATGTTTGGATGCAACCAAAGATGAGTTGCCGATAGCAACCGTACGTCCAATGGACCACAACGGCCGTGCATTGAAAAGTCGTCTTTGGCTACATTCTTCTTTCTACTTCTCATGCTACGCTGTTTATCGGTGAAAGTGAATTTACCAACAATGGGCATAAACATTTTTTTCTAGGGATGCATTGGGTTAAATCGGACCGGACTGAACCCGAAGTTACTAGAATATCAAAATCGAAGAACGAACCTGAACTCGAAACCAATATAAGAAATGAGAAACTTAATTCAAATGTTTCCATGCAAAACCTTTCTCGAAACCTAGAAAGTTTTCCGGGCCGAACTGAACCGAATCCAAATATGCTTAATCGGACTGCTCTCGAATTGATCACATGTTAGGTATCCATATTACATCCGACCTAAATCTTGATGAGCCCTGATATTTTCTCATCATAATTGTAGTTACTATGCGATTTAAACGCACTCGAAACTTTGATTTATAATTGAAAGTGGTAGGTTATAGGTTCAAATTTCATAAATAGTAAAATAATAAAATATACCACTATTGTTTGTGTAACGCCCATTTTAATTCATACGTTAAATACTAACAAAAGTTCGTATCTCACAATATTTTATGAGATAAATACATAAGTAATACTAAATTTTTAAATTTATCAAAACATGGAAATATTTGTTTTACAAAAGATTAAAATAGCGTGCGGAAGTTAAATTCTTCATTGTGTTCGATTCTTCTTGTCGCTTGATCTTCATCCTTAATCCTCTTAGCAATCACCTATGGATCAAATTTTACCATTAACATTAGATTTAGTAAATGTATAACGTATCTAGATAGACCCATATATCCAAAACAATAATTAAAAATTTTTGTTTTAAGACCCGCCGTAAGCTACGGTTGGGGACCGTAGCTTAGGGTACACATCTTCTGTCCGGGACAGCAGGTCTTAACCGTAAGCTACGGTTGAGGACCGTAGCTTACGCTGCAGCCCAGCTGTAAATTTTTACTTTAAGTCCTTTTACGAAAACGTCCGTAACTTCTTCATTTTTAATCCGATTTGCTTCAAATTTGTTTCTATGTGATCGTAAATCGATCACCCACATTTTAGATTTAACATATCATTCAGTATAATGAATTTCTCACCCTTTAGTTTAACGACGTAAAATTAACTCATATAGTTATTTTGACCCGTTAATCTAATCGACCACGTTTTTTCATTCTTATGATAAAAATCAGTTCCTTGCGAAAGCTTAATCCTCATCTAAGTTTGTTAACCCAAGTTTACGCAGCCGTCGCTTGGCTTACGTCTTTACCATATCTGTTCTTTCTTTCTTTTTTTTACCCGTTTGGCTATTTTAACCAAATTAGAGATCTCTTTTCAGCCGTATCATGAATTTACGGTTTACGATCTGCGTTCCCATCACCCAGTTTACGCGTTCACATAATCTTGATTAATTAAGTGAATTCCATCACTTACGAACTAGATTCCAACTTATGTTCATGTACTAATTGCTCGTTTGGTTCATTCATGCGAAATCCATCGCTTATGAATGAACCAAGTTTCTTTTTAGTACTGCTTCATTTATTATCGCACTAACAATTAAGTTTATGAGTGAAATCATACAAAGTGTAAGACCACGTACCTTAGAGTTTCCCTTTCAACCGCGTGTCTACCTCGACTTGGCCACTTGATGCTTCACCTAAGTTGCCTATAGAGTTCAACCTAATTTACCATTTAGAACTCATAGTATATCACATGACGTAATTTGTCAAGGTCTCATTTATAAGATTCATTTAAGAATTTCCTCATTCCATTCAACAATTTATTTTTATTTAGGCATTACATCGAACACCGTATAGGCATGGATCTTTTCTCTAATTTCTGTTTAGCTTCTATTTCATGAATTTGTCATAATATTATTTATGTGAAATCGATATGACTATTATGTTCAACAACATCTAAAGTTCATTCTGCTAATCTCAATTTCTGTACTACATTTCATGTATCCAATCCATTTTCTCCTACCCACTTACATCCCCATGGCTACATTGCTTAAACACTTAACTTATAGAGTTTGACCAATTTTTGCTCATCAAAATTTGTTCTAAAATGTGTACAGTACATCTTATTTCACTTTGATTTCAAAAAACTATGCAAGAATTGAAATTTCTAGAACCCCATGATTCTTCCTACATCATCAAATACCAAATTTTAACATACCTTATTATCCCCTAGTGGTGGTGATCAATATTCTTCACTCATGCAGAGATTTGGGGCTCAATCCCACCTTGAATTTGATGATTTGGTTTGAAGGAGGGTTTTGGATGTTCTTGTTCCTGGTCGTATGACTAACACACACAAAATGAGTGTTTCAATTTATATATATATATATTTTTTAAAAACATAGTTCTCCTATTGACTATTTTAGTCCCTCTATTTTTTTGTTCATTAACAAAAGGATCAAAATTTGTTATTTTGGTTAGTTACTACTCACCACCAATTAGGCTAAATATTCCTAGTTATATATATACACATGTATATATACATATATTATTTTTAGGGTGTTACAAATCCACCCTCCTTAAAAGGGTTTCGTCCTCGAAACATTAATACATACCAAAGAGTGAAGGGTAGAGTCTTTCATTTCTTCTTCGGATCCCAAGTGGTGTCCGATCCTCTTCGATGTTCCCATTTAACCTTTACTTTGCCAATTTCTTTGTTTCTTAATCTTTTGATCTTTCGGTCCAGAATTTCAATTGGTTTAGCTATGTAGCTAAGTTTGTCATTGACTTCTATATCATTAAGTGGTACATAAGCCGTCTCGTCCGCCAAGCATTTGCGGAGGTGCGATACATGGAATGTGTTATGTATTCCACTTAATTCATCCGGAAGTTCTAGTTGGTAAGCCACCTTCCCTACCCGACTAATTACCTTGAATGGTCCTATAAATCGCGGACTCAATTTACCCCTTTTTCTAAATCGAATAATCCCCTTCCATGGTGATACTTTTAGCATTACTCTAACGCCTACATGAAACTCGATAGACCTCCGTCTTTTATCCGCATAAGACTTTTGTCGATCTTGGGCAGCTTTTAGATGGACTCGGACCGTGTCTATCTTTTCAGTTGTGACTCTAATCATATCTTTATGGGCGAGTTCTCTCGGTCCTACTTCATCCCAACATACAGGAATTCGACATTTTCGGCCATAAAGCATCTCATAAGGCGCCATGCCAATGCTTGAATGATAGCTGTTGTTGTAAGAAAATTCAATTAGTAGTACGTAGGTATCCCAACTACCGCCAAAGTCAATAATACATGCTCGAAGCATGTCTTCTAATGTTTGAATGGTTCTTTCACTTTGCCTATCTGTTTGAAGGTGATAGGTTGTACTAACTAATAGCTTGGTACCCATATGTTCTTGAAATTCTTGCCAGAATTTCGAAGTGAATCTGGTATCTCTGTCAGACATGATGGATACGGGCACACCATGACGCGCAACAATCTCGTTTATACACACCTCTGACATCTTTTCGGAAGTATAAGTTTCACGAATGGGAATGAAATGAGCACTCTTAGTCAATCTATCTACAACCACCCAAAATAGCGTCAAAACCTCGTGTCGTTCTCGGCAATTTGGTTAATAGGCCCATAGTGATATGTTCCCATTTCCAAACTGGTATTTCTAATGGTTGTAGTTTTTCATATGGCATTTTGATGTTCTGCCTTTACTTGTAAACAAGTTAGGCATTTTTCGACGTACTTCGCCACATCTCTTTTCATTCCGGGCCACAATAATTCCGTTTCAAGTGTAGGTACATTTTGGTTGCTCCCGGGTGAATTGAATAACGCGCTTTATGGGCTTCATTAAGTAAGAGGTCCTTAACACCACACGTGTTTGGAACCCATATTCTACCGAATCGGGTTTTCAACCCGTTATTACCATTTACTATATTTTTCACCTGGCCCTTCACCCGTTCTTTTCTCAAATTTTCTTCTTTTACCGCTTCAATTTGAACTTCTAGGATTCGTTCAAGCAAACCTGAAGTTACCACGATTTGCATTGACCGTACTTGAATAGGAGGGTATCCTTCCTTTCGACTAAGAGCATCAGCCACTATGTTGGCTTTTCCCGGGTGATAATGTATTTCACAATCATAATCTTTCACTGTCTCCAACCAACGTCTTTGCCTCATATTTAATTCTTTTTTATCAAAGAAATATTTCAAACTCTTATGATCGGTGAAAATAATACACTTCGTCCCGTATAAGTAGTGCCTCCAAATTTTCAAGGCAAATATCACTTATGCCAATTCGAGGTCGTGAGTCGGATACTTCTTTTCGTGGACTTTCAGTTGTCTTGAGGCATAAGCAATCACTTTACCTCGTTGCATAAGTACACACCCAAGACCTAGGTGTGATGCGTCTGAGTATACTATCAAATCGTCGGTGCCATCTGGTAAGGTCAGCACTGGTGCACTGGTTAGCTTTTCTTTTAGCAATTGAAACGCCCTTTCTTGTTCGTCACTCCAGACAAACTTTTCATCCTTACGAGTTAGTTTGGTTAATGGTGAGCAATCTTGGAGAAATCTTGGATGAATTTCCTGTAATAACCCGCAAGTCCTAAAAAGCTCCTAATTTCCGAAGGGTTTTTCGGAGGGTTCCATTTTGACACTGCTTCTATTTTGGATGGATCGACTGATATTCATCGGCACTAATAACGTGCCCTAGGAATTGCACTTCCCGGAGCCAAAAGGCGCTTCAAAAACTTTGCATAAAGTTTTTCCCTTCTCAATGTTATTAATACTTCTTGCAAATGGCGAGCGTGATCTCTCTCGCTTTTCGAATACACTAAGATGTCGTCGATGAACACTATTACCGACTTATCAAGCATTGGTTTGCAAACTCAGTTCATAAGATCCATAAAAGCCGCGGGTGCATTCGTTAATCCGAAAGACATCACTAAAAATTCGTAGTGTCCGTATCGTGTACGGAACGCGGTTTTCGGCACATCTTCTTTCTTTACTCTCAGTTGGTGATAACCCGACCTTAAGTCAATTTTTGAAAACCAACTCGCACCTTGTAGTTGATCAAATAAATCATCAATTCTCGAAAGTGGGTACCTATTTCTTACTGTAAGTTTATTCAGCTTGCGGTAATCGATGCACATACGCATGCTCGCATCCTTCTTTTTTACGAATAATACCGGTGCTCCCCAAGGGGAGACACTTGGCCGAATAAATCCCTTATCTAGCAATTCCTGTAAGTGTGACAATAGTTCCTGGAGTTCCGATGGTGCTAATCTATACGGTGCCTTAGCCACCGGTTTCGCACCTGGAATCAATTCAATCCCGAACTCTATCTCACGCTCAGGTGGTATCCCTGGTAAATCTTCTGAAAATACGTCTTCAAAATCCCATACGACGGGTATGTTTTCAAGTTTGGGCAGCTCTTTTTCCGTATTATGCATATAAGTTAAATAAGTATTGCACCCATGTTGAATGAGTTTTTGGGCTTTCATTATTGAGCATATTATAGGGTTACAGCTCTTCTCTCCATATATAGTGGTGTTTCTTCCGCTTGGAGATGTTAGTTGTATTTCCTTGCGAGAACATATTACCTTTGCGTGGTAACGTGACAACCAATCCATCCCAATCACTACTTGGAACTCCCCCATTGACATGGGTATCAAGTTTACTAAGTAATCCTCTCCATCGACGTTCATTTTGCATTCCCGACATATATCAAAAACAACAATTTTATTATTATTACCAACTTTTACTTCCATTGGCATAGGTAATTTCGTTAATGTGAATGAAGGATGTTGAATAAATCTATGTGAAACAAAAGATTTATTCGCACCCGTATCAAACAAAATGTGTGCAAAAATATTATTTACAGTAAATGTACCTGAAACCACATCGGGTTCGATCTTAGCCTCGGCCGCAGTTATCTGGAAGGACCTTGCCTTCGCTCTTGGAACTTCCGCTTTTGCGTCAGGTATCACTTTCTGTTTTGTCAATTCAGGGCATTCGGATTTCTTGTGACCCGGTTGGTAACATTTGTAGCATACCGATACCTTGCCAGGGCAAATTGAAGCTGCATGCCCCGTCTTTCCGCATATAACACATGGTTTGTTCTTAAAATAGCATTCGCCCCGATGGGCACGTCCGCATGTCTTGCATTTAGGTGATCCCCCTTTCATATTCATTTTCTTTGAGGACTCGGTTGTCTTTAGTTTCTTTGTGGGGCTTGGGTTTGCATCTAACCCCTTCCTTTCACCCCTTTCGACTTATTTTCTCAGTTCAATTTCACGCTCCCGTGTAGTATTGATAATTTCTGTGAGATTCTTATAATTTGAGGGAGACATAAACTCCCTATATTCTGCACTCAACATACTGTGGTAGTGATATACCTTTTGTTGCTCAGTTTCCACCAACTCATCGCTAAACCTCAACTTATCCAGGAATATCCCTGTGATCTTGTCAATCGTTTCTCCCTTATGCCTAAATGCATAAATTCTTCTTTAATCTTGTTGATCACAGCCATGGGGCTATGGTGTTTTGAGGAAGGGTTCTTTAAATTTTTCCCAGGTCATGGTTTGCGTAGCCTCAATCCCTTGTTCATTCTTAAGATTATTCCAGCAATCCTTAGCTTGGCCTCTCAGTTGGCCAGTTCCGTAGACTACAAAATCATTTGTGTCACAATGCGTTCGTTCAAATATACCCTCCATGTCACTTATCCATCTTTGACAAGCGATTGGGTTAACTTCTCCATTATAAATTGGGGGTTTGCTTGCCATAAACTTGTCATAAGGCAAGCTTTCTTCTCTTTGTGTTTGTCTCTTTCTTGATTGAGACTTTCTTTTAGTTCATTGATTTTCTCTTCAACAGTTATGAGTATTTTTGTCTGTAGTCTTTCCATGAATCCTGGTAGACTAGCTTCAATAGCTTTTACGACTTCCTCGGAAATCTTTTCTCGTATCTCTTTAGTCATGAGGGATACCGTGTCATCACCGGTTCCTCTCGACATCTCTTAACTGAAATGTCCATAACACTTTGATAAATAACTTGTTTAATCATCTCCATATCATCATATGGAGATTTGTTCTTATCATTCGATAATGTACGCAGTGTATCTTTCATCTTTGGTTTGGTCAAATATACAACTTGGATTGACCATTCATGCTTAGTGCATTTTTCCGGGTTCGAGTGTATAAATACACTCCTCCCATATACTTTACTTCATTTCTTTTCTAAAATATTTTATTAGGTTTATTTTAAAACCATTCTTACCGGATGTATTTATCAAGCTTCAAACCGAACACATTCTTTAACCTTAGGCTTTGATTACCAAATTGTAACGCTCATTTCAAATCATACGTTAAATACTAACAAAAGTTCGTATCTCACAATATTTTATGAGATAAATACATAAGTAATACTAAATTTTTAAATTTATCAAAACATGGAAATATTTGTTTTACAAAAGATTAAAATAGCGTGCGGAAGTTAAATTCTTCATTGTGTTCGATTCTTCTTGTCGCTTGATCTTCATCCGTAATCCTCTTAGCAATCACCTATGGATCAAATTTTACCATTAACATTAGATTTAGTAAATGTATAACGTATCTAGATAGACCCATATATCCAAAACAACAATTTAAATTTTTTGTTTTAAGACCCGTCGTAAGCTATGGTTGGGGACCGTAGCTTACGGTACACATCTTCTGTCCGGGACAGCAGGTCTTAACCGTAAGCTACGGTTGAGGACTGTAGCTTACGCTGCAGCCCAGCTGTAAATTTTTACTTTAAGTCATTTTACGAAAATGTCCGTAACTTCTTCATTTTTAATCTGATTTGCTTCAAATTTGTTTCTATGTGATCGTAAATCGATCACCCACATTTTAGATTTAACATATCATTCAGTATAATGAATTTCTCACCCTTTAGTTTAACGACGTAAAATTAACTCATATAGTTATTTTGACCCGTTAATCTAATCGACCACGTTTCTTTCATTCTTATGATAAAAATCAGTTCCTTGCGGAAGCTTAATCCTCATCTAAGTTTGTTAACCTAAGTTTACGCAGCCGTCGCTTGGCTTACGTCTTTACCATATCTGTTCTTTCTTTCTTTTTTTACCCGTTTGGTTATTTTAACCAAACTAGAAACCTCTTTTCAGCCGTATCATGAATTTACGATTTACGATCTGCGTTCCCATCACCCGGTTTGCGCGTTCACATAATCTTGATTAATTAAGTGAATTCCATCACATACGAACTAGATTCCAACTTATGTTCATGTACTAATTGCTCGTTTGGTTCATTCATGCGAAATCCATCGCTTATGAATGAACCAAGTTTCTTTTTAGTACCGCTTCATTTATTATCACACTAACAATCAAGTTTATGAGTGAAATCATACAAAGTGTAAGACCACGTACCTTAGAGTTTCCCTTTCAACCGCGTGTCTACCTCGGCTTGGCCACTTGATGCTTCACGTAAGTTGTCTATAGAGTTCAATCTAATTTACCATTTAGAACTCATAGTATATCACATGACGTAATTTGTCAATGTCACACCCCGACCCGCAGCGGAATAAGAGTCGGGGCATAATTGGGTTATCACAAAAGCTCATGATATTTACTAATATGTTTCATATTTATTAAAGTCAAAATTACATTCTCAATAATCCAAACATGTCCATACAAATACAAAGAAAAATAACCAACTAAACAATCCAAGCTCTAAACCAGTTTATTCTTCTAATCCAATCCTATGTGTTTCTTGCTGCAACTGGTTCACCTGTATCATGTGTAAAAATGGGGGTTTTTGGGTCAACATAAGTTGGCGAGTGAACCTTATTAGATAAACATTTATTATTGATTTCTTGTTATTTTTATCAAGGAAAAATTGTGCAATAGTCATAAGTGAGCAAATGTAAATAATCAATCAGTAACAATAACAACCACAAACTATAACATACAATAACATACAATAACAAAAATGGGGAACGAACGGCCTATGATAAATGTATGTACTGAAAATGATAAATGTCTGTGCGATCAAGGCTCAATCAAACGGAGCCGATCGTATTGCATGTACTGAAAATGATAAATGTCTGTGCGATCAAGGCTCAATCAAACGGAGCCGATCGTATGTTGGCACGCCAGGTTCAAGCTCATAATGTAATGGGGAACTGCTCAACGCTCATAATGTAATGGGGAGCAGCGGCCTATGAAATTGCATGTACTGAAAATAATAAATTAAATCTAAACAATAACCACACAACAGTTGATACAAGCTGAATACACATTTGTTCATGATATGATGTATGCACAATGATTTAAATATAATAAATGGTAAGACACATGATACACCCAAAAAACGTGATTAAAACGGGGAATTTGTAAAGATTCACTCACATTGGGTGCGTTTGGTTGGAGATGATGAGATGCGCACGAGTTGGAAGAATTGAACAACGAGGATAGACTAACCTAAATAATAACGGAAGATATAGTAAATAAGTGGATTTTATTAATAATTTTAATAGAATTTTTAGATATATTTTTGTGATTTTAAGGCTATTTCCTATCTTTAAAAACATTATTTTTTAAGTATTTTTAATTGATTTTTAAATTAAATTAAATAAATAAAAATATAAAAATATGTTGACTTTTGCGTTGACCGTTTGACTGTTTGACCGATTTCATTGTGTAAATGTATGCGCCAGGTGAGGCTCGAACCCGAGACCTCCCGTTCGCGTGCACGCAGCTCTACCAACTGAGCTACGTGTCTAACCTGAAATAATTCTGTTTTTAATTATATTTATATACTAACTCAGTTTATTCAAAATTCTTTTATTTTCAAAAATGTTTTAAATCGTCGAACCGGTGTCGTCAACAGGTCTCGAACCCGGGACCTGTGACTTAATGTTACACACAGTCCACCGCTGGACTGTGTGTCTAACTTGATTAATATATAGATTTTTATTATACTTAACATCTAATTGCGAAAAGGATCCGGTTCATTTAGAAAAAGGACATTTTAATTACAGAGGATGTTTGTGTATCAAGGATCGAACTCGCGGCGTGTGATATAAGTGTGCACACAGTCCACCGCTGGACTGTGTGTCTAACCCGAGATAATATCCAAATTATAATAAACTTATAATCAATCTACTTCGTCTTCTTCGTTACCGAATTACAGTTTACGATTTCTCTATTGTTTCTTGTTTAATTTGATTGACAAACATTCAACAGACTAATATGAAATGGCAGAGACGATTTTTAGAAGTAAACATACCAGAGAAAGATTTATCTCAGAATTCCGGCAAGTCGTCGGCTCTGTTTTTACGGATTTAGACTGAACGAATAAATTAACAGTTTTGATTAGCTAAGTGAGGAATTGAAGTATTAAACAAGAGTTATCAGAAGGTTTGAATGTCTATACCGTTTTACAGCGGAAGATAAGAATTTTCAGAAGTTTTCCGGCGAGAGTGAGTTATCCGATATCGACGTCTGAAATTGATTCCGATTGAAGGATTTGAGTTAGCAATAGCTTAACAATTGATAGACAACGAAAGAATTGAGAGACTTACTGATTTGATGGAAAACGCGGTTTTCCGGCGAAAGTCCGGCGAGTTCAAATAGCTTCTCCTGCGAACTGAAAGTTGTGCAAAATGCAATTGAAGGTTTGCAGAGTGTGTTTGAGTCGCGAGAGGGGTCTATGATTGAAGTAATTCAGACCATGAAAGTTTTCGGTTATTAAAACCGATCCACTCTCGAATTCAAGTCCATTCAAAGCTCAATTGATTGGATATGTCGGTGTAGCGGTTATAATCGGTAAACCGCGAGTAATCAAACGTCTTTGGACGTTTGGTGACCGATTTCGGTTACAGTTGGCGTAACCAGCTTGATTTACGATTGACTATAAAATTTATTTGTTTCCTAGAGTTGACAGAAAACAAACAAGTGGCGGAGTGGTTAGGTGTGTGTGTGATAAGTCTTTGGAGTTCCTTCCGGCTGACCCGGGTTCGAGTCCCGGCAGCCTATTTTTCTTTTTATTTATTTTATTTTTACTTTTTATCAATTATAACTTTTATGTTCTAGTTTGTTAGTTAATTATGCATCATTAAATATTAAAATGGACATTAATACGCAACGAAACATTTATAACTTGATATTCGATTACAAACGGAGTGGGTTTGGAAAACCCGTTTTTGACAAATGTTACAGTATCCCCTACTTTTAGGATTTTGTCCCGAAATTTAAGTAGTAGTAGGAAAAAGATGCGGGTATTTTTCGCGCATTGAGTCTTCACGTTCCCAAGTAAACTCAGGTCCCCGTTTCGACTCCCAGCGTACCCTAACAATTAGAATGCGACTTCGTCGTAGACGTTTTTCTCCGAAGTCCATGATCTCTACTGGTCTTTCAATAAAATGCATAGATTCATCAATCTTAATATCTTCCAGTGGAATATGGAGGTTTTCATCAGCGAGGCACTTCTTCAAGTTTTATACATGGAATGTGGGATGAATCCTGTTGAGTTCTTATGGTAGATCAAGCTTGTATGCTACAGGTCCTACTCTTTCGAGTATCTTGAAAGGTCCTACGTAGCGTGGTGCTAGCTTGCCTTTTTGACCAAAACGAATTACTCCCTTCCACGGTGATACTTTTAAAAGTACATGATCACCAATGTTAAACTCCAAAGGCTTCCGTCGTTTATCTGCATAACTCTTTTGACGACTTTGAGCCGCTAGAAGATTGTTTTGAATTTGATGGATTTTGTCTGTGGTTTCTTAAATCAATTCTGGACCAGTGATTTGAGCTTCCCCAATTTCGTGCCAACATACTGGAGATCGGCACTTACGACCATATAAAGCTTCAAAAGGTGCCATGCCGATACTTGAGTGATAGCTGTTGTTGTACGAAAATTCAACTAATGGTAGATGAGCGTCCCAATTTCCCTTGAAGTCTATGACACATGCTCGAAGCATATCTTCAAGAGTTTGAATGGTGCGTTCAGATTGTCCATCAGTTTGAGGATGATAAGCGGTACTGAGATCTAATCGTGTACCCATAGCGGCTTGTACTGCTTGCCATGTTCGTGAAGTGAAACGACCATCACGATCTGAAATAATGCTTAACGGTACACCATGACGGCTTACGATTTCGCTGATATAAACACGAGCTAGCTTTTCGTTCTTGAAATCTTCGTGGATAGGAATAAAATGAGCTGATTTTGTAAGTCGGTCAATGATTACCCATATAGTGTCATACCCGCCAGAAGTGCGAGGTAACCCGGTAAATTTACATTTACGTTTATTCATATTTGGTTATGCACAATTTTATTCAAATAACCAACATAACTAATCCTTTCAAATATTTAAATAAGATTCACTCGCCAACTTATGTTGACCCAAAAACCCTATATTTACACATGATACAGGTGATCCGGTTGAGAAAAGAAACACGTAGGATGGCCTAGAAGAATAAACAAGTTAATGCTATGGAATGGACATTTAGTTTAGTTTCCCTTTGTAATTGTATGAATTTGTTTAATACTTTTGTTTGTAATGAAAGTGTATTTGAACATGTTATGCTTGTATGTTTATTGTAACTTCTCCTTTAAAAGAAATAATAAATATGAAACCTTATAGTAAATGTCATGAGCTTTGATGAAAACCCAATCATGCCCCTATCACCATTTCCGCTGCGGGTCGGGGTGTGACAGATTAGTATCAGTGCTTTTGACTATAGGGATATAGGATAGGTTATTAGACCCTTAGAGCCTATACTATAGTTGATTAGATTTGAATTGTTTATGTGGTTACATGCAAACTCATGATGTTTATTTGTTTCTTATTTAGTACACACACAAATGCATGCAAACACTTCCCAATCATTTTGTGTGATACTTAATGAGTTATACTTATTGTCAAAACTTAACATGCTTACATATACATTCATCACGCATATTTCAATATTCACATATTCAAATCATCCTCATATTTCCTTTATTCAAGATTTTGTCGCATTTTTCATTTTTCAATCTCATCAAAGTGAGTTCTACGACGGGCATGTAGTAACTGTAAGGGTACAAGTACCGGTAGTCGAAACGTCCTGTCTAGGTTGGCATTCGTATAAATCCAATATAACGGACCAGTTTGCCTACATGGGGACTAACGATGAGAGTACGAAGGACCTATTAGGCCAAAGCATGCCACACCAAACGTCGTTCGAACTAACCCCACTTTGAGGTGTCACCGTGTCCACACCTAGATGCACTCTGAATTTCATACGTTACATTCATATTTCTCGATTTTCTCCGGGTTTTAGTGTACGTTACCAGGCTAACACATGCGAACCATATGAAAGACCCGGTAATCATGGGGGCCCACATGATTACGAAGGTGAAGTATGGCGGCATGCAAGGCCCAATTACGAGCAAAGCCCAAGACATCCTATGGATGTAGTAAATTTATTATTCTTCATTTGTTTTATGAATGTTCATTTCTAAATACGACACATGACACCTAAAACGTCAAACTCATACTCTTGATACGTATTCCTTGTAGATGTCTTCCAGTCTCGCTCGTAGAAAAATGAGATCAGGAAAATCCCGCGAGCGCATGGCTGCCCAAATCGCTCAACAAATGGCTGCCGTAATACCCAACATCGTAGTTCAAGTTCAACAAGCCCTTACCGCTAATCCCGTAAACCCAATTAACCAAGAAGATCAGAACATTGTCAATCCTATATTTACACATGATACAGGTGATCCGGTTGAGAAAAGAAACACGTAGGATGGCCTAGAAGAATTAACAAGTTAATGCTATGGAATGGACATTTAGTTTAGTTTCCCTTTGTAATTGTATGAATTTGTTTAATACTTTTGTTTGTAATGAAAGTGTATTTGAACATGTTATGCTTGTATGTTTATTGTAACTTCTCCTTTAAAAGAAATAATAAATATGAAACTTCATAGTAAATGTCACGAGCTTTGATGAAAACCCAATCATGCCCCTATCACCATTTCCGCTGCGGGTCGGAAGTGACAGATTGGTATCAGTGCTTTTGACTATAGGGATATAGGATAGGTTATTAGACCCTTAGAGCCTATACTATAGTTGATTAGATTTGAATTGTTTATGTGGTTACATGCAAACTCATGATGTTTATTTGTTTCATATTTAGTACACACACAAATGCATGCAAACACTTCCCAATCATTTTGTGTGATACTTAATGAGTTATACTTATTGTCAAAACTTAACATGCTTACATATACATTCATCACGCATATTTCAATATTCACATATTCAAATCATCCTCATATTTCCTTTATTCAAGATTTTGTCGCATTTTTCATTTTTCAATCTCATCAAAGTGAGTTCTACGACGGGCATGTAGTAACTGTAAGGGTACAAGTACCGGTAGTCGAAACGTCCTGTCTAGGTTGGCATTCGTATAAATCCAATATAACGGACCAGTTTGCCTACCTGGGGACTAACGATGAGAGTACGAAGGACCTATTAGGCCAAAGCATGCCACACCAAACGTCGTTCGAACTAACCCCACTTTGAGGTGTCACCGTGTCCACACCTAGATGCACTCTGAATTTCATACGTTACATTCATATTTCTCGATTTTCTCCGGGTTTTAGTGTACGTTACCAGGCTAACACATGCGAACCATATGAAAGACCCGGTAATCATGGGGGCCCACATGATTACGAAGGTGAAGTATGGCGGCATGCAAGGCCCAATTACGAGCAAAGCCCAAGACATCCTATGGATGTAGTAAATTTATTATTCTTCATTTGTTTTATGAATGTTCATTTCTAAATACGACACATGACACCTAAAACGTCAAACTCATACTCTTGATACGTATTCCTTGTAGATGTCTTCCAGTCTCGCTCGTAGAAAAATGAGATTAGGAAAATCCCGCGAGCGCAGGCTGCTCAAATCGCTCAACAAATGGCTGCCGTAATACCCAACATCGTAGTTCAAGTTCAACAAGCCCTTACCGCTAATCCCGTAAACCCAATTAACCAAGAAGATCAGAACATTGTCAATCCTATATTTACACATGATACAGGTGATCCGGTTGAGAAAAGAAACACGTAGGATGGCCTAGAAGAATTAACAAGTTAATGCTATGGAATGGACATTTAGTTTAGTTTCCCTTTGTAATTGTATGAATTTGTTTAATACTTTTGTTTGTAATGAAAGTGTATTTGAACATGTTATGCTTGTATGTTTATTGTAACTTCTCCTTTAAAAGAAATAATAAATATGAAACTTCATAGTAAATGTCACGAGCTTTGATGAAAACCCAATCATGCCCCTATCACCATTTCCGCTGCGGGTCGGGGTGTGACAGTTTTGGTGTTCTTGTTCCTTGGTCGTATGACTAACACACACAAAATGTGTGTTTTAATTTATATTTTATTTAAAAAAAAAATAGTTCTCCTATTGACTATTTTAGTCCTCTATTTTTGTTCATTAACAAAAGGATCAAAATTTGTAATTTTGGTCAGTTACTACTCACCACCATTAGGCTAATATTCCTATTTATATATATATAATACATGTATATATATCTATACATATTATTTTTAGGTGTTATAGTTTGCTTTAAAATAGCAGTTTAATTGCATATTTTACTTTTTATTATTTGGTTACACCAGATACTTTTATTGTAAATACATATTTTTTTATAATTTTATAATGTACCATAAGGGCGGAGGTACATAGTATACAAGTAGAGGTAGCCCGTGATACTCTCAATATCGTCTCCATAGTGTAAAAAATACCCTCAACTTCTTTTACGTAGTGTAATTTTTTTTAGTTTTATACAAAGGATAGAAAAAATGTAAAATTAAGGATTCCTCTGAATTTTTTTTTCCTCTATTCATGTCAGCAGAAAATATGTCATAAAACATTCAATAAGCTGTTTGTAACAAAAAAGATAATAAATGAATTGAAGTTATCAAACATGAAACATCATAACAGTCTAACTTTCAAAAAAATTGTAAGCTGGAAAACGATGCATGCATGAGCTGTTTGTTGCATGTGTAGATATAGCTATGGTCCCAATTATAATACATGAATATATATCGTCTGTTAATCATTACCAATGCAGTACACATCTTCCGAATATATTAGTTTTGTTCTAACCTTTATTCTTGATTCTATATCTATTTACTTTTAATAAGTATATTATTTAGGTATATTCACTATAATATGTTAATTTATATAGTTAACTCTCATTTTAAGGGTCTAAGATGCATGATTCAAAATATGTAGGGACCTTTATATAATTTGACCTAATTTATATAACATGTGGGCCTAAATATGAGTAAGATGTGAGTCGGTGAGTGGAGTCTTTTTTTCATCAAATACAACATAGATACATCTCTTATATGTGTCACTTGGTAGTTTTTAATAATTTGTGGGGTCTTTTAACCAACCTACGTTCACATAAAAATATGCACACTATTGATATATGTAAAGATTATTTTTATAATTCAAATGTGTGTTTTGGAGGATTTTTAATATATATATATATGTATGTATGTATGTATGTATATATAAATATGTATGTATGTATATATATATATATTGTGGCTCGAAAAGAGGATTATAGATCTAAAATATCCATTAAATGGTTTCGGTTACCCAATTTAACTATTCGATCTAAACTAAATTTATTTTTTGTTAATGCAATATGATGATGTTTTTTAATATTTTCGTTAACCGTAACATTTAGTTTTTTGACAAACAACATCACCTTACGTTTAAAAACCACCAATGACTTAGCATATAGTTAGACCTATCATTAAAATATAACTAATAGGTAACATTTTAAATGTAAAAAACAAAACTAATATCTCCCTCTTCGTTTTATATTTTCACACTTTTTTATGGTCAATTTGGGTGCTTGAAAATTGCCGAATGATTAGCAAATCTTGGGCCAACACTTAGGTGCACGGCTAAAAGTTGGTGGGCTCTAAAATCCAACCCAAGCTCACCAAACCTACACACTGATTAATAGTTTAATATATGTCTAGGGGTGTTTTTTTGGGTAATAAATCAAATATATGTTTTGGACGATGTTAAATGGTGTTGTAGATCAAACTAAAATATCCATAAAACTGTTTCGGTCACATATATTTAACTATTAGATCTAGTTTTCTTTTTTTTTGTAACATGATCTCTTTAGGTTAATGAATCGTTTAACATCTAGCTTTACGGTTAACAACTAACTATTACCGACGATCTAAAATCACCAATGATTTAGCATATAGCTAATATTATGTTCAAACTCAAACTAAGAACTAACAATTTAAATGTTATTTTCCCTTGTCATACGAAGAAAAAATTAATATTTTCGTCTCAGTTTCATATTATCGCACTTTGTCGTTGACTTTTGTAGAGAAACATAACATATCACCTCTCATAACAGTTTCTTCACGAGCAGCTCAGAAATTAATTTTTGATTTTTCAAGTGGAACTTACCGGGAGGTACGAAAAGTTGCAGAGGTATATAGTTAACTTTTAAATGTATAAGATGCATGATCTAAAATGTGTAAGGACCTATGATAAATATGAACTTTGTTATGGTTTATGATAAATAGACCAAGTGTATAGGATTAATATACCAATTTAGTCAAATTAAACTCAGCTGTCTTTTTCTCTCTCCACCGTATCACTCTTTCTCTCTCCTGGCCGTCCTTTTCCTCTCCCTCTAAACAATATTTATAAATTGAACCCTTTTCCATTTCAACCTCCAAACATGTTTTACATATATATATATGTCTGACAGAAATATATAAGATTACCCACATGCAGTAATTTGTTTATGCATTTATTAGATAATAATAAAACAAAATTTTAATTTTAATCTCTTAGATTGATTTTGTTTGTAAAACATTTGTTTAATTTTATATTAATTAATTATGTTTAATTTTTTCACAGGAAAAATCAAATGAAAAGGGTTTGTCAAGTGTCTGCTGAAGGATTATCCTCTGATGTGTGCTCATGGAGAAAATATGGTCAAAAACCCATTAAAGGTTCTCCATATCCAAGGTTTGTAATTTCTCATTTTTGTTTATTTAGAGCAAAGGGATGTGAATAATTTATTCTCTTTTTTTCTTCTTTTTTTAACTTAGAAATGCAGATATACAATTTAAGTTTTTCTACATTTATTTTTTAATAAAAAAACACAGGTTATAAAAATTAAAAAAACTTTGTTTCAGCATTTTTGAAAAGAAAATAAAAAAACACAGGTTATAAAAATTAAAAAACACAGGCTCTATTGGCATAATGATGATGATGGGATTGAGCTTTAGCTTTTGTTTCAGCTTTTGCAAGAAAGAGAGAGAAAATGTTTGAATTGGGTGTTGTCAAATTAAAAATTAAAAAAACTTTGACTTTGGATTTATTTAATAATACCCTTTTTTATTTAACAGATGAGATAAATACATGTAAAGATGTTAGTAGGGTCTTTTCTTCACAAAACACAATATAGATAGGACTCTGAATGTGTCAGATATATAATTATTTTCAAGTAATTTCATGCTCTCTTAAACCAACCCACGTTCACAAAAACATCCACCAAATAATTATTTATATCCAGATTATTTTTATTATACATCAAGTATATTTTGGATGATTATATATTATATTAATATTTTGGTTACTAAAAGTGCTTTGTAGAACCAACTAAATTATCCATGAAATTTCCCGGTTATACATATTTAACCAATTGATTAAAACATTTCCAATGTTTTTTTAAGTTGATAGAAAGAACTACTAATCGTAATTTTATAACAAACAAATAATTATCATCTAACACTATAAAACCGTCAATGATTTAGTATATAGTTAGTTTTATGTCTATAATTAAACTAAGAATTAAAATTTTAAATGCTAATTTTTACTATATGAAAATGTTAACATTTTCTGCTCCTTCTGACACTTTTGTCGTTTGCTTTTGAAGAGAAACGTGATGCAACTCTTACCTATCATATTCTCTTTATACTCGAGAAGCTTACAAATTTATTTTTGGCTGTGTCACGAGATATGAAAAGTATGGAGATATACAGTACAGTTAACATTCGTTTCTTAAGGATCTAAGATGCATGATTAAAAATATGTAGGGACCTACACTAATATTGGACCTTTTTTATATAACATGTGAGCTAAATATGAGAAAGAATGTGAGTGAGATTTTTTTTCACGAAACACAACATAGATGTCTCTGAATTTGTGTCAGTTAACTCAGTTTTATTATTCTTTCCAAGTAATTCGTGATCTCTTTAACCAACCCACGTTCCACGTTCACCAAAATGTCTCTATTAATTTTATAATTTCAATATTTGTTTTGGAGGAATTTATGTTATATGTCTTTTGGCTCCAAATCAGGATTGTAGGACTAACTAAAAGATCCATTAAATTATTAATAACTATTTCATCAATTTATTTTTTGTAATATAAAGATGTTTTATTTAACAAAGCCGTTAACCAACCCAACGGTTTTAAATCCGTCAATGAGTAGGCATATAGCGTTTAGTTAGCTTTATCTTTAAAATCTAAAAAATAACTAACAATTTAAATGTCATTATCTCTTACCATTAAATTAAAACTAGTATGTCCCCTTTCATTTCATAATTTGCAATATAAAGATTTGTCAAACACGTATGAAAAAAAAACCAGGTAACGAGTTGAAGTGGTTTTTTTCTAAAAATTTTCTTTAACGTTCGTTGATAGTTAGTTCTTGAACTTACATTTAGTAAAATATACAATAGGCTTAAAAATAAACATATTTATTTAAATATACGTGTCAAATTACCTATTCAAATTTATTTATAGTTTCTAGAATGTTATTTTTGAACAAGTCTTTACAATGTAAATTTTGAACTTTTTTTTACAACGTTGGTGATGAGTTTGAGGCAATCAATGTTTACAAGTTCTGCTCAATTGCTGATACTGCTATACATCTCACACACATGTCGTATTTTCTTACATTAGTATACAAGATGCTTTTAATAATGTAACTTTATATCTTTGTCTCTTCAAACATTAAAGTAGTTTGAATATATCAAGTAAATACATACTAAAAAGACTTCTTTTTTACTTTCTAACCGGTTACACACTTACACCAATAAACATTTGATCATTTTTCAAGTAAATATTTTCATATAAATTCTTAAATTTTTTCTTCCTAGGATACAAATTCAATCTGGTTCAAGAGGACTACTTCGGTTTTCTCTCACGTAGAGTTCCTACAATTAATCAGCATTTCGATCTCTTTAAAAAGGGGTAACTTCAACCGTGTTGATTATCTTCCATCCTAACTTCAACTTGCTTCACTTGTTTAGTTTATGGGAATATTACGTGACTCTGGAATATTTACTCCAATTTTTTTTGCGCAATAACTTTTAGCACAAACTATTCAGCTTAACCTCCAAGATTATACTCTATTGACATAACATCTATCATGTGATTATAATCTATGTACACAGCATCTATCCTATTTGTATTGACACATAACAATCATGCTAGCCATTGTTAGTTATATGATTTAGCTATTGCAGTAGGTTGTGATTTTTTCTTTGTATTTTCATGTATAATTATATACATTTATCCATCATGATGTATCTTTTAATTCTATGTTTATATTATATTTTCATTTATATATCTTTCTAAAGTTTTTACTTTCTCTAAATTCTAATTCTTAATTGTGTGTGTGTTTTTTATTTTTTATAATTTGAACATTGTTAATTAAAGACAAATACAAGCCATAAAGAGTTTACGAGTTTTACATTTTTGTTGCCCGTTAGGATATGAACCAATACAAGAATTTAAATATTTAATAGGATGTTTAAAGGGAAAATTTCGTTAGAACTTATTCGATATTATCTATGCATGCAGCTTGTTAAACTTATGACACCATACTTTCATAATTCGATGAGCATATTTAAAATATTCGGTCCTCTATATATACAACGCATATTATCAAGTTTCATCAGGATACATAGGTTATCTGATAATTAAAAAAAATCGTATTTGAAAGGATAAAAAGTCTATTGATCGTGCCCTTAGACCTTAGTACATATTTTATCATATATTTGATAAAATAATTTAACATTAAAATTTTAATTAAAAACCTTTGATTTTGTATATCTTTCTAGTTTTGTTATCCATGTGTATAAATAACACTTCTGTAAGGTGTAAAGGCTTTTCATGTAGCCACAATCCAATCAAGTTTTTTTTCCTCTATTTTCTTTTTTACTGTCATTTACACCTTCTAGTTTTATAAAAACTTTATAAAATATTAGTTTAACCCCCTTGAATTTTATGTATAATTTCGATGTACGTGGGTTAAATATAATACAATACGTTTTCATACTTATTTTTATGTATGTTTTCGTTTGATCTACATTTTGTCAATATGTTTTCATACTTATGTTTATGAATGTTTTAAGTTGGTTCACGTTTTGTCGTATATAATACGTTTTCACTAAGCGGTATAAATTCGAGTTACTTTATGCATCAACGCCGCCAAACGCGATACCATTTGTTAACATAAAAAACACTATTTTTTGCGTGCTTTTCTTTAAGTACGTTTCGGTACTATAGATTCAAGTTAATTTAATGATCTACGGGTTGTCATAAATTTTGTTCGAAAACGAGTCGGGTCAAATATAATAGCTTTTCACTAGACGGTATATAAGTTCAAGTTACTTTACGTTTCGACGCCGCCTCAACGCGCGGTAGCATTCTTTAACTTAAAAAGTATTCTATTTTCTTCCGTCCTTTTTCAAGTATATTTCGCTATAAATCTAAGTTGGTTTACGTTTTGACATATTTTTTCCTCTGCAAAATGAGTTAGGTCAAATATAAACGTTTTCGTGCTAATTTTATGTATGTTTTCAGTTGGTTTATGTTTTTACATAAGTTTTGTTCGGAAACGAATCGGGTCAAATATTTAACGGTACAAATTCGAGTTACTTTCAGTTTCGTCATCGTCGCGTCGCCATGCGCGACGGATCAAAATACTAATTATAAATAAAAAAACAAAAATGATACAGAAAGAGAAGCTTCGTATATATAAGTAAAAGAAAATATTTCTATCATAAGTTTCAACCTTAATTAGTTTAGATTTTTTAACGGCAACGAAATTAAAGTCCGGCTACCTAGGGTAACCCAACAATAAAAGGCGACTCTATACGCTCGCGATCATAGACAATACTTATGGTCACAGCTGAGTGGCCCAAGCCCATCATCTCCAGTTTCGAGGAAAACTCGTTCCCGAAAACCCACTGTTGTAAAACTCTGTTGGATGAGGTTCGAACTGGAGACCTATGGCTTCAAATCCAAATTTTCATTTCCTCTCGGTAGAAATTGAGCTATAGCTAATTGAAATTAATTAGTTTAGACGGTAAGGTTAAATTATGGTTAATATATTTTGCTACTCATTAAAGTTTTGTGTTTTGGTTAATAAAAGTGCTCTCTTGCCTTAAAAAAAGTGATACACATTACTAGTAGTCACGGAGGTGGCGAAACAGCGACCGAAATCGGCAAAAACAAGACAAGTAAAAGTGAGTATAGGATTATTCCAAACACCAAATTCTTAAAATCTCTTTTGCTGATTGTCGTACTAGAACATCACCTATTAATTTACTATGTTATGTTTGTATAAAAATGTAGGTTCTAGTAACGTCGAGTCTTGAGAAGTTGGTCCAGTGGTTAAAAGATCGCCTTTTTAGTGGAGACGTATGTTCGATTCTCGTTTAGGTCATTTTCGAAGGACATCTTGGTGAAGGACGAATTGGAGCTTTAATCACGGGTTCGAACCTGACGGGGGCGAGAGTTTACGGATTCCATCCGGTTTCCATGCATCAGAGGGGCATGGTCTCATGGCGATTGATGAGTCGACATTGGGCATAGCCCCAAGTACGGTGAATTTACACGTGAGATTTTTTAACGTTAAAAAAATAACGTGATATGAGATTTCATAGTTGCAACGTGATTTGATAGTTGTGTGTATGTTTATATCGTATTTAAATTCTTAGTTATATAAATGGATGTTATAAGAGAGTGGTGACCAACGAACATGTATCACTTTTTTATTTGTGTATCTGAAAACAAAACATTTGTTATTACGGATGATGGTAATGTGTGACACCAAACTTCCGTCATATGAACATAGTTTCACCTTTTATATAGTTCATACTGATATGGTTTGATATCTCTTTTTTATTATCAAGTTTTATTCATATGAACATAGTTTCGCTTTTTATATAGTTCATACTGATATGGTTTGATATCTCTTTTTTATTATCAAGTTTTATTCATATGAACATAGTTTCGTCTTTTATACAGTTCATACTAATATGGTTTGATATCTCTTTTTATTATCAAGTTTTATTCATATGAACATAGTTTCGCCTTTTATATAGTTTATACTGATATGGTTTAATATCTCTTTTTATTATCAAGTTTTATTCAATAACAACCGAGCTTCTCAAGTATTTTGTTTAAGTTATTCAATTATTCCCTTCAAAATCAATAGACTTTCAATAGGTGTTCTAGTCTTGTAACTTTTTTTTAATAAAGGTTAGATTTTTACTTTCATTAGGTGTTTTAGTCTTGTATTTTTTTAATACACGTTAGATTTTTTTAATTATAGTGATCTAAATGGAATACAATATGTATATGAATCTTGGTTACTATTTAATTAATAATTATATTTCTTATTTTGTTTTTTGAGCTATTATGAAACTTATTATTATTATTATTAATTTACTATATTTCATCATCATGATTAAATTTAAATTGAAAGAAAGTAATTTACATGAATGATTATTGTGGTTTGAAACAAATTACAAATTTGGCTTATAAACTTTAAAGTTTACAGGTTACTTTCGTTCACGTGGACATTGTTTGCTTTAAAAATAGCCGTTTAATGGACTATTTTACTTTTTATTATTTGGTTACCCCGGATACTTTTATTGTAAATACATTTTTTTTATAATTTTGTTAAGTACATAAGGGGCGGAGGTACATAGTATACAAGTAGAGGTAGTCCGTGATACCTCTCAACATTGTCTCAATAGTATAAAAATACCCCTCAACTCCTTTTACGTAGTGTAATTTTTTTTTGTTTTATACAAAAGATAAAATAAAAATTAGGATAGCTCTTAATTTTTGAACTCTATTCATGTCAGCAGAAAATATGTCATAAACATCAATAAGCTATTGTAACAAAACAGAAATAAATGAATTGAAGTCATCAAACATGAAACATAATAACAGTCTTTAACTTTCAAAAAAATTTATAAAGCTTGGAAAATGATGCATGCATGAGCTGTTTGTTGCATGTATAGATATAGCTATGGTCCCGATTATAATACATGAATATATATCGTCTGTATAATGATTACCAATGCAGTATTCATCTTTTGAATATATCAGTTTTGTTCTTACCTTTATTCTTGATTCTATATCTATTTACTTTTTATAAATATATTATTTAGGTATATTCACTATAATATGTTAATTTAAGTAATATTTTAAATAAAACAAGTCGAATGTATAAAGTTAGCTTAAAGGAAATGAGGTCGAACGTTTTACTTGAAGATATTAAATGATAACTGTAACATTAAAAAAAAGTGAGAACATGAAGATATATTTGGAAAATAAAAATAACACACACATACACAGATACACACATGCATACATACATACATAGACGTGACTTTTTGTTATAAATAGTTATAAACGTATAATAATATGAGAAATGACCACTTCTATAAATATACCCAATTTTATAAATAATTTTTCTTGTTTTCAACTATATTGAAATAAAAGGTAAACGTACAACAAGATGTATCGCTACCTCTTTTTGGATAGCAATATCTGCAATTAATAATTTGATCTAAATATAAAAATTTGAAACAGTTAGTTACTAAGTTGACACACCCCATTCTTATGTGTAACTACATGATTTTTTTGAAACAAATTTATGTCTCATCTTTTCAATTATATACTTATTAATAATAATAATAATAATAATAGTAATAATAATAATAATAATAATAATAATAATAATAATAATAATAATAATAATAATAATAATAATAATAATTACTAATTACATTGCTACATGATCATGAGACGTGGCATGAGAAGTTGATCAACTGAAAATCCACTTTGTTACACAAACGACGAGACATGCAAACTTACAGAGAAATTGCAAGGCTATTTTTAAATCCATGTATTCTTCAGTCATTTTCATCATCACTCCTGTATAATATATTGTTTTAATGTTTAATTTAATTACAGCCTGTTATAACCTAAATGAACATGGTGAAAACAAAATGTAACAGCTGTTACCATTCAAAATCATATATAAAACTTTGTTTGTTTATTGGTCAAGTGATCAGCAACAACTTCTGGTCTTTAGATGGATTTGAAATGATATTTATTTCATATTGGATATTTTATATAAATAAATGAACGAAACAAGACGGGTATAATACATAAATAGATACAAAATAAGTTAATGTACGTAACACTGTATAGTTTGTTCTGCCATGATAACTAAAAAGTTATTTTTAATATACAACTAGTATCTATGACTCGCACTTTGTATCTAGACCGTTAAGCCGAACAAAAAGTAAACGTAAAAATGATGAATCGTACGTTACGGCGTGTTAACTTGCAAAAACTAGACCGAAAAAGTAAGCATATAAAATAATAACTAACTCGGCTTAGGGCCCAAGAGTTTCGAGGGAGCCATTAAACTATTAAAAATAGACGCAAAAACATTGAACAACGTTGCAGCGTGTTAACTCACAATATAATCGAATAGTAAAACGACAAATTTGTAAAAGATGTAACATACATGGGACCAAAGTTGGAAGTGAAAAAGTGTTGGCGTTAAAAACAGATAATGTTTGTGACAAATATGTAAACGATGAAAGCTGTAAAGTTAAAAGTGCAAAAGATAACTATAGAGGTTATGTAAAAGATGAAAATTTGTGGGTTAAAAATCTAAAAGTTAAAAAGTAAAAAGACTAAGTGTTTTTGAAAGGAGAGATTTTTTTTTAAATTAATATAGAGTAAATATGTTATCATAATCAAAAGAGTAAATATGTTCTCATAATCAAATGGATATGCTAAACTAGGAACTTTTTTATTAGGTGATATCCTTCTTTTGCATGCATTACAAGATGGTAAAGTATAGATGCAAAATAAGTTAATGTACGTTGTTTGTTCCGCTATAAGATAGCTATGGTAGTAGGGCTGTTTATGAGTTGAGTCGAACTAAGCGAACCTTTGCTCGTGTTTGGCTCGTTTAACATTGAACCGAGCGGAGCGGCTCATTTACCGATCCTCAAATCAAGCATGTATTTTCTGAACAATCAATATTCCGAGCAAGCACTGAGCGAAGTTTAAGCGATCTGGACAAGCGTGTCGCTCGATTTAAATTTGCTGAGAGAGATACTGACAATGTTGGGTCTCAAGTTTTTTTGTTTTTAAAAGCAGACACATTTCATGGCATGATATTTTTCTTATAAATAACAATGTTGTGGCCGAAGAGGCGATCATCATATTGCACGAACAATGACGTTGAGAGCAGAAGACTATCGACTTAGGGTAATAAACATTGAGGCAATGAGCAGACTGTCGTTTATAAGTTTAGGGTTTAACTTTTGGATTTGATATTAATTTTTTTATTGGCCTGATTGGGCTATTACGTATAGATATAGTTGTAAATTTTTATATAATAAACCAAAATCTAATAGAGTGATATACATAAAACTATAAATTTATTTTATATTTAAGTATATGTGTATGTGTGTATACAAATATATAGGTGTGTGTATCTATATGTATATATATACTAATTAAAAAACAAACCAAACCGAGCAGAGTGGCTCGTTTACAACCGAGCGTCAAACGATCATTTTTCGAGCAATTTCCGCACGAGCGTCGAGCTAGCGACGAGCGATTTGAACGGCCCTATTTGGTAGGGTAGTAGAGACACGTGTCTCTTGGGTGAAGATCATGATTCAAATCCTGGTATTGGTAAATTAAATTTATTTGGTATAATTTTCGAGTAAAGCTATTGTAATATTTGCCGATAATAAAAAAATTAAAACGTTATTTTTAAATATAATATGTTCTCATAAGGAATGGATATGTTATTAGGATTTTTTTTATTTGGTTATATCCTTCTTTTGCATGCATTACAAGATGGTAAAGTTTTGGTCATGTTGCATAGGTGGGGGCGGCCCAAGCGAGGGGTTAGAAGGGCGGCACTCTTTTAAAATTAATGTATTTTATAAGCTAAAACTTCGATTGCATTTTTCGAAATTTTAGTTGAACCTTTCGTTTGCACTCATTACAAGGGGGTCATCGCCATCACAATGTTGATAGATCCTCATTGCCAACGACGACCTCTTGAGAGATCGCCATTACAATAGCGGCTTCTTGTGATACCATTGTCAATTGCAACAACTCACATTGTGAAAAATGTCAAGATTCTACCTTTTGTGATACATGCAATATTCTGATACACTATTTTAAAAAAAAATTAGTGATGATTGTTTATATATAATATTATATATATTAAAAAAAGGAGGCCCCAAAATGTTACATAAAGATTGCTCAATGGTAGTAGCTGTAGACCGCAAGCACAGAAACACCCATGCAACTCATGCAGATTGCAGATCTTTGATATGCGAGTCGATGGGCACATGCTTCAAGGATTCTCCTGCGACTGCCGATGGAACTGCCACTCCTTCGTCATCTTTTTCATGAATTCACTCCACTTGCCCTCTTTCCATTTTAGGAAACTTTTACTTGCTTTTCAAAAAAATAGGGTTTCTTCATAACTCGTTTTTTTATTAAAACATTTGAAAATGAAGTATTACTTTACACAAATATATATGTAAGTTTTAAAATTGTATACAAGTTTTATCATTCGAAAAGTAAATTATGTTATATACTATAAAGGACAGAGTGAACCGTAAAGTTATGTTATACACCGGGTGAAAACGAGCTGAGCTACTGGAGCTCGGTTTAAAAAGAAAACTCGAATAAGCCGAGCTTAAACGAGTTCGAACCCTAACCTAAAATCCAGCTCATTTAGTAAACGAGCCCGAGCCCAAGCTTTGTCTGTTAAGCTCGAGTCGGACCGCAAGCCTAAACGATCCTACTGTTTATATATACTTTTATTAATATATTAAATATATGTTTAATAATTAATAGTTACTATTTATTAAACGAGTTATTAAGAAACCTTATTTTTTTTCAAGAAACGATCAGAGTGAAGAGCCGGAGCAGGTGATGTTTTGGTTTGATATGAAGAAACGATCATAGTGAAGAGTAGAGTGAAGGATATTATATAAATGAAGCTGTTAACCCCCATTGTTGGTGAATTGAAGGCGTAAGTTGTGAAAGTACTGGTACTGTTTTGACAATTTTTAAATTAATGACTATAATGGTTGTTTTCAACAAACCACAAGGACGAAAAACGTAATTATTCTTTATTTATTTATATTTTAGTTTTAATAACACATACATTATGGTCATTTCAAATAAACTAACATAATAATTGGATGAGATTAGTGAGGATGGGCTGTAATTGTTACAAAAGTGAAAGTACATGTAACTTTTTCGCAATTTTTAAACTAATGAAATGTAATAATTGTTTTCATCAAATTATAGAGACAAATAAACATAATTATTTACCTAATATTTATAATATTGGTAATACAAATTATATAAAGTGTCAAGTATATTCAAACTAAGAAGTATATGGCGATATTGACAATGATAGGAGTTCCAAAGCACAATTCATGTGGAATTTTTGATGCTTATGGAAAGCGTCATGTGATATGTATCCACACCATCAACCTTGGTCCTCTCTCTCCTTGACCACTTCTTCCACTGCGTTAAAAGGCAGCCAGGTAGAACCACGACGCCTCAGGCCACACCCCTTGATTTGGTTGAAATTAATTTTTTTCTAAAGTAATTAGGTTGAAGATTTATAATTTATATTGAACCTTGATAACAAGATGAGTTTTTAAAATTCTTTCGGCCTATCTAATTTTAGTTATTTATTTCCTTTTTGTATAATAAAAAGATGTAATACAACATCGAAGTGGTAACTCACAAACTCCCTTTTAGGTTAACATACTGTCTATTTAACTCCTTGTCTAATTTAAGCAAACTCAAATTGACCTTTTGTTTAATATGGTGTGAGCTCAATAGACCCATATACACTTTATAATTGCCAAGATACCTATTTTTTAATAACGGGTCATAATTGCTACCTATAATTTTACCAATCATAAATAACTTTTTTTTATATTTTATTATAACTGGATAAATCAATTGAACACACATTTTTTACTTGTAACATTTTGGTTATACTAATTGATTAAGTAATAAGAAGTTTTTAGTTATATTAGTTAGTAAGTTATATGGAGTTGTTAGTTATATTTGATAATTTTCGTTATGTTGGGGTATAGTAAACCTTACTTAACTAAAAAATATACCTTATCATTTAAATATATATTTTTTGGGTTTACTTAAATATTATTTATAGCATGGAAGTCCATATATAATTACTAGATTGTCAATCCCGTGTGTTACATGGATTGAATAAAAAGAAAATATCTTACACAAATAAAGATGATAAATACAATAAAAATTGCTTAAGACCACCCATAATCAGAAAATGTCAATTTCTTTGAAATTTTGAAATTTGAAGAAAATAAAAAATAAATCCATATTATAAATTAGCAACATTTTGGTGCATAAATTTACTCTATGCTTAGAGAGGTTTAAAAACAATGATATAACACTTTTAAATCAAAACCATTTTGGTTTTTTACTTTTAACATGAAAGTTTTCTATCTTTTCCAATTTAGCCTCATAACTTTTTTACTTTCAACTTTGGTACCCTATACTTTTCATATTTCGCAAAATTTTCGTTTTAACGTTTTGTTCTAAATTTTATGAATTAACACAACACAACGTTCATGTGTGATTCAACGCTTTTATATTTTTTTACGCTTCGTTCTAAATTTTGCGAATTAACATGACACAATGTGCATATGTGGTTTGTAACACCCCAAAAACGGATTTGGTAATCAAACCACGCAAATATTAAAGAGCGGGTAAAAGACCACTAGTGGTAAAAGTGAAGCCGTAAACAAAATAACTAGGAACAAATTAACCTAGTTAGTAATATGGAAATAGCAATAAACAATGAGTTGGAGCTCTTAATAAATAAGATGACAAATATGATGGATCAAAAGAGGAAATGTTGAAAAGTTGAATATATATAAATAAAACTTAAATAAAACACCACAAACACAAAAGGTGTGTGTGTGTAGCGACCAGGAGCAAAACAAAGGCGGTGAACCCTTGTTTTGCTTAAATCATCGAATTGAAGGGTGGATTGAGCTTGGAATTGATGCATGAACGCATGTAAACGATCACCTAATCGAAGGGATCATAAGGTATGTCTTAAAACCTATATTGGTGAAAGTTGCGATTTGAGACAAGTAGATTACTTGCAATTAGATAGTTGGATTATGATCCAAAGATGATATTAAGTGTTGGTGTATGATTGATTTCGTTAAACTTAAAGAAATTATGCACAATTTGATATAAGATTACTTGTTAGTGATTAACAAGTAGATTATAAAGTGGGTTTTAATAATATGATGAAGTTGATGATATATCTATATTTAGAATCATCATGCATGATAATAGTAGGAAGATACTTGAAAAAATTATGAGTCTGAGTACATATTCATACTTGCTATGGAATGATTTTGTATAAAATGACGAAATAGATGTTAAGTTAATGTTAATAAAGGTATAAGATCATGTTGTCTACTAGTTAGTGTGTAAAATTTGGTAACATTAGGTATTCGGATGAATGTCTAATAATATGAGGAAATGGGTTGCTACATAAAGATGAAAACCTAGCTAATGGATAAATTAGCATTGTTAATCAAAAGCTAAGTTAACTTAATGTTAACAATCGCTTGAATTTGTTTAAGTGAAAGAAATGACATTAACTTGGTTTGGTAAATGTAGCTATAATGGTGGCCTAAGAATAGCGCTTACCGGGTAATTAACGAAATGCCTAAAGAAGTTGTTAAACTTATTCATGAGTTTGCATGTGTAAATGGGCAGTTGACTTTTTAAAAGTCAAACTGACCTGTAATAAGATCGAATGATAAATTTGATGTAAAATCCGTAAGGTGGAATAGTCATGTTAAATGATGACTAGCCTAACCATCTTGCGAATGATAAAAGGTAGTTTGACACTTGACAAGCTAGGAGGAAGCTTGGAGAGAAGCGGGTCAAACGGATCGAATACACGTGGAAAAATACATAATCGGATTTCAAGGTAAGTAAAGCTTACATCTTTAAAATAGCAGATTTACTTATGTAGTTCAATAAGCGTTTTGGGTATTCGAAACGAGATTTCGAAATATAAAGTTCCAAAACAGATAGATACGAGTTGGAACAAGTGAAAAAAGTATTAAACCATATTTGATGATTGAAAGGGGTAAATTGGTAATATAGTCATGTAATGACAAATAAACAAGAAATTTTGAAAAAAAACACTTTATGCGTAAACCGTAATGGGTCGAACAAATTAAGAAACGACCCTAAGTAATATAATTATAAGGTATAAACCGAAATGGATTAAAGGGTGAGATGGTAAATTAATACCATCTCGTAATGATAGATGGTCATTTAGACCAAACGAGTCAAATGGTGATATTATCACCATTTGACAATAATGACTAATGGTCGTTTGTTGAGTTTTTGCTTTCATAGGAAGAATAGGGTATGACTCGCATCACTATCATATAGCAAATAATAGAGCAAGATATTAAAATGAATCACTATTATGAGCCGAGTCAGGTACGTGTAATGGGTCAAACTCTCAAAGAGGACTTATGGTCCATTGAGGGTTAAATGAGTTTTGAATGAACAATAGATTACCTAAGGTAAGGTAAATCTAGTAATCTAATTCGTAGACATTATGTTCTTAAGAACATAATGATTTTAAATAGATTATGTTAAATGTTCATTTTTGGTCAAAACATGATATTGTAAGTTCTTCGTCGTAAAAGAAGGTTCTAAGTTGACCAAAATACCATCGAGTGATGAAATAAGTAAAAGACTCTAATATTAGTTTAAAAATGAGTTTTATAATATAATAGACCCTTTCGGTAACGTAAAAGCGAAAAACATAAGCCTTTTTGGTTTAATGCCTTTTAAATGGTTTTTTCCGTAAACGGTCGAACCAAAAGGGCAGAAATTGAACAAAATGAATTTACGATAATAAATTCACCACAAATAAAGTCTTGGTGGGAAATAGATAGATATCTTAGTATGGAAATAATAAGATAGATAAGGTTTGGTTGAAATAAGCGTTGGATTACGCTAAAGCAACCAAACGAGTCAAAATAACAAATAAATAAAGGTCTAGTTGAATAAGGCAATGTATTTTGCTAAGACAACTACACGGGTAATAATGGAGTGTCAATGCATACCGAATTGGACGCATAAATGTATAGTTTGGTCCAAAAGGGGTTAAAGGGCAAAATGGGTAAAATTGAAAAATATGAGTATAAACCGAAAATAAATGCATAATTCATATGAAATAAGTATCCGGGTCAAGGATTTCAGGTTAAATATGTAAGAAAACAATTTACGAACAGTTAGAAACAAGTTTCGAGTAAAACAGATTAATATTGAATGAGTTACGGAATTTTCGTAACTAAACGGCAAAATTTAAAAAGGCTGCAGCAGCCCACCGTAAGCTATGGTGGCCTACCGTAGCTTATGGTAGGCAGCTGCTTGTTGAAACTGGAAGTCTTAACCGTAAGACAATGAGCTAGGACCGTAAAGCTTGACCGTAAGCTACGGTGGCCACCGTAGCTTACGTTGAAGACTGAAACTAAAGTTTTGTTTTTATTGTTTTAAGCTTTCGGGTTTATTCGGTTATGTTATATTCTATTTATAACTAATGTATTTTATAAATTATGAAATATAGGTGATATTTGGGGACCAAGCTGTATGAAGAACCGAACACGATCAAAGGCGAAGCTTCCGCACTCGGTTTTGATTATAACAAAACTAATCAATGATAACATGCTAAATTGTTTAAAGATGTTGAAAAAGTTTTATTAAATTTGAAAATTAGAGTGACGTGTATTCGAAATTACATGTTTAAATACGAAACCTTAATAGAAATTCAGTAAAGTAAAAGATAGGGTCTTACATTGTTCAACGTTTTATGTCATTTATTTTTTTCCCGTTCGCTAGCTTCGTCGCAACGCACAGGTTCTAAATCGACTTAGTAATTACTTTATATGTTTTATGTTTCGGTCTAACTTCTTCGCATTAATATGCCACAACTTCAATGTTGATGATTGTTGGTGATGCTGTGAAATTGATGCTATTTGTCACGGTTTACGCCCCACCGCAACGTTTGGCAGCTTAATACTAGTTAACACAATCTAATATGCTAATATATCGTAAATAATTATTGATATTTATCAATATATACATAAGTTAAAACTTACAATTTAGACAACTTGAATTATGAATAATTTGAAATGAAAAGCTACACATGATTAATATGCTAGTATGCCTAAATCTTAGTATTAGCTAGAACATATGTTTTATTAATGAGTTTAACTTTGATATCATGTTTTGTTTTTTGTGCAAAGAATAGTATAATTTATTTTTTAAGTTACAACAAGATTTTTATACTAATGTTTAAGGATTTTATTCCATTTGTTTTTTCTTTAGATTGCTATAACCGAATGACGGTATTGTAACGTATCAAACTGATACTGATCGAAGCTGAATTTCTGTCGCATTGTGCGAGGGATTCCACTATTCATAACTTTAATTCTATATTTGTTATTGTTAATAACTAAAAAAACTAAACTTATCCCCTAATTTATTCCACCGACCAAATGTAAACTCAATGCGCTATGTAAATATTATTTACAATAATAAAAATAGCTTATATGTATGATTGATCATAAATAGATTACAACCATAAGTTAAATAGAATTTTGTAACTATATAAAATTAATTTAAATTCAAAATTGTATATTTGTTAATTCTTTAAACTTTTATAGCTATATTCAGTAATAATATATATATATATATATATATAATATTAATAAAATAATATTAGAATTAGATTAAACCCGTGCAAGTTAGATCATTATTCTTATGTTATATATTAATTAATAATTTATAGCTATATTAAGCAATAATTATATATATATATTTTACCCATGTGAATTAGATCAATATATTTATGTTATATATTAATTAACAATAATATTAGAACTATCAGAAAATATCCTTTATGTTATTATATTATATTATATTAATAATAATAATAATAATAATAATAATAATAATAATAATAACAATTAATAGTTAAAGACCAATATTAAAGAAGAAAATGTCACATGGTATAAGCTCGTGTATTACATGGGTTGAATATCAAAAAATCTTGATTGACTATATATTTATTTAATTTATAGGTGTTATAAGCCGTGTATTACATGGGTTAAATATAAAAAAATAAAAATAATAAACTTTTATATAATCATTATTACATTTTTAAAGAATATAATAATATTAAAACCTTATACATTCATAATTCATGATTTTTATCACACAGGCTGAGGAAAATAAAACTATATTATTATAAAAAATGTGTAATAGCTTTAATAAATGTAAACTTTAAATGTAATAATATTATAAAGCTCAAATTAATTTATGATTTTAGTTTTAAGATATCTTTTTTTAATCTTCATATATACACGGGTTAAGTATAAAGAAATCTTGGTTGACTAAATATTTTATTTAATTTATAGGTGTTATAAATCGTGTATTACATGGGTTAAATATAAAAAATAAAAATAATAAGCTTTTATATAATCATTATCACATGTTTAAAGAATATAATAATATTATAACTTTATACATTCATAATTCATGATTTTTATTACACAGACTGAGGAAATATAAACCATATTATTATAAAAAAAATGTATAATAGCTTTAATAAATGTAAACTTTAAATATAAAAATATTATAAAGTTCAAACTAAATTATGATTTTAGTTTTAAAACATCTTTTTTTAATCTTTATATATATTATATATCTTTCACGTGACATATTTATAAAGATTTCTTGTTTCTTAATCTTTATATATTGTTGATTAGTTATAATTGGTCACATAATGATACTTGATCAGTAATAGTCTCAATTAATTAAACACTATTGAAATTCGTAAAACATAACCATACTTGACCATGAGTAAGCATACAAAATCAAACTTCACCATGTATCAAAAGGGCTTTCAATGAATTAGTGAAAAGCTTTATTAGTTTTATTTATAGGAGGTTAAATAGACCATAATTTCCTAATATCATTTTATAATATAAGGAAGATATTTTAATATATGATATTAATTAAAGTTAGATGGAGAGATCTTAAAAATTAAAATTGAGATAACTATAGTAAATAATAATAATAAGGATAGCGATAACAAAATTATTTTTAAATAAAGTAAAAGTAAAATTGTGATGTTGAAGAAGAGATTTCCATATAGCATTAAATTGAGTCTTTTATTAATAATTATTTTATACATATAAATATATCCTCATTGGCACATCCTCGTCATCCTCATCATCATCATCTAAAGATTTCCAGTTTTACCAATGGCCTAACATGGTGGTTACATAAATGTTTGGATGCAACCAAAGATGAGTTGCCGATAGCAACCGTACGTCCAATGGACCACAACGGCCGTGCATTGAAAAGTCGTCTTTGGCTACATTCTTCTTTCTACTTCTCATGCTATGCTGTTTATCGGTGAAAGTGAATTTACCAACAATGGGCATAAACATTTTTTTTTCTAGGGATGCATTGGGTTAAATCGGACCGGACTGAACCCGAAGTTACTGGAAGATCAAAATCGAAGAACGAACCTGAACTCGAAACCGATATAAGAAATGAGAAACTTAATTCAAATGTTTCCATGCAAAACCTTTCTCGAAACCTAGAAAGTTTTCCGGGCCGAACTGAACGGAATCCAAATATGCTTAATCGGACTGCTCTCGAATTAATCACATGTTAGGTATCCATATTACATCCGACCTAAATCTTGATGAGCCCTGATATTTTCTCTTCATAATTGTAGTTACTCTGCGATTTAAACGCACTCGCAACTTTGATTTATAATTGAAAGTGGTAGGTTATAGGTTCAAATTTCATAAATAGTAAAATAATAAAATATACCACTATTAAAAGTATAATAATCAGGTCATTTGGGTGAATTAATCCCATAGCATCCTATATTTTCTTTTATCAGTGATTAATGTCAAATATAACTAAATACTATATGATTTTAATTTTGTTAAAAAACTAAACCTATATTATTTTAGGTTCATCATAACAAATTATTATTTACTTTCATTTCTTATCATTATATTTTCAGAAAGTTTATGTGAGATGCTTGTAATTTTTTTTACTATCATAGACAAGTAACATTTTATAGCCAGTAAAAGGATATTAAAAATAGGCCTCATTTTACTTGTTTATAGTGGTAAATGGTAAATTTCTTCCATGCGGGACGCGGAAAAAAGCAATACTACAAAATATAAAAAGTATTTACATCAGTATTAGGTTTAGGTACATATATAAGGTCCCCATATAATGAAAAAAACCCGTGATATGTCAAAAAAGATATAGACATGTGTTTTATATCGACCGTGAACCATTAAAAACGAATACTAATAAAGGTTCTGATAATACCGATATTGGTACTAATGTGGTTTGGTCGGTATTAGTTTGTTTCGTTACGGTACCGATACTTGGTATCGTTTACGATATCAAATAATTTTTTTAAAACATTATATTTAATTACAAATTGACGTTCTCATTACTAGTACATATATAGGCAAGAGATGTGATCAGGTTTTCAAATTGCACCCGCATCTAATGATAATTTGAAAAGAGCATCACCTAAAAGATGTGATTATAGGATAACCACATCTTTTGCATATTTGGAAAAAAATCAAGAGTCAAGAGATGCGGTTCTATAATCGCATAGAACCGCATCTCTTGATATAACATATAGATTTCAAAATTTTGATCATCATCTTCTTTCTTTATTACCCGAAACAAATACGGATTGAGTTCTAAATTTTCATAATCTTCTTCCTTTAATACTTGGAGAAAACGAAGGCTCACATTAAAATTTTATCATCTTTTTCCTTTGATCACATTTATACATTAAATTGAAGATTTTATTTCATTTATGGAAATTTGCTTTAGTTTTATTTAATATTACGGACTACATTTTGTTATACGTAGGTAAAGGTCGAATTATACAAGTTTTTTTTAGATATTTCATTCAATCAGTAAGCAAAGGTATGAAATTTGAACTTTATGTGGTTATTTTGTTATGTGTATATATATTTGTGTATAATTTATCAATATGTGATATGAGTTTGTGCGTGTGTGTGTGTATATATATATATATATATATATATATATATATATCAAAGTGAATATGTGGTGTATTTGTATAAATAATGTAAAGCAGGAGCGCATATCATGAAAATAATTGTATTATAGAAGCATTCATATATACCCACGTATTAGACAAGATACGTCCAAATTTATCTCACATTGATCGAAAATTTCCGTGTAAGACTCCCAAACTGGATACTAGCTACACTGAGTGAGTTCTGACAATTTAAGTTGAATCATTTAAACACATCCCAAATGCTTTATTTGAAAACTAAAACACCATCATTGTAAAAGCACTAATGTTTTTCATAATACGTTAACATCATTTTAAAGTTTAACGACTCCAAACCATCACTTAAAACGACCCAAAACTCCACCCATATCTTAGCTCCAATCACCCTATAAGTAATCCTTTCCGATGTGGGGCAGATTACTTAAGCCCCAAAGGACAACCCTCAAAGTATCTTAATTCATAGGCCGATAAACTGTACTAACCCGTATCTAGGACATAACAATTAATGGGCTAAAAACTCAACTGTAACTTAACCTCATCCGACAACTACACAATTTAACGTCACTCGAAAACTGCAAAATAGAACATCATTCGTCACCCACATCATTTAATATCATTCTTCAATTGAACAAATGATCATCATTTACCCACCATTTAACTAGTGTGAAACATGTAAGCACATAAGGTGGGAATCTAACACATCAGGTTGCCCATAGGCTATCATCATTTGCCCTCGTCAGGGTTTTGTCTCTCGAAGGTAACACTGCCATCACAAGTAACCCACATCCCATGACCTGACGCCACCCCGAAGGTAATGTCGCCATCACGAGTAGCCCGCGTCAAACACCTCAAGGATGCTAATTCCCATAAAACACATAGACACACATACAAGGTATAAAAGCATATTGACTATCCGACAACTACTACCTTCTCGTTCCCGTTACCACTAAGGTTCGAAACCTATTAAGTCGTGCTACTAATATTAACATGTAGCACGCCCCATATCTATACGACCTCAACAATCACTAAATAAAACGCCATACTGTAACATCCCAAAAATTATATATATATATAGGGATGTTTAAATTACTTAATGGTAAGTTGTTAAATAATAAAAATCATAAATTGGGGTCCTATGTATGCTAAACCAAACATGAGGGACTAAATGTGTCAAACTGAGAAAGATGATTTATTAAAAAAGAAAACTTTAAAATCACAGCACATACTTATGTGTGTGTACGTGTGTGAAGAGCAGAGCAGAGGCAAGAACACCCAAACCCTACTCTCATCAAAATTGATCAATTGAAGGAAAAATTGGGCTAATATTAATGCATGAATCAAGAACAGTAGTCAATTGTACCTAACTAACGCAAAGTAAGTTACAATTTTGATTTTTATGATGTTCGATTTTAGGAGGAACTTGGATAATTGAAGTTTTTGGATAATTGATTGATTGTTTTGGCTTAAGAAAGGTATAACCTAAGTGTATGATCATAATCCAAACTGAAAAATTTAATGATAAATTCATGTGATTTATGGGTAGATATCATTATGCTTTGCATAAGAAGTGGGTTATGTTCTTACATAACAAAACCTTAAGAGTTTATACAATTATAAATGTTATGATGTAAAATCTAGATGTTAACTATACATGTTGAACATAGAGATGAAAAGAAAAATGAATACTTGAAAAGTGAGCATAAATCAAGTAGATGAGGTGTTAACAATGTCGTGTGTCCTAAAATTTCATTATGAGTTCTAAACGACAAAAATGGATTTAAATCTATAGGAAAATTGGGTGATACGTCAAGCGGTCAAAAAGGGACGGACGCGCGCTTGAAAGGGAAGATTTAAGGTACGTGGCTTATTGCTTCGTAAGGATTTATTTATGGTTTTGTAGTGATATATGCAAATAATCAAAATGAAGAAATAGATAATAGTTTGGTTGAATAAAACGATGGATTTCGTTAAACAACCAAACGGGTCAAAAATGAGGAAATAGGTAATAGTTTGGTTGAATAAAACGATGGATTTCGTTAAACAACCAAACGGGTCAAAAATGAGGAAATAGGTAATAGTTTTGTTGAATAAAACGATGGATTTCGTTAAACAACCAAACGGGTCAAAATGAGGAAATAGATAATAGTTTGGTTGAATAAAACGATGGATTTCGTTAAACAACCAAACGGGTCAAAATGAGGAAATAGATAATAGTTTGGTTGAATAAAATGATGGATTTCGTTAAACAACCAAACATGTCAAAATGAGGAAATAGATGATGGTTTGGTTGAATAAAATGATGGATTTCGTTAAGCAACCAAACGGGTCAAAATAAGGAAATAGATGATGGTTTGGTTGAATAAAACGATGGATTTCGTTAAACAATCAAACGGGTCAAAAGGAGGAAATAGATGATGGTTTGGTTGAATAAAACGATGGATTTCGTTAAACAATCAAACGGGTCAAAAGGAGGAAATAGATAATGGTTTGGTTGAATAAAACGATCGATTTCGTTAAATAACCAAACGGGTTAAAATAGGAAGATATATATGGATTTTGTTGAATTAAGCGATGGACTTCGCTATTTCAACCAAATGAACCAAAATGTGAAAAATAAATAAAGGCTTGGTGAAATAAAGCGACGAGTTCGCCAGAGCATCCAACAGGAAAAAGAGTGGAGTTTTAATGTATGCCGGAAAGGATACATGTATACCCATCATAGTTAAATTATGATAAAAGGGTAAAATCGGAAAAGAAAAGTTTATATGCATAAAAATCAAGAATTAGACGTGTAAATTATAAACAACTATTCCGAAGGATGAGGATATATATTTAACTGATAATTGAAATGAATAATAAGTATATCAAGTTGTTTTGTTGAAATTTTGTAAATGAGTCAAAATAATGAGATTTACGAAGGTTGAAGTTTAGCAATGAAAGTACTCAAAATGATAGCATTACAGTAACAAAAACAGAGAATATAATTATTCGGAAGAGATAAACAAGTTCTAAGTCGTACGCTGATGTACGGAGGTCGAAATGGGTCGTTTGGGCATTAAAATAAATCTGCAGGGAAATCGTTGCAAAAGGTGACGTCGCCAATGCACCATAATATCCCGACGCCCTATGCTACTGTCTACGGTAGTCATAACCCGAAGCATGTTTTCACATGGCGTCACCGACGAGACTTCATGCTGTCGCCAACGCCATGCAGAAATTCCAAATCTTAAAATCTTTAATAATTTGATTTATTTGTCAAGATGCATTTTTCTTTATTGATTATATCGCTAATAAATTAAAAACTTTCAGTTTGGAAGGATCTACAAGTAAGGTACGAATGAAGATCAAGCCATGCTCAAGAACCGAACACATCTGATACGTGGTTGAAAACCGATGATGAATCCTATTTAAGTTTATGTTTTTACATGACTTTTGGTTTCGAATGGCCTACTTTTGATTAGAATTGTGTTTTGCAGGTCTAACGGAGTTTAAGGAGCTATTTGGGAGAGCGAACGGGATCAACCAGGAATTGGAAATGAAGAAAACGGAAACCAACAGTTGGACTTAGTGTCGCCGATGCCCATATGGGCCGTCGGCGACGCCCCTTGGTTATTCGCGTTGGCCAGAAACTCGCGTAGACAGTGGATTAAGGCGTCGGCAGAAAACGGAAAATCTAGAGGGTGTCACCGATGCCCTGTTTGGTAGTCGCCGGCGGCCTCCAGAAAGTGCTATCGCTGAAATTCAATTTTGAACGGGTTTTGATGTTGGTTTGACCCATTTGTGAGGGAGTTATGATTTTGGGAGTCTTGAAACACCTCTTGGGAGCCAAGAACACCACAATCTTGATCCCACATCATATTCAATCCATTCAATCATTCGAATTGATCATCCATCCTCATCTCCACAACCCGAATCATCATCATCACCATCATCATCAATCTGACCTAATCATCCACC
This sequence comes from Scalesia atractyloides, assembly GCA_947069175.1. Classification (NCBI taxonomy): domain Eukaryota; kingdom Viridiplantae; phylum Streptophyta; class Magnoliopsida; order Asterales; family Asteraceae; genus Scalesia; species Scalesia atractyloides. Next base: position 88,915,848 of record CAMTDV010000003.1, read on the forward strand.
ATAAACCGTACCCTTCACCACACTCAATCTTAAGGTTCAAGATGTTCGTGATTAATCTTCAATCTTCCGATGATCAAGTTCCGTTCGTCATGAGCGGCTAATTTCCGAAGGTTTCACCCCGGTGTAGACATTTGTAAGATTTAGGGTTACTTTATAAGTTTGGTTGATTTTGTGACAAATTGAATTGTATTTTTAATTGATTGATAATTGTCTTACATTTGAACTATATTTGCGAATTGTCGAATGATTATAAAATTTGACTTTGTGAAACAAGTTTGTGTATTTATGCCTTATCTTTCGAAAGGGATTATTTGTCCGAGTAACAAAGTGTGTTGTGGTCTGTTACATACGTGATAACAATTGGCACCTCAGCTTTGTGATATCAAAATCGTTAATGACAAATTCAATTGAATCAAGTTAAAATTGTTAGTAACCCTAGGTGTTGCATTTGTTGAACAGGGTGTGAACCTTGCTTCCAAACCATTTTTTTTAATTATGTAATTTAGTTTTCGTGGAATCATTTAAATCATTAGTTAAGCAATCAAATCAATTTTGTCGGATTAATCCGACATCTCTTCAAAACAAACCAAAGTAATCAATATTCTAGTAAGCTTCATAAAAGTGACACCTTTACCAAAAATCAATCACATCCATTCGCAAACCACAAACTCTTTTTGGTTCGACCCCTTACTACCACTAACGCATTGTTAAGGGTAATTTGGGCATAAAAATTTTATCTTTGACCAGGGCGCGACACTCCGATCAAATTTTGGCGCCGTTGCCATGGAGTTCGTGCGCTTTGTGTATGGAGTTGTTTGATTTGTGATTAACTGTCTAAGGTGCTTATTTCTTTTCATCGTCTTTGCGTTTGTGTTACGCGGGTTTATTACTTGTGCAGGTTACAGGTAGTGCATGCATACACGGAATTCTGGAAGGCCATCACCATTAGTGTTCGAACCGGAAATTGAGCGGGTGGTGAGAAGAAACTTAGCCAACCAGTTAGAGGCAACACTTGATTCTAATCAACCCAATACCAATTCACCATCTACACCATCTGTTGGACCCATTCCAATGGATCCTCAAAATTCCAACCAACCCAACACCCAACACCAACAATATGACTAGCCACCGCAAAACCAAACCCATCAATCGGGTGGTGGTCACAACTCTAGAACACCAACACCACCATTCCAAAACCGAAACCCAAGCAATCGCCAACGCACACCTCCACCTTCAAACCAAAATCGGCAAAACCCGTTACCACCCAATCTCAACAACTGAAACGTTAACGCCAACCGTGGGGTTAACAATAGTCGTGGCAATCCCAGGAACGAAGCTCAGTTCATTGACCTTTAAGAGTTGAGGAACAATATTCCTGATGATGCACCGTATAGTGTCCCCGGTTATCAATCACCGGAGCATATGAGCGTCCATTCGGAATACTCGGATGACGGCGGAAATTATAATGAGTGGTTCGAAGATGACGCTTGGAGGAACGAAAATGAAGGGAATTTTTACCAAGCTCGGGGTTTTGATTATGAAGAGGATGGCTATCAAAATGCCAATTTTGTGGGGAACAACGAAGGATACGACTATGATTATGGTAGAGGCAACGACTATGGAAACAACCGTCAACCACGAAACCACAATCAACGGAACCGGGATGACGGTAATTATAACAATAATCATAATGTTAACCGTAACCGGATTCCACAATTCGTGGCAAGCGGTAACCTAGGGGGTGATAGAAGAGATAATTATCGGCCGATGAATCAAGAAGTTAATGGTCCGCTTCGTCCACAACAACAAGGCCCGCGAGGTGTTAATGGGCGATTTAGACCGGTGGTCACCGAAATTGACTCACCAACTGTGCCTACACCTCGAGGGAGAAGGTCATTCGAGTGCAAACCCAATTACATCAACATCCTACCTTATTTCAACGGTAGGATCAATGATGAACCATACACTCATTTGGCGAAATTTTCGGCTATATGTGGCACGATCGGGGGCCACAATTTCGAGATCGAGGAGGTGAAGCTTAGGCTATTTCAGTTTTCGTTGAAGGACAAGGCGAAACAATGGTTCCTCACGCTTCCGACGAATAGTATTCATAATTGGGCGGAGATGCAACAAGTTTTTCTAGATGAGTCTATTCAATTGCAAAGACCGATTATGCAAGGGATGAAATCCGGTCATTTAGACAATATTCGGGAGAGTTGCTACATGAAGCGTTGACCCGTTTCAAAGAGTTGGTTCGGAAATGTCCACATCATCAAATACCGAGGTGGGAACTCTTGAAGTGTTTTGTGAGAGGTTTGAATGTCGATGACCATAAGTACTTGCAATCGGCAAGTAATGGAACCTATTGAATAACCATGAAGAAGACGATTGGGATTTCTTGGAAAGGATGAGTAAGAACTCCAAAGCAGTCGCCATGGCGGACCGATCTAAAAAGCATCCTATTTCTCGATCTCTTCCCGACCTTGATTCAAGTTCTAAGGATCGAATTGCTACTTTGGAACGGGAGTTGCCCGTATAAAGAAGAAGGAGGTTGGTGCGGTTCAGTTTGCGGTGTGTGAGGATTGTGGAGATATTGGGCACCGGACCAAAGAGTGTCAAGTTAATATGGCACAATCCACCAAGGAGGTGAATCAAGTGTTTGGGGAGTGGAAGCAATATGATATGAACTCCAACACTTATCATCCAGGTTTAAGGAACCATCCTAATTTTAGGTATGGTGATTCCTCGAATCAAATGAACCCTAATTTTCAGTCGGGTAACCAAGGTGGATCGTCATTTCAAAACCGCCAAAGTGGTAATCAAGGGGGTTACCAACAGTCCAACTACAACCAAGGAAGTAACCAAGGATACAACAACCATGATAACAACAACTATCAAAGGGGTCATAACCAAGGTGGACATGGTGGTGGTAATTTGAACTCCCAAACGGGTAGTGATAACCCATTGAACTCCAAGCTTGACGCGATCATGAACGCGATTAGAGATTCGAATCAAGAGATCAAGACGGAGATGAGGAAGGAAATTGAGGTGCCAGATAAGTCGCACAAAGCATTGGAGAAGCAAGTGGGTCAACTTGCGGAAGAAATGGCCCAACTCAAAGGAAGCGGTGGGAGACTTCCAAGTGACACCATGGTAAACCCGAAGCATCAAAACTCAAGCACGAACAATGTGAGAAATGTGCACATTAGTGCGGTAAGTATTCTTCCATGTGATGAGGTTTATAGTGTTGAGGGAACTCCACTACCACAAGTTGTTGATGGTGTAGTGGAGGATTTTAATGATGAATACGAACATAGGCAGGAAACAATTTCACAATCAAAAATAGAAAAAGAAAAATTATAAAAAGTCTTTTTGTGAAAGTTGTTTAATTGATTTGCATGCTAGGGCCAATGATATGGGTGTGGAGTTTGAAAGCATCCCATATCCGTTGGCTCTATTGAAACCAATTAAGGCATCAACATTGAAAAAACAAACCCCACCAAAGGACGAGAGGTGGGAAATTTTTAAAAAAGCAAAAATCAATTTACCATTGCTTGATGCCATAAAAAAGGATCCTGCTCATATCGAGTGTTTGAAAGAGTTAAGCACCGAAAAACGGCACAACAAACTACCCGAACCGGTTGATTTGATATCTCAGGTTAGTGCCGTTTTATCGAGTGCCATCCCCCAAAAAGCTCAAGATCCGGGAGACCCTTTGATTCCAATCCAAATTGGTAAATTTAAAATTAAGAGGACACTCCTAGATTTTGGAGCTTGTGTAAGTATCTTGCCTGGGAGTCTATACGACCAATATGATTTTGGTCCTTTGAAAAAGTTTGACACCCCCGTGGTGTTGGCCGATCAGACTCCCACACATCCAAGGGGGATGGTGGAAGATGTGATAGTGAAGGTTGAAGATTGCTATTACCCAGTTGACTTTTTGGTAGTTGACTATGTTGGGTGTGTTGAGGACACACAACCGATAGTCATACTGGGTAGACCATTCCTGGCAACTACTAATGCTATAATAAATTGTGCCACGGGAACGGTAAGCATGAAATTTGGGGACCGGGAACTAAATATGAATGTTTTTCTAAATTTACTAACCCGCTAGGTGAGGGTAAGTGTCCTAAGGTGGACATGAATCCGAACAAAAAGATGTGTGCTATGGTTGGTAGGTTTGGAGAAATAAAGAAGAAGCCGGTCAAGAAGAAGAAGGTGAAGAAGTCACCTCAGGAGAAAACAGAAGAGGAGAGGTTGAGAAGGTTTGGTCCATTTGGGACCAAATGGTATGAATCGCCGGTGGGTGATATGGGAGAGTTTTTGGGCGACAAGCACTCCGTTCGACCACCATGAGGTGGTATGTCATTTGTTGTTGTATATTTTTGTGTAATTATTCATTTTGTGTTTCGTTATTTGTTAGTAGATAAATGAACGTTGTGGGTGTGTTCCCTAGATAACCCTCACGAGACCTACTCGTCCTCCCGAGCTATCGAAAGGTTGAAAAGCTCTTGTTGCATACGCTAAATGCAACCGTGATTCCTACGAAAGTGAGTTTAGGTTGTTGTTGTAAATTTTTTGTTCCACAAGAATCAAAGTTGAATAAATTATATGCCTTGGTAATTATCTTAACAAAAATGGTAGAACTAAGTAACTAACAAATTTTTAATGGTTGTGAGAAGCTCGCTTCTACACGAAGGTTGAAATTTGTAGGTAATCTGTGTTCGCGAGACAACCATTTTTGTTGAAGATGAAGAGCACGCGATGAATGAGCGAAAAACCAGGTGAATACGTTTCCTTTAGCTTTGGCTTGTTGTTGTTTAATAAGTGGATTGTATTTTGTATTTTTTTCCGGGGTGAAATTTTGGGAGGGTTAGTCGTGTCACATCCCTTGTGCGTTTTAAAAGTTCCATTCTTACACATTGAGGACAATGTTAACCTCAAGTGTGGGGATGGGAAGAAAAAGTTTTTCAATTTTTGACCCGTTCATTTATACACTATACATTGAGGACAATGTTGACCTCAAGTGTGGGGATGGGGGGAAATTTAATTTTTTTTTCAAAATGTCTTTGTTTAAAGCGGTCTAAAATGCACAAGTAACTAAGTTAATAAGGGATGCTACAGCATATGTGGTCTTTTGTCATGGTCAAGTTCAAATAAATAACATGACGGGTATTTAACGGGTGGTTATTTGGGAATAATCTTCCTAAGAAACTTGCACTTTATATATATCGCACACCATACCTTATATACGTGAGATTTTGAGCCACTTTTACATATCATATATGCATATATTTCTTTGGTTGAGTGGACCATTAGTCATGTATTGTAGAACTTGCAACTTTTGATACGTTTTAGACCATAGACCGAATATGAGCACACGAATGATTAAGGCATTAGGTAAACCTTTTTTACTTTACACCATTTATATATCCTTACCCAAAAATCAATCCCTTAGTCGCCAATTTTGAGCCTAAACCTTTCATTTGACCAACCCATTTAGCCATTGACCTTTGAACCTTATATTTTAACCCGTGTGATGAAAACTTGATTTTAGAATTTGCAAAAAAAAAAACAATTGAGAAAAGAAAAGAAAAATGCATGTATAGATAGTTGTTGAATAAAGGCGGAAAACTTTTGCCTTGTAGTTATTGTTTTGTAATCGATTATGTTAGTATAGTGATTGTGTAATAAAAATCAAGTTTTCATCACCTTAGCCACTTTCAAAGCATCTCATTCCATACCCTTAGCCTAGCCCCAATTCAACCCGTTCAAGACCTTTTGACTTATGTTCAATATTTGTGTTCAGTGGTGGAGAATGATTGAGTTGCAAGCTTATGCGGGCATATGTTCTAATCGGTTTGTGTGTTTACATCAAAAGTGCTAATGTAGTATTTATTAGCCAAATTATAAGCCGAGTGGAGAGAACATTGTGAGGGGTATGTATGAATTGTGAGTTTCAAGGGGGGTTAATCTTGGATAACCATTTTTGGTATGTCTTAATCATATTAGCGTTTAATAGTTGAAAATGATAAAAATTATGAACCGAGTATGACATTAGACCTTAACTCATGTCTCGAGAATGGGAAATGTGTTCCTTATTCAACCCACGTGAAAGTGAAAGACAGATTTGCTTGAGGGCAAGCAAAAGACAAGTGTGGGGATGTGATACGTGGTTGAAAATCGATGATGAATTGTATTTAAATTTATGTTTTTACATGAATTTTTGTTCCGAATGGCCTACTTTTGATTAGAATTGTGTTTTGCATGTCTAACGGAGTTTAAGGAGCTATTTGGGAGCTTTACGAAGCATCAGGGAGTGAACGGGATCAACCGGGAATTGGAAATGAAGAAAACGGAAACCAATAGTTGGACTTAGCGTCGCCGACGCCCATATGGGCCGTCGGCGACGCCCCTTGGTTATTCGCGTTGGCCAGAAACTCGCATAGACAGTGGATTAAGGCGTCGGCAGAAAACGGAAAATCTAGACGGCGTCACCGACGCCCTGTTTGGTAGTCGCCGACGGCCTCCAGAAAGTGCTATCGCTGAAATTCAATTTTGAACGGGTTTTAATGTTGGTTTGCCCATTTGTGAGGGAGTTACGATTTTGGGAGTCTTGGAACACCTCTTGGGAGCCAAGAACACCACAATCTTGATCCCACATCATATTCAATCCATTCCATCAATCGAATTGATCATCCATCTTCATCTCCACAACCCGAAGCATCACCATCACCATCATCATCAATCCAATGACCTAATCATCCACCATAAACCCTACCCTTCACCACACTCAATCTCAAGGTTCAAGATGTTCGTGATTAAGCTTCAATCTTCCGATGATCAAGTTCCGTTCGTAATGAGCGGCTAATTTCCGAAGGTTTCACCCCGGTGTAGATATTTGTAAGATTTAGGGTTACTTTATGAGTTTGGTTGATTTTGTGACAAATTGAATTGTATTTGAATTGACTGATAATTGTCTTACATTTGAACTATATTTGCGAATTGTCGGATGATTATAAAATTTGACTTTGTGAAACAAGTTTGTGTATTTATGCCTTATCTTTCGAAATGGATTATTTGTCCGAAGTAACAAAGTGTGTTGTGGTCCGTTACATACGTGATAACAATTGGCACCTAAGCTTTGTGATATCAAAACCGTTAATGACAAATTCAATTGAATCAAGTTAAAATTGTTAGTAACCCTAGGTGTTGCATTTGTTGAACCGGGTGTGAACCTTGCTTCCAAACCATTGTTTTTAATTAAGTAATTCAGTTTTCGTGCAATCGTTTAAATCATTAGTTAAGCAATCAAATCAATTTTGTCGGATTAATCCGACATCTCTTCAAAACAAACCAAAGTAATCAATATTCTAGTAAGCTTCATAAAAGTGACACCTTTACCAAAAATCAATCACATCCATTCGCAAACCACAAACTCTACGTGGTTCGACCCCTTACTACCACTAACGCATTGTTAAGGATAATTTGGGCATATAAATTTTATCTTTGACTGGAGCGCGACACTCCGATCAATATCCAACGTTCAAGTTTCTGTTATTATGGTGTCTAGTCAAGTTTTGAACTAATCTATAAGATGTATGATGTTTGTAAGCAACTATAATATCTTATATATATTTGAACCTTTAATGCAAATAGTAAAAAAAAAAAGAAATGGGTGTTTCACATACGCCAACATAGTACAAATAAAGCCCGACTATTACTATGTCGTAAAAAACATTGTTCGCAAAAAAAACATTTGTAAACCATTTTAATCGCAAAACTTGTTAATATATAAAAATCCTAACATGTATGAAAACATGTGAAAAGTATATATGCTAGCCCCGGAAATATTTAAGAAAAGGGGATTATATTCACCGGTTGCAAAGCTTCCAAATCCACGAGCTAACTGTCTCGAATTGCTCCTCAAACAAAACCTCAATAAAGCATGTGAACCGCTGAAAGTTAGAGAAACGAGCGAAGCCGCAAACTTAGAATGGCATCATCAACCTACACGTTTTCAAACTTTGTCACACGACCTAAGCGTTCAACGTCTCGCTTCATTTGAATGGTTAAATGGTTAAACACTTTACCCGCTTTTAGCCATGACTGAAGGATTAGAACAACATTTTGGGTTTTATAATATTTATTCTATTAAATTTTAGTTTATTTAGTAGATGTGTGGGGTGAAAAGACCAAAGTAAGCTCACTTGAAATTCATATAGCTTGATTTAAATATAAAAAAACTAACAGAGTTTGCTAAAGATGAATTTGTTACAAAAATGAACATAAAAGATCTTCAGAGTGAATTTTGAAGTTAAGACTGAAACATGCGAAGTTGATACAAACCTAAATAATGTTTTATATAATTCTATCTATTATATATTCTTAAATTAATAAAGCTACAATATCAATTGTTATTATTAATTACCTAATATTCTTAATATTGGTTATAAGTTTACGTAACAAGAGATATATTATTGAGGGGATGTTTGGATTGCTTATTTTAACAAACTTATAAGTTATTGACTTTTTAAAAAGTTAAATGATGTTTGAATTTGAGGGTATATGTGAGGGAAAAAGTCAACAAATCATTCCATTCTTATTAACTTTTTCAAAAAATCATAAAAAGTTTTAAAAAGCTAAGCCAAACATCCTTCGTCTACGACATTAATATTGATAGGAGTTATAGTGCACAATTCAATCTGTATTACTGTGTAATCTTTGAAAAAAAGAACCATATTTTTTACCAATTGATATTTGCGTTCGGTATTTTTTTATGATTGCGTGATCTCTTGTGTCAACGTTCAGTGTAAGATTTGCATATTACGTTCCACTATTATTTAAAAAAGATTTATGCATTATAGATGAATGATTCATCGTTAAATTTCGGTTAGGTTTATCTGAAATTTCACTTATATTCGTACATTATTTCTGATTTAACATATTAATATTATCTAGAAGAATTTGTAAATTGATGATTTATCTTCATATAAATAGTAATATATATATACGTTTATATTATTTTTTAAAATAAAGTAAAAAGAGATAAATAACTCATGTTCTTCGATTTGGTTAATATTTATTTATCTTAGAAGTATTAGGTGGATGAAGAGTGTTCGACCTGGAAAACAACCTATCTTTTCAATTTTCCATTCAGGCCATGTGGCAACTGGCAAGCTTTAAGATAAAACTTAACAAATCTTAATATAATCAGTAAATTTTAAAATGTATTACTTTGTAATAAAATTCAAAAAGCGTTATGATATATTTTCTACAGAAAATTTTCAAATGTATTACCTTAGTAATAAAATTCAAATAGCTTTATGATATATATTTTCTACTGAAAAAAAGTAAACAATTGTATGCATAAAAACACGGTTAATACCGTAAAAAAGTATCATAATTTTTATTTTGTCAAAAAAAAATTTGTTTCTTACCTTAATATTGGTATATTGAAATTCTTAAATTTGTTTGTAATATATTACCAAACTTATCTAAATTGTGAGTTTTCATCATAATACGTAAATCATAATGAGCTATTCTTTTATCATTTCTGAACAGTTTTATTTTTATTTTGTTATAACTGGATAAATCGTTTCATCTCATTCTGTGACTTAGTTTATGTCATGTTATAAACTGGTGTCATGTTAAGAAATGTTCAAGTTATAGCATGTTAATTGCATTGAATGATAACGTAATACAAATTTGTTATATAATATCATAAAATAACTTTTATTATATAAAATTAGAAATACATAAAATCTCTTTATATCTGAGTACAATAAACCTTATTTATTTAGTTGTGAACAAAATAAACAGTATTTAAAATATATTTTTGAGTTTACTTAATTATTATTTACCAATTACTACACAGTAGTCTATATAAACACCAATTTCACATTTCACACTCATTATCACAGCTCTCTTTACCCATCATTTACCCACAGTGCATTGATCATCTTCTTCTTGTAAGGATCTAGGGTTCACCCATGGCCTAACATGGTGTTTGTAGAAAGTTGGTGTCCAGCCAAGAATGAATTGCCCCAAAAACAACCGCTTGGTCCAATATTAGACCGTAGGTCGATATAGAGGCAATTCGTCTTTGGCTGCATTCTACTTTCTACATGTCATGCAAGGCTATTGTTGGTGAAATTGAATTTGCCATGCAATGTTCTTCATAGTCAAACATTTAAAGCAATTTCTGTATTTGAATTAATGCTCTCTTTTTTTGAATTAATGTTTTCTGATGTTAAGTTTTACAAATGCAGATTGAAATCGATCAAATTATTATGACTTCCCAACAATGGGTCAAGGCGTGTTTTTCAAGGAAGTGCATGGGTTGTAAACGGATCGAACACGAACTTGAAATTTCTAAAAAAACCAAAAAAGTGAAGACGAGATCGATATAGTGTAGGTTGGTCTCGGACTTTTTAGCTTGAAACATGACCAAATATGAATTTTGTATGCTAAGATGTTAGATTCATACATTTAAATGTATCGATGCATAACCTATCACAATACACATAGAATTTCTAATGTTTTTATATTATCAGGATCAAACTAAACCTGAAATTATCTAAAAATGAAAAAAAGAAATAATGAAAAAACAATTTGTATATGTATATATGCGCGCACACATTTTTTTGGACAAAAAGACAACATTTTGAACAACCTATTTAATTTTTTATGATTGATTAAAACATTTGCACAATTAATCCTCTTTATTAGTTGCATCTTTTATTGCTTGACAATTGTTACCTTTCTAATATATTTCTATAATTGTTTTTATTGTTAATATATTTAAAATATTTTATAGAAAAAATAAAATTCATGATTATATTCTAAATCACACCCGTTTTAGTATCTAGTAATTACATGTTTTTAATTTTTTCCCAATAATACGTTCTTGCTATTTGAATTATCGATATATTACATAATTATTTTTTAAGAGATAGGAAACTGATTATTTTTTTAAAATTTTTACACGGATACAGTTGTGAGTTGTGACACACTATAAATTTTGGAACATTTTAACAACTGACTCATTAATTATCATTGTTTATTTTAAAAAAAATACGATAATCGATTTCAATATCTTTTGATTATAGTTTGTTAGGTTATAATTTTCATATAAAAATCAAAGTATTAGACGTGTGTTGTTTCAACAAAAGTTAGTAAATTATTATTTATGTATATAATATATTATAAAGTTTATACAAGTAACTCTTAATTTGTTAAAAAGATTAATGAATAAGTAAATGTATAAAACCAAATCACCTTGTTTCTGATACATATTAGACAGAAATTTAAGCTTCTAAACGCCACAACAAAATGTACATACAACCGGTGTGCACACATTTCCTGCTAGACCGCAAGTCAACAACATACTGCAAAAAAAAACTAACACTATTGAATATACAACAAACTACAAAAACACTAACATACGATCACTTAGGATAAAGTCATCCATCAGAAGACATCAATATTTTATCTTTATTTTCTTCTTTCGATTCCAATGTTGACTTCAAAGAAATAGGAAGAGAAAGAAGAATATCGAGTTGGTACTCGACTGATTGTTGCCATTAACGGCGTGGATGATATATAAAAATAAGGTACTAACTGGCGTGGAATAACACTAAACTCTTTCTCCTATATACTTTTTGTTGGGACAAAATGACATCAATAATACTCGAGTTTAGATAATCATCTATTATAACGATACTAAACAAAACAAAAATAAAAAATAAAAGATTGGCACGGCCGTAGCATTAATGTACAACTATAGCTATAAAGACGAAAGAATGGAAGGACATTAATATTGAGGTTATACCAAATATATTTAGCTTTGAGTTATTAATAAAAATCATTTGACTAATCAGTTAATGGCTATTTAATATTTAGATTGAATTGTAGAAATTGAAGGAAAACGAGTGAGATTATATATGTTTGTAATTTTATATTTTGATATATAAATACATGTAAATTATACGAAACACTCAAAAAATAAGTTTCAAATTCAATTTTAAGATAGATTCAGGTGAGTCATCGGTTTATCAACAATGGGTCACCAGCGCATGTGTGTTCGGGGATGTGGGTAACCTTTTGTCATTGGGTTTATCCGGATGATCGAGCTTTCGTTGATGGTTAAGAAAAAAAGATAAATTCAGATGATATTTATTAAATGCTTTGAGTAAATTTAGGATAGAATCTGTAAAAAGTTTTGGAGGTATAGAATTAACCTTCATTTCCTAAAGGTTTAAAAGAAATGATTAAATTGTGTAAGGGGTTATTATACAAATATAACAATTTATTTATATAAATGTGGGCCAAGTATTAGTGAGATGTGAGAATGTAGACAGAGTTGTTATACATATTCACTAAACACAATGTAGATACATGTCTGAATTTAATATAGATATGAGAATGTAAGTGGGGTCATCCACTCATCCCCACTGCTTCTCTAGTTTTAGATGATATCTAGATTCAAAAATATTCATATACCAACAATAAAGACGTGGGGAGCCGCATCATCCCATCATATATACGGTTTTTTTTTCTTTTTTTGCTAGTCTTTTCTATAAGCTACCAAGTCCTACCGTTATGTACTTCAATATTTTATATTTTCAAATTTACAAAAGCTACAATGCAAATTTATTCTTATTATTTACCTAATACCGACACAAGAAATATATAAAAAGAGTATTATATATTAATATGGTTAGAAGTTATGATGCACAATTTATTATAACACCTAATGGCATACCTTCCAACATCGTCCGTGGACAGGAGAGATTCCTGGTTCATAGTAATGTCATACCTCTAAAATCACCAACGCGTTTTAGGCTTAATACTAGTGGATGAGAGGATAACTCCACAGTTAAGCGTGCTCAAGTGGGAGTAGTACTAGGATGGGAGACCTCCTGGGAAGTCTCCACCAGGGGCATCCAAAAACAAAGCCGTAAGTTCCTGGATGGGCCACACATCGGGGGCAAAGTCGACAATATTGGTGATAACGAGGGGCAGGGGTGTTACAATCTGTCACACCCCGATCCGCAGCAGAATAGAAGTTGGGGCATGATTGGGTTATCACCAAAGCTCATGATATTTACTAACAAGTTTCATGTTTATTAAATTCAAATTAAAATTCAAATATCCAACAAAATTTCATACAAACACAAATAATAATCTAAATGCTTGTTCCAACGAAAAAACTTGATTATTCTTCTAGGCCATCCTAGGCGTTTCTTTCCTCAACTTGATCACCTGTATCATGCGTAAAACAGGGGAAATTTTGGGTCAACAAAAGTTGGCGAGTGAACCTTTATAAAAATTTAAGTAAATCAATTTTATCGTTGTTTAAATAAGACTGTGCATAATCACATGTGAACAAATGTATAATGTAACAAATCACAAACCACATTGAATGAATATATGACATAAATGATGATGTATCTGAGATCAAGGCTCAATCAAACGGAGCCGATCTAATGAGGCACCTGATGCTCAACCCGTATCCCACGAGAAACTGATGGGCCTAATGAAATGAGTGCACTGAAATGATAAAATGTATCCACATATAAACCACACTATAAGCAATACACATTTGATCACGAAATGATATAAGCACAAGTGTTAAATAAAATAAAGAAATGATACGACACATGATACACCCGAAAACGTGATTAAAACGGGGGATTTGTAGAGATTCATTCACCTTGGGTGCGTATTCTTGAGTGGAAAAGAGAGAGCGCACGAGTAAAGATGAAAGATCAACAAAAAAATTAACCTAGAATAAGATAGTGAATCCGTTATTGCTTATCGATTTAGATTGCGTTATTGGAATGGTATAAAGTTCTTTATGGAATGAGAGTCGTTTTATTTATTCGCTTCACGATTATGACGAAAGAGTATTACAATATTAATAATGGTGATAGTAATAGTAATTTTAATAAGAAAATGTCAATAATAATAATAATAATAATAATAATAATAGTTATCAATAAGTTAGATTTCTAATAATAATCTGATAATAATATCGATAATAATAAAAAAATGATTAATAAAATGTTGAATATGTTAAGCTGTTTAACAAAAAAATTATTATAGAAACCAACCCATTTCCATTACTAGATCCATTATCATTTGACCCAACACGAATCTATTCCACTGCTGGCCCAAACAAAACAACAAAAAATATTGGCCAATCAGGGTGGCCGGCCCACAACAGACAATAGCAACAGCAACAGCGCAGACAACAGCGAAAGAATCGGACTCAACAAGGGTCGAACTCGGAACCTCCGATCAAATCGGACGAGCCAAACACCACTGGCTAGACCCAGTTTGGTGTTTGATTTATGGATTCAATTTATTTAATGCTTAATACCTAGTTCATCTTCTTCATTAGTTTCTAAAAAAAAACTTACAGTTACTTTTAAAAGAAAGAAAAGCATGATTATTTCTGTTTGTTTAAACCTTCATTGAGTATTAGGAACATATTAAGACTAGAAATAAACGACGAGATGTTAAAGATGATACCGAACATAACCGAATCGAGAGCACCGACCATCTTCTCCGGCGATGTCGGCTTCTCCGGCGACTGTTTGACGGTAACGAGAGGTGAAGGTGATTAGAGGGTGAATAACGAGTGAGTGTAATGCATAGGGGCTCGGTATTTATAATAGTTTTCGGAACCGAATCGAGTCGGAATGGAGGTTATGTTCGTGATTTGCTAAATGATGGAAAGGATCAATCATACTGATTTCGAAAAATCAGTTATTGCCATTGAAATGGAAACAAACAGCTGTTATGGAAGTGTGTTCGGTTGGATTCGTTTTGGCGGCAAACTCAAATTTCGTTTAAGCTCAACTTGCGTTCATATAATATATGATTTCATCATAAACCGAATGAAGCTTCTCAGCCGACCGATTAGAGTACGGTTTGTTACGGGTTAGGTTGCGGGTTCGGTTCCCGGCCCATCTTTTTTTTTTTGTTTCCTTTTTTTTGTTGTATTTGATGTTTTAAAAATACCAAACAGACCCTGTTATATAGTTTAGATAATTTCATATTTAGTCCCTGTAATATTGTTTCAATAAATGCATAATTAGTCCTCATAGTTAACTTAGTAATAAACTAAGTTATTTTTATTATTTAGGTTAGTTAACTTAACTTAGATAAATAACATGATTAAATGATATATAAATGATAAAATAAATGAATAAATATTTGATAATTAATTAATTGAATATGTAGTTTAAATAAATAAAAAAATTAAATATACGCGAAAATACGGAGCGTTACAGTCTCCCCTACTTTAGGAGATTTCGTCCTCAAAATCTTTATGAGGAAGGCTGAACGAAGAGTTGGCAACTACCTCCGAGGTAAGGAAAACACCCCTAGCTCGTTGGTGAAGTTGAAAAGTGAGCGGAGCTAGTCGTCAATTAAGGAAATCACTCCTATCTTGATGATAAGCTTCCATTTCGGGGAAATATGTGTACTAGAATAAAAATTTAGAACCATATGATAACCAGAACGAAGGTCGATTTTGGAAAAACAGGTGGCGCCTTTAAGTTGGTCTAGAAGGTCATCAATACGAGGCAGTGGATAGCGATTCTTAACCGTCAACTTGTTGAGTTCTCTATAATCAATGCACATGCGAAACGTTCCATCTTTCTTCCTCACAAAAGAACGGGCGCACCCCAAGGCAATGAGCTAGGACGTATGAATCCTTTGTCAGTCAGTTCTTGCAGTTGACTGGCCAACTCTTGCATCTCGGATAGGGCTAACCTATAGAGAGATTTTGCGACCGGTGTAGCGCCAGGCACAAGATCGATTCGAAATTCGACTTCTCGCACAGGAGTAAGTCCTGAAACGTCGTCGGGAAAAACTTGCGGGAATTATTTCACAATTGGAATATCTTCGAGCTTCCTCTCCTTGCCTTCCTTCTTGACGATGTGAGCTAGAAATGCGACGTAATTCTTACGAAGATAACTGCGGGTTTGAAGGCAGGACATCAATTTGAGCCCTTTCGAAGAAGTTTCCCCAAAGATACGTAGTGTCTGACCGTAGGCGAGAGGAATACGAATGAACGTTTCATGGCACACCACTTCAGCGTGATGCTGGCCGAGCCAGTCCATGCCGATGATAACATCGAAACTTCCCAATTTCATAGGAATGTGATCAATTGAAAAATCGTGATCATTTAGGGTGAGAGTACAATCGCGTATAATAGAATTTAATGAAGTGGGTTTCCGTCAGCAACTTCCACCGTCAGAGATTCAACGAGATTATTACGAGGTTGGTCGAGAATAGATTCGAATTCTAAAGACACAAAGCTCTTATCCGCACCAGTATCGAATAATATGGATGCATAACTATCATTTACGAGAAACATACCGTTGACCACATTGTTGTCAGCCCTGGCTTGGTTGGCGTTGATATTGAAAGCTCTTTCTCTAGCAGGTGGAGGAGCTTGGTTAGCTTGGTTTACCGGGTTTGCTTGAGCTTGGGCATGGATGATGTTCACCAGGCGTGGGCAAGTATTCCTGAAGTGGTTTGGGTCCCCACAATTAAAACAGGCTCGTATGGATTGCATCATGGGGTAGTTGGGTTGGTAGTAAGGTTGGGCTGTGAGTTGTGCAGGTGGTAGAAGTAAGGGTTGTTGGGCTTGGCCCACCATTTGATTTTGGGTTTGGGTTGGAGGTTGACTGCGGTTTGATAGTTGAAGGGTACGGCAGGTTTGGATAGTGTGACCCGCACGGCCACAACTTGTGCAATGTTGGCAAGTGTTTTCAGGAGGGTGATGGTATTGGTAACAGTTACACTTTGGGTGTGGGCCAGTGTATGGCCTTTTGAATGGTGCGGCTGGAGGGGCGACTTGCGTGATTGGAGCGGCAGTGATGGGAGGGTTGGTTTGGGTGACGGCGAAGTTCTTGCCATTTCGCTTCCTCTTTCCAGCAAACTTCGAGGATGAACCTGAGTGGTTTGGAATTGGGGTCTCGATGGGTGTTTTCTTCTTCTCATCTTTAAAATTGCCATTTCGAATGCGATTTTCAGTGAGTTCAAGAATTTCCTAGGTGTCAGGTGTCGTAAAAAGAATGAAAACAACATAACTGAAAATAATTTAACTACATCCATAGGATGTCTTGGGTTTGCTCATGTTTGGGCCTCCAAATGTCCCCCATACCATTGCCTGTGTAGTCATGTGGGCCCCCATGACTATTGGGCTTGGTAGGATTCACATTGGTGTCGGCGGGTTAACACTCGCACCACCTGAATGAAAATCGTAAAACATGATTGCGAGATGTATGGTCGGAGGGTGTCCAGGTGTGGACACAATGACAACTCAAAGTGGGGTTAGTTCACACGACGTTTGGTATAGCATGCTTTGGCCTAATAGGTCCTTCGTACTCTCATCGTTAGTCCCCAGGTAGGCAAACTGGTCCTTTATTTTAGATTTATACGAATGCCAAGCTTAGACAGGACGTTCCGACTACCGGTACTCGTACCCTTCCAGTTACTACATGCCCGTCGTGAAAACTCACTTTGATGTGATTTGAAAAATATGAAAACATTGCAAAAATCTTTGAAAAAAATAACGAAAATTGTGAAATTGTGAGGTGTGTGCTTTCATAGATATGATATGATATGAGGGTATGATCTATGATGAGCATTGCATATTAACATGTACTTGTGAGAATGTTTGCATAATGTTGTGTGTGAATATAAACATGAAACATATAAACATCATGAATTTTACATGTAAAACATAAACAATTTAAATCTAATCAACTATAGTATAGGCTCTAAAGGTCTAATAACCTATCCTATATCCCTATAGTCACAAGCTCTGATACCAATCTGTCACACCCCGACCCGCAGCGGAATAGAAGTTGGGGCATGATTGGGTTATCACCAAAGCTCATGATATTTATTAACAAGTTTCATGTTTATTAAATTCAAATTAAAATTCAAATATCCAACAAAATTTCATACAAACACAAATAATAATCTAAATGCTTGTTCCAACGAAATAACTTGATTATTCTTCTAGGCCATCCTAGGTGTTTCTTTCCTCAACTTGATCACCTGTATCATGCGTAAAACAGGGGAAATTTTGGGTCAACAAAAGTTGGCGAGTGAAACTTTATAAAAATTTAAGTAAATCAATTTTATCGTTGTTTAAATAAGACTGTGCATAATAACATGTGAACAAATGTATAATGTAACAAATCACAAACCACATTGAATGAATATATGACATAAATGATGATGTATCTGAGATCAAGGCTCAATCAAACGGAACCGATCTAATGAGGCACCTGATGCTCAACCCGTATCCCACGAGAAACTGATGGGCCTAATGAAATGAGTGCACTGAAAAGATAAAATGTATCCACATATAAACCACACTACAAGCAATACACATTTGATCACGAAATGATATAAGCACAAGTGTTAAATAAAATAAAGAAATGATACGACACATGATACACCCGAAAACGTGATTAAAACGGGGGATTTGTAGAGATTCATTCACCTTGGGTGCGTATTCTTGAGTGGAAAAGAGAGAGCGCACGAGTAAAGATGAAAGATCAACAAAAAAATTAACCTAGAATAAGATAGTGAATCCGTTATTGCTTATCGATTTAGATTGCGTTATTGGAATGGTATAAAGTTCTTTATGGAATGAGAGTCGTTTTATTTATTCGCTTCACGATTATGACGAAAGAGTATTACAATATTAATAATGGTGATAGTAATAGTAATTTTAATAATAAAATGTCAATAATAATAATAATAATAATAATAGTTATCAATAAGTTAGATTTCTAATAATAATCTGATAATAATATCGATAATAATAAAAAAATGATTAATAAAATGTTGAATATGTTAAGCTGTTTAACAAAAAAATTATTATAGAAACCAGCCCATTTCCATTACTAGATCCATTATCATTTGACCCAACACGAATCTATTCCACTGCTGGCCCAAACAAAACAACAAAAAATATTGGCCAATCAGGGTGGCCGGCCCACAACAGACAATAGCAACAGCAACAGCGCAGACAACAGCGAAAGAATCGGACTCAACAAGGGTCGAACTCGGAACCTCCGATCAAATCGGACGAGCCAAACACCACTGGCTAGACCCAGTTTGGTGTTTGATTTATGGATTCAATTTATTTAATGCTTAATACCTAGTTCATCTTCTTCATTAGTTTCTAAAAAAAAAACTTACAGTTACTTTTAAAAGAAAGAAAAGCATGATTATTTCTGTTTGTTTAAACCTTCATTGAGTATTAGGAACAGATTAAGACTAGAAATAAACGACGAGATGTTAAAGATGATACCGAACATAACCGAATTGAGAGCACCGACCATCTTCTCCGGCGACTGTTTGACGGTAACGAGAGGTGAAGGTGATTAGAGGGTGAATAACGAGTGAGTGTAATGCATAGGGGCTCGGTATTTATAATATGTTTTCGGAAACGAATCGAGTCGGAATGGAGGTTATGTTCGTGATTTGTTAAATGATGGAAATGATCAATCATACTGATTTCAAAAAATCAGTGATTGCCATTGAAATGGAAACAAACAGCTGTTATGGAAGTGTTTTCGGTTGGATTCATTTTGGCGGCAAACTCAAATTTCACTTAAGCTCAACTTGCGTTCATATAATATATGATTTCATCATAAACCGAATGAAGTTTCTCAGTCGACCGATTAGAGTACGGTTTGTTACGGGTTAGGTTGCGGGTTCGGTTCCCGGCCCATCTTTTTTTTTTTGTTTCCTTTTTTTTGTTGTATTTGATGTTTTAAAAATACCAAACAGACCCTGTTATATAGTTTAGATAATTTCACATTTAGTCCCTGTAATATTGTTTCAATAAATGCATAATTAGTCCTCATAGTTAACTTAGTAATAAACTAAGTTATTTTTATTATTTAGGTTAGTTAACTTAACTTAGATAAATAACATGATTAAATGATATATAAATGATAAAATAAATGAATAAATATCTGATAATTAATTAATTGAATATGTAGTTTAAATAAATAAAAAAATTAAATATATGCGAAAAAACGGAGCTTTACATTCATTGTCTGTAATATACAACCTTTGACTTTGTCTTTTTACCGGGTGATAAATGATCTCTTGTAATCTTGTATTAATGGCCACTTGCATGAAATATTACTTCATGATTAAATAAAAACTTACGCATCGTAGAGGAAAAATAAGTGTTGATGATGGATGGTTCGTTGTTAATGTTTACCATGTTTATATGAAAATGTACTTTTAGAGCTCATTAGCTTAGTCTTTATAAATTCAGAAAACTTGCCAAGTTACATCAAAAAAGAAGGTAGACGGGCAACAAGCTGCGCCGCCAATCCTTTCTGAATTGCAAACCCTAACCTTCCAAATACAAACCCTTGCCCCCTTGGGGTTGAACAATTGCTGTAGACGACCCGTTGAACCCTCGTCAAGAAGTGGATAGCTTCTGGCGTTAGGGAGCCAAAAGTATCAAAGGCAAAAGGGACAAAGACATGCTGGTTCTTTGCGCAAGCTTTAGCGTGCTTATCCACTTTCTTTGATTCTGCCTTTCTTGCCGCTTGTCCAGCTACAAACCCGTTTTCCCTTAAACCAACCAAAGGGGAAACCTCGTGAGGTCTACACAAGCATGTTTCCCCCCAGCCCAGCCAAAGACGAGCAGATCCGCTGGTCGCAGAGTAGATCTCCCTTCCATAGGGTCCGTGAGGAAATTCACAGGGGCCTCTTTCTTAGCCGAAATCCCAGCTCTTCTTAAGATGTTCCACAAAGCATCACGCACCCAGTTGTGCCGATATTTGAACCCAGGGAGCTCTTTACAGTGAACTGCATGCTCCCCGTATTTATCCATACAAGCTTTACGACATATCGGGCAAGTTTCATCTTCCGGGTACATAGGGATCATCAACCGGTATTTGAGAATGGCTCTATATTCTACTGCAGACATACATTGTCCCAACCCCTCAATTGGTATAACGGTCAAAAATTCCTGAGCATGGGGACCTTTCAGGCACTCAAACACCGCCTTCTGGCGGGATGACAAATTAAAAGTTTCTCCCAGGCTTTGAGCGATTTTGCTAAACAGAGCATTCGCCAAAGTTTTTTGTGGCTTCGAGGGGGCGGTGTCCTTATTAGAAAAACCGTCAATATCCAAGTCTGGGAGAGTGACATTTAAGCGTTCAAGCGCCTGCTGATAGTCCAGGTCAAGCCCGACGACCTCACAGTTTCGAAGGATATGATCCTGTAGTTCCCAAGAGTGAGCTCTAGACGCCACAAAGGCATAAGGCCCAACATCTCGAGCTGAGAAGAGGCCCAAACCACCTAAACGAATTGGCAAAGATGCCAGACGCCACTGGAGGTCATCAAAGAAGGGGCCGCCACCCACTACTATGTCTTCTATAGCCTCTCTAAGACCATATATATAAGTTTACATATATATATATATATATATATATATATATATTATCTACAAGGTTTATATTCATAAAGAGTAATATTTAAGTAATTTCAATTTAAAGAAAATAAAAAGTAAAAAGAGATCAATAAGTTTAAAAGGAACGTATGGTGTTCGCTTTGGTTAAAACATTATTTATTTGAGAAGTATTATGTGGAAGAAAAGTGTTGGACCTGGATATCAACCTATGTTTTTACCCTTTCAGGCCATCTATGGCAACATGCAAGCTTTTGTTTTACCCTATTTTTGAATTAATTTAAATTTTTAATTAATGATAAGAACGTTAGAAATTACAAGATACATTGTGTAAGTTTTATCATGTGTCTCTAGTAATAAATTTAAAATAATATTATGGGTATAATTTTTACTAGAAAAAAATTATACTTTATAAAAAGATTAATGAGAAAATTGCGGTTTTAATACCTATGGTTTAGCGGTTATTGCTATTATTTACAAAATACAAATGTTTTGGAATTTTAATACCAAGGTTTTTATTTTATTACAGTTTTGATCCACCACGTTAACTATATCCAACTTATAGTTAAATCCTTTTCACATGAGTTGGATAGAGTTAGTGTGGTGGACTAAAACCGCAATAAAATAAAAAACTTGATATTAAAATTGCAATACATTTGAATTTTGTATATAATAAGAATAATCACTAAACCATAAGAACCAGAACCATAATTTACCCTATTTTTTATTTAACTTATCATTCTCTCTGTTGATATATCAAATATATCTTTAATATGTGTTACTGCGAGTATTTGTAACTTCGTAACTTTTTACCATAGTAAATTCATTTCATACATCTATTTTTTATATACTTTTTAACCTTTGTAATTCATGTTTAATGCTATCAATTATGTTCAATATTTGACATTATTATATTTTTCACTCTGTTTCAAATAAAACAAAAGGCAAAAATAGGTTATAACGTATTATAGTTATTTTAAAAATTTATTCTATCTTTAGCTTTTTTTAAACGATTTTTCATATCTAATGATAAGTAAACTTTTTTTATTTAAATTGTAGTTATTATTAAAAAACTAACAGTAACTAAAAATGATAGAATTTATAAAAAAGAAAAGGTCTATTCTATTTTTAGCTCTTAAAAAAACCTGGTTATTTTTATGGTTTTTATAACTTTTAAAATTCAAACATGAAATGATTTGATACTATGTAAAAATTATAAATGGCAACTGTATTTTGTAAAATTAACACTAGAGAGAATACTATAATATAATAATTTTCAGCTGTACATCTGCAACTTATTTATGATATGTCTAGTGTTTGCTTTATCTAACTTTTAAGGTGTCTAGGATAATTCTCAATTGAACATATATTATAATTTAGAGTAAATTGCGGTTTTGGTATCTATTGTTTAATTATTATTGCTATTATTTATAAAGTTCAATGGTCTTGTAATTTTAATAGTAATATTTATTTTATTTCAGTTTCGATCCATCACATTAACTCCATCCAACTTATGTTACATCCTTATCACATGAGCTGGATGAAGTTAGTGTGGTGGACCAAATCATAATAAAATAAAAGGCTTCTTATTAAAATTGCAAAAACATTTGGATTTTGTAAATAATAGCAATAACCATTAAACTATAGAGACCAAAACAACAATTTACTTAAGATTAATACAAAAACATAATTTTTATGCCTAAAAATATTATTTAATTTTGGTATATTTTTTTAATGATAACATTTTCTCGTACTCTTTTATATCAATAATTTTAAATTATTCAACCTAGCCCAGGAATAAGTCTAAGATCTTTAACCTAAGAGTATAATGTTTCTGTCAAGTGGGCTAGCCGCACATTGGCATTTTGGTATATATAAGTTCTAAATTTATAAAGAATACATGAAAAGTTCTTTTATATCCCAATTTGTAACACGTAATTAATGAGTTATTTTTGTCACTATTTGTAAACAGTTTTTATTTTTATTTATTATAGTATCTGGACAAATCATTCTCTCATTTTTACCTTAAAAAACAGGTATCATGTCATAATTTTTTCAAGCTATAAGATGCTAATTGCATTAAATAACAACATATCAAAAAGACTAATATTATATATATATATATATATATATATATAATACAATAAATAAACCTTATTTATTAATTCGGTAAGCGACAGGTTACAAAGCACAGTGGGTTCGATGGGTCACTAATTAAGAAAAGTATCATTTATGCAATTTTCATGTTGGCACTGAGGAGTATACGGAAAGAAAGAAACGATAAGATTTTTTAAGGTATAAATATTAACAGACACAAATTAGTAGACGAGATAAAGGAGACATCATTCGAATACAAATGGGTTACACATAGAACAAAGATCAAAGAAAATTCGTTGGAAGAAAGGATGAATTTTGATATACAATTGTAACATGTAACATGTAACGTCGATAGCACCTTGAGGTGATCCCTTGTATTTGTGGTTTTATGAATAAAATGTCTCCATTACCTTTAAAACAAATAACCTTATTTAAAAGTGAATTAAAAATGGTTAATTATAATACACGGAAGTCTATATAAATGCCTTCATTCACATTTCACACCCTACATCACACCTTTCTTTCCCTACCATTTACTCTCACTCTCTCATCAACACCACCATCACCATCATCTTCTTCTAAGGATTTGCATGTTCACCCATAGCCTAACATGGTAGATGCAGAATGTTGGTGTGTGGCAAAATGGATGACGTGCCGAAAACAACCGTCCGTCCATTGGGCCGTAGGTCCATGTATCGGCACGTCCTCTTTTTGCCACATTCTTCTTTCTGCATGTCATGCAAGGCTGTTTATGGTGAAACTGAAGTTGCCAAGCAATGCTCTTAATATTCAAACTTTTGAAGCAATTTCTGCATTTTAAATAATGCTTTCTTATATTTACTTTTACAAATGCAGTTTTAAATCGATATGTTATTGACTTCCGAACAGGATAAACCAACAAACGAACTGAATATATATGCACATCCTCTGGAACGAAAAGAAAACTTTTTCACTACATATTAAGTTTTGATAATTAATTAAAACATTTACAAGGGAGTTCGATTCCCACAAGGTTTTTTCCCAGATTTATTGGGTTTTCTCCTGAATTGGTGTAAAGGCAAATTGCCTAGTGGAGATGGATATGATCGGGTGGTTCCGCTGGTGATACGATAATACTCCAGTGGTCCGTCAGTGATCCAAATTTGCCGTTAAAAAAAAATTAAAACATTTACACAATCAATCCGCTTTATTGGTTTTATTTGACAATTACGTTTTATAATACTTTCCTTACAGTGGCGGATCTGAAATTTTTTCTTATGGGTTTCTTTTGATAGATGATCAATAATTTTTTTTTTCAAATTATATAAGGTTTTCACTAATTATCACTATTTTTTTTCCAAACTTACTACTTTTCTAGAAACCTACAAATGTAGTTAAATCCATCACTGATTTCCTATATTTGCTTTTAATGTTAATATTTATAAAAAATAAAAATACAAAAGTAACCGTTTATATTATAAATCACACACGTTTTATTATTAAGTAAATACAAGATGTTTTTTATTATATAATACGTTACTGGAAATTAACTTTTAAAATTCTTATGCAGATACGGTTGTGACTTGTGACACATAATTAATAAAAACTTTAGGGGAACCCAAGCCACTTCTCAATTTGGCCTCAGGTTGTGACACATAATTAATAAAAACTTTAAGGGAACCCCAAGCCACTCCTCAATTTGGCCTCAGACAGGTGGTACCCAAGAAGGTACACCACTGTTGATCCAGTGGGTAATGCCCATCGACGGGTATAGTTTGGAGGTGGTAGAAACCGAGTGGGAGGATAGAGAGAGTATTGTTTAGGGAAAAGGTGGGGGTCAATGCTTTAGGGTAGTGGTATCCTCAAATTGGGTAGTTTAGGATGGTGGATGAAATAAGCGACGTGACATTGTAGGATTGGTAGGGATTAATTATAATCATGAACACTTTAACAAACAATTGACTAATTATCTATCATCGTTTATTAAAAAAAATACGATAATCAAATTTAATATCTATTGATTATATTTTGATAGGTTATAATCATAAAAAAAATCAAGTTTGCATGTAACGTCTGTAGTTTTAACCAAAGGTTTTTAATTATTATTCATGTATGTATAATAATTTAAGTAATTTGCATTTGATACAAGTTTTTTTATTTCTTAACGGTTAAAAAACTAATGAATATATAAATAGGTGAAACAAATTGATCTTGTTTTGCATTCAAATTAGACAGAAATTTAAGCTACTAAATGCCACAACAAAACGGGCATACAACTAACCGAAACACATTTGTGGCAAACTGTTTGTACTATTTACACATCCACAACATACTATAAAAGCACTAACATTAAACATACGATCACATACCAAAAAAACACCAATGTTTTATATGTATTGCCTTCTTTTGATTCCAATGTTGACCACAAGGAATAGGAAGTGAAAGGAGAGTAGGTACTTGAATTCGTTGTTATCATTGACGGCAATAGCGATGGTGAAACCTACTTTTTTGACGGGTCAGGTTGTGAATTTTGCACCAAAATAAGGTCTTGGTTGGCCCTTAGTACCACCAACTCTATCTCCTCTTAAGCCTTTTGGTGGGTCTAAATTGCATCGAACAAACTTGTATTTGCTAATAAATCTTTAAATATATTGATTTGTATGCTGATTCCAGTCTAGTTTAAATATTTATCAATTATAACATACACCACCAAACAAAAAGATAAATAGGCACATATCGTAGCATTGGTGTACAGCGAAAGCTACATCGATGAAGCCATGACACCTCTATGCAACAAAAGAATGGAATGACGTTAATATTGAGGTTATCACACATATATTTAGCTTGAGTTATAAATAAAATTCAATTGAATAATTAGTAATGTCCATTTAATATTTTATATTGAATTGTACAAGTGAGATTATATATATATATATATATATATATATATATATATATATATATATATATCTTCACAATTATTTGTTTAAATAGAGATAAAATGTAAGAACTAGTACAATAAGTCCCAATTTCAATTTTTAAGATAGATTCAGGTGATGTTTATGTTTATTTTTTTACAAGCATAGAGTAAATTTTGTTTAGGATAAAAATATGTAAAAAGTAATGGAGATATAGAGTTAACCTCCATCTCCTAAAGGTTCAAGGTAAATAACTCAAATTGTTTAAGGGTCTTTAGCTAAAATTAACATTTTACTTGTATAAACCTGGGCTAAATATAAACTAACATGTAAGTGGAGTCATCCTCGCTATTCCACTAAAAACAACTTAGATACGCAACATGTAGCGTGAGGAGCCACAACGATATATGCTATTTTTTCCTAGTTTGTTTATAAGCTACCAAGTCCTACCCTTTTATGTACTTAAATATTTTATATTTTTAAATTTAATTAACTGCAATACAAATTTATTCTTACTAATAGTGTTAGAAGTTATAATGGTGTAATTTATGTTGTTAAAAATTTATGTGTAATATCCAAACTAACACCTTGTTTGTTTGTTTTTCTTTTGACCAAGTGATATTTGAGATCATGTATTCTTTATGAACGGATGATATCTTGAATCATATGAGACTTAAATAAAATAATATGATATGATTTAAAAAACTTTTGCATTTACGCATTGTAGATGAAAAATAAGTGTTGTATATGTATAGTATGGTTCGAATAGGTTTATATGAAAATGTAATCAATTTATACTTTATATTCCGATCTACATATTATATATCTATAACAATTTATAAATTAATGGTTTATCTTCATAATCGGTAATATTTAAGTTTACTGGATTCAAAGAAATTAAAAGGAAATTAATAAATTAAAAGTGTTCGATTTGATTAAAAATTTATTTATTTGAAATCACATGGAAATAATAGTGTCAAAAACAAGTGTTTAAGACTAGATAATTATTTTTCGTATGCATAGTTATATATACTTAGAATTTCGAATCCGAACTCTCCACAAACCCGAATACTCACACACCTTCGTTTCCCCATGTAAGGTAACTTCAGTGTTTCATCCTCCAAACTTAACAACTCTCGGATTGCTCGGAAAGCTTGCAAAACCGTGACTCTCTTTTTACTTTTTACACTTTTTGGTGAAATACGTACATGCTATCAAAACTCACACAATCACATATTTTATGCTTAAAACACAAACAAACAATCCAATATACACATACTTGATACGTTATACTTAAATTCATTTATACTAGACTATTCTTATGCTTTATGCTTGTCATTAACTTCGTACAAGCCTCCCTTAGCATGTATAGTGCTATAGGATTAACGCATCGCCCGTATTCTTGAGGTTATGTTAAGTAAACGAAACGGTCTATTCATTGCTATGATTAGATTACGCTAGCGGTAATCTTTGGGTTGACATATATAGTTGCATGCTAGTATTGTATGTTAGGTTTAAGTTAACGATTATGCCATGTGGATTTGTTTAAACTTTTATATTATGCTAGTAATCAAACTTGTATGTTTGCCAATACTTTTGTATTGAACTATACGTTAATATTGTCACAATTAGTGTTATGACGACTCTTGCAATACTGTTTTCATCCTGCCCCGATGTTTCCGCCATCGGTTAGTTCGTGACAGTCAACCAGGTGTAAGTGAGCCTATGAATAAGTGGGGCACTTACAAATTGATAACCATTGCACATAAATTAAATAAACAGCTTAACCAAATAACACATAACACATAATTACACCATGATTTGCATGCTTTGACAATTGAGAAAAATGAATAAGAGATTTTACGTGACACATGATACACCCAAAAGTTTGATGTAAAAAGAGGAATGAAAATTACTTACTATTTACGAAGCGGGCCCACAAATGAAAATAATGCCGTAAAGTGTAACTCAAATGACCAAATTACCCTAAAATATACATATATAACATATATTGTAAATAAACGAAACAACATAAATAACAATACTAACGACTCGGGTTCTTGATTTACGGACTTTGATGTAAGGGTAATAGTATATATAAAATTGTCATAATCCAAAAGTAATTATATACATAATGAATTTTATATTATAATAAGAATAACTTGATTAGTAATAATATCATTATTAACACTTTTGCAAATCTGGTATTTTAGTAATGATGAATAACATACAATATTACTAACTAGATCTCCATGCCCAAATCAATATCAATAATTTCATAAATTCACATGTCTAAATAAATAAATATGCATTTGATAGAAATTGTCTAAGAAATGATAACATAAAAATACTTAAGTTACTATATCCTTTTGTTGTGAATAATGAATCTAAGTTTATTATTTAGCTATCTAATTAATTTAACCAGTAAATGATTACATTCATATTATTTAAACATATGTTATAATATCCACAAAATAATAAATGATCATGTATACCTCCTAAATAAATGTAAGGGTATTGGAAATAGTAACAAAAAATATTTATGTTACTTTATATTTTGTAAAATGCTAAATTTAGATATATTACCAAAGGTTCATCAAATGATTTATATACTAGACAATTGTAATTATCTTGTGAAAAATAGTTAAACTTGTAAAAAGAGTAAATTAACTTGTTTAATCCTTTTATTACAAGTAAATTACCAAAAAGTAATATATTGGTTGTAAGAATTTTTTATAACTTATATGTTTTCAGTAAAATTCAGAAATGATAATTGATATATATACATTAGTATTTTACCATAATTTTCCATATAATATAAACATGATTATATCATCACAAATCCATATAATGTTCGAAAATTACCAAAATTTGTATAAACTATTCTTATATGATAATTAACATATTTATAATTTCAATTTCTTTAAAACAAGTCTCTAAGGTCAAAATCCTTACTTTTTAGATTCAAGAACTCTAATCTAACATGGAATAAAATTCATATTTATATGCCCTCTATCATAGAAATGGATAGAGGGGTTTGTTGAGCATGGAAAATTAACGAATTTAGACTCAAGAATCACCTGAAAAGGTTACGTATTGATAGGAGAAATCGTGGATGGAAGATACGAGCGCTAGAAAGTTTCTTGCTTGAATCAACGAGATTGGATCCTTGGTAATCGGATTTGAGAGTGGGTAAATGCGTGAAATGGTGCTAAAATTCGTTTGGGGCCGATTTGGAAGGTTAAGGTTACCGAATTTGCCAAAAGTCGAATTGTGTTTATGATAAGATTTAATGGCGTTTTACTTAGATTTAATGAGATTAAATTGTGTTAATTAAGTATACAGAAAACGGTTTAAATGACATGAACAGGATCTCTCTGCATGGGCGCGTCTTTTGGAATGAACAGCATGATGTTTACATGCTTTAAACGACAAAAGGCGTCGGGTCGGGTTCTTGTTCATCGGGCCATGCTTCGGGTTTGCGCAAGGTGGGTGGATTCCACGGGCCAAGCGAGTTGGAAAGATTTAAGGCGACTTGGTGGGGTTGTGGGGTTGCGCGTTTCTGCGTGTAAGGGATGGCAGTTTGGAAAAATTGCAATTCTACCCTTCTGAACTTCTTAACTACATATATATAGGCAGTTTGGAAAAATTGCAATTCTACCCTTCTGAACTTCTTAACTACATATATATATATAACATTAAATTTAACTTAGTTTGGTGTGTTCGTTAATTAAAGAATGAAACTAACTTGTATTATTTACAAAATAAATCTTTTAACTCGAAAATAATTATATTGATTAATTTAATGCACCATAATAATATAAATAATAAATAAAAATAAAATTCCATTTTAGTTACTACACGTAGGATCCGGTTTACAAACGAGTCGGGTTTCTAGCATCCGTTTTTGGCGGATGTTACATGTGGTCTGGACTAGTCCGAAGGAGGTGATTGTGGGCCTCTTGTGGACCCCATTGATTTTAATAAAAAAACATGTTTAAATAAAAAAAACTTAAAATTGTTTAAATTTAAATAAAATAAAATAACATAAATTTTCAAAAACAAATATATAAAATAAAAATAATACAATCTAAAAGAACAAATTTATTAAAATTAAAAGCATTATTTATAATTAGATGGTAGTTTCTTTCAAAAACATTTTTTAACCAAGTCATACAGTATGTCATTTACGTATTGATGTAGTACGTCGGACTCATGTTCATTTTCATATACTAGTGTGGACGTTCGTGGAGGATAAAATAGGTTGGATCATCGTGAGTTGTGTAATCAATTAAAACATATAAACCTTTAAGTACCTCAACTTCATTCATTCATCAGCATTATTTCTTTCACAAGTTTTATATATGGTTAAGTTTTGAATGACTATATACAATATTACTATTATTGTTAATATAAAATTGAATTTAACTAATAGGACAATTTAAAAGCTTTTAGGTGATTTTCAACATGTTATGTTTTCATTTACACTATCATGTTCTTTCCCTTCACCGGATCTTTGCCTATTGTCACCTTAACCCTATTTTTGAATTATTTTATTCCTGTTTAATGTTCAGACTGTAAAAAATTATAAATAAGTTCTGTAAACTTTCTCATGTGTTATCTCTAATGATAAAATTATAATAATTTCATAATATGTTTACCAGCATAATTAACAAATCTATACCTTAAAAAAGGTTAATGCGGTAAAAAACAACATAATTTTTGGTTTGCTATATATATATATATATATATATATATATATATATATATATATATATATATATATATTACTCATTTCGTATATTAAAGTTCTAAATGTATAAACAATATATAAAGAAGGGTTATTGGATTTTAATAATCCTAAGTTTCACCTTTGGTCGATAATAATTCAAACTTTAAAAATTCTCTTCAACGATCCCAACTTGTAAAAGATTGGTCATCATTGAACCTTTTCTAGCATATAAAAATTTGGCCTACTCAACAGATTCAAGTGTACCTGCAGACTTTTTAATTGATTTAAGTGCACCTATGTTAAAAAGGATCAATGGGGGCCAAATTATTATTAGTTGGGATCGTTTGAGTGAAATTTTAAAACTGAAATTATTATCGGCCAACATATGTAACACCACAAAAACGGGTTTGGTAATCAAACCACGTTAATATTAAAGAGCGGGTAAAATACCATTAGTGGAACAAGTGAACCCGTGAACAAAATAACTAGGAACTAATTAACCTAGTTAGTAACAAGTATATAGATTATAAAACAATGAGTAATAGTAGCTTCTCTTAAACAAAACTAAACTTGAGGGGCTAAAATGGGAGAAACCTAAAGATTAGGTTTAATAAAGATTAAAACACAAAACATACACACTAAGTGTGTGTGTGTGTCGACTAATGCTGGAGAACAAGGAGCAAACTCTTGTTCTTCTTAAATCATCAAATTGGAGGAAGAATCGAACCTAGAATCGATGCATGAACGCATTTTAATGATCACCCGAACTAGGGGTCATGAGATATGTCAAAAATCCTAATTTGATGAAATTATGAATTTAAGTAGATTTCATGGATTCCAATCCATGTATGAATTTCAGTAATTGAAGTAAGATAAGGGATGAATACTTGCTTAGGAACAAACCCTTATTGAAAATTTTGATAGATTGCTATGAATTGGGTGTTTGGATGATTTACCACACCTAGTTAAATGGATTTTGATAACATGATGAAATTGATGATAAACTTGTGTTTAGAATCATCGTACATAGTAGCAATAGGAAGATACTTGAACAATTTATGTGTTTGAGTACATATTCATACTTGCAATGAAATGGGTTTTTGTACAATATGATAAAATAGATGATATATTCATGTTAAATTGATGTTAATGATTGTATAAACACGACCCCCCGGCTTACGGAGACGTATCCATATAACACTATTTTCTGCTTTCATTCAGCGGCCGTCTACCATAAGCTACGGTTGGTCACCGTAGCTTAAAGTGTTCCTACCGCAAGTGTTTCTATTTTGCCATTTTTGTTACAAAAATTTCCGTAATTTATTCAATTTTAATCCGTTTTCAATGAAACTTGTTTCTAAATGTCCGTAAAATGTTTTCTTACTTATTTAACCGGGAATCCTTAACCCGGATTCTGAACTTTTGTGGATTGCGCAACCATTACCCGGTTTATGCGCATATTCGTTTTGACCCGCAATGGGACTTAAGCACTTAGGCTTAAATCTCACTCTTTCTTCCCTTATATCCTATTTCCACACTAATATATCTATTTATTTTCCACCACAACTATGTTTGTGG
The DNA here is from genome assembly GCA_947069175.1 of Scalesia atractyloides. Taxonomy (NCBI): domain Eukaryota; kingdom Viridiplantae; phylum Streptophyta; class Magnoliopsida; order Asterales; family Asteraceae; genus Scalesia; species Scalesia atractyloides. The sequence goes on from CAMTDV010000003.1 coordinate 88,948,633, forward strand.
TGTATCGGTTATAGAAAATACTATATTTCCAAATTCTACCATTCGATTCAACAGTTTACGAAAAAACTGTTATGAGGCATTAAGCCAAACAACTTATGCCATTTACTATTAAACTACCGCAAGGGTGTACTTTCTTATAAAACTCATTTTTAAACTACCTTCAAGGGTCGTTTGGTCGAATTATCATTCAAGGGCGTTTTGGTCAAATTTTAGTCCTTTTTACGATGAAGGACATTTAAACGCATATTTTGACCAAACGAGCACTTTTAAAACGTAATCTTATTTAAAATCCTTATGTTCCTAAGAACCTGATGTCTACCATTTAATTTATGAGATTTACCTTGCTTGAGGTAATCCGATATTCAATCAGAACTCGTTTAACTCTCATTGGGCCTTAAATTCCTCAATGAGAGTTTGACCCATTACACGTACCTGACTCGAGTCATAACATTGACCTGTTTAAATACCTTGCAGTACTAATTACTAATTAATAGCGACGCGAACCATATGCTATTTCCCTGTGAACACAAAACTCGACAAGCGTTCATTAGTTATTATTGTCAAATGGCGACAACATCACCATTCGGCCAGTTTGGACTAAATGACCATTTAATCATTATGAGATGGCATTTATTTTCCATCTCATCCATATACCCCTTTTTGGTTTACATCGTATAATCATATTAATTAAAGATCATTTCTTAATTCGTTTTGTCTATATGTTAACTCGTTACCAATTATCATTTTACCCCTTTTTGTCCATTATGGTTTACATCACAAGGTATCTATTCCGAAACTCCTTGTTTATTCGTCATCGCATGACCAACTTACCGTTTTTTACCCTTTATTACCATAAAATGGTTTCTTACGATTTTCACTTATTCCGACCCATATTATCCCACGTCGGAACTTCCTATTTCAAGTTCTAATTTACCTTTTTCATAACCAATACAATAAGTAAGTGTTCTACTAGGAGGGTGTAAGCTTTACTTACCTTAACTCTGTTCATGCTTTTTCGCACCTATGACCCGTTTGACCCATTCTTCTCCAAGCCTCCACCTAGCTCGTCAAGAGTCAAACTATAATACAATATCCATAAGATAGTTAGATTAGTCATCAATACCAGGACCATCACCCTTATGGATTTTTCTACCATATTTCGTATTCGATTCAGTTATAGGCCGGTTTGACTTTTAAAAGTCAAACTGCCGTTCTACCTATATATGCACTAACAAGTTGAATAAAACTAATTAGGCATTTTATCTAACACTTGGTGGGCATAATTTTTAGGCCACCTATTTGGCTAACTTCCTTCACCAAATTTACCTTATTTCTTTCAATTCTTCATGTTTACACAATTTTTAACATCAAGTTAGGAAGACTTTCAATCATCATAACTAATCTCTCAAATTATCATATTGGGGATTTTATAACTATTAAAAAAAACCAATTTCACTATATACATGGACTTTAATCCAAACATCAATTTAGCCAAGTATCTCACATTTTCTTGTAAATATGAACACTATATGCATGCTTAGACATCACTATAACATCAATCTCATTCTACCATTAAAACCACTTTATGTCATGTATGAACACTTGAGCTAGTCTCTAGATTTTTCAAATATTTCATTTATACTAGTAAGTATAATGATCATCAACACAAATACATCATCAATTTCGTCAGACTAACAATAATTTTGAACTCAAGGTTATCACCTTCAAGTTCTTCTTCACATAAAATTGATGAACTAAAGTTTCAACATACCTCATGATCCCCTAGTCTAGGTGATCAGCAATTCACATTCATGCAGGAATTTAAGGTTTGATTTCTCCTTCAATTTGATGATATAGCTCACTAAGGGTTTACCCCTTTATTCTCTGCTCATTCTCGACCAAACACACACAAGTGTGTGTTTTTCTTGGTGTTTATTTCTTTTTTAAGATATTTGTTTCAGATTTGGCAATTTTAGTCCCTCCCCAATGTTAGTTCTTGCACATTATAGTTTATAACTAGGTTATATTCCTAGTTACTTATCTCTTGTAAATTATCGACGGACATGATAATTCTATTTTTCTTAAGTTCGGGAATGCCACTACCCGACATAAATTATGTCCTTGTAGCCCGTGCCTTTTATAAACTTTATTTACTAAAAAGCATTTGTTCGCCTTTTGTTAACATTAGGTATATTTATTTAATTTCTAATGTTTACCAGGTTAACTTTTACCACCAATGGTATTTTACCCGTTCATTCCCAGTTATTTAATTTAATACCCACACAACTCTATCCCCTAACATTGAATAACCACGCTGTCCTACTCCCCAACCTAGCGACTCGCGTATTGCTAGGAAAGCTTTACAAAATTGTGAGTATACATGATCCCTTTTCGTTTTAATACTTTTTGGTGCAATATATACACTATACAAAAACTGACATAAACACTTATACGCAAACACTTTATACATGCAATCGAATCCAACTTACATGCTTACACGGTATACTTAGGAATACATACATGCTAGAAAATTTATGTGCATAGTGTTTTGTCATTAACTTCGTACAAGCCTCCCATAACATGTGTAGCGCTATAGGAGTAACACACAACCCGTATTCGTGAGGTCATGTTAAGTAAACAAAACGGTCTTCTCGTTGCGACGATAAGACTACGCTAGCGATAAACTTTGGGTCGACAAGTATGTTTTTCATGCTAGTTATGTATAGAACGCCTTAGTATATGTTATCGCTATGTGGATTTCGCCACACCCTTTTATACTTATACTAGTACACTTAAACTTGTATGCTTGCCAATACTTTATGTGTTGACATGTTACTTTACTGTATATTGCAGGACTGTGATCGTGACGCATTGAAAAAGAATTTAGTAGGAAGGATTAGAAACGCTCCAAACTTTGAATTTTTGTTTATTAGATTAGTCATTCGATACTTGTTGTGTTTTGTTTCCTAATCATGTACTTGAATCATTAGCAATGAGATGAAATTCTTATTAAATACTTGTCACTTATTAGCGTTATGAAGTCTCGAGCAATCTATTTACGTCCGCCCCAATGATTCCGCCATCGGTTGGGGTGTGACAGCAGATTACTTAAGCACCAAAGGACAACCCTCAAAGTATCTTAATTCATAGGCTGATAAACTGTTCTAACCCATATCTAGGACATAACAATTAATAGGCTAAAAACTCAATTGTAACTTAACCTCATCTGACAACTACACAATTTAACATCACTAACATCTGCATAATAGAACATCCTCGTCCCCCACATCATTTAATATCATTCGTCAATTGCACAAATAATCATCATGTACCCACCATTTAACTAGTGTGAAACACGTAAGCACATAAGGTGGGAATCTAACACATTAGTTGTTGCCCATAGGCTACCATTATTTGCCCTCGTCAGGGTTTCTCCTACAGTTTGACCCTGAAAAGTCCGTTACTTTCACATTAACCCCGAAAGGTGGGTTAAGTGTTGCCACAGGCTAATCATTTAGACATCTCAAGGATGTTTCTTATGACCTGACGCCACCCCGAAGGTAATCCCGCCATCATGAGTAGCCAGCGTCAAACACCTCAAGGATGCTAATTCACATAAAGCACATAGACACACATACAAGGTTAAAAGCGCATTGACTATCCGAAAACTACTACCTTCTCGTTCCCGCTACCACTAAGGTTCGCAACCTATGATAGACTTACCAATTAAAATTTATCACGACACAAGTCGTGCTTTTAATATCGACACGTAGCACGCCCCATATCCATACAACCTCAACAATCACTACATAGTACAAATAAAGCCCGATTAATCACTACGTCGTAAAAAAATTGTTCGCAAAAAAACGTTTGTAAAACATTTTAATCGCAAAACTCGTTAATATATAAAAATCCTAAAATGTATGAAAATATATGAAAAGCATGTATGCTAGCCCCGAAAAATATTTAACAAAAGGGGACTATAATTCACCGGTTGCAAAGCTTCCAAAACCACGAGCTAACTGTCTCGAATTGCGTCCTTAAACAAAACCTCAATAAAGCTTGCGAACCGCTGAAAGTTAGAGAAACGAGCGAAGCCGCAAAACTTGGCATCAACAACCTACACGTTTTCAAACTTTGTCACACGACCTAAGCGTTCAAAGTCTAACTTCATTTGAATGGTTAAATGGTTAAACACCTTACCCGCTTTTAGCCATGACTGAAGGATTAGAACAACATTTTGGGTTTTATAATATTTATTCTATTAAATTTTAGTTTATTTAGTAGATGTCTGGGGTGAAACGACCAAAGTAAACTCACGTGAAAGTCATATAGCTTGATTTAAATATAAAAAAACTAACAGAGTTTGCTATAAAAGATGAATTTGTTACAAAAATGAACATAAAAGATAGTTAGGGTGAATTTTAATGTTAAGACTGAAACATGCAAAATGCAAAGTTGATACAAACCTAAATAATGTTTTATGTAATTTTGTCTATTAGATATTCTTAAATTAATAAAGCTGCAATACCAATTGTTATTATTAAATACCTAATATTCTTAATCTTGGTTATAAGTTTACATAACAAGAGATACATTACCAAGGGGTGTTTGGGATTGCTTATTTTAGCAAACTTATAAGTTATTCACTTTTTAAAAAGTTAAATGATGTTTGGGTTTGGGGGTGTATGTGAGGGAAAAAGTTATCAAGTCACTCCATTCTTGCTTATTAACTTTTTAGAAAAGTCATAAGAAGTTTTAAAAACTAAGCCAAACACCTTATATCTACGACATTAATATTGATAGGAGTTATAATGCACAATTCAATCAATTGATATTTGCGTTCGGTATTTCTTTTTATGAATGCGTGATCTCTTGTGTCAACGTTCAGTATAAGATTTGCATAGTATGTTCCACTATTATTTAAAAAATATTTATGCATTGTAGATGAATGATTCATCGTTAAATTTCGGTTAGGTTTATCTGAAATTTCACTCATATTTGTACATTTATTTCTGATTTAACATATTATCTAGAAGAATTTGTAAATTGATGATTTATCTTCATATAAACAGTAATATGTATGTTTATATTAAAATAAAGTAAAAAGAGGGAAATAACTCATGTTCTTTGATTTGGTTAATATTTATTTATCTTAGAAGTATTAGGTGGATGAAGAGTTTTGGACCTGGAAAACAACCTATCTTTTCATTTTTCCTTTCAGCCCATATGGCAACTGGCAAGCTTTAAGATAAAAGTTAACAAATCTTAATATAATCAGTAAATTTTCAAATGTATTACCTTAGTAATAAAATTCAAATAGCTTTATGAGATATTCTTTTATTATTTCTGAACAGTTTTAATTTTTATTATGTCATGTTATAAACTGATGTCATGTTAAGAAATGTTCAAGTTATAGCATGTTAATTGCATTAAATGATAACGTAATACAAATTTGTTATATAATATGATAAAATAACCTTTATCATATAAAATTAGAAATCATAAAATCTCTTTATATCTGGGTACAATATACCTTATTTATTTAGTTGTGAACAAAATAAACAGTATTTAAAATATATTTTTCAGTTTACTTAATTATTATTTACCAATTACAACACAGTATTCTATATAAACACCAAATTCACATTTCACACTCATTATCACAGCTCTCTTTACCCATCATTTACCCACACTCCATTGATCGTCTTCTTCTTATACGGATCTGGGGTTCACCCATGGCCTAACATGGTGGTTGCAGAAAGTTGGTGTACAGTCAAGAATGAATTGCCCCAAAAACAACCGCCGGTCCAATATTAGACCGTAGGTCAATACAGAGGCAATTCGTCTTTGGTTGCATTCTACATTCTGCATGTCATGCAAGGCTGTTGTTGGTGAAATTGAATTTGCCATGCAATGTTCTTCATATTCAAACATTTAAAGCAATTTCTATATTTAAATTAATGCTCTCTTTTTTTGAATTAATGCTTTCTGATATTAAGTTTTACAAATGCAAATTCAAATCGATCAAACTATTATGACTTCCAACAATGGGTCAAGGTGTGTTTTTCAAGGAAGTGCATGGGTTGTAAACGGATCGAACACAAACTTGAAATTTCTAAAAAAAACCAAAAAAGTGAAGACGAGATCGATATAGTGTAGGTTGGTCTCGGACTTTGTAGGTTGGAACATGATCACATATGAATTTTGTATGCTAAGATGTTAGATTCATACATTTAAATGTATCGATGCATAACCTATCACAATACACACAAAATTTCTAATGTTTTTTATAATCAGGAACAAACTAAACCTGAAATTACCCAAAAATGAAAAAAGAAATAATGAAAAAACGATCTCTATATGTATATATGCGCGCTCACATTTTTTGGACAAAAAGACAGTATTTTAACAACCTATTTAATTTTTTATGATGGATTAAAACGTTTGCGCAATTAATCCTCTTTATTAGTTGCATCTTTTATTACTTGACAATTGTTACCTTTCTAATATTTTTCTATAATTGTTTTTATTGTTAATATATTTAAAATATTTTATAGAAAAAAATAAAATTCATGATTATATTCTAAATCACACCCGTTTTAGTATCTAGTAATTACATGTTTTTAATTTTTTTTCCCAATAATATGTTCTTGCTATTTGAATTATTGATATATTACATAATTATTTTTTAAGAGATAGGAAACTGATTATTTTTTTAAAATTTTTACACAGATACAGTTGTGAGTTGTGACACACTATAAATTTTGGAACATTTTAACAACAACTGACTCATTAATTATCATTGTTTATTTTAAAAAAAATACGATAATCAATTTCAATATCTGTTGATTATAGTTTGTTAGGTTATAATTTTCATATAAAAATCAAAGTATGTGACGTGTGTTGTTTCAACAAAATTTAGTAAATTATTATTTATGTATATAATATATTATACAGTTTATACAAGTAACTCTTAATTTGTTAAAAGATTAATGAATAAATAAATGTATAAAACCAAATCACCTTGTTACTGACAACAATATTTTATCTTTATTTTCTTCTTTCGATTCCAATGTTGACTTCAAAGAAATAGGAAGAGAAAGAAGAATATTGAGTTGGTACTCGACTGATTGTTGCCATTAACGGCAATTGTCGTGGTGCAAACTACTTTTACGATGGCTCAGGATGTGGATGATATATAAAAATAAGGTACTAACTGGCGTGGAGTAACACTAAACTCTTTCTCCTATATACCTTTTGTTGGGACAAAATGACATCAATAATACTCGAGTTTAGATAATCATCTATTTTAACGTTACTAAACAAAACAAAAATAAAAATAAAAGATTGGCACGGCCGTAGCATTAATGTACAACTATAGCTATAAAGACGAAAGAATGGAAGGACATTAATATTGAGGTTATACCAAATATATTTAACTTTGAGTTATTAATAAAAATCATTTGAATAATCAGTTAATGGCTATTTAATATTTAGATTGAATTGTAGAAATTGAAGGAAAACGAGTAAGATTATATATGTTTGTAATTTTATATTTTGATATATAAATACATGTATATTATACGAAACACTCAGAAAATAAATTTCAAATTCAATTTTAAGATAGATTCAGGTGAGTCATCGGTTTACCAACAATGGGTCACCAGCGCATGTGTGTTCGGGGATGTGGGTAACCTTTTGTCATTGGGTTTATCCGGATGATCGAGCTTTCGTTGATGGTTAAGAAAAAAAGATAAATTCAGATGATATTTATTAAATGCTTTGAGTAAATTTAGGATAGAATCTGTAAAAAGTTTTGGAGGTATAGAATTAACCTTCATTTCCTAAAGGTTTAAAAGAAATGATTAAATTGTGTAAGGGGTTATATACAAATACAACAATTTATTATATAAATGTGGGCCAAGTATTAGTGAGATGTGAGAATGTAGACAGAGTTGTTATACTGATTTACTAAACACAATGTAGATACGTCTCTGAATTTAATGTAGATATGAGAATGTAAGTGGGGTCATCCACTCATCCCCACTACTTCTCAAGTTTTAGATAATATCTAGATTCAAATATATTCATATACCAACAATAAAGACGTGGGGAGCCGCATCATCCCATCATATATACGGTTTTTTTTTTCTTTTTTTGCTAGTCTTTTCTATAAGCTACCAAGTCCTACCGTTATGTACTTCAATATTTTATATTTTCAAATTTACAAAAGCTACAATGCAAATTTATTCTTATTATTTACCTAATACCGACCACAAGAAATATATAAAAAGAGTATTATATATTAATATGGTTAGAATTTGTGGTGCACAATTCATCGTGTTTGCTTTATCTAACTTTTAAGGTGTCTAGGATAATTCTCAATTGAACATATATTATAATTTAGAGTAAATTGCGGTTTTGGTATCTATTGTTTAATTATTATTGCTATTATTTATAAAGTTCAATGGTCTTGTAATTTTAATAGTAAAATTTATTTTATTTCAGTTTTGATCCATCACATTAACTCCATCCAACTTATGTTACATCCTTATCACATGAGCTGGATAAAGTTAGTGTGGTGGACCAAATAGTAATAAAATAAAAGGCTTGTTATTAAAATTGCAAAAACATTTGAATTTTGTAAATAATAGCAATAACCCTAAACCATAGAGACCAAAACAACAATTTACTTAGGATTAATACAAAAAACAAAATTTTTATGCCTAAAAATATTATTTAATTTTGGTATATTTTTTGAATGATAACATTTTCTCGTACTCTTTTATATCAATAATTTTAAATTATTCAACCTAGCCGCGGAACAAGTCTGAGATCTTTAACCTAAGAGTATAATGTTTCTGTCAAGTGGGCTAGCCGCACATTGGCATTTTGGTATATATAAGTTCTAAATTTATAAAGAATACATGAAAAGTTCTTTTATATCACAATTTGTAACACGTAATTAATGAGTTATTTTTGTCACCATTTGTAAACAGTTTTTATTTTTATTTTTATTTTTATATTGTATCTGGACAAATCATTCTCTCATTTTTACCTTAAAAAACAGGTATCATGTCATAATTTTTTCAAGCTATAAGATCCTAATTGCATTAAATAACAACATATCAAAAAGACTAATATTATATATATAATACAATAAATAAACCTTATTTATTAATTCGGTAAGCGACAGGTTACAAAGCACAGTGGGTTCGATGGGTCACTAATTAAGAAAAGTATCATTTATGCAATTTTCATGTTGGCACTGAGGAGTATACGGAAAGAAAGAAACGATAAGATTTTTTAAGGTATAAATATTAACAGACACAAATTAGTAGACGAGATAAAGGAGACATCATTCGAATACAAATGGGTTACACATAGAACAAAGATCAAAGAAAATTCGTTGGAAGAAAGGATGAATTTTGATATACAATTGTAACATGTAACATGTAAGGTCGATAGCACCTTGAGGTGATCCCTTGTATTTGTGGTTTTATGAATAAAATGTCTCCATTACCTTTAAAACAAATAACCTTATTTAAAAGTGAATAAAAAATGGTTAATTATAATACACGGAAGTCTATATAAATGCCTTCATTCACATTTCACACCCTACATCACACCTTTCTTTCCCTACCATTTACTCTCACTCTCTCATCAACACCACCATCACCATCATCTTCTTCTAAGGATTTGCATGTTCACCCATAGCCTAACATGGTAGATGCAGAATGTTGGTGTGTGGCAAAATGGATGACGTGCCGAAAACAACCGTCCGTCCATTGGGCCGTAGGTCCATGTATCGGCACGTCCTCTTTTTGCCACATTCTTCTTTATGCATGTCATGCAAGGCTGTTTATGGTGAAACTGAAGTTGCCAAGCAATGCTCTTAATATTCAAACTTTTGAAGCAATTTCTGCATTTTAAATAATGCTTTCTTATATTTACTTTTACAAATGCAGTTTTAAATCGATATGTTATTGACTTCCGAACAGGATAAACCAACAAACGAACTGAATATATATGCACATCCTCTGGAACGAAAAGAATTTTTCACAACATATTAAGTTTTGATAATTAATTAAAACATTTACAAGGGAGTTCGATTCCCACAAGGTTTTTCACAGATTTATTGGGTTTTCTCCTAAATTGGTGTAAAGGAATATTGCCTGGTGGAGATGGATATGATCGGGTGGTTCCGCTGGTGATATAATAATACTCCAGTGGTCCGTTAGTGATCCAAATTTGCCGTTAAAAAAAAATTAAAACATTTACACAATCAATCCGCTTTATTGGTTTTATTTGACAATTACGTTTTATAATACTTTCCTTACAGTGGCGGATCTGAAAATTTTTTCTTATGGGTTTCTTTTGATAGATGATCACTGATTTTTTTTTCAAATCATATAAGGTTTTCACTAATTGTCACTATTTTTTTTCCAAACTTACTGGGTTTCTAGAAACCTACAAAATGTAGTTAAATCCGTCACTGATTTCCTATATTTGCTTTTAATGTTAATATTTACAAAAAATAAAGCTACAAAAGTAACCGTTCCTGATTATATTATAAATCACACCCGTTTTATTATTAAGTAAATACAAGATGTTTTTTTAATTATATTATAGGTTACTCGAAATTAACTTTTAAAATTCTTACGCAGATACGGTTGTGACTTGTGACACATAAAAACTTTAAGGGAACCCCAAGCCACTCCTCAATTTGGCCTCAGGCAGGTGTTACCCTAGAAGGTACACCGCTGTCGATCCGGTGGGTAATGGCCATCGGCGGGTATAGTTTGGAGGTGGTAGAAACCGAGTGTGAGGATAGAGAGAGTATTGTTTAGGGAAATGGTGGTGGTCAATGCTTTAGGGCAATGGTATCGTCAAATTGGGTAGTTTAGGATGGTGGATGAAATAAGCGACGTGACATTGTAGGATTGGTGGGGATTAATTATAATCATGAACACTTTAACAAACAATTGACTAATTATATATCATCGTTTATTAAAAAAATACTATAATCAAATATAATATCTATTGATTATATTTTGATAGGTCATAATCATCAAATAAAAATCAAGTTTGCATGTAACGTTTGTAGCTTTAACCAAAGGTTTTTAATTATTATTCATGTATGTATAATAATTCAAGTAATTTGCATTTGATACAAGTTTTTTTATTTTTTCAAAACGGTTAAAAAACTAATAAATATATAAATAGGTGAAACAAATTCATCTTGTTTTGCATTCAAATTAGATAGAAATTTAAGCTACTATATGCCACAACAAAACGGGCATACAACGGGCATACAACTAATGGAAACACATTTGTGGCCAAACTGTTTGTACTATTTACACATCCACAACATACTATAAAAGCACTAACATTAAACATACGATCACATACCAAAAAGACACCAATGTTTTATATGTATTGCCTTCTTTTGATTCCAATGTTGACCACAAGGAATAGGAAGTGAAAGGAGCGTAGGTACTTCAATTCGTTGTTGTCATTGGCGGCGATAGCGATGGTAAAACTTATTTTTTGACGGGTCATGTTGTGAATTGTGCACCAAAATAAGGTCTTGGTTACCCATAGTACCACCAACTCTATCTCCTCTAAGCCTTTTGGTAAGCCTAAATTGCATCGAACAACTTGTGTTTTGCTAATAAATATTTAAATATATTGATCTGTATGGTGATTGCAGTCTAGTTTAAATAATTATCAATTATAACATACACGACCAAACAAAAAATTTAAATAGGGACAGATCGTAGCAACAAAGAATGGAATGACATTAATATTGAGGTTATCACACATATATTTAACTTGAGTTATAAATAAAATTCAATTGAATAATTAGTAAGGTCCATTTAATATTTTATATTGAACTGTACAATTTATAAAGGAAAATACAAGTGAGATTATATATGTTATATATATTTATATCTTCACAATTATTTGTTTAAATAGAGATAAAATGTAAGAACTAGTAAAATAAGTCCCACTTTCAATCTTTAAGATAGATTCAGGTGATATTTTTGTTTATTTTTTTACATGCTTAGAGTAAATTTTGTTTAGGATAAAAATATGTAAAAAGTTATGGAGATATAGAGTTAACCTCTATTTCCTAAAGGTTCAAGGTAAATAACTCAAATTGTTTAAGGGTCTTTAGCTAAAATTGATACTTTACTTATATAAACCTTGGCTAAATATAAACTAACATGTAAACATGTAAGTGGAGTCATCCTCGCTATTTCAGTAAAAACAACTTAGATACGTAACATGTAGTGTGGAGAGCCTAAACCATATATGCTATTTTTTCCTAGTTTGTTTATAAGCTACCAAGTCCTACCCTTTTATGTACTTAAAATATTTCATATTTTTAAATTTAATTAACTGCAACGCAAATTTAATCTTATTAATACTGGTAGAAGTTATAATGAAGAATTGTTTGGTGTAATTTATGCTGTTAAAAAACTATGTGTAATATCCAAACTAACAATTTGTTTGTTTGTTTTTCTTTTGACCAAGTGATATTTGAGATCATGTATTCTTTATGAACGGATGATATCTTGAATCATATGAGACTTGAATAAAATAATACGATATGATTTATAAAACTTTTGCATTGACGCATTGTAGATGAAAAAAAGTGTTGTATATGTGTAGTATGCTTCGAATAGGTTTATATGTAATCAATTTATACTACTATATTCTGATTTACATATTATATATCTATAACAATTTATAAATTAATGGTTTATCTTCATAAACGGTAATATTTAAGTTTACTGGATTCAAAGAAATTAAAAGGAAATTAATAAATTAAAAGTGTTCGATTTGATTAGAAATTTATTTATTTAAAAAGTTTTAGGTGGAAGAAAAGTGTTGGACCTGGCTCCATTCAGGCCATCCATGGCAACTGGCAAGCTTTCTTAATCCTATTTTTGAATTAGTTTATTCCTTTTTAATTTTTAATGTTAAGACTGTAAAACATTATAAATAAATTTTGTAAACTTTCTCATGTGTTATCTCTAATGATAAAATTATAATAATTTCATAATATATTTACCAGCATAAATAAAAAATCTATACCTTAAAAAAGGTTAATGCGGTAAAAAAAAACAACATAATTTTTGGTTTGCTAAAAAATATATATATTACTCATTTCGTATATTAAAGTTCTAAATGTATAAACAATATATAAAGAAGAGTTATTGAATTTTAATAATCTTAAGTTTCACCTATTAGTCGATAATAATTCAAACTTTAAAAATTTTCTTTAACAAGCCCAAGTTGTAAAAGATTGGCCCTCACTGAACCTTTTCTAGCATTTAAAAATTTGGCCTACTCAATAGATTCACGTGCACATACAGACTTTTTAATTGATTTAAGTACATCTATGTTAGAAAAGGATTAATGGGGGCTAAATTCTTACAAATTGGTATCGTTTGAGTGTTTAAAATTGAGATTATTATCGGCCAACGTATAAAACTTAGAATTGTTAAAATCCAATAACCCTATAAAGAATACATGAAAAACTCTTTTATCCCAATTTTGTAATGTATTACCTAAAAAATGCAGTTCTTGTTCCAACACATAAGTAATGAGCTAATTTTTTTTACCGTTCGAAAACAGTTTTTAATTTTATTTATTTTTCATTATAACTGGATAAATCATTTTCTCATTTTTTTGCCTAGTTATGGCCTGTCAAAAAATGTGTCATCTCATAAAAGTTTCAACATTACATGTAAGTTAATACAAAATTACTAAAGTAGGTTTTATGTAATTTTGTCTATTTTATATTTTTAATTAATAAAGCTGCAATACCAATTGTTATTGTTACTTACCTAATATATTCTTAATATTGGTGACAAGTTTTATATAACAAGAGTTATATATTCCTGAAAACGAAGAAGTATATGTACGATATTAATATTGATAGGAGTTATAATGCACAATTCAACCTGTGTACTATTTCACAAAACTTTTTTTTTACAAATTGATATTTGCATTCGGTCTTTCACAAAACATTTTTTTTTACAAATTGATATTTGCATTCGGTCTTTCTTTATTCACAAAACATTTTTTTTACAAATTGATATTTGCATTCGGTCTTTCTTTATAAAAGCGTGATCTATTGTGTCAACAATTCATATAAGATTTGCATAGTGTGTTCCACTATTTTTAAAAAAGATTTATGCATTGTAGTGTAGATGAATGATTCATTGTTACACCAACAATTTTCACATTCGGAGTTTTATCGTGAAACGTGTGACTAACCAGGATCTAGCCACTAATCATGTCGAACCAACCATTTAAAATTATAAAAACTTCACTAATAACATGACTAGCGATAAAGTTTAAATGTCCAAAACACAGTTTAGTTGCAGCGGAAAAATAAAGTAAACCCATAAAAAACTTAAAACCACAAGTTTAATAAATATACGAAACATAAGGCTTTACAAACCACACTCCGGCCGATTACAACACCCGCCCGTAGTTGTATCTAATGGCCTGCAAAACATGCAATAGTGTGTCAACATAAAGTTGGCGAGTTCACAGTTTTTGGTAAATCATAAAGTAAGTTCACATGCTAAAGCGTTAAAAACCAAGACTCGGGTAGCTAACCCTCATCAAGCAACTATACCGCATAGATACCGAAAATTGACGTAGTAAGTTTTTGTGCCCTCCATCGATGTTTACCCGCATTGATGCAAAAAGAAAGGTTAATAGTTCACGCCTGGCTCCCAGCACAGTGTGAGGTTTGTCGAACCTAATAGCGCTATCAACTAATACCCCGTCTGGTAACCCGGCAAACTAATCGGTATAATGTGTAGGGACTTTCATGATAGAGTTTGAATTTAGTTAAAAGTACTATCCAATTCAGGGATAATAGTGTTCCCAAACTAGGGAAGTGTGCGTGGTCCTAAACCAGGGATAATATGTGGTCCCAGAGCAGGGATAATGTGTGGTCCCAACCAAGGGTGCATGCCTCTTAGAAAAGAGTTGTGAACTCACCTTAGTTTTGCTCGATAAGACTTAAATGCCTAATAAGTTGATGTGGTCAAGCACGACCTATTATAATACCCATAGGGTTGTTAGTGTGTTTAAGAAAAACTCATAAGTTCTATACGTATCTAGTAGTTAGCATGCTAACAAGTTGTCACATAATATTTCATTATGTGGTTTTCATGCACGTATTCATAATATAACTCACGACATGTCATATATCATTTATACTGTAACATCCGTAAAAAACGGATTTACCAAACCCGCTCCGTTTATCAACCGAACAGTCAGTCAAAATTTTCGTTGCGAATTAAATGCCCAAAATATTTTTAAACGATCCGTAATCAATTATTATACGGGAATATATATTTAGTTTTTGAAAAACTGTCAAAAATCGCAAAATAAAAATGAATTGCCTCTGCCGGGTTTCGAACCCGGGTCTGTACCGAATCAGCCAACTGATTTAACTCACACACACAAACCACTGCGCCGCGGACTTTGTTTGTTGTATAATAAAATCATTTAATTGATAAAGTGTCGTTACAAATTCAAAACCGGCGCCCAAACGGTTCAGTCGTCGGAATCCCGGAATTCTCGCGAGTCTTAACTACAATTTACGTTATAACGTAAACCATTAACCGGATATCGGTTATAACCGATGTTTGAAGTCCGCGACCAAAATCAAAACCGCCGGAAAATTTAAATAAACGAACACAGTCCGAAATCAGACCGAATACATCTCGTTTTTCTCCTATAAATTGACCCACAACCGACGACAAACCTTTTCGCTCAAAAACACATCTTTTCACGGCGTAATTCCAATCGCCGGAACTTTCCTGTTTTTCGCCGGAAAACCGAGTTTTAATCTCTGAGCTTTACTGAATCCCCTAAATCTTTACCGAAGTCACCCTTACCTTTTCCAAGCTTCTTGGAGACTCGCTGCTACGAGAAACTCATCGCCGGAGGTAAATTCTGTCGCCGGAGTTCTGCCGGAAAACAGAGGATCCAGTCGGTATAGTTCTCCGCCCAATTTCTTTTCCTTTTTCACAATCATCTCACCTTAATGAACTGTAAAACACTAATAAACCGATAAAAACTTTAAACCAATCGATTTCCGAACTCTGGTTATATTCCAGCGAGGAAGACGATGTTCTTCTGTATTATATAAGTATAATATAAATCATGAAATTAATCGGGTTAGACACACAGTCCAGCGGTGGACTGTGTGCACATATAAAACGCAAAACGTCTCAAGTTCGATTCCCGTCTCACACACGCTGCCTTAATAAAAACCATTTTTTTGTTTAACTGAACCGGAGTCGCCACAGATATATGTTAAGTATATTGATAACCGGAATAATAACCAAGTTAGACACACAGTCCAGCGGTGGACTGTGTGTTTGTTTATATCACAGGTCACGAGTTCGAGTCCGGTCTTCAGCACCGACTCGGACAATTATCTCTTCTTTTTAATTAAGGCAGAAAAGGAAATAACTAATTAGTATTTAAGTATAATAAAAACCGAATGATATAACATGTTGAACACACAGTCCAGCGGTGGACTGTGTGTTGGATTAAACCACAGGTCCCGGGTTCGAGACCTGTGGAGTGCATGACCGTGTCGTTTAAACTGTTTTTAAAATAAAAAGGATTTCTGTTTAAATCTAATTAATGTATATATGTAATTAAAATCGGATATATAACGGGTTAGACACGTAGCTCAGTTGGTAGAGCTGCGTGCACGCGTACGGGAGGTCTCGGGTTCGAGCCTCACCCAGCGCACAACAATATGCCTCGAACCGGTCAACGCCAGTCAAAGTCAATGGTCAAAGTCACTGTAGCAAAAATAAAATAAATATTTTTTATTATTTTTTATTTAATTATTTTAATTAAAAATCAATTATAAATACTTAAAAATAACATTTTTAAGGTTAGAAAATAGCCTCAAACTCACAAAAATACACCCAACAATTCTACTAAAATAGTTTAATAAAATCCGTTTACTTACCAAACCATAATGCGATTTATCTAGGTTAAATCTCACTCGTGGTTAAAACCACTTCGCGTGCATTCAACGTCATCAACCGAACGCACCCACTGTGAGTGAATTTTACAATTCCCCTTTTAAATTACACGTTTTGGGGTGTGTCATGTGTTATGAAATTAATTAATTTATTTATTTAAACTTGTGCCATACCACATCATGATTTAAACTTAGATTGTTTTATTGTTGTGATTTACTTATATTCCTTTTGTCAAATTATATGAAACTCATACATTAAGCCCATCAGTTCCTCGTGGGAGACGAGTAGAACATCGCGTGCTTCAATTCAAATTCATTATTGTTCATGTGTGTTTCATTGAGTTTATTTTGTTTGTAGTTGTGTCATTCATATCATCATGTTTATGCAATTCATTCATCAGGCCCCTCAGTTCCTCGTGAGAGACGAGTTGAACAATCGCGTGCCTTTAATTGTTCCATTATTATTCATGAGTGTTTCATTTAACATCTTATGATTGTTGATCAAGTTACATCTAATTTTACTCATGTTTGGTTGTGCACATATTTCATAATCAATTTAAATAAATTGTTCAAATGTTTTCCATAGGATTCACTCGCCAACATTATGTTGATCCAAAAACCTTTTTACGCATGATACAGGTGAACAGGTTGAAGCAAGGAAAACATAGGATATGCCTTAGAAGAGAACAAAGAAGTTTAGATTGTTAGTTAGATCATGTTGTAGCAATCATTGTAAATTTCCATTTAATTTGTATTAATGAATATGAAACGCTTAATAAATGTCATGAGCTTTGATGATAACCCAATCATGCCCCGATCACCTTTTCCGCTGCGGGTCGGGGTGTGACAGATTGGTATCAGAGCCATGACTATAGGGATATAGGATAGGTTATTAGACCCTTAGAGCCTATACTATAGTCTGCCTAAATTTTAAATTGATTAGGTGGTTACATACAAACTTGTGATATTTATTTGTTTCATATTTGTTTACATTTCAGTCAAACATACATGCTTATATACATATTCATTATACATATATACATATTCATTATACACATATCGATGTTCATGAATTCAATTTATTTTCATATTCTCATTATCCAAAGATTTTGTGCAATTTTCAAATCTCATCAAAGTAAGTTCTGCGACGGGCATGTAGTAACTGGAAGGGTACAAGTACCGGTAGTCGGAACGTCCTGTCTAGGCTGGCATTCGTATAAATCCAATATAACGGACCAGTTTGCCTACCTGGGGACCAACGATGAGAGTACGAAGGACCTATTAGGCCAAAGCATGCCACACCAAACGTCGTTCGAACTAACCCTACTTTGAGGTGTCACCGTGTCTACACCTGGACACATTCCGAATATCACACGTTGTATACATATTTCTCGATTTTCTCCGTGTTTTTGTGTACGCAACCAGGCAGAAACCGTGCGAACCATATGAAAAACCGGTATTCATGGGGGCCCACATGATTACACAGGTAAAGTATGGCGGCATGACAGGCCTAATAGCGAGCAAAGCCCAAGACATCCTATGGATGTAGTATTTTTCTATAATTATTTTATGAATGTTCATTCCTGAATGCGACCCATGATCTCAAAAGCATCCAACTCATACTCTTGTCATGTATTCATTGTAGATGTCTTCTAACCTCGCCCGTAGGAAGACGAGAGCAAGAAAAGCCCGCGAGCGCATGGCTGCCTTAATCGCTCAACAAATGGCTGCCGTAATACCCAATATTGTAATCCAAGTTCAACAAGCACTTACCAATAATCCTGTCAATCAAGCAAACCAAAACATTTTCAACTCTCCCCCAAATACCACTAAATGCACCTACAAGCATTTTAAATCATGCGACCCTCCGAAATACAAAGGGACTGAAGGCGTCACCGCTCTCCTCCATTGATTTGAAGAAATGGAGAATATTTTTCTAAATTGCGATTGCCCTGATGATCGCAAAGTGCGTTATGCTACCGGTCGATTATATGGGATAGCACTTACTTGGTGGAATACAGAGAAGTCCAAACGAGGTGTGGAAGATGCTATGTCCTTAACTTGGAATGAATTGAAGGAAATCATGACCAGACGATTTTGCCCAAGGAGCGAAATCAAGAAGTTAGAAGATGAATTTTACTCATTGAAGCAAATGGAAGGAGACCACATCACCTACAACAAAAGGTTCCTCGAATTACATCAAATGGTTCCCAACATGTTCACTCCCCTCTACCGTTTGATAGAGCACTACATTCGTGGTCTTCCGTCAAAGATTCAAGACCCTGTAATAAGTACCAAGCCTGCAACTTTGGAAGCAGCAATGGAGCTAGCAACAGAGCTCACCGAGAACCGAATCCGAAACAAAGACTTCAAGGAGGAGAAGAAGAAGGATAAAGAATCAACTGAAACCTCCGACTCCACTCAACCCGAATCCCCTTCTCAACCCAAACCTAAGAGAAGAAGAGTCGGGCGACTTTTCGCTGCTACTCAACGAAATCCACCAGTTTTTCACGCCATACCCATCCAAGCTATCCCAATCACCCAAGTGGCACCCAACTCAGCTTACCCAAATAAGAAACCATATCTTGGACCTCACCCTCGATGCAACAACTGTTTTTATCACCATCCCCATACTCTACCTTGTCGTCTATGTGCAACTTGTGGACGCTATGGTCATTTGAGCAATGTTTGTCGCACCTTTCAAGACCAAACCTCTTCCCCTACTCAAAACATGGCCCAAACTTATCATCAACCCCAATACCCCATGTTCCCATATGCTCGAGCTTGCTTCAATTGTGGCGACCCTACCCACTTTAGAAACACATGCCCTCAATTGGTTAACGTTATCAACACTCAAGCCCAATCAAACCCAGTTAACCAAGTAAACCAAGAAAACCCAACCACTATGCCACCAGCAAGAGGAAGAGTCTTCAATATCAACGCCAATCCTGTCGAAGATAATGACGGCCCAGATGAAGATACTCAGCTAGTCCTCTTCACCGAGGATCCAGATTTAATTCCTATCGTTTAGTTTATGTTTTTCCATGTGTAGACTGTTAAAGAAATTATTGGATATTATATATTATATATTGTTTTCAGTATATGCTTTTGCCGAGGCCGTAGCTCCCCATCCATCGAGGTTGAGTTTGATCCCCATTTTATTATGGGTTGATCAGGGCGTGCCCGCACGATCGGCTCCGTTTGTTTGAGCCTTGATCGGTTATTTCATTTTACATTTCAATACATGCAATACGCTCGGCTCCGTTTGATTGAGCCTTGAGCGCACATTTCAATTTACATTTCCAGTTCATGCAATACGTTCGGCTCCGTTTGATTGAGCCTTGAGCGCACATGCAATTCCATTCAATACGTTCGGCTCCGTTTGATTGAGCCTTGAGCGCACAGACAATTTCATTATCAGTATCTTGTGGTTGTGGTGTTTGTTGTAGAGTCGCATCGAACTAACCATAACTTGCGGATAAAGTTAATGAAAATTTGACAAGGATATGGTGGATACGCCGCTGGTACTTCCTATATATAAGTATTCTTGTCAAATGATCAGAGGCATTATCAGGCGGTTATGAGAGGTTCCATGCATAGGCTGTTTGTGTGGTTAAGTTATTCATTTTCAGTACATGCAATACGCTCGGCTCCACCCGATTGAGCCTTGAGCACACAATTTCAATTTCAGTACATTTAATACGTTCGGCTCCGTTTGATTGAGCCTTGAGCGCACATCCATTTCATTTTCAGTACATGCAATACGATCGGCTCCGTTCGATTGAGCCTTGATCGCACAGATATATTTCATTTCAGTATTTTATGTTTGTTGTATTGGTGGTAGAGTTATAGGACTAATCATAATTCACTGATAAAACTAATGAAAATTTGGCAAGAATATGGTGGATACGCCGCTGGTACTTCCTATATATAAGTATTCTTGCCAAAGGATCAGAGGCATTATCGGACGGTTATGAGAAGTTCTATGTAGGATTTATTAGTTTCTTGGTAACCAATCATAACTTGTGGATAAAACTAATGAAAATTTGGCAAGAATATGGTGGATACGCCGCTGGTACTTCCTATATATAAGTATTCTTGCCAAAGGATCAGAGGCATTATCAGGCGGTTATGAGAAGTTCCATGTAGGATTTAGTATTGCCTTGGTTGGAATTCGTGTTACATTTATATCATTATGTTATTTAAAGAGATTGGAATGTGTTCCATTTCTACATAAACTAACCTCTCCATCATAACAAACGAGAGAGGAACTTCCACCATTCAAACATATATGCTATCAGAATGTGGATTCAAATATTTGCTGTTGTGTTTATTCATGTTCAAATATCTGCTGTTGTGTTTATTCATGATCAAATATTTGCTGATATGTTTAGTCATGTTCAAATATTTGCTGATGTGTTCATTCATGTTTGAATATTAGCTGTTGTGCTTACTTATGTTCAAATATCAGATGTTGCGTTTTTATTTATGTTCCATGTAGATTGTAGTGTTAGAAGTTTTGCCTTAGGATATAACCATATTTTCCCAAACGTACCTAAACTCTTATGCATGATATCATTTTTAGCGAATCATTCCTGTTTATCAATATTCATACAGTAGGCAACAAAAAGCGATTCCCGAATAGGGTACCTAACCCTTACAAGGAACGTTACCGCCTCGAACAAAAACTTAAGCCCTTATTTTGTTAAGCATACAACTGTCAAACAAAACATCATCACTCTTTTAGTCAAATATATCACAATTTAAATTTCGGGACGAAATTTCTTAAAAGCAGGGGATACTGTAACATCCGTCAAAAACGGATTTACCAAACCCGCTCCGTTTATCAACCGAACAGTCAGTCAAAATTTTCGTTGCGAATTAAATGCCCAAAATATTTTTAAACGATCCGTAATCAATTATTATACGGGAATATATATTTAGTTTTTGAAAAACTGTCAAAAATCGCAAAATAAAAATGAATTGCCTCTGCCGGGTTTCGAACCCGGGTCTGTACCGAATCAGCCAACTGATTTAACTCACACACACAAACCACTGCGCCGCGGACTTTGTTTGTTGTATAATAAAATCATTTAATTGATAAAGTGTCGTTACAAATTCAAAACCGGCGCCCAAACGGTTCAGTCGTCGGAATCCCGGAATTCTCGCGAGTCTTAACTACAATTTACGTTATAACGTAAACCATTAACCGGATATCGGTTATAACCGATGTTTGAAGTCCGCGACCAAAATCAAAACCGCCGGAAAATTTAAATAAACGAACACAGTCCGAAATCAGACCGAATACATCTCGTTTTTCTCCTATAAATTGACCCACAACCGACGACAAACCTTTTCGCTCAAAAACACATCTTTTCACGGCGTAATTCCAATCGCCGGAACTTTCCTGTTTTTCGCCGGAAAACCGAGTTTTAATCTCTGAGCTTTACTGAATCCCCTAAATCTTTACCGAAGTCACCCTCACCTTTTCCAAGCTTCTTGGAGACTCGCTGCTACGAGAAACTCATCGCCGGAGGTAAATTCTGTCGCCGGAGTTCTGCCGGAAAACAGAGGATCCAGTCGGTATAGTTCTCCGCCCAATTTCTTTTCCTTTTTCACAATTATCTCACCTTAATGAACTGTAAAACACTAATAAACCGATAAAAACTTTAAACCAATCGATTTCCGAACTCTGGTTATATTCCAGCGAGGAAGACGATGTTCTTCTGTATTATATAAGTATAATATAAATCATGAAATTAATCGGGTTAGACACACAGTCCAGCGGTGGACTGTGTGCACATATAAAACGCAAAACGTCTCAAGTTCGATTCCCGTCTCACACACGCTGCCTTAATAAAAACCATTTTTTTGTTTAACTGAACCGGAGTCGCCACAGATATATGTTAAGTATATTGATAACCGGAATAATAACCAAGTTAGACACACAGTCCAGCGGTGGACTGTGTGTTTGTTTATATCACAGGTCACGAGTTCGAGTCCGGTCTTCAGCACCGACTCGGACAATTATCTCTTCTTTTTAATTAAGGCAGAAAAGGAAATAACTAATTAGTATTTAAGTATAATAAAAACCGAATGATATAACATGTTGAACACACAGTCCAGCGGTGGACTGTGTGTTGGATTAAACCACAGGTCCCGGGTTCGAGACCTGTGGAGTGTATGACCGTGTCGTTTAAACTGTTTTTAAAATAAAAAGGATTTCTGTTTAAATCTAATTAATGTATATATGTAATTAAAATCGGATATATAACGGGTTAGACACGTAGCTCAGTTGGTAGAGCTGCGTGCACGCGTACGGGAGGTCTCGGGTTCGAGCCTCACCCAGCGCACAACAATATGCCTCGAACCGGTCAACGCCAGTCAAAGTCAATGGTCAAAGTCACTGTAGCAAAAATAAAATAAATATTTTTTATTATTTTTTATTTAATTATTTTAATTAAAAATCAATTATAAATACTTAAAAATAACATTTTTAAGGTTAGAAAATAGCCTCAAACTCACAAAAATACACCCAACAATTCTACTAAAATAGTTTAATAAAATCCGTTTACTTACCAAACCATAATGCGATTTATCTAGGTTAAATCTCACTCGTGGTTAAAACCACTTCGCGTGCATTCAACGTCATCAACCGAACGCACCCACTGTGAGTGAATTTTACAATTCCCCTTTTAAATTACACGTTTTGGGGTGTGTCATGTGTTATGAAATTAATTAATTTATTTATTTAAACTTGTGCCATACCACATCATGATTTAAACTTAGATTGTTTTATTGTTGTGATTTACTTATATTCCTTTTGTCAAATTATATGAAACTCATACATTAAGCCCATCAGTTCCTCGTGGGAGACGAGTAGAACATCGCGTGCTTCAATTCAAATTCATTATTGTTCATGTGTGTTTCATTGAGTTTATTTTGTTTGTAGTTGTGTCATTCATATCATCATGTTTATGCAATTCATTCATCAGGCCCCTCAGTTCCTCGTGAGAGACGAGTTGAACATCGCGTGCCTTTAATTGTTCCATTATTATTCATGAGTGTTTCATTTAACATCTTATGATTGTTGATCAAGTTACATCTAATTTTACTCATGTTTGGTTGTGCACATATTTCATAATCAATTTAAATAAATTGTTCAAATGTTTTCCATAGGATTCACTCGCCAACATTATGTTGATCCAAAAACCTTTTTACGCATGATACAGGTGAACAGGTTGAAGCAAGGAAAACATAGGATATGCCTTAGAAGAGAACAAAGAAGTTTAGATTGTTAGTTAGATCATGTTGTAGCAATCATTGTAAATTTCCATTTAATTTGTATTAATGAATATGAAACGCTTAATAAATGTCATGAGCTTTGATGATAACCCAATCATGCCCCGATCACCTTTTCCGCTGCGGGTCGGGGTGTGACATATACAATCATTATACAAGTGCGGACACTAAAAGTAGCAAGTTCGACTTTTATAAACTTATAAATCATGCGTAGCAAAATTCACTTAAATTAGCCTGTTTTAGAAAGCTCGTCTGCCATACTTACAGTGTTGCAAAAATTATGATCTTTTTATGGGACGCACACCTCAGTGGGGTTGGCCTTGTGTTGAATATTTAAGGCCTAACTCTTTACTAACAATTTATAAAAAAAATCATTTACTAAGCAGCCATCAGATTTGTCACTTTCTGACTGCAGCTTACGGAAAAATTCATTTACAAATCCTCGTTATCCGAATGACGTAATTCCAGTTGGATATTTTCGTGACCTCCTAAAATTTGAGATCATAAATCAATTCCTACATTGAGTTATGACATTCGTAATGGACTGCAAATTCTGCCAGAAAACGCAGCCTGAACCTTCGATATGGAAAAATCCATAAAACATTCAATTTTCATTGAAAAAATGCAATTCCAGTGGGGCTGAAAGATTTTTCATTGAAGTTCATCTTAGACTCAAGAAACGTCAGTTTTTGACAAAATTTGACCCGGTTACAATAGCTTAAAGTCGGCTGTAACATTCTAAATAGATTTTGTTTCATTACCAACTCCCAAAAATGATTACTTAACAACCCACCGACTTTTGAACCTTAACTACAATAGATTATCACCACAATTCAGGTCATATAACAATTAGTTCATCGAAAACCACCAGATTCAACCTATAAACAAAACCCTAGCGACTAACCGCAACCGTATCGATTTTTATCATCTTGCAAATAGGATTTCCTAGCAACATAGATTACATGAATCATTAAAACATAAAAAACATCAAGCAAAACTGAAAACACAACCATGTTTTTATACAATAACAAGAGTATAACTAAACTAAATGTGTTACCGAATCAAAGGAGTGATGAGGATCAATATAAGCTTGAAACTCAACGAATTGAAGCCTTGTCTTCGTCGATTGGAAAGGAGCAGAGAGAGCTAGAGATCGATCATATGGAAGTTGAGGGGGCGACCTAGGGTTTTTTTTATTAAAACATATTTCAAACTTTTATTTTGATAAATGACACTTCAAGTCACTCAAGTTTCAACTCTTGAAAACTTGCATAGAAAGTCATCATTCCAAGTTTATTATTTCACACATTACACCCCAAGTCTCTAGACCTTGAACTTGCATGGAAAGTTAATACAGTAGCTTTATGTTTTATGACAAGACTAGTCCTTCAAGTTTCAAAACCTTGAAACTTGCGTAGGAAGTTAATCGAGATATCTTGTATTTAAAGTTATTCCAAATAACTTTGCGTTATGACGAGATACACCACTCGTGTGTACAAACTATCCAGTTTGTGTAGAAAGTTAACCGCGTTAACTTTAATGTTTGTACGAAACCATATCATATATTATAAGTTGCATGTTTAAAATAGTTACACGTATAAATATTCACAATTCACCCAGAATATAAAAGTACCTAAATGTGTTCGGTAATAACCCGAAAATACGAGTTGTCACATTCATCGTTAATGTTGGATTAGGTTTATATGAAATTTCACTTGTATTCGAACTTTTATTTTTGATTTAACATATTATCTAGAAAAATATTTTATAATCATATGTTTATATTTATTATTTAAAATAAAGTAAAAAGATATAAATAACTCATGTTCTTCGATTTGGTTAAAATTTATTTATCTTAGAAGTATTAGGTGGATGAAGAGTGTTGGACCTGGAAAACAACCTTTCTTTTTATTTTTCCTTTAGCCCATGTATGGCAATTGCCAATTGGCAAGCTTTTATCTTCCCCTACTCTATAATTAGCTTATTTTCATTTTATTACCTTAGTAATAAAATTCAAATAGGTTTACGATATATACTATATAGTATTTAGAACCCGTGTTTTACGGCGAAACCATTAAACCGAACAATATGTAGAAGTAAAAACATGGAATCTCGCACATTGTAGCGTGTTAATTCGCAAAAAAAATAGATCGAGACATAGAACATATAAAATAATAACTAAGTCAATTTAGGACCCGCGCATTGTAGCAAAACCGTTAAATCGCAAAAAAAAATAAAATAAAAATAAAACTAACATAACATCATTGAACCACACACGCGTTGAAGCGTGTTAACTCGCAAAGTTTAGACCGAAACATAAAACGACAAATTTATAAAAAGATGAAAAATATAATGGACAAAATTGTGTGTGGTCTAGTAATTCCCCGAACCACCGCCACATCCAGTAATTCCCCGAATCACCGCCACACCCAGTAATTCCCTGAATTACTGCTGCGTGAATATTTGTGTTTGTACTGGTGTAGTGTTTAATGCACTTAATTAGTTCTAAGTAAGTGTACATGAACAATCTTGATAAGGAGTTCATAAGAGTAGTTTTTAACTGAAATTTTGTCACATTGATCCTTTATTGGAAGAAATTCCACTCCGAAATATGAGTAGTACCATTCCGAGTTCCAACAAACTCTAACCTAGGAAATTTGTTAGTGTTTATGAGTCTTGACTTCCCTATCCATAAATCAATTGGTTCCTCGACAAACCGCAATTTGTCGTTGATTTCCTACTCTTCGAAGGGAATTACAAGTGTTTCATCGGGTAAACATTTTTTTAGGTTCGAGACGTAAAAGAAGTTATGAACTCCACTGAGTTCCTTGGGTAGATCCAGTCTATAGGCTATTTGGCCTTTTCTTTTTACGATTATGAACGGTCTAATCTACCGCGGATTTAATTTGTCTCGCTTCCCGAAGCGAATCACACACTTCCAAGGTGACGCTTTCAACAAAACCATATCACCCACTTAAAGTTCCAATGGTTTTCTATGTTTATCGGCATAACTTCATCCCGTTATTGCTATTTGATTTATTGATATGTTTATCGGCATAACTTAAAGTCCCGAAGCGAATCACACATTTCCAAGGTAATCCGTTATTGCTATTGATTTATTGATATATTACATAATTATTTTTATGAGATAGGAAACTGATTTTTTTTAAATTTTTACACAAATACGGTTGTGAGTTGTGATACGTTATAATAAAACTATAAATTTTGGAACATTTTAACAACAATTGACTCATCAATTATCATTGTTTACTTTGGTAATAAGATAATCAATTTCAATAGAAATATAAATTTTGGAACATTTTAACAACAATTGACTCATTAACTATCATTGTTTACTTTAAAAAATACGATAATCAATTTCAATATCTATTGATTATATTTTGTTAGGTTATAATTTTCATATACGAATCCAGTATGTGAGGGGTATTGTTTTAAAAAAGTTTTTAAATTATGATTCATGTATATAATATATTATAAATTCAAGTAATTTACAATTGATACAAGTCTTAATTTGTTAAAAAGATTAATGAATAAATAAAGGTGTGAAACAAAGTCGACTGGTTGGTGTCACTGACGGCAATTGTGGTGGTGCAAACTACTTTTACGACGGCTCAAGCTGTGGATGATACACAAAAATAAGGTACTACTGACCTCGAGTAACAGTAAACTCTTTCTCCTATATACCTTTTGATGGGACAAAATGACATCAATAGTACTCGGGTTTAGATAATCATTGAATATAGCGTTACTAAACAAAAAAATAAAAATAAAAGATTGGCACGGCCGTTGCATTGGTGTACAACTATAGCTATAAATACGAAAGAATGGAAGGACATTAGTATTGAGGTTGTACCAAATATATTTGGCTTTGAGTTATTAATAAAAATCATTTGAATAATTAGTTAACGGCTATTTAATATTTATATTGAATTGTAGAAAAAGAAGAGAAACGAGTGAGATTATATATTTTTTTTATTTTACATTTTCACGACTAGGTATATAAATAGAGTAAATTTAAACGAAATACTCTGAACGTAAGTCTAAAATTTGAATTTTTAAGATAGATTCAGGTGAGCCAAGAGTTTTATCATAGTGAATCTTTAGGCAGTAGGTTTCCTCTGTAATGGTTGCGGACCGGGTCACCAACGCCATCTGTGTTAACAGGCGTGTGTGATCTTTTGCTGTTGGATTTACTTGTGTGATCGGACTTTTGTTGGTCGTTAAAAAAGATAGATTCGGGTGATATTTCTATTTATTGATTAAAAGTTTGGGTAAGTTTACGATAGAATTTGTAAAAGTTTTGGAGGTATAGAATTAACCTTCATTTTCTAAAGGCTTTATGGAAATGATTCAAATTGTGTAAAGGGTTATTATACAAATATAACAATTTATTTATATAAATGTGGACCAAGTATGAGTGAGATGGGAGAATGCAAGTAGTGTCATTCCACTTATTTATTACATAACATAGATACATTTATTTATTAAACACAATACGATACATCTCTAAATTTTATATAGTATTATGAATGCATCCATTATATAGTGACTTTTCACGTGTATAACCTCTATCTATGAATGCATTCATTATGTAATGACTTTCTACATGTATAACTCCTATCTCTTTATTTACTATTGTATTAATGTGAGTGCGTATATATAATGCCATTTGTATATGATGTTGAAATCAATGAATAAAAATTCTACATTCTATGTTTCTCTCTATAATCATATGTTCCTTGTTCGTGTGTTTATATAGTTTGTATACTAGTTGCTAATAGGTTACTGTTTTACAACATGTTATCAGCATGAATTGCTTTTGGAGTTGATAATATTGTCATGAAAAAAAAGCTGGTGTGGAAACAAGTGTGGGTTGCAACCAGGTACGACATAGCCCCAAAATTTGGAAAGATATAGTTTTCCCGATCTACGGCTGTTGTTCCATAGAATTCTAGCGTCTGGTTTCTTAATCACTTAATTCGTCAGTCAGGTATTAACTAACTCATCTCTTCAAATATATCTTATGTTCAAATTTTGTGAAAACGACTTTGGAGGGTATTGTAAAGCTTCGATAAGCGGGTTTGTTAATCGGGAAACTGGACAAAGAAGATGGCGGTGAGGGCTTTCTTTTGGTTTCAAATACATAACTAGAAAAGAAACAACACATCAAGTCTATCACTAATTTATCTCAATTATTTTTTCTATAAAAACCTATTTTAAACTTTAAAGCTCTATGGAATTGACCGTCGGTACGTAAAAGCAAATTTTATGTTTTAATAAAGAGTTTGATTATCGATGCTCATGTTCATTTTCTTTCAGCTTATAGTCTTTTCAAAAGGAAAAGGAAAAGGAAAAGGAAATGCATACAATAAACTTTTATTAATATAAATATTTGATTAATATGAATGGATGTGAATTATATAAACTGATATATATTTAAGATACAATATACCTATTAAAAAGTAACACTTAACAGTTTGTTTTATTGCAAGATTATTATTAGTGTAATTTTGTTAATGACTTAACAACTAAATGCATATAAGTCATTTTATATGATAACATATATGTTATTAATATTTGCAACTCTACAGTCATCAATGCAATGTTATATGTTATCACTATTCTAATAGTATATATATATATATTACTTGTTTGCTTTCTATTAGATTGGATAATATATATATATATATATATATATAATTTAAATAGATGAATCGTTTGTATGATAGTAGATGTTAACATCACCAAAATAGTATGAATATACTTTGATTCCTTATATGTATTGAATTACTAGAATAAGTTTATCATACCAAACTGACATGTGTGGTCGATTATTATTGGTTTCCAAAACCAAAAGAAATTGTAGCTTCATGATGATGCCAACGAGATTTTAAACTACCATCTTTTCATTAATAACTCAAATAAGTAAATATAAGATAAGAGATAAGGCCTACAATATTGACTATGTTGAATATGTGGAAAGACTGCTAATACAACATATAACATTTTATTAGTTATCTTATACATACAAACTGATTTGCGTATTATTTTTAAGTCACTAGAATACATAATTAGTTGTTTGTACAGCTAGAAGAATTATTCTTGAATATGTAATGTTAATATTATATGTGAAATTCTATTTACTTGCAAACACCCATCATATATTATTAAAATATAATGAGAACTTGATGAGTATGTTTGTTTAAGTGTAAATGTATAGTAATTACCTACCAGTACATGGTAGTAAGCTTGTAATGTTAAAGATATGTTTGTGATTGCTGATTGGTTATATATCCTAATAAGCTAAGACAAATATTTTTCTTTTATAAAGTGATGAAACATCTTATTTCATAAGTTTGTATCATAACTCGTCTTATTTGATAATACGTTATAAATACATGTATTATATGATGTAACTTTATTTATATACTGTGTTCTTAATGCTATCAATTTTTAAGGGAACATCCAAATGACCAAAGTTATAGTTTAAGATTTCAAGTTATAAATGTCACACCCTGACCCGCAGCGGAAATGGTAGTCGGGGCATGATTGGGTTTTTCATCAAAGCTCATGACGTTTACTATAAAGTTTCATATTTAATATTTCCAATTTAAAAGAGAAAATACATCAAACATATAAGCATAACATGTTCTAAACACCACATTCATGAACTCTTTATTTTTCTTCTAATGCAAATTCCTAGGTGTTCCCTGCTTCAACCTGTTCACCTGTATCATGTGTAAAAAAAAAATGGTTTTTGGGTCAACAAAAGTTGGCGAGTGAATCTTATGAAAATATTTGAACGAATTTGTTATATTGGTTATAAAAATGTGCATAACCACATATGAGTATACGTATATGTAAATTAAATCACAAGACATATAATATCAATTAATGCACACGCACACACCAAATGATGAACAATGAGATCAAGGCTCAATCAAACGGAGCCGATCTAATGAGGCACCTGATGCTCAATTCATCTCCAACGAGGAACTGATGGGCCTAATGAATGATTTGCATGCAACTTGACAAAATGTAAACACGCAACACAACAAACAACATTTACATCACACGTTTAGATCATATAATGGTAATAGCACAAGAGTTTGAATAAACGAAATAAATAAGGCGACACATGATACACCCCAAAACATGAATAAAAAGGGGAATTTGTAAGGATTCACTCACAATGGGTGCGTTCTTTGCTTGATAATGAAAGCGCACGAGTTGAGGATTTGATCGACGAAAGAATACTAACCTAAAATGATACACGATAAATCGGTAAATATAAACAGGTTAATATTTGATTTATACTCTTTATTAGATTTGAGATTGTTTTATAGTATTATTATTGAGAATTTTATCCTTAGGAAGTTGAAATTTTTAGTTGTTTTTAATTGTTTTAAAATTAAAATAATAATGTATACTTGATATAAATAATAATATAAAAAATGAAAATAATATAAAAAAATATTGTCAGGTCTGACAAGACCTGACCGGTTCATTGACTATTTGACTGCGTGTGATGGGGCTCGAACTCGTGACCTCCCGTACGTGTGCACGCAGCTCTTCCAACTGAGCTACGTGTCTAACCCGTAAGGATTCCCATTTTAATTACTCTTATATACTTATTAGAATATATCATAAATGATTTAACTTAAAAAGAATTTAAAATCCTTCGAACCAGCGTGAAAGATCTACTCGAACCCGCGACCTTAGTGATGTTTTGCACCCAGCCCAACCAACTGGGCTGGGTGTCTACCCAATATATAAGTAATTTTTATTAAACTTATACACTTACAGAAACTGAATATATGTAAGTATTAAAAAGGGTTGGTATAGTTTATGAAATCGGTACCGTGTGCGTGACTCAAACTCGGGTCTGCTTGTTCAAATTGCACACAGTCCACCACTGAACTGTGTGTCTAACCCGGTTAAACATAAAATTTTAATTAGATTTATACACTATATCGACTTCATATTCTTCACTATTAAAACATAAACTGAATCTGATTTAACCAAATTATGATCATAATTTCCACTGATTTATAAGATGTTAATAAAACGAAAGGTAATAGATGAATTGTTTACCGAACGGTGATGCTTTTGGTTCTCCGACGAAGATTCCGGCGAGTGAATGTATTTCCGATGAGTAGATCTTGATAACAGAGGCTTGTAGAGAGTTTAGGGTGTGTGTTCTAATTGGGTTCAAGGGATCACTATTTATAGATGAAGCTAGCCATTGGATTGAATTTTTGGTTTCGGAAGTTTCGGTCAAAATTAATGATGGGCGAATGTTTTGGACATCAAAATTGATTGTGTTTGACTCATGATTGAGTTAAGACTCATGATTAAAACGGTTTTCACCGATTAATTGCATGAGGAAAAAAAACACGGCAAATTGATGATTGCTTGATTTATGCGCGGCTGTTTACAGGGTGGGTGTTTCCTTTTGAATTCAGATCCAGATAAACGTAAATATAAAGGATTAATTGACTCGGGTATATCAGATGTGGTGCGGGTGTTGCAGTGGTGTGTTGTGTGTGTGTATAACTATGCGACCCGGGTTCGAGTCCCATGGTCAGCATAATTTTTTTAAATTATATATATATATTTATTATTTTGTTATCTTTATTAACATTTATATTATTAATATACCAAGATCATTAAACGATTAACATAATTTCTAAACCAATGATCATATACTTGATTACAAAATGGAGCGGGTTTTAGGACCCGTTTTACGGCAGATGTTATAGTATCCCCTACTTTAGAAATTTCGTCCCGAAATTTAAGTAGAAGTGGTAATTAGAAAAAGATGTGGGCATTTTTCGTGCACTGGGTTTTCGTGTTCGGCTCTCAACGTACCCTGACTGACTATCTCTTAACCTAAAAGAGAGGGGTGGTGTTTTAATTTTGACAATTACATAACCAGAAGTGTGTGAAATATTGAATTCTAATTGAGGTGGTGACGTTCCTAGTAAGGGTTGAATGCCCAGCTACAGGAATCGTTTTTTGATGCCTAAAGTATAAAAATGTGAAACATTGATAAACAGATTTGATTGACTGGCTATGATCTCATGCATAAGAGTTTTGAGAGATTTGATGCGTTGAAATGATAAGGTTATATCACAAAACAAAAAGTTCAATCATGACGATATTAAAGCCTACACGGAACTTCTCATAACCGCCTGACAATGCTTTTGGTCCTTTGACAAGAATACTTATATATAGGAAGTACCAGCGGCGTATCCACCATATCCTTGTCAAATTTTCATTGGCTTTGTCAGTAAGTTATGATTAGTTCTATGTGACTCTAAAACATACACAAACACAACAGCCAAAGCTTGAGTCCCCAAATCTGAAAGAATACATGACTGAATGACGACGGTACCTCTCTCGTTTGTTATGATAAAGGGGTCAGTCTATGTAAAAGTGAGACACGACCCAACTTCTTTAAATGATGAGAACAAGGTGCACAGTGATGTATAACGATATGATAATTAAATCAATGAGTAAAGGTATGAAATAAAACAATAATACCAATTTGCATTAAAAGTTTTGGATACATAAATTCCCAAATTAAAAACAGGGATACAAAGATTGAGGAAAACGTTAAGAATTAGATGGTTGGAGCTGAGTCTTGACTCTTGGTGATGGAAGACTAGTTAGGTTGCTCGTTTGTGCCGTTATTATCTTCAATTGGATTAGCGTTGATGTTGTAAGCTCTTCCTCTTGCTGGTGGTGGTGCTGGGTTTGCTTGATTTGCTTGGTTAACTGGGTTTGCTTGAGCTTGGGTGTTAATAATGTTAACCAACCTAGGGCACGCGTTTCTAAAATGGGTAGGGTCACAGTTAAAGCAAGCTCGAACATATGTAACTATAGGGTTTTGGGGTTGTTGGTAGGGTTGGATCAGGTTTTGGTTGGGGGTGAAGCTTGGTTTTGAGGGGTACGACAAGTTTTGCTCAAATGACCATAACGCCCATAATTAGCACACAGTTGACAAGGTATGGTAGATGGATGGTGATAAAAACAGGTGTTGCATTGAGGGTGAGATCCAATGTAAGGTTTCTTATTTGGGTAAGTAGAGTTGGGTGCTACTTGAGTGATTGGGATAGCTTGGAGGGGTACGGCTTGTGGAGCTGGTTGATTGCCTTGGGTGATAGCGAAATTTTGCCCATCTCGTTTTCTCTTAGAAGTGGGTTGAGAAGAGGATTCGGTCTGGGTTGAGTTTGAGGTTTCGGTTAATGCTTTATCCTTCTTCTTCTCCTCCTTGAAGTCTTCATTCCGTATGTGGTTTTCGGTGAGCTCTGTAGCTAACTCCATTGCTGCTTCCAAAGTTGCAGGTGTGGTACTTATTACAGGGTCTTGAATTTTTGAAGGAAGACCTCGAATGTAGTGCTCGATCAAACGGTAGAGGGGAGTGAACAAGTTGGGGACCATCTGATTCAACTCAAGGAATCTCTTGTTGTATGTGGTGTGGTCGCCCTCCTTTTGTTTCAAAGAGTAGAACTCATCTTCTAATTTCTTGATTTCGCTTCTTGGACAGAAACGTCTTGTCATGATCTCCCTCAACTCTTCCCAAGTCAAAGTCATAGCATCCTCAGCACCTCGCTTGCCCTTCTCTGTATTCCACCATGTAAGTGCTACTCCGAACAAACGACCGGTAGCATATCGCACCTTGCGATCATTGGGGCAGTCGCAATTGAGAAAAGTGTTTTCCATCTCCTCAAACCAATGGAGGAGAGCGGTGACACCTTCAGTCCCTTCGTATTTGGTGGATCGCAGGATTTGAAATGCTTGAAGGTGCATTTAGTGGTGTTGAGAGGAGGGTTGGCGACATTTTTTCCTTCTAGATTGGTTGGGGTGATAGGATTGGCAACAAGGGCTTGTTGGACTTGAACTACGATGTTGGGTATTACGGCGGCTATTTGTTGAGCGATTTGGGCAGCCATGCGCTCGCAGGATTTTCCTGATCTCCTACCTCTACGAGAGTGACTAGAAGACATCTACAAGGAATACATATCGAGAGTATGAGTTTGACGTTTTAGGTGTCATGTGTCGTATTTAGAAATGAACATTCACAAAACAAATGAAGAAAATTAATTTGCTACATCCATAGGATGTCTTGGGCTTTGCTCATGTTTGGGCCTCCATATGTCCCCATACTTGGCCTTGGTGGTCATGTGGGCCCCCATGACTACTGGGCTCTGGTAGGTTTCACATTGGTGTTGGCCTGTTAACACTTGCGCCACCCGAATGAAAATCGTAAAACATGACTGCAAAGTATAAGGTCGGAGGGTATCCTGGTATGGACACAATGACAACTCAAAGTGGGGTTAGTTCGAACGACGTTTGGTGTGGCATGCTTTGGCCTAATAGGTCCTTCGTACTCTCATTGTTAGTCCCCAGGTAGGCAAACTAGTCCGTTATATTGGATTTATACGAATGCCAACCTAGACAGGACGTTTCGACTACCGGTACTTGTACTCTTCCAGTTACTACATGCCCGTCGTAGAACTCACTTTGATGAGATTGAAAAACGAAAAACACCACAAAATCTCGAATAAAGAAATATGAGAATGCTTTAAATATGTGAGAATTGATGCGTGCGTGATGAATGTATATGTAAGCATGTTATGTTTGACAATATTTATAACTCATTAAGTATCACAGAAAATGATAGTGAAAGTGCTTGCATGCATTTTATGGAAAATATGAAACAAATAAACATCATAAGTTTGCATGTAACCACATAAGCAATTAAAAATCTAATCAACAATAGTATAGGCTCAAAGGGACTAATAACCTATCCTATATCCCTATAGTCAAAAGCTCTGATACCAATCTGTCTCACCCTGACCCGCAACGGAAATGGTAGTCGGGGCATGATTGGGTTTTTCATCAAAGCTCATGACGTTTACTATAAAGTTTCATATTTAATATTTCCAATTTAAAAGAGAAAATACATCAAACATATAAGCATAACATGTTCTAAACACCACATTCATGAACTCTTTATTTTTCTTCTAATGCAAATTCCTAGGTGTTCCCTGCTTCAACCTGTTCACCTGTATCATGTGTAAAAAGAAAAATGGTTTTTGGGTCAACAAAAGTTGGCGAGTGAATCTTATGAAAACATTTGAACGAATTTGTTATATTGGTTATAAAAATGTGCATAACCACATATGAGTATACGTATATGTAAATTAAATCACAAAACACATAATATCAATTAATGCACACGCACACACCAAATGATGAACAATGAGATCAAGGCTCAATCAAACGGAGCCGATCTAATGAGGCACCTGATGCTCAATTCGTCTCCAACGAGGAACTGATGGGCCTAATGAATGATTTGCACGCAACTTGACAAAATGTAAACACGCAACACAACAAACAACATTTACATCACACGTTTAGATCATATAATGGTAACAGCACAAGAGTTTGAATAAACAAAATAAATAAGGCGACACATGATACACCCCAAAACATGAATAAAAAGGGGAATTTGTAAGGATTCACTCACAGCGGGTGCGTTCCTTGCTTGATAATGAATGCGCACGAGTTGAGGATTTGATCGACGAAAGAATACTAACCTAAAATGATACACGATAAATCGGTAAATATAAACAGGTTAATATTTGATTTATACTCTTTATTAGATTTGAGATTGTTTTATAATATTATTATTGAGAATTTTATCCTTAGGAAGTTGAAATTTTTAGTTGTTTTTAATTGTTATAAAATTAAAATAATAATGTATACTTGATATAAATAATAATAAAAAAATGAAAATAATATAAAAAAATATTGTCAGGTCTGACAAGACCTGACCGGTTCATTGACTATTTGACTGCGTGTGATGGGGCTCGAACTCGTGACCTTCCGTACGTGTGCACGCAGCTCTTACAACTGAGCTACGTGTCTAACCCGTAAGGATTCCCATTTTAATTACTCTTATATACTTATTAGAATATATCAGAAATGATTTAACTTAAAAAGAATTTAAAATCCTTCGAACCAGCGTGAAAGATCTACTCGAACCCGCGACCTTAGTGATGTTTTGCACCCAGCCCAACCAACTGGGCTGGGTGTCTACCCAATATATAAGTAATTTTTATTAAACTTATACACTTACAGAAACTGAATATATGTAAGTATTAAAAAGGGTTGGTATAGTTTATGAAATCGGTACGGTGTGCGTGACTCGAACTCGGGTCTGCTTGTTCAAATTGCACACAGTCCACCAGTGAACTGTGTGTCTAACCCGGTTAAACATAAAATTTTAATTAGTTTTGTACACTATATCGACTTCATCTTCTTCACCATCAAAACATAAACTGAATCTGATTTAACCAAATTATGATCATAATTTCCACTGATTTATAAGATGTTAATAAAACGAAAGGTAATAGATGAATTGTTTACCGAACGGTGATGCTTTTGGTTATCCGACGAAGATTCCGGCGAGTGAATGTATTTCCGACGAGTAGATCTTGATAACAGAGGCTTGTAGAGAGTTTAGCGAGAGTGTGTGTGTTCTAATTGGGTTCAAGGGATCACTATTTATAGATGAGGCTAGCCATTGGATTGAATTTTTGGTTTCGGAAGTTTCGGTCAAAATTAATGATGGGCGAATGTTTTGGAGATCAAAATTGATTGTGTTTGACTCATGATTGAGTTAAGACTCATGATTAAAACGGTTTTCACCTATTAATTGCAAGAGAAAAAAAAACACGGCAAATTGATGATTGCTTGATTTATGTGCGGCTGTTTACAGGGTGGGTGTTTCCTTTTGAATTCAGATCCAGATAAACGTAAATATAAAGGATTAATTGACTCAGGTATATCAGATGTGGTGCGGGTGTTGCAGTGGTGTGTTGTGTCTGTGTATAACTATGCGACCCGGGTTCGAGTTCCGCGGTCAGCATAATGTTTTTTGAATTATATATATATATTTTATTATTTTATTATCTTTATTAACATTTATATTATTAATATACCAAGATCATTAAACGATTAACATAATTTCTAAAGCAATGATCATATACTTGATTACAAAATGGAGCGGGTTTTAGGACCCGTTTTACGGCAGATGTTATAATAAACAAGATTGAATAGTGGTCAAGATTCATTTATTTATAACATGACACTCGAAGTGTCAAACTTCCTAAAACTTATTATACATTTATGGAAGCTTGTAAGATTTTGGACTAGTAAATCTTAATAATTTGGTCATATAACTTTTTAATTGATACAAGTTAAATAAAAAAAAGATTCCATTGTCAAACCTCAAATATGCTTTTTAAGTGGTAAGAATGTTAAAGAACATATAAGGTTTGAAACGACCACCATGTATGAAATGGTTCTAATCCATTCCGTGTAGTTAATGTGATGATATGATGATCAGTGAAAGAGTCACGATCATGTACATAAAAAAAGATATTGTAATGATGTCACCATGAAAGTTGTGTGGTTATAATCAATTCCCATGTGTGATTGTGATGATATAATAATCGATGTAAAGTTCATGATCATGGTAACTGGGGAAATTTTTATGATGCTCATATAAACGATGAGATCAACCATGTTAATAATGTGATGATTATACAGTGATCATTGTAAAGGTCGTGATCATGATAAATGAGGAAATTGTAATGATTTTGATGTTAATAATGAGTTGACCATGTAATAATGAAATCGACCACAAGAAGTGGCGAACTAAGGGAGTCAATATATATGAAACATGTCATAACACGAATGTTTAAACTAATAGTGCATTATTCTCTCGTGTATATTGTCGTGTGTTGGACAAACACGAAAGCAACTAAAGCATGTGTGGTCACAGAAGTTTATAGATCATGATTGTTTAATAAATTAGCTTGACCGGTTAGACCATTCCGAGTCCTTGATGGTGTGAAACATATCGAAGAACCAGATGATTTTTTAAGGTACTTAAACATGAAATTTTTGTTCTCAATAGATGTTAACCATATAAAAACTAAAGTAGGGTTTGAATATTATGAAATGATTAAAAGATATGTGCATCTCGACATAATACAATTTTCTGAAAATTGATGCATCGTCTAAATGGTTATAAAATCCACAACATGAAAGGTTGCGTGACTTGTGGCTTAGCTTTTAAGATAGCAAGCACATTACTCTATAGTATCATATTTTTGTATTTTTACTGATAAATATGGTGTTTTTGATACATATACTAATGGTTATTGGAATAAGTGTTAAACAACATGTGACAAATGTCGTTACACGAATTACTTTTGTTGAAGACGATAATCAAACATCTATGATTGATTGCAAAGCCAATAATCATGAGAGCAAATTCAAGTTTATATATGAGTACATGTGATTTTACATCTAATAATATTAATTCACATCAAGCCAACATGTTGTAATAGTTTATCCCCATTATAGTTGGTTTTTTGTTAGGAACCAAAGATGTATCTTCTAAGATTTAGTTGTGCGGTATATATTGAAATTGATCCACCACAACATACAAAGATGGGACCTTAAAAAGTGGTTGGGAATATATGATAATGAATAAGGCTTTTACGAGATATTTATTTACGACTCAATTAATTGATATCCATCTCAATGGATTAACATTCCCAACATCAGGGGGGATATAAAAAGCAGTTGGAAAAGAAATGAGTTGGTATGAATTATTAATGATCCTCAATAAAAGTGTGAACCAGAAGTTCAAAGGATAACTCATTTACAAAGATCAGTGAATCTATTACTAGACACATTCACTGACCTTAAAAAGGTGACTATGTCACGTATACCAACTGCTAATGCTCCAATTAAAATGAGTGTCCAAGAAGGACAACCACATGCTTGTAAGGAGTCTATTGCACGTCTGAAGCATGGTAGACTAGTTGATTCCAATAATAAAATTCCTTGAAAATTGGAGCAAGTAATGAAGATTGTCAAGTCGAGGTTATAGTAAGAGAGTCTCCTAAAGAGACATTAGACATGATGGTTCTAGAGGAACCTCAGGTACCTGAAAATAAAGAGATCTCATTAAATTGTATCATGTCTGAAAGTATATGGAATCAAAAATAAAATCGACGTCGTTATACTTTTGTATATAATATAGCGCTTGAAAAGATGAAATGATCAATATCAAGTTTTAAATCTGCCTATGAATAAATACAAAGAAATGATTGGCCAAAATGGAAAGATGCAAATCAATCAAAGTTGAATTCTCTATTGAAATGGAAAGCTTTCGGGCCAGTAGTCCATACAAAAGAAGTTGTAAAATATATTTAACATAATTAGGTCTTTTATGTGGATCAACAATTGATAGCACAAGGATTTCGCAAAGACCTATGATTAATTATGAGGAGACGTATTCTCCAGTGGTGGATGCAATAGATTTCCAGTATTTAATTAGTCTGGTAATATAAAGAGAGAATTGATATGCATCTGATGAATGTTTTATATCACTTGAAACTGAAATCTACATGAAAGTCCTAAAGAATTTAAATTATGTAATTAATGTAAAGTAAGTTCTCGAGAACAATATGATCATTGTATACAGATTCATATTTGAATACAACAAGAACTTCTGCTGAGTTTCGTAAGGCAATTGAGGCCCTAAAGGTGAATTGAAACATCTTGACGATTAAAATTTTTTTTACGCATCAATAAACATACATGGAAAACGTGTACGTTGATCGGAGTTTCGTGCCCCGGTCAAAGATAAAATTTATACTCCCAAATTATCCTTAACAATGTGTTTGTGGTAGTAAGGGTCGAACCACGAAGAGTTTGTGGTTTGCGATAGATGCAATTGATTTTAAAGGTTGTCACAATTTATGAAGCTTGCTATGTTGGTTATTTGAATGTTTGTTTGTTTGAAAGAGTATCAGAATGATCCGACAAAATTGTTTCCAATTAACTAACTACGAAAACTTAAACAATTGCAAGAAACTTGATTGATTGATTATAACAAAATGAGAGAACAATGTTCACACCTAGTTCAACAATTTTAGGTACTAGGGTTGCTACACGTTTTAACTTAGTTTAATTGAATTCACAACGTTTAGGTGCCAATTGCTATCGACGTTCAAGACGGACCACAATGCACTTTGTTACCTCAGACAAGTAAATCTTATCAAAAGACAAAGCACAAATATGCATATTCATTTCACGAAGTCAAATTTATAACTCACTCGACAATTCGTAAATTCAACACAAATCTAAGACAATTATCTAATGATTCAAATGCAATTCAAATTGTCACAAACCAAGTATTTAACAAATAGCAAACCCTAGAAATCCTTACAAAAGTTTACACCGAGGTGAACCCAAAGAGATTAGCCACTCATGGTGAACGGGACTTGATCAACGGAAATTGAACTCTTGAACATAGCCATCTTGAAGCTTCGAAGGTTTTGATGATGATGATGGTTAGGGTTTGGGATGGATGGTGAAGATGAATGGATTGGGAATTGGAAGATGGTGATGATAGTAGAGGATTAGGGTTATGATCGAAGATGGTCAATTGGAAGATTGGTGTGGAATTGATGGTGATGGAGAAGATGATTCGGTGATTCTTGGCTCCAAGAACAAGTTCAAACCTTCAAAAACTCGTAACTCCTTCAAAAATTGGTCAAACATATGTTATAACCCGTCCAAATTTGAATTTCAGCGACAAAGATTTAGGAAGGGCGTCGCAGACGACCATATGGGGCGTCGGCGACGGCCTCTAGTTTATGTGGTTTTTCTCCGACGCTCTAATCTACTATATACGAACAGGGGTGCGTCGGCGATGGCCTCTCTTAAACCTGATTTCCTGTTTTTCCGTTTTGCAATCCCGGTTGACCCGTTTTCCGCCCCGATGCTCCGAAACGCTCCAGAATAGCTCCTTAAACTC
The DNA here is from genome assembly GCA_947069175.1 of Scalesia atractyloides. Classification (NCBI taxonomy): domain Eukaryota; kingdom Viridiplantae; phylum Streptophyta; class Magnoliopsida; order Asterales; family Asteraceae; genus Scalesia; species Scalesia atractyloides. Next base: position 88,990,917 of record CAMTDV010000003.1, read on the forward strand.
CGTAAACCTGTAAAACACAAATCCTATCAAAATTAGGCTATTCGAAACTAAAAGTTACGTAAAACATGAACTTAAGCTTAATAAGAACATCGGTTTTCGACCACGCATCACATCCCCACTCTTGTCTTTTGCTAGCCCTGAAGCAAATATGTTTTTCACTTTCACGTGGGTCGAATGAGAAACAAAGTTCCCATTCTTGAGACATAAGCTAAGGTATAATGTCATACCCGGTTCATAATTCTCACCATTTTCAAAATATCTAACGTTAAAGTGATTAACACATAAAAATGGTTATCCAAGATTAACCTGCCCTTGAAACTCACAAATCATTCACATCCCTCACAATGTTCTGTCCACTCAGTTTACAAAATTGGCTAATAGATGATGCATTAGAACTTTGATATACTTACTCAAACCGATTGGAACACGTACCCGCATAGGCTTGCAACTCAATCGTTCTCCACCACCGAACACAAATACTAAGCACAAGTCAAAATGTCTTAAATGGGTTATAGTGGGCTAGGCTAAGGGTATGGAATATGATATTTTGAAAGTGGCTGTGGTGATGAAAACTTATTTTTTATTACAAAAACAACTACTCCAACACAACCAACTACGACTAAGAGGCAAAAGCTTTCGCCTTTTATTCAACAAACTATCAATACATACATTTTTCTTTTATTTTCTCAACTATATTCTATTCTTTTTCATGATCTTTTCTAATTTTTTTCACAAATAATACTAAAATCAAGTTTTCATCACACGGGTTAAAGATAAAAGGTTCAACGGTCAAAGGCTAAATGGGTTGGTCAAACGAAAGATTTAGGCTCAAATTGGCGACTAAGGAATTGATTTCGGGTAAGGATATATAAATGGTGTAAATAAAAAGGTTTACCTAATGCCTTAATCATTCTTATGTTCATATTCGATCTATGGTCTCAAAAGCATCAAAAGTTACAAGTTCTATAATACACGACTAATGGTCCACTCAACCAAAGAAATATATGCATATATTATATATAAAAGTGGCTCAAAATCTCATATATAAAGGGTATGGTATGCGATATGTATAAAATGCAAATTTCTTAGGCGGATTATTCCCAAATAACCACCCACTAAATACCGTTCATGTTATTAATTTGAACTTGACATGACAAAAGACCACATGGATTGTGTCATTCCTTATTAACTTAGTTACTTGTGCTTTTTAGTTTGCTTCAAACAAAGACATTTTGATTTTTTTTGAAATTTTCCCCCATCCCCACATTTAAGATCAACATTGTCCTCAATGTGTAGTATTTAAATAAATGGGTCAAAATTGAAAAACTTTTTCTCCCCATCCCCACACTTAAGGTCAACAACATTGTCCTCAATGTGTAAGAATAGAGCTATTAAAAATGCACAAGGGATGTGACACGGCTAACATTCCCAAAATTTCACCCCGAAAAGAAGATACAAAAATACATTCCACTTATTAAAATTAAGAATCAAAGCTAAAGGAAACGTATGCATCTGGTTTTTCGCCCATTCTTCGTGTGCTCTTCATTTTTCAACAAATATGGTTGTCTCGCGAACATAGTTTACCTACAAATCTCAAACTTCGTGTAGAAGAAAGCTTCTCACAACCATTAAAATTTGTTAGTTACTTAGTTCTACCATTTTTACCATAATAAATTACCAAGTCATATTTTTATTCAGCTTTGATTTTATGTGGAAAAAGATTTTACAACAACATACAAAACTCACTTTCGTAGGAATCACGGTTGCATTTAGCTCATGCAACAAGCCCTTTTAAACCTTTTGATAGCTCGGGATGACGAGTAGGTATCGTGAGGGTTATCTAGGGAACACACCCACAAAGTTCATTTAACTACTAACAATAAACGAAACACAAAATGAAAAATTACACAAAAATATACAACAACAAAAGAAAGCATACCGGTGATCATCGTTGGTATCGCTCATTGGGGTCTACCGGTGGATACGGCTGGTAAGGGTATCCCGTGAGAGCCGACATCATGTCATGGAAATCATCTAGTGGCCCTCTTTCACCTTCATCCGGTGCTTGAAACTGGGATGGGATAAAACTGGAACCGACTGCTTTGGGCCAATGTGGAGATGGATCAAAAGGCCCGGATGGAACAGGAAGGTTCTCGTATGAAGTCCAAGGCGTGTGTTCTTGATATGGACGCCCCGCCTCCCAATCTCTATGGTGGCGCTCTTGGTCATGCAAGTGTTTGGCGTTATTGACCGCCATCTGTTGAGCCACCGCCATAGCATTCCATCGGCGGACTTCTAACGCGTTGTGCTCTACACGCAACCTATATTGCTCCTCCTCCCAAGCTTGCCTTCTAGACAATTCTTGCGCTTGATACAAGTCTTGTCTTTCCATGTAGGCTTGCTGGGCAGACCACTGTTCCTGCTGTCTCTCCCAATAATACTGTTCCTTAGCCCGATGAGCAGCCACTTCGGCCCAATGTGATTGCTGTTGGGCTTCCTAGTTCTACTCCCACTGCTACTTCTCTGTTCGTATTCCTGGTTCTCCCCAATACAAGCAGAGACGTTATCATACACATCTTGTTGCTCCCAATTGTAATTAGGATATCCAGGTCTACGCCGGTTTGGAATAAAGCCGGCCACTCCTGATGAAATCGCTCGATGTAGCGGGGTATACCTTTGCCGGGGTCCCCTTGGACCCTGGGGCTCATCTTCATCTTCCTCGTCAACCATCTCCTCCTCTCTCACAGCTTCCTCTGCACTCGGATCAGTGAATTGGAATCTATGCCCTTGGTCATCAGTCACTGTGTATTGATGACCATATACTTGCACTTGGATCTTCTAATGCTACTTAATCGATGCAAAACAGATCTGATCCACTGGTTTCAAAACCCACAATGATTCGGGTGGCAACCTATTCTGCTGCACAATCATAGCACTGATGAGTCGTACATAAGGTATCATCTTTCGAGTGTACAACTAACGGGTATCCCAAGTATTGAACATCACGAAATGTCGCCATAATAACTTTGGTACTCCAAAAAGTAATGAATGGAGCACCCGACAATCAGACGCCTTCACTTTCCCCCGATCCCCAATCATACCATAATATTTTCAAGAGATAAGGGTTCCCTTCAACAGATAGCTGACTACGCAATGCTGTTCCACCATCAAAAAATGGCAACACCGATCCAACCATGCCATCGGGATCAGCTGAGTTCACTTTGTTATCAAGAAATTGATCGACATTGTAGTAGTAGTACTCATCGATCCCCAACGAATCAAACTGTGCGATGCAATTCATAGTTTCAAAGGACATAATCATTTGCCCTCTACCCGTATCTTCCACCAATTTCCACGTGCTCGGTGGCCCATCCCTATTGACAAACCTAAGCGAAGCCAACCACTCACAAACAGCGGCGAAATAAACCCTTGGTGTGATGTCTTCACACCAATCTAGAACTCGCTCCGAACCAATCCTTTCAAACATGTGGACGATGCCAATCGTCCTAAACTCTTCAGCATTCAATGTGCGCTCGAGCACAACCCTCTCCGGGATAGACATGGTAACCCCATGTACCATCTTCCACTTCCAAAGTTTGATTTCAAGTCATTTGTCGTTAAACCTTGATAGTGGCCTTTTCTTGCTGTTTTCCCACAGTTCACCCAAATTGTTATCCCCAATTCTCTCCCAAACCCAATCCTGTCTATACAACCGCCCATCATCCTCCTCAACCCTGCTTAATGTTTCCATTTTCTTGCTCTAAGACCTGAAGACGACCCGGATCCCGAAGATGAGCCTTGACCCAAAGTCTTGCTTCTTTTTCGGCTCGCCATATCTACAAGTCATAATACAAAGAAATCAATTAAACATTGTCGAACTTCAAACATGTAAACTATCACTTCAAAACTTCAATTCAATTCAACATCTTAAACATAACATACAATGTTGAACCACAAATCTATTAATTAGACATAACTAGCCGGTTTAAACTTTCAAAAAAGCATTTTTGTTAACATCTAAACTTATTTTTTTTCATGTTCTCATCCTAAATACATAAAACTTAAACAAGGTTCAACATTGTGTTCATGTTCAAATATGCAACTTAACAAGTATAATCTCATTACTAACTATGTTGCATGTTCAATCCCACCCAAATCAACTACCTACTTAAACTCAAGCTAGATATCATACATTAGCATCATAAACAACCGACTCTTAAACATAAAGTTCAAAATTTCGGAAGAAAATCACAAACCATATGATAGTCATGCTCCAATTTAAGTAAAAATCATACCTTTAATGTTGTATAGTCGAAAGAACTTGGAAAAGATGTAATACAAAACTTGACGAACACTTTTCCTCAAAAACCCGAATTTTTAACTTCACCAATCTTGCAAAGGAGAAAGAATTGATGTGTTATGGGTTATGTTCTACTCGAAAATCTACACAAAATAGGCTCAAGAATCGATTGATTTGGTTGAGAATTGAAGAAGATTTGAGAGATTGAAGTTTTAGGGTTCTTGAAGGAAGAAGAAGAGGATGAATGAAATTGGATGATGATGTTCATGGATTTTGGGGTTTTTAATAAGATATTGGGTGGATAAGGTTCACTCGTGTCAGATTTGTGGTTAAAAGAGTGTTCGGGTCAAGTTTAGATAGGTCTAGAATGGGTTTGGTCCGATTTTATGCGTGAAAATCAAGTCACTGTCGGCTGACAAACCAAGGGCCGTCGCCGATGGCCCTTTGGTCCGTCGCTGACGGTACACCAAAATTGGCATGATCCTCCGACGTTCTAACCTCCTGTCTATGATACATTTTACCCGATGCACCTAACGAGTCATCGTCGGCGACGGCCTGAAAACCCATCGCCGATGCATCACCAATTTCTCTTTTTTTTCATAAAACACTCGTTTACTTACCACCCCCCGAATAATCATGTATTGTCCTTAATACACAAATCAAGTTTCTTCACGACCCGTTTGCGATATCCGGACTTCACACATTAACGAGATTAGTACGAAACAATTAAAATAAACTACAAAACAATACGCACAAACAATAAAAATCGTACAAACTCTATAAAATTGTTCTTGGCCCTTTAATTGACCACATAGGTTGTCACGCTTACCAAGAAGCTTACCAATTCCTTGTTTGCTTCTTTGTTCTCCTCGTTACCATCGAGAAACGGTTTAAGACGATGACCGTTAACCGTTCGTTTTGACCCATCCTTTGGGTCCTCAATGGTAATATCACCTAGCTTGCCGACCCGCGTAATCACATATGGACCCATCCACTTGCTCTTAAGCTTACCGGGAAAGAACTTGAGCCTTGAATTATATAGCCAAACCTTTTGGCCCACCATGAATTCCTTCGGCTTCACTTGGCATCGTGTGCTCTTTTCATGCCATCCTTGTATTTTGAGGCACACTCATATGCCTCTTCCCGAAGCTCTTCTAGCTCACACAACTTCAACTTGCGTTCTTTACCTGCATCATCATACTTCAGATTAACTTCTTTAATAGGACAAAATGCACGATGCACAAGTTCAACCGGCAAGTGACAATTTTTACCGTAAACTAAGCGGTAAGGTGTAGTGCCAATAGGTGTTTTATGTGCCGTTCGATAGGCCCATAAGGCATCGTTCAACTTCGTTGACCAATCCTTACGGTCCGGTCAAACGGTCTTTTGCAAAATCTCCTTTATTTGCCTATTAGACACTTTCACTTGACCATTTGTTTGCGGATGATAGGGGTAGCAAGTCGATAGTCAACACTATACCGTTTTAGTAATTTTCCAAAGTTAAAATTCTTAAAATGAGATCCACCATCACTAATAATCACCCGAGGTATCCCAGATCTAGAAATAATATTAGTTTGCACAAAATTACAAACGGTATGGTCATTTGTTTGGTGGCAATTGCTTCAACCTATTTACACACATAATCCACCGCCACCAAGATGTATAAATTCCCATGAGAATTCGGGAATGAGCCCAATAAATCGATTCCCCACACATAGAAAATATCGACAATGAGAATCGGTTGCATGGGCATTTCATCCCGCTTAAAGATACCCCTGACTTTTGACACTCAACACAGTTTTTCGCAAAATTGAAAGCATCTTTAAAAATAGTTGGCCAGTAAAGGCCGCTATTGAGCACTTTATGCCCCGTCTTGTGACCACTAAAATGGCCCCCACAAGCAAAAGAATGCAAGTGCATCAAGACACTCGGGATCTCCTCATCCGGTATGCATCTCTTCACAACTTGATCCGGGCATGTCTTGAATAAGTCCGGTTCTTCCCACGTGTAGTATTTGATTTGAGAGAGGAAATGCAATCTCCTCCACTTATCCCAATGAGCCGGCAAATCACCTGTCACCAAATAATTGATAATATCAGCAAACCAAGGTAATATTGACACTTTTAAAAATGCTCATCTGGAAAGGTCTCGTTAATCTCTACACGAGAAGAACCCTCTTCCACCAACAACCGGAATAAGTGGTATGCCACCACATTTTCACTACCCTTCTTATCCCGTATTTCCAAGTCAAATTCTTGTAGCAAAAGTACCCATAGATTTAACCGCGGCTTTGCATCTTTCTTCTCCATGAGGTACCTGACAGCAGAATGGTCATAATATACAATCACTTTACTACCCCAAATATAAGCCTGGAATTTATCCAACGCATATACCACCACAAGTAGCTCTTTCTCGGTTGTTGTGTAATTCAATTGAGCATCCAAAAGAGTCTTACTTGCGTAGTATATGGCAACGGGTTTCTTTTCTACCCTTTAACCCAAAACAGCCCCCACCGCATAATCACTTGCATCACACATGATTTCGCACGGTAAAGACCAATTCGGTGATTGCAAGATTGGGGCCTCAACCAAATTCTTTTTCAACACGTTAAGAGCATTTTTGACAATCTTTATTAAAATCCAACGTTTGGTCTTTTAACAATAGATTACATAAGTGTTTTATCATATCACTAAACCCCTTTATAACGCTCATGGGATATGGCAAAGTAGAAATCACTTGCACTTTTGCCCTATCGACCTCTATCCCACTACTTGAGACCACGTGTCCCAACACATTTCTCTCTTGAACCATAAAATGGCTCTTTTCCCAACTCAAAACCAAATTTTTCTCAACACATCTTTTTAAAACTTTTTCGAGTTGGTCAAGGCAAACATCAAACGATGATCCAAAAATTGAAAAGTCATCCATGAAGATCTCTAATGATTCCCCCACCATATCTGAAAAGATACTCATCATACACCTTTGGAAGGTGGCGGGGGCATTACATAATCCAAACGGCATTCGCCTAAATGCGAAGGTACCGTACGGACAAGTAAACGTGGTCTTAGCTTGATCTTCTGGATGGATAGCAATTTGATTGTAAACCGAATACCCATCTAGGAAACAATAATATTTTTGACCCGCTAACTTTTCAACATTTGGTCAATGAAAGGTAAGGGAAATGGTCTTTAGAAGTTGCGGAATTCAACTTCCAATAATCAATACAAATACGCCACCCGGTTACCGGCCGAGTGGCAACCTCTTCACCTGCGTCATTTGTGACGACTTGAATGCCCGCCTTTTTGGGAACAGTTTGTGTAGGGCTCACCCATTGACTATTAGAGATGGGGTATATGATACCCGAATCTAGCCACTTTAGTACCTCCTTCTTGACAACTTCTCGCATATTAGGATTCAATCTCCGTTGTGTGTCACGAGAGGGAATACCACCATCTTCAGTGATGATTTTGTACATCACTACAGAAGGGCTAATTCCTTTCAAATTAGCAACGGTCCATCCAATAACGGCTTTATTGGCGACCAACACCTCCATTTAACCGCAACCGACGGTTACCAAAAGTCATGCCAACTGTCCGTTTTACAATTAATTTGGGCATTTGATGTTGCCAAAAATGAGCGACCGAGAATAACCGTCGGTTGCTTGGTTAGGTCCAACGAAACATAATCAAGTACTAAGAAATCCACCGGATAGTAAAAGTCATTGACCTTGACAATTACATCCGTGACTATTCCACAGGGTAGTTTAGGAGATAAGTCGGCTAGCACTACGGTATAGTTTGCCGCTCGAAGTGGACCAAACTCATATTGGTCATATAAACTACCCGGTAGAATACACACTAGCACCAAGATCCAAGAGTGCCCTCGTCATTTTAAATTTTCCAACTTGAATGGAGATGATGAGCGCTCCCGGTTCTTGCAATTTGGGTGGAATTGCACCCGAAAGAATCGAACTCACATTTTAAGTAAGATCCTTTCTTTGGAAACTTGTGAGTCCGTTTTTTAGTGCACAAGTGCTTCAAGTACTTAGCATATAACGGAGCCTATTTTATGGCATCCAAAAGTGGTAATGATTTTGACTTGTTTAAAAATTTCCCACATTTTTTCTTGGTGGGGACCTCTTTTGTTTACCACTTTTTTAGATGGTCCCAACAAAGCTTCGGGGATAAGGGGGTATTAACCTCCACACCCTTTTCCTTTGCTTTCGGGACAGGGACGGTCACAACGGGTGTATTTTTATCATTTTTCAAAACATTTTCTTTTTGATCCGTTTGACCGTCAACAACCTCATCATCACTAGCCTCTTCCATCACCCCTTCGACAAACTAGGGTGGTGGTGACACAACACCATTATCAACGACTCAACCACTACGTAATGAAATTTTATTAATTGGTACCTCACGTGTGTCTTCGAGTTGGACCCTTGATGCTTAGGGTTCACTGTAGTGTCACTAGGCAATTTTCCACCACTTCACGCATCTGTGCCATCTCCTCCGCAAGTTTACCCACTTGCTTCTTTAAAGCTTTGTGCGATTTCTTACGTACCTCAAACTCCTTTTTCATTTCCATCTTTATTTCTTGATTCGAAGTCGTGATGGCATTCATGATTGCATCCAGCTTTGAACTTAAGGAGTCTTCACCGCCCATTTGGGGATTAGAATTACCACCTCCATTATCACCTTGGTTGTAGCCCCTTTGATAACCACCTTCATTATTTTGATAGCCTTGACTACTTCCTTGGTTGTAATTTCTTGGATACCCCCCTTGGTTACCACCTTAATGGTTTTGATACATCGACTTTGGTTACCGGGTTGAAAGTTGGGGTTCATTTGATTTGAGGCATTTCCATAAAGAAAGTTTGGATGGTTTCTCAAACTGGGGTGATAAGTGTTAGAATTCATATCGAATTGCTTGCGATCACTAAACACTTGATTCACCTTCTCAGTCGTATATGCCATGCTCACTTGACATTCTTCGGTTCGATGCCCAATATCCCCACAATCTTCGCACACCGCAAACTGAACCACACCAACATCCTTCTTCTTCATACGGCCAATTCCGGTTCCAAAGTAGCAATTTTATCCTTAGCACTCGAATCAAAGTCGGGAAGAGATCGAGAAATAGGATGCTTTTTAGATCGGTCTGCCATAGCAACCGCTTTGGAATTCTTGCTCATCCTTTCCAAAAAATCCCAATCATCTTCCTCATGATTGTTTAACAACGTTCCATTACTTGCCGATTGCAAATACTTGTGATCATCGGCATCCAACCCCCTTACAAAGCATTTAAGTAATTCCCACATTGGAATTTGATGATTAGGACACTTCCTAACCAATTCCTTGAAACGTGTCAATGCCTCATGTAATAATTCCCCCGGTAATTGTCTAAATGACCGAATTTCATCTCTTGCATCATCGGTCTTTGCAATTGATTAGTATTCATCCAGAAAAACTTGTTGCATCTCCGCCCAAGTGTGAATACTATTTGCCGAAAGTGTGAGAAACCACTGTTTAGCTTTCTCTTTCAAGACCTCAACTTCACCTCTTCTAGCGCAAAATCATAATCTCCAATAGTACCACATATGGTCGAGAACTCCGCCAAATGTGTGTACGGCTTGTCATTCATTCTACCATTGAAGTGGGGTAGGATGTTAATGTAATTCGGCTTACAATCAAAAGCCCTTCTCCCGCGAGGTGAAGGAACAATGGGTAAGTCATTTTCCGTGACCACCGGTCTAAACCGACCATTCGCGCCTCGCGGAACTTGTTGATGCAATTGACGTCTCGGACCATTGACCTCTTGATTCATCGGCCTATTGTTGCCCTTCGGTCACCACCCCTATCTCCACCTTGATTTCCACCACCCACAAATTGCGGAATTCGATTATGGTTACCTTTATTATTGTTGTTGTTGCCATAATCCCGATTCCTTCGATCATTTTGTGGTTGACGATTATTCCCGTAGCCGTTATCACTACCATAATCATGCCCATATCCATCGTTGTTCCCCACAAAATTGGCATTTTGATAGCCAAAATCTTCATACTCAAAACCCTGAGCATTATAGAAATTCCCCATGTTGTTGTCTACCCATTCGTCATCTACAACCCGTTCATTGTAATTTCCACCGTCGTCCGAATATTCCGAGTGGACACTCACATGTTCCGGTGATTGATAACCGGGAACACTATATGGTGCATCATCGGAATATTATTTCTCAAGTCATCGAGATCGAGAAACTGGGCTTCATTTGTGGGATTGCCACGGCTATGGTTAACCCCACGGTTGGCGTTAATATTTCAGTTGTTGAGATTAGGTGGTAATGGGTTTTTTCGGGTTTTTTGTTTCGGCTACGAGCTTGGAATGGTGGTGTTGGTGGTCTCGAGTTGTTACCACCCCCCGATTGATGGTTTTGGGTGTTTTGGTTTTGGGGTGGGTAATCATAGTATTGGTTTTGGTTGTTGGGTTGGTTGGAGTTTTGTGGATCCATTGGAATGGGTCCAAAGGATGGTTTAGGTGGTGAGTGGGTATTGGGTGGATTAGAGACATGAGTTGCCTCTAACTGTTGGCTAGGTTTCTTCTAACGACCCGCTCGATCTCCAGTTCGAACACTAACGGCGAGGTCCTCCCGGAATTCCATGTATGCATCCACTACCTGTAACCTACACAAGTAACACACCCGCGTAACACAAAAGCAAAGACGATATAAAGAAACAAGCACTTTAAACAATTAATCACAAAATCAAACAAATCCAAACGCAAAGCGCACGAACTCCCCGGCAACAGCGCCAAAATTTGATTGGAGTGTCGGGCCCCGGTCAAAGATAAAATTTATTATCCCAAATTACCCTTAACAATGTGTTAGTGGTAGTAGGGGTCGAACCACGAAGAGTTTGTGGTTTGCGATGGATGCAATTGATTTTAAAGGTTGTTATAATTTATGAAGCTTGCTATGTTGGTTATTTGAATGTTTGTTTGTTTGTTTGAAAGAGTATCGGAATGATCCGACAAAATTGTTTCCAATTAACTAACTACGAAAACTTAAACGATTGCAAGAATCTTGATTGATTGATTATAACAAAATGAGAGAACAAGGTTCACACCTGGTTCAATAATTGTAGGACCTAGGTTTGCTACACGTTTTAACTTAGTTTAATTGAATTAGTTCAATAACGATTTTAGAATCACAAGGTTTAGGTGCCAATTGCTATCGACATTCAAGACGGACCACAATGCACTTTGTTACCTCGGACAAGTAAATCCTATCAAAAGACAAAGCATAAATACGCATATTCATTTCACGAAATCAAATTTCATAACTCACTCGACAATTCGTAAATTCAACACAAATGTAAGACAATTATCTAATGATTCAAATGCAATTCAAATTGTCACAAACCAAGTATTTAACAAATAGCAAACCCTAGAAATCCTTACAAAAGTTTACACCGGGTTAAACCCAAAGATATTAGCCGCTCATGGTGAACGGGACTTGATCAACGGAAATTGAACTCTTGAACATAGCCATCTTGAAGCTTCGAAGGTAGTGATGATGATGGTTAGGGTTTGGGATGGATAGTGAAGATGAATGGATTGGGAATTGGAAGATGGTAATGATGGTAGAGGATTAGGGTTATGATCGAAGATGATCAATTGGATGATTGGTGTGGAATTGATGGTGATGGAGATGATGCTTCGGTGATTCTTGGCTTCAAGAACAAGTCCAAACCTTCAAAAACTCGTAACTCCTTCAAATTTGGTCAAATATGTGTTATAACCCGTCCAAATTTGAATTTCAGCGACAAAGATTTAGGAAGGGCGTTGCCGACAACCATATGGAGCGTCGGCGACGGCCTCTAGTTTATGTGGTTTTTCTCCGACGCTCTAATCTACTATATACGAACACTTTTGGCCAACGGGGTTTTCTAAGGGGCATCGGCATATAATCTCTCCACTTGTGTACAGTGAGAAGATAACGTAATGGGTACAACATATATTTTCTATACCTTATGGCACGAAAGGTATGAGTTAATATTATACTAACCCATTATCAAGTTTGGTTAGTTTTATAAATGCAGGGAATGTAACAGAACACATTCATGGATCTTATGGTATCAGCTAACAAAGAGGAAGCAATTAAAGTCTTACATGAAGATCATACATCAAGTTCATTTAATAGATTGCCATCAAGGGATAAATCACTCACTACAAAAGTTTTTCAACAACTTTCATAGAAAATTGACACTTGTTACTTGAAATGATACATATTATATTGAGGGGGAGTTTTACATAAGTTGCACTCTTTACCCTCACTAAGTTTTATCCAATTGGATTTTCTCAGTAAGTTTTTTTTTAGACAACGTACCTGATCCGGAAGTATCAGTGGGAGACAATACTCGTGCACTCTTTTTCTCTTAGCTGAGGTTTTGTCTCATTGGGTTTTCCTAGCAAGGTTTTTAATGAGGCAACATCATTAAGCGTATTAAAGAATAGTATTCCATCATGTGGATAGTCAAGGGGGAGTGTTATGAATGCATCCATTATGGAGTGACTTTCCACATGTATAAGCCCTATCTATGAATACATCCATTATATAGTGATTTTCTAAATGTATAACATGTATCTCTTTATTTACTATTGTACTAATGTGAGTACCTATATATAATGACATTTGTATATGATGTTGAAATCAATGAATAAGAATTCTACATTCTATGTTTCTCTCTATAATTATATGCTCTTTGTTAATGTGTTTATATAATATGTATACTAGTTGCTAATATGTTATTTTACAAAATACATATATTTATGTAAATGTGAGAATGTAAGTGGGGCAATCCACTCATCCCACTACTACAACAAACACAAATAGATTCTTCTTTTATTTTAGATAATATCTGGATTCAAATATAGTCATATATACCAACAATGAAGACGTGGGCAGCCACATCATCACATCATATAATACGTTTTTTTTTTCTTTTTTTGCTAGTCTTTCTTATAAGCTACAAAGTCCTACCGTTTTATGTACTTCAATATTTTATATTTTCAAATTTAATAAAGCTACGATACAAATTTATTCTTATTATTTACCTAATACTGGCGACAAGAAATATTTATATATATATATATATAAAGAGAGTATTATATATTAATATGGTTAGAAGTTATGAATATCAAACCTAAGGCTTTGTTTTTTTTTTTTTTTTTTGGTTTTCTTTTACTGGGTGATACATGATTTCTTGTAATCTTGTATTAAGGGCCACTTGCATAAAATATTACTTCATGATTAAATAAAACTTACGCATCATGAAATGTTTGTATGAAAATATACTTTTATATACTCATATACCTATAGTTTATATATTATCTACAATAATTTATAAATTGATGGTTTATCTTCACGAAGAGTAATATTTAAGTAATTTTTGTTTAAAAAAAATAGATCAATAAGTTTAAATGGGCCGTATGGTGTTCGATTTGGTTAAAAATTATTTATTTGAGAAGTATTAGGTGGAAGAAAAGTGTTGGACCTGGATATCAACCTATCTTTTTTTTCCTTTCAGGCCATCTATGGCAACTGGCAAGCTTTTTTTTTTACCCTATCTTTGAATTAATTTATTCTTTTTTAATGATTGATAAGAACGTAACAGATTATAGGATACATTGTGCAAGTTTTATAATGTGCCTCTAGTAATAAAATTAAAACAATATTATAATATATAAATTTTACTAGAAAAGGTTAAAATGATACTTTAAAAAAAGAGTAATACAAAAAAGTTAATTTTTATGTCTAAAAAATTATTTAACTTTGTATATTTTTTTGAATGACTCGTACTCTATTAGATCAATAATTTTAAATTATTCATCTTAGCCTAGGAATGAGTATGAGCCCTCTAACTTTAAGAGTATAATGCCTCTACCAAGTTAGCTAGCTACATATTGTGATTTTGGTATATTTAAGCTCTTAATCTATACAGAACAAACTTCAAAGGGTCAGCATATGCTGTCTAAACCCTTACCCCAAGTTCGAATCCCTCACAGTGGTGCTTATCTATATTTACATAATTTGCACGTAATAAAGATCGAACTTGAGAACTCATCAGGAGAAAATCATTTAGTAGAAAACCCCCTAACAAATTAGGCTTTATCATATTGGCTAACACGTAATTAATGAGCTATTTCTTTTACCTTGTTTTTATTATAATATTATAACTAGACAAATCATCCTCTCATTTTTACCTTAGAAACAGGTATCATGTCATATATTTTTCAAGTTATAAGATGTTAATTGCATTAAATAATAACAAACTTCAAAGAAATTTTATTGGAAGAATGGAGGAATTTATATATATGTTTAATTTTTTTTAACGAGTCCATAGCACCTTACTATGTTCCTTGTGTTTGTGGTTTTATGAATAAAATGTCTCCATTGCGTTTAAAAAGAAACCTCATTTAAAAGTGAATAAAAAAAATGATTAATTATAATTTACAACACGGAAGTCTATATAAATGCCTTCATTCACATTTCACACCCAACATCACACCTTTCTTTCCCTACCATTTACTCACTCTCTCATCATCATCACCATCACCATCATCTTCTTCTAAGGATTTGCATGTTCACCCATGGCCTAACATGGTGGTTGCAGAATGTTGGTGTGTGGCAAAATGGATGACGTGCCAAACACAACCGTCCGTCCATTGGGCCGTAGGTCCATGCGTCGGCACGTCCCCTTTTGCCACATTCTTCTTTCTGTATGTCATGCAAGGCTGTTTATGGTGAAATTGAAGTTGCCAAGCAATCCTCTTAATATTCAAACTTTTGAAGCAATTTCTGCATTTTAAATAATGCTTTCTTATATTTACTTTTACAAATGAAGTTTTAAATCGATATGTTATTGACTTCCGAACAGGATAAACCAACAAACGAACTGAATATATATGCACATCCTCTGGAACAAAAAGAAAACTTTTTAACAACGTATTTAGTTTTGATAATTAATTAAAACATTTATAAGAGGGTTTTTCTCAGATTTATTGGGTTTCTTTCTGAATTGGTGTAAACGCATATTGCATAGTGGAGATGGATAAGATCGGGTGGTTCCGCTGGTGACACGATGATACTCCGGTGGTCCGTCAGTGATCCAAATTTCCCGTTCAAAAAAAAATTAAAACATTTACACAATCAATCCGCTTTATTGGTTTTATTTGATAATTACGTTTTATAATACTTTTTTACAATGATAGATCTGAAATCTTTTTTCTAATGGGTTTTTTATAGATTATCACTAATTTTTCAAATCATATAATATTTTCACTAATTATCATTATTTTTTTTCAAACTGACTGGGTTTCTAGGAACCCACAAAATGTAGCTAAATCCGCCACTGCTTTCCTCTATTTGCTTTTAATGTTAATATTTACAAAAAATAAGGAAAAAAAGTAATAGTTCCTGATTATCTTATAAATCACACCCGTTTTAGTATTAAGTAAATACAAGATGTTTTTTATTATATGATACGTTACTTGAATTTAACACTAAGTAATTATTTTTAACAGATACAAAATTGACTTTTAAGATTCTTACACAGATACGGTTGTGACTTGTGACACATATTTAATAAAAACTATAAGGGAATCCGAAGCCACTCCTCAATTTGGCGTTGGGTAGGTGTTACCCTAGAGAGTACACCACTGTCGGTCCGGCGGGTTGTGGCCATCTGCGGGTATGTTTTGAAGGTGTAGGAAGTGTGAGGATAGAGAGAGTACCGTGTAGGGAAATGGTGGGGTTAATGCTTTAGGAAAATGATATCGTCAAATTGGGTAGTTTAGTATAGTGGATGAAATGAGCGATGTAACACTGTAGATTGGTAGGGATTAATTATAATCATGAATATTTTAACAAATAATTGACTAATTAATTATCGTTCACCGGAAAAAAACGATAATCAATTTTAATTTAATATCTATTGATTATATATTCATAGGTTATAATCATCAAATAAAAATCAAGTCTGCATGTGACGTATGTAGTTTTAACCAAAGCCTTTTAATTATTATTCATTCAAGTAATTTGCATTTAATACAAGATTTTTTTTTAAACGATTAAAAAACTAATGAATATATAAATGAGTGAAACAAATTCACTTTGTTTTGCATTCATATTAGACAGAAATTTAAGCTACTAAATGTCAAAACAAAATGAGCATACAATCGGTGTAAACACATTTGCGGTCAAATTGTTTGTACTATTTACACATCCACAACATACTATTAAAGGCTAAAAGCACTAACATTAAACATAAGATGACATACAAAAAAGACACAAATGTTTTATATTTATTGCCTTCTTTTGATTCAAAGGTTGACCAAAAGGAATAATAAGAGAAAGAAGGAGAGTAGTACTTGAATTCGTTGTTGTCATTGGCGGCAATAACGATTTCACCTACTTTTTGACGGGTAAGGTTGTGAATTGTGCGCCAAAATAAGGTCTTAGTCAGCCCTTACTACCACCAACTCTATCTCCTCTAAGCCATTTGGTGGATCTAAATTGCATCGAACGAACTTGTGTTTTGCTAATGAATCTTTAAATATATTGATCTTTATGCTCATAGTAGTCTAGTTTAGATAATCATCAATTATAACATACAAGACCAAACAAAAAATATAAATAGGCACGGACCATAGCATTGGTGTACGAGTAAAACTACAACGACGAACCTTGACACCTCTATGCAACAAAAGAATGGAATGACATTAATAGTGAGGTTATCACACATATATTTAGCTTAATTTATAAATAAAATTCAATTGAATACTTAGTAATGTCCATTTATAATTTTTATATTGAATTGTACACTTTATAAAGGAGAAACGAGTAAGATTATATTTGTTATGTATTATATCTTCACAATTATTTGTTGAAATAGAGATAAAATGTAAGAAATACTAGTAAAAGAAGTCCCAATTTCGATTTTTTAAGATAGGTTGAGGTGATGTTTTTGTTTAATTTTTTGCAAGCTTAGAGTAAATTTTGTTTAGGATAAAAATATGTAACAAGTTATAGTGATATGGAGTTAACTTTCATTTTCTAAAGGTTCAAGGGAAATAACTGAAATTGTTTAACAGCCTTTAACTAAGATTAACATTTTATTTATATAAACCTGGCCTAAATATAAAGTAACATTTAAACATATGTGGTGTAAATGGAGTCATTCCCTACTACCTTACCAAACACAACATAGATACGCAACATATGACGTAGGGAGCCATACCAACACATCGTATATGCTATTTTGTGCTAGTTTGTTTATAAGCAGCTACCAGTCCTACCCTTTTATGTACTTAAATATTTTATCTTTTTAAGTTTAATTAACTGCAAAACAAATTTATTCTTATTAATACTGTTAGAACTTGTAATGCAGAATTAATCATATGCGTAATATTGTTTGATGTCATTTATGTTGTTAAAAAAATATGTGTAATATCCAACCTAACATTTTGTTTGTTTGTTTTTCTTTTGACCAAGTGATATTTGAGATATGAATCTGTCATGAACGGATGATATCTTAAATCAACTGGTAATATGAGACTTGAATTAAATAATATGATACGATTTAACAAAGAATTATACATTGTAGATGAAAAATAAGTGTTGTAGATGTATGGTATGGTTCGAAAAGGTTTTATAAAAATCTAATCAATTTATAGTTTTATATTCTGATTTACATATTATGTATCTATAACAATTTATAAATTGATGGTCTATTCTGATTTACATATTATGTATCTATAACAATTTATCAATTGATGGTCTTACTTCATAAACGGTAATATTTAAGTTTACGTTTTTTTCAAAGAAAGGAGACCAATAAATTAAAAGTGTTCGATTTGATTAAAAATTTATTTATTTGAAAAAAAAATATTAGGTGGAACAAAAGTGTTGGACCTGGATATCAACCTATCTTTTTTTTTCCATTCAGGCCATCTATGGCAACTGGCAAGCTTTCTTAACCCTATTTTTGAATTCTTTTATTCCTTTTTAATGTTATGACTGTAAGAAGTTATAAATAAGTTTTGTAAACTTTCTCATGTGTTATCTCTATAGATAAAATTATAATAATTTCATAATATGTTTTTACCAGCATAAATAAAATGTATACCTAAAAAAGGTTAATCCGGTAAAAAAACAACATAATTTTTTTGTTTGCTCAAAAAAAATATATTACCCATTTCGTATATTAAAGTTCTAAATGTATAAACAATGCATAAAGAATACACGAAAAAACTCTTTTATCCCAATTTTATAATATATTACCTTAAAATGCGGTGCTTGTTACAACACATAAGTAAGGAGCTAATTTTTTTTACCATTCGTGAACCTTTTTTTATTCAAACTGGATAAATCGTTCTCTCATTTTTTACCTAGTTATTATGGCTTGTCAAAAACAGGTGTCATATCATAAATTTCAAAACGAAAACAATAAGTTACAAATCATTATTGATAAATGGAAAATTAGTCAAAAAGCACTGGTTGATATTGTAAACTGCCAACGACCGACATTCATAAAAGATGGAATTGGATATAAAGATAAATTCGGAAACGAAAGAAAATTATTTCCTCCTCCGCACAGCAAAAATTATGTTCCTATGCCATCCACTCATCCTAAAAACGACATAATCAATAAAAATGATCTTTTGAATCAAAGTATTTTTTATAAATCCGAAAAAAACACTAACTTTTCTGAAAGTAATGCAGATCTGTGCGAGAGTAAGGAAGATGTGTGCGATGGGGAAGATGATTGTGGAGGGATGAAAATAGGAATAGGCTATTCAGGCGACAGTTATTCAACTGTTAACTGGTTCGCCTGGAATTGTGATAAGACGAACACAATTTCTATTCGAGATAACTGTAATAATTTATCTAGGATGGATAATTGCAACGGCTTTATGCCTAAATTGAATATTCGGGATGACTGTAATGGCTATGTGCCTACACTTAAGGCTCACAACCAAGGGCTTGCTAAGGTTGAGGGTCATGACCTAAACTTTGTTCTTAATGATGAAAATGTTATGCTTGAATCTCCTGTATTTGTACCAGAGTTAAAGAAAAACAGTTTGGAAAAATTCCTTACAGAGGAAATTCTAGAATTTGTTCCATCAGTTGCAGGTACATCAGAGACTGATAAAGATTTCACTGAAGATTCAAGCACAACAACTTCAGAAAGTGATGAAGAAAGGTCAGATGAAAGTCAAGAATCAATCTCCTCATCAGACAGTGAGCACAGTAAAGTCGACATTGAAGATAAACATCATCCTGATGAGAAACTGAAGAAAGCTGAAGATTCAAGCCACGTTACATCATCAAACTCCTCAAGATGCTCAAGACTCTCATCACATACATCATCTTCACACTCAGCACCCAGGAAGAAAAGATCGAGTCAAAAACAATGTTTTCGCTGTGGTCATTTAGGACATACGGTGAAACATTGCAAAAGCAATAAATTTTCTAAACCTAGTCAAGATCTCGTTAAAAGTTTTACTGATCAATGACAATTTAAAGAAATCAGTAAAATGCATAGTTGATTCAACCTGTTTTTGGAAAAGAAAAGAAAACTCTCTTGCTCAAAATCATGATAGAACTAATGTAAAGCAAGTATGGGTTCCAAAAGCTAGCTAATTTGTACATATTTTGTTGTTGTTGTTGTATAACAGAACAAAATTCGGAAATGGCTTCGGATGCTCATGGAATATATCTGGCATGTTGACATCGGTGGCTCCAGGCACATGACCGGGTTAAAGGATCTGGTTACAACTTTCGAGTTATCGATGGTGACTTTGTATCCTTTGCCGGAGACGAAAAGAGAGGAAAAATCATCGGAATGGGTGATGTCGTGTCAGAAGCACTCACTTTGGAGAATGTGAACTATGTTCCAGAATTGTGTTACAATCTCATGAGTGTTTCATAAGTCTGTGACAAAGGAATTGCGGTGCTGTTCAATGACAAGGAGTGCTTATTCCTCAAACCCGGTTACTCCGTCCCTAAAGAAATGATCATGCTTAGAGCTCCTCGTCAAAATAACACCTACGTGCTAAATATGAAGAATGCCAAATCAAATGAGCAAATGACATGTCTTATGTTAAAAGCATCTGAATCGGAATCACTTTTGTGGCACAGGCGCTTGGGGTATGTGAATTTTAAGAACATAAATAAACTTTCTAAATTAAATCTAGTAAGAGGTTTACATATTAAAGATTTTCCTTTTTCAGAAAAGTGCATCGCATGTGCCCAAGGAAAGCAACACAAAAAGCCTCATAAGTCCAAAGCAGTGAATACGATATCTGCCCCACTGCAATTACTTCACATGGATCTTTTCGGTCCAATTAGCGTTAAAAGTTTAACTAAAAGATCTTATTGTTTGGTGATTACAGATTATTTCTCACGGTTTTCATGGGTATTCTTTCTTGAAGCCAAAAGCGAAACGGCATCCATTCTGAAGAGCTTCATTCCCATGATTGAAAACGTGATCAAGCTGAAAGTTAACTCCATCAGAAGCGACAACGGAACTGAATTTAAAAATCATACGTTTGTCTCCTTCTATGAAGATAAGGGAATTCGCCTCCAATACAGCGCTGCCAGGACTCCTCAGCAAAACGGGGTAGCAGAACGCAAAAGCAGAACTCTCATCGAAGCTGCAAGAACTATGCTTGTTGACTCTAAGCTTACCATAATCTTCTGGGCTGAAGAAGTCAACACAGCATGCTGTGTTTTGAATCGTGTTCTTATCGTCAAACTTCACGGAAAGACAACCTATGAACTACTTTTCAAAAGGAATCCTCTAATAGATTTCTTCAGACCTTTCGGGTGTTCATGCACACTTCTCAACACTGAAGACAATCTCATCAAGTTTGAAGCAGTCGGTGATGTGTGCTACTTCATGGACTATTCATCTTCTCAAAAGACATATCGAGTCTACAACAAACGGACTAAGATGGTGATTGCACGTCGATTTTCAAGAAGGAAACTCCACTAACACTGGGAGCGCTCCTGTAACATCCGTAAAAAACTGGGTTAACCAAACCCGCTTCGTTTATTAACCGAACATCCAGTTAAAATTTTCGTTGCATGTTTAGGGTTCAAACTAATTTTAAACAAAACACAATTAATAAATATATTAGAATTTAAAATCTATAATTGAAAATTTATAATAAATAATGAAATAAAAATAATTTGCAGACGCCGGGTTTCGAACCCGGGTCACTCTCAAGACCAAACAGCCAACACACCACTCCGCCACCTGCTCAGTTTGGAATAATACTGAAACAATTAATACTTAATATAAAACTCGAAACTCAAAATTAGGTAACCAGCGCGCCCAAATCCGCAGTCGCCGGAAAATACGCGAATTTGCGACCGTTTTCCTTTGACTCCGGAATCAGGCAAGTGTAACTGACGATAAACGTCAGTTATAACCGAAAACCTTTAAACCACTCATTCAAATCGTCAAAAAAACATAACTGAAAGTTAGATTAAATCACTTGACCGAAAACCGTCAAACATGAATATCAAGTCTGAAGATTGTAAGTCTCGTTCAATTCATAACCACACTCTCACCGCATTTTGAGAACCAGTCTCTGTTTCGCCGGAATTCTCTGCAAGTTGCCGGAAAACTGAAGAATTTATCCCACTGTTGTTTTACTTTATAAATCGGGCATCTAGAGCTCATACCGAAATCACCCACACTCACCTTAAACTCCCTGTAGAGTCTCTGTCGCAAGAAATACATCGCCGGAGATTTTCTGCAATCACCGGACTTTCGCCAGAAAACCGAGACTTACACCAAAACGGTAAATACCTCGACTCTTTCGGTTTCAATCCATTGTTAGACTATTACTAACTTCAATCCATCAACCAGAATCAACCCCAGACGACGTAGCCGGAATATTCTGCACTCGCCGGAAAACCTCTGGAATTTCCAAAATCACGCTGTGAATCGGTATAATCATTTAAACCTTCTGTTAATCCTTGTTTAGTAACCCAATTTCACAACTAGTCGATCAAAACTGTTAATTGATTCAATCAGACGGAATATACAAATCAGAGCCGACGACCATTGCCGGAATTCTGAGAAATACAGTCTGATCGGTACATTCGATTCCTTAACTCTTCTTATCCTTTACATTTCAACCAGTAATATGTTCGATGAACGATTTAATCAAGAACAGAAGAATATCGGTCGAGTGAGTCTTTGAACGAAGAAGACGAAGTCGACGATGTTTATAAGATTAATTAAAACAAGTTATTAAACCGGGTTAGACACACAGTCCAGCGGTGGACTGTGTGCAAACAATTAGCACACGTCTCGAGTTCGATCCCTGACACAACCTCACTCCCTGAAATAAAAATGTTCTTTTTAAACCGAACCGGATCAACTCGCTGTAAGATGTTAAGTTTAATAAAAATCAGTATATTAACCAGGTTAGACACACAGTCCAGCGGTGGACTGTGTGCAACGCTAAACAACGGGTCCCGGGTTCGAGACCTGTTGTGTGCACCGGTCCGACATAATTAAAGCCTTTTTTTAAAATGAATGATTTCTGAATAAAATTAAATAGTGTATAAATATAATTAAAAACAGAAATATTTCGGGTTAGACACGTAGCTCAGTTGGTAGAGCTGCGTGCACGCGTACGGGAGGTCACGAGTTCGAGCCTCACCCAGCGCATATATACACAAGACCGAACCGGTCAACAGTCAAAGTCAGTGGTCAACGGTCAACGGACAACTGGTCAACGGTCAACTGGTCAAAAAGTCAAAAAATTTTATTTTCTTTTATTTATTTATTTTATTTAAAAATCAATTAAAAATACTTAAAAATAATATTTTTAAAGTTATAAAATTTCCTTGAACTCACAAAAATAAACCTAACAATCTCATTAAGAACACTAATTAAAAATATTATTCTCAAATAAAAGTTTATTTATTTATCGAACTATTATGTTATTATTTAGGTTAGTTCCCTTGCCGATTAAATCCGAATTCGTGCGCATTCATCATCAATCCAAGAAACGCACCCACTGTGAGTGAATTCTTACAAATTCCCCTTTTTATTCATGTTTTGGGGTGTATCATGTGTCACTTAAATTAATTCGCTTATTCAAACTCGTGCTATACCATTATATGATCTAAACTTATAATGTAAATATTGTTTGTTGTTATGTATTACATATTGTCAAGTTGTATGCAAATTATTTACTAGGCCCATCAGTTCCTCGTGGGAGACAAGTTGAACAACGCGTGCCTCAAAACTCATTCATTAGGCCCATCAGTTCGTTGAACAACGCGTGCCTCAAAACTCATTCATTAGGCCCATCAGTTCCTCGTGGGAGACGAGTTGAACAATGCGTGCCTCAAAACAATCAATTGTTGTATGCGTGTAATATTTAATATTATGTGTTTTGTGAATAAATTTACATCTACATTTACTCATATGTGGTTATGCACTTTATTTTATAATCAATACAATAAACACGTTTAAATGTTTTCATAGGATTCACTCGTCAACTTTTTGTTGACCCAAAAACCATTTTTACACATGATACAGGTGGACAGGATGAAGCAAGGAACACATAGGAAAGTGCCTTAGAAGAAAAATAATGAAGTCTAGAAAGATGTATAGAACATGTTGTACTTGTATGATTTGATTGTATGATCTTCTTTAAAATTGTAATAATAAATATGAAACATTATAATAAATGTTATGAGCTTTGATGAAAACCCAATCATGCCCCGATCACCTTTTCCGCTGCGGGTCGGGGTGTGACAGATTGGTATCAGAGCTTTTGACTATAGGGATATAGGATAGGTTATTAGACCCTTAGAGCCTATACTATAGTTGATTAGATTTTAATTGTTTATGTGGTTATATGCAAACTCATGATGTTTATTTCTTTCATATCTACTACATACACAAATGCATGCAAACACTTCCAATATTATATTTTGTGTGATACTTAACGAGTTATACTATAGTCAAACATAACATGCTTACATATACATTCATCACACATATTTCAATGTTCACATATTTAAATCATCTTCATACTTCCGTTATTCAAGATTTTGTCACATTTTTCATTTTTCAAATCTCATCAAAGTGAGTTCTACGAAGGGCATGTAGTAACTGTAAGGGTACAAGTACCGGTAGTCGGAACGTCCTGTCTAGGTTGGCATTCGTATAAATCCAATATAGCAGACCAGTTTGCCTACCTGGGGACTAACGATGAGAGTACGAAGGACCTATTAGGCCAAAGCATGCCACACCAAACGTCGTTCGAACTAACCCCACTTTGAGTTGTCACCGTGTCCACACCTGGATGCACTCCGAATTTCATACGTTACATACATATTTCTCGATTTTTTACGGGTTTTTTTGTGTACGTAATCAGGCTAACACATGCGAACCATATGAAAAACCCGGTAATCATGGGGGCCCACATGATTATGAAGGTGAAGTATGGCGGCATGCAAGGCCCAATTACGAGCAAAGCCCAAGACATCCTATGGATGTAGTATATTTATTATTCTATATTTATTTTATGAATGTTCATTCCTAAATACGAGACATGACCCCTAAAACGTCCAACTCATACTCTTGATATGTATTCCTTGTAGATGTCTTCTAATCTCGCTCGTAGGAAGATGAGATCAGGAAAAGCCCGCGAGCGCATGGCTGCCCAAATCGCTCAACAAATGGCTGCCGTAATACCCAACATTGTAGTTCAAGTTCAACAAGCCCTTACCGCTAATCCCGTCAATCAAGAAGATCAAAATGTTGTCAACCCTCCCCCAATTACCACTAAATGCACCTTCAAGCATTTCAAATCCTGCGACCCTCCAAAATACGAAGGGACTGAAGGTGTCACCGCTCTCCTCCATTGGTTTGAGGAAATGGAAAACACTTTTCTAAATTGCGATTGCCCCGATGATCGCAAAGTGCGATATGCTACCGGTCGTTTGCTTGGAATAGCACTTACATGGTGGAATACAGAGAAGGCCAAGCGAGGTGTTGAAGATGCTATGACTTTGACTTGGGAAGAATTGAAGGAAATCATGACAAGACGGTTTTGTCCAAGAAGCGAAATCAAGAAATTGGAAGATGAGTTCTATTCTTTGAAACAAAAGGAGGGCGACCACACCACATACAACAAGAGATTTCTTGAGTTAAATCAAATGGTCCCCAACTTGTTCACTCCCCTCTACCGTTTGATCGAGCACTACATTCGAGGTCTTCCTTCAAAAATCCAAGACTCTGTAATAAGTACCACACCTGCAACTTTGGAAGCAGCAATGGAGTTAGCTACAGAGCTCACCGAAAACCGCATACGTAATAAAGACTTCAAGGAGGAGAAGAAGAAGGATAAAGCATCAACTGAAACCTCAAACTCCACCCAAACCGAATCCCCTTCTCAACCCATTTCTAAGAGAAAACGAGATGGGCAAATTTTCGCTGTCACCCAACACAATCAACCAACTTCGCAAGCCATACCCCTCCAAGCTATCCCAATCACTCAAGTAGCACCCAACTCAACTTACCCAAATAAGAAACCTTACCTTGGACCTCACCCTCAATGCAACACCTGTTTTTATCACCATCCATCTACCTTACCTTGTCGACTATGTGCGAATTGTGGACGCTATGGTCATTTGAGCAAGGTTTGCCGCACCTCTCAAAACCAAACCTCACCCCCTAATCAAAACATGATCCAAACATATCAACAACCCCAATATCCCATGTTTCCTTATGTTCGAGCTTGTTTTAATTGTGGCGACCCTACCCACTTTAGTAACACGTGCCCTCGGTTGGTTAACATCATAAACGCCCAAGCTCAAGCAAACCCAGTTAACCAAGCAAATCAAGAAAACCTAACCACTAGGCCACCAGCAAGAGGAAGAGTTTACAACATCAACGCCAATCCGGTTGAAGATAATGACGGCCCAAACGAACCACCCAACTAGTTTTCTTCACCAAAAATGAAGAATTCAACTCCAACCGCTTAGTTTTTATGTTTTCTTTATGTTTATCTCAATCTTCACGTATCTCAATTATAAATTGGAAATTGTATCCAAGAATCTTATGCGAATTACTATTTCAGTTTTGTTTTATACTCATTGATTTAACATTCATAACATCATAACTCACGACGTATCTCCGTCTCATCATTTAAAGAAGATGGGCTGTGTCTCACTTCTACATAGACTAACCTCTTCATCATAACAAACAAGAGATGTACTGTCACCATTCATACATGTATACTTTCAGAATTTAGACTCAAGCTTTGGTTGTTGTGTTTGTTTATGTTTTAGAGTCACATAGAACTAATCATAACTTACTGATAAAACCAATGAAAATTTGACAAGAATATGGTGGATACGCCGCTGGTACTTCCTATATATAAGTATTCTTGCCAAAGGATCAGAGGCATTGTCAGGCGGTTATGAGAAGTTCCATGTAGGATTTAGTAATGTCTTGGTTGAAGTTTGTTTTATACTCACTGATTTAGCATTCATATCATCATACATCTCAACGTATTTCAATCTCATCATT
Organism: Scalesia atractyloides; assembly: GCA_947069175.1. Lineage (NCBI taxonomy): Eukaryota > Viridiplantae > Streptophyta > Magnoliopsida > Asterales > Asteraceae > Scalesia > Scalesia atractyloides. The sequence goes on from CAMTDV010000003.1 coordinate 89,017,844, forward strand.
CAAAGAAGTTGGGCTGTGTCTCACTTCTACATAGACTAACCTCTTCATCATAACAAACAAGAGAGGTACTGTCACCATTCAAACATGTATACTTTCAGAATTAAGACTCAAGTTTTGGTTGTTGTGTTTAGAGTCACATAGAACTAATCATAATTTACTAATAAAGCCAATGAAAATTTGACAAGAATATGGTGGATACGCTGCTGGTACTTCCTATATATAAGTATTCTTGTCAAGGTTTAGAGGCATCGTCAGGCGGTTATGAGAGGTTCCATGTAGGTTTTAGTAGTAGAAGTTTTGTTTTAGGATATAACCTTATCTTTCTAAACGTATCAAAATCTTGCGCATGAAATCATACTTAGTGAATCAACTCTGTTTATCAATATTATTTATCGTAGGCATCAAAAAGTGATTCCTGTAGCAGGGTACTCAACCCTTACAAGGAACGTTACCGCCTCAAACAAAATTTAAACTCTTACCCCCTTCTAAGTATGTAATTGTCAAATTAAAACACCATCCTTTTGAGTCAAACATACCACTACTTAAATTTCGGGACGAAATTTCTAAAAGTAGGGGATACTGTAACACCCGTCAAAAACCGGGTTAACCAAACCCGCTTCGTTTATTAACCGAACATCCAGTTAAAATTTTCGTTGCATGTTTAGGGTTAAAACTAATTTTAAACAATACATAATTAATAAATATATTAGAATTTAAAATCTATAATTGAAAATTTATAATAAATAATGAAATAAAAATAATTTGCAGACGCCGGGTTTCGAACCCGGGTCACTCTCAAGACCAAACAGCCAACACACCACTCCGCCACCTGCTCAGTTTGGAATAATACTGAAACAATTAATACTTAATATAAAACTCGAAACTCAAAGTTAGGTAACCAGCGCGCCCAAATCCGCAGTCGCCGGAAAATACGCGAATTTGCGACCGTTTTCCTTTGACTCCGGAATCAGGCAAGTGTAACTGACGATAAACGTCAGTTATAACCGAAAACCTTTAAACCACTCATTCAAATCGTCAAAAAAAAAACATAACTGAAAGTTAGATTAAATCACTTGACCGAAAACCGTCGAACATGAATATCAAGTCTGAAGATTGTAAGTCTCGTTCAATTCATAACCACACTCTCACCGCATTTTGAGAACCAGTCTCTGTTTCGCCGGAATTCTCTGCAAGTTGCCGGAAAACTGAAGAATTTATCCCACTGTTGTTTTACTTTATAAACCGGGCATCTAGAGCTCATACCGAAATCACCCACACTCACCTTAAACTCCCTGTAGAGTCTCTGTCGCAAGAAATACATCGCCGGAGATTTTCTGCAATCACCGGACTTTCGCCGGAAAACCGAGACTTACACCAAAACGGTAAATACCTCGACTCTTTCGGTTTCAATCCATTGTTAGACTATTACTAACTTCAATCCATCAACCAGAATCAACCCCAGACGACGTAGCCGGAATATTCTGCACTCGCCGGAAAACCTCTGGAATTTCCAAAATCACGCTGTGAATCGGTATAATCATTTAAACCTTCTGTTAATCCTTGTTTAGTAACCCAATTTCACAACTAGTCGATCAAAACTGTTAATTGATTCAATCAGACGGAATATACAAATCAGAGCCGACGACCATTGCCGGAATTCTGAGAAATACAGTCTGATCGGTACATTCGATTCCTTAACTCTTCTTATCCTTTACATTTCAACCAGTAAAATGTTCGATGAACAATTTAATCAAGAACAGAAGAATATCGGTCGACTGAGTCTTTGAACGAAGAAGACGAAGTGGACGATGTTTATAAGATTAATTAAAACAAGTTATTAAACCGGGTTAGACACACAGTCCAGCGGTGGACTGTGTGCAAACAATTAGCACATGTCTCGAGTTCGATCCCTGACACAACCTCACTCCCTGAAATAAAAATGTTCTTTTTAAACCGAACCGGATCAACTCGCTGTAAGATGTTAAGTTTAATAAAAATCAGTATATTAACCAGGTTAGACACGCAGTCCAGCGGTGGACTGTGTGCAACGCTAAACAACGGGTCCCGGGTTCGAGACCTGTTGTGTGCACCGGTCCGACATAATTAAAACCTTTTTTTTAAAATGAATGATTTCTGAATAAAATTAAATAGTGTATAAATATAATTAAAAACATAAATATTTCGGGTTAGACACGTAGCTCAGTTGGTAGAGCTGCGTGCACGCGTACGGGAGGTCACGAGTTCGAGCCTCACCCAGCGCATATATACACAAGACCGAACCGGTCAACAGTCAAAGTCAATGGTCAACGGACAACTGGTCAACGGTCAACTGGTCAAAAAGTTAAAAATTTTTATTTTATTTTCTTTTATTTATTTATTTTATTTAAAAATCAATTAAAAATACTTAAAAATAATATTTTTAAAGTTAGAAAATTTCCTTGAACTCACAAAAATAAACCTAACAATCTCTTTAAGAACACTAATTAAAAATATTAATCTCAAATAAAAGTTTATTTATTTATCGAACTATTATGTTATTATTTAGGTTAGTTCCCTTGCCGATTAAATCCGAATTCGTGCGCATTCATCATCAATCCAAGAAACGCACCCACTGTGAGTGAATTCTTACAAATTCCCCTTTTTATTCATGTTTTGGGATGTATCATGTGTCACTTAAATTAATTCGCTTATTCAAACTCGTGCTATACCATTATATGATCTAAACTTATAATGTAAATATTGTTTGTTGTTATGTATTACATATTGTCAAGTTGTATGCAAATTATTTATTAGGCCCATCAGTTCCTCGTGGGAGACGAGTTGAACAACGCGTGCCTCAAAACTCATTCATTAGGCCCATCAGTTCGTTGAACAACGCGTGCCTCAAAACTCATTCATTAGGCCCATCAGTTCCTCGTGGGAGACGAGTTGAACAACGCGTGCCTCAAAACAATCAATTGTTGTATGCGTGTAATATTTAATATTATGTGTTTTGTGAATAAATTTACATCTATATTTACTCATATGTGGTTATGCACTTTATTTTATAATCAATACAATAAACACGTTTAAATGTTTTCATAGGATTCACTCGCCAACTTTTTGTTGACCCAAAAACCATTTTTACACATGATACAGGTGGACAGGATGAAGCAAGGAACAATAGGAAAGTGCCTTAGAAGAAAAATAATGAAGTCTAGAAAGATGTATAGAACATGTTGTACTTGTATGATTTGATTGTATGATCTTCTTTAAAATTGTAATAATAAATATGAAACATTATAATAAATGTCATGAGCTTTGATGAAAACCCAATCATGCCCCGATCACCTTTTCCGCTGCGGGTCGGGGTGTGACAGCTCCGAACTGGTTTTATGACGTGGTTATTATATTCAACACTTTCAGCATTGATGAACCCATCACTGAATCCGAACCTGCAGAATCCACTCCATTGGAACCATTATTTGATGCCTCAGATATTGGTTTTACTCCGTTTACAACCCATTTCACCCCTGCCTCAGCCTCTCCTACTCTTCCGGTATTCAAAGTAAATGGTGACACATTTGCTGAGAATGCCTCCGCACATGATGATTCTTCTTCACAGCAGGTTGTGGATGAATCACACAAAGAAGACGAAACTCCAATTATCTACGTCGATGAACATTTTTCTAATCTGCCTCAACAAGTTGAAACTCACACCAATGCAGGGTACAAGACCAATCGAAACCATCCAATTGAAAATGTCATTGGTTTTGTTGAAGATGGAGTTAGAACACGCGGACAAACACATACCATCAACACAGGATGCAGCTTTTCTCTCGCAGTCTGTCCCAAGAGATATCGAAGAAGCTATTCAATATTCAAGTTGGGTACAAGCTATGCAAGAAGAATTGGCCCAATTTCATTAACTTAAAGTCTGGGAACTCGTTGACCTACCAGACGGAAAGTATCCAATTGGTACCAAGTGGGTGTTTCGTAATAAGATGGACGACGGGGTGTAGTTATCAAGAATAAGGCTAGCTTAGTGGTTCAAGGGTTTCGACAAGAAGAGGGGATTGACTACGAGGAAGTTTTTGCACCGGTTGCACGCTTAGAAGCTATCAGAATCTTCTTAGCCTATTCTTCGTTCAAAAACTTTAAGGTGTTTCAAATGGATGTAAAGAGTGCTTTTCTGTATGGGAAAGTGAAAGAAGAAGTCTATGTATGTCAACCTCTAGGTTTTGAAGATCCTCACTCCCCCACGAAATACTCTAAGCTTGACAAAGCTCTCTATGGTCTTCACCAAGCTCCTCGAGCATGGTACGAGACTTTGTCAACATACCTTCTGGAATGTGGATACTCAAGAGGGAAAATTGATATGACTCTTTTCACAAAGCGGATCGGAGATGATGTGATGCTGGTGCCGATCTATGTAGACGATATCATTTTTGGGTCAACAGATGAAGCTCTTTCCAGGGAGTTCGAGATGAGCATGATGGGAGAACTCACGTTTTTCTTAGGATTAGAAGTGAAGCAAAGAAAAGATGGCATCCTCATTCATCAGGCTAAGTATATCAGATATATTCTTTCCAAGTACAACATGAATGAATGGAAATCCGCCAGCACTCCTTTTGCTGCTCAGACGGAACTCACTTCAGATCTTCAAGGAAAGCCAGTGAATAAATCTTTCTATCGCTCAATGATTGGCTCATTAATGTATCTAACCGCTAGTAGGCCTGACATAATGTGGGCTGTCTGTCTCTGTGCCCGCTTTTAGACGAATCCCAAAGAATCGCATGATGTTGCCGTCAAGAGAATCTTTCACTATCTCAAAGGAACTCCAAAGCTTGGGTTGTGGTATCCTAAAGATAGTAATTTTGATCTAATTGCTTACTCTAACAGTGATCATGCAGGTTGCAAAGTAGACAGAAAATCTGTCTCAGGAGGCTGCCAATTCTTAGGAAATCGTCTTATTTCGTGGCAGAGCAAAAAGCAGACAACAGTATCTACATCTACCGCTCAGGCTGAATACACGGCAGCTTACAGTTGCTGTTCACAAGTCCTTTGGATACAGAATCAGTTGTTGGATTATGGGATCAACATCATGAAGACTCCAATATTCATCGACAACGAAGCGTGTCTGGGGATCGTGAAGAATCCTATCCACCACTACAGAACGAAACACATCGAAATTCGCATTCATGCAATTAGAGATGCGTACGAGAAAGGATACATCCAAGTGGTGCCAGTGGATTCAGTGCAACAAAAAGCCGATATATTTACGAAAGCCTTCGATAAAGCTCGATTCAACCAGTTGGTAACCTGGTTGGAAATGGTGAACTTCCTTGAGTGGAATTGACCTTTGCTAAAAAAAATTTGGTTTTCATAATAAATAACAATCTCATAAAATGTGCTTAACAAAAAGATTTTCTGCAAGGTTAAAATTTCTTTTCAAGCAATGGATTCTCAAAAATAAAATTTTAAGGGGGAAGTTTTCCAGAAAATGTTGAGATTGAATCTTTTCTTTGGCACCTGCAAGAGAAATGATAGAAAAAACTATTAACACTTTTGTTCTGATCTTAAAATAGAAAAAGATTAAGGCCTCAAGCAACGACGTGTCAGTAGATTCAGCTACCTAGAAGTAAACTGTGAAAAGGAGACAAACCTTAATGATCACACAAGAATTCTGAATACCGACAATGTTGTGCATCTTGCGGGTAACACGTTGCAGCGTATGGCTTAATGGTCTTAAATCTTGCGTTGAAAGATTGCCAAAGTCCGAGATTTCGGGTCTTTATATTGGCTAATCATTCAGGGATATCATAGTTGCTCTTCTGCTGCATCCAGATATATGCTGACCTAGACACAGCTATGATATCTTTTCAAAAAGAGCCTATGCGGCCAAAACCCTACACAAATGAAGCTCTCGTTGAGAATAATTCAAGTGCTTAAATCGTACCGCATCTGGTATTTGTCATAGCCCTCGTTAAACCTTGGTCTCTCTTCTGTACGGAAGTACTGACCTGAACACCAACTGTCTAACGTTGAAATTTTAAATACGAATAAGGTCAATATACTCACCTGCTATGAGGAATCTTTGAGCATACCTTGATCGCGGGGGTATGTCCCGACGTGGGACTCACGGGCTCATCTTTTACTGCATGGTTGATAATGCTAATTCCTCCACATGGGCTATGTACCCTCGTTTTGTTCAGCTCCTCATCAACGACCAACATCCAAATCTTCCTCATGATGGCGACCTATACAAGTTCCAGCTGCCGACAGGGCGTCAGATTACCGAGCTAAAAACTGAATAATGGGTGCTGCTACATCAGTGGATGTATAGGGAAGAAAGATATCCTGTCGTGAAAGAAGCTTATAAGAAACACAAAGAACGTGTAAAAAGAAAGAGACAAGGGGATGTTGATGAGGAAGTGGATGAAGAAGAAGAGGAAACCGAGCAGCTAATCCGAAAGAATAAAGGAAAGCAGCGTATGAAGGAAGGGGAATCATCTAAGAAGCATAAAGAAACCCCCTCTCAAGATCGATTAATGGAAAGCAGTTTCAGGGCAGGAGGAACCAGAGAACATCGTGAACATATTGAGAATCTCCGTGCTATTCATGAGGCCGAAGAAAGAGAGAAAAGAGAAGCTAAAAAAAAGAGACGTCATATGACAGAATCCGAAACACCGGTAACAGTCACTACCGAGCAAGAGCAGTTAGACGAGTTTGTTGATCAGTTGATTGTTGATCCAGAATCCCCAAGTCTCTCTCCCCCGCAGAAACATAAGAAAATAAGGGAAGGACCATCGACAGAGGCACAACCACGACAGATACCGCAACAAGCTCCTCGAAGACCACGTCCTTTTCAGGAGTTGTACGATAAGCTGGCGAAAGATATTGGGAAAGGCCCAACTCAGGAAATCTGTCTGTTGAAACATCAAGTAAGCAACACGAACGTTATTTGCGAGAAGCTGAGGGAACAAAGAAAGAAAAACAAAGAGCTTCACACATACGTCAAAGAACAGACGAGATTTGTGAGATTTCAGCAAGATGGGATGGAAAAGATGTATCGTATGATTAGAGAACTTTGCACCAAAGTAGACATACCACCGATGTTCTCATCTACTGATATTTTTTATTATGAGAAGTTCAAGGCTGAAGAGAAAAGACAAAAAGCTGAGGCTGCAGAAAAGAAGAAAAAGCGTTTAGAATCTGCAGTAAACGTCACTAAGGATGATGAAAGTGAAGAGGAAGAGGTAGACAGAGATGAAATGCCAACTAGATTTGTTGAATGGGGTTTGGAAGATGATACTATTTATGAAACTGAGGATGGTGACGCAGTAACTCCAGTGCATCCAGAATGGTTCTGAAGAGAAAGAGAAAAGCTTCCAGATTTCTATCAGGTGGCCACTGTTGAAAAATCTGAAGTTACTGATAGAATAATAAGCTGGAAGTACTACAATCTCAAATGGATGTTCATCGTAAAGAGACGAGGTGGTGTTATTCAGCATTTCAAGACCGGAGCTGACATGAAAAGCCTTCCAAGATGGGACATTCGAGAACTGGGGAGGCTAGACTTGATAAACCCGACCAATAGCAGCATCGGAGCTGACTTTGAAAGACTCATTTTAAGAGAATGCATTCGGGGCTTCACAGTTTTCAAGCCGCAACGACCCCGGAGAAGAGTATCAAAGACGTAAAAAGATCCAATCACATGAAAGGGAATGGTTACATGGGTCATAGATCCTGCTAAGGTCGAAACAAAAGTCAAAATTCCACCTGAACAGCCCGTCATGCTTACAAACTTCAAGAAATGGTTTTACGATGGGAAGACAGGAGAAGCAGTGATCCGATTAGTATCTAACGAAGATATTCGCATTCTAGACCCGATGGATGTTTTTATGTTCTGTCTCTCCGATCTCAACATTCTTTATGGTCACAAAATCCACATTGGAGCCGGAAATGAGTACAGAGAAGAAGGAATGTTATTCCAAAGGGCTCTGGAACGGGCTCGAGAAAGAAAGATAGAGATGATGGAGATCGTTCTCAGGATTGAGAAGCAGACAGAAAAGGAGGAGGCAAGAAAAAGAAAAAGAAAGCACAAGTCGTCATCGCAACAGAAAGCCCCCTCACCATCTCAAGCTGCATCTCACCCTCAAACTCCGGTTTCATCCACATATGAAGCCACTACGGAGTTACAACAACCCTCAAGTGAAGCTATTGTTAATCTAAGCTCTGAAGAAACAATCGAAGCAACAACTGATCAACCTACCGATCAAGCTGCACAAGACAAAGATCAAGGTCCAGCCGCAGACCCTGAAGCTTGGAAACAAGATTGAAGAAACTCAAGCACGCAACGGTCTAGGGGGATATTGTTAGAACTTTTGAGACCGTTGATGCTTGATTATAAATAGTTTGAGCTGGTTTGTGTTAGTTAGTCAATGTTGAAGGGTCAAAAGTGTAATTGTGTAAAACTTGTTGTTGCCGGCGTATTTACTAACCCAGCGTATTTATTAAATACGCTGGGTAGTCATTTTGTATAAATATGATGATCAATGAATGTATGTCCAAGTTTCTTGGACAGATTTTGGTGATCTTCTTGTGTTGTGATTTTTGCTATTGTGCTTACATCCGAATATCCAGTTGCTGTTAATGATTACATGTTATTGGGATTTCATATACAACACTAGTTGTTTGATCCATACAAGATTCTTCATCTTCTTTGCTTGGTTTTTCTTAGTATTTGCACATTCAAACAACTAATCCATAGTTGTTTGAGTGAAAACAATCAACCACTGTGATCCTAATCTGTTTTGGGACTCACATTTTGATATAAACTAAAATAAAGATATAATATAAAGAGTTCGATATAAATAATATATAATCAATTAAGCCAAATATAAGTATAAATAACAATATTGAATATCTAAACAATAAAATATATTGTCAGTCTTACGATTCGGTTCTTTTTATATGATCAGTTTTCCGTGTAAACCGTTAACTACGATTTGAGACTTTTGAATCCGCCCGACTGAAAGTCAAGAAAAATAAAATCGATTGTAAAACCAAATTGTTGATTAAATACCCAGTTATGGTTACATTTTTTTACATTAAATTGTAACTTGGGTTCATTAGCTTTTTAGTATTTAGGCTATACTGAGTACTGGTACGAGCTGAACGCAAACAGTACCAATGTTGTTATACGAATCGATAATGGTATTAGTTTTTATGGTTTTCGATAATGTAAAACTCAAATTTACTTTTTGGGTTACATCCGACAACTTTTGTATAATTTTACTGTTGCAAATAATTTTTTTAAGCTATAATATACGAGTACATGTACCACAACAAACCAAGTTGTATTAAGGATAATTTATTTAGTTTTTATCGTAAACTGTACCGATAATCGGTATCGTTCCGGTAACAAAACAAACTGAACTACAACCGATTGAATTTCCGCCACCACCATGAGAAACCCCACTAGTTTGTAAACAGTTTTTTTTATTTTATTATAACCGGATAAATCGTTTTCTCTATTATTCCCTTGTTATGACATGTAGAAAACAGGTGTCATGTAAAAAAAATCAAGTTATAAGATGTTTATTGCATTAAATAAAACATAATGAAAAAAAAACTATATATGACAAAACAAAATAAGTATATAAAACTAGAAATACATTAAAATTAAAATTCATTATTAAAAGTGACAAAAAAATAAACAGCATTTAAAATTTTGTTTTTCGGATTTCTCTAATTATTATTGTTATCTAAAACACTGAATTGAGTGAATTGCATATAAATACCCCCATTCACATTCATTATCACACCTCTTTCCACACTATTTACTCACACTCCATAGTCTTCTACTACTTCTCTACAGATTTGCAGGTTCACCCATGGCCTAACATGGCGGTTGCAGAAACGTTGGGATGTAAGCCAAGGATGATTTGCCGAAAACAACAGTCGGTCCATTAGTCCATTGGACCGTAGCTGCATGCATTGGCAAATCGTCTTTGGCTACATTCTTCTTTCTGCATGTCATGCTAGACTATTTTTGGTGAAATTAAAAATGCCATGCAATGTTCTTGATATTCAAACGGAAGCAATTTCTGCATTTGAATTAATGTTTTTGTGATATAGATTTTACAAATGTAGATATAAATCTATCTATAATAATGACTTCCCAACAATGGGTGTCAAAGTTTCTTGGGGTGTATAGCATTATAGTCTAGTGGACATGGATATGATCGGGTGATTCTACTGGTGGCACGATGATACTCCAGTGGTCCGTCAGTGAACCTAATTTACTGTAAAAAAGGGTTTCTTGGGGTGTGCATTGGGTTAAAACCAGATCAAACCCAAAAATTATCGAAACTCAAAACCGAATGACCAATGGAACCTGAACCCGGACCCGAACACGATATGACACAAGGTTTTCGATTTGCATCCAGACTGAACCGAACCCGAATAAAATCCTTCTCGGCACTATTTTGGTTCCATCCAAATTTGTACATGATCAAACTTATTCGAATTAACTTTTAAGTTGTAACTGAAAGAGGAAAAATAGTGGGTTGGGTGAATTATATTCTTTAACAAGTTAAAATAGTATTCATGATTAATATTAGCTATAATCAGATCATATGTTATTTTGGGTTACTTTACTATTTTTTTCATTATATTAAAAGGACCCTCATGTGAGATATTTGTAAGTATTCTGGTATTGTAGACAAGCAACATTTTATTTAAAAGGATGTATACGAACGATATTGATACAGGAATTAACAATTCATCATGTGTAATATTCGAAACAGATTTGTTTATTAATTTGGATATTTAAGAAGAGTTCATCCATCAAGAATTGCTTCCGTTAATACTTTTAAGCGACGACAAACTGGCCTATTAGCGGCGACAAATGGCGCCGCTGTTGCTCCGATTTTTTAGTGTATATGATGTCAGTCGTTCCTGAAGAGACCTATTGATCTTTTAATTTGTTTCTATGATTGATATACATTATACATAAGAGTGTTAATTACGCCATGAATAAAGAAACAAATTATACATTTTAGATTGAAACTTAGGCGTGTAGATTAATGGTTTGTCCTTGATGTTTGTATAGGTTTAATTTATACTAAATTTTGGTTATATTCATACTTTTATATTCTGATTTTCAATTACTTACAACAATTTATAAAGCGATGATTTACCTACATGAACAGTAATATTTAAGTTTATATCGTTTAAAAACAAAAGGAGATATATAACTCAAGTGCCTAATGGGATAGCTATGCTGGTGTTCCATTTGGTTAAAATTTATATGTTTTAAAACTATTAGGTGGAAGAAGACTGTTGGACCTGGATAACAACCTGTGGTTTTTCCCTGTCAGCTATCTTATATTATATTGATCAATTTATTTATACATTTTAATGATAAAATTGCAGAAAAAACACTTAAAATATATATCTGTAAAGAAACATTTTTTTTTTGCAAAATATCCTTTTACTAATAAAATATTTATATATATAATTGAGGTGTACACTAAAAATGTGGAGAATCAGGAAACAGTGCATTTAAATAAATAATAAAAATTCAATTTAAAATGCTAAAAATTAATTTTTTCAAATTTATTTTGGAGCTTTTATATATAAAGAAGTGTAGAAGTTATTCCAATAAAAAACATTTTTGTAAAAACTTTTTTTACCATTTTTTATTGTATGTTAAACCATTTTTTTTATTTTTTATTAAAAAGGATTCTACATGTATTTATATATAAAAGCTTCAAAAATAATAAAAAGTATTTTTTTAACATGCCAAATGAATGGTTCCGTGATTCCCCTACTTTTTAGTATATTATATTTCAAAAAAGCAACACTGTATCTATAGGGGATAACCAATACGGTTATATAATTATATAAACAGCTAATGATAAAAAAAACTTATTTTTTTTATTTTTAACTGAATGAATAGATATTGGCATTACTTCCCATGAACTCATGAAGCTTTGATTTTTTTTAATTGATATTGTAGATGCTAGTTTTTTTTTCCTTAGCTTTCCACCTTGATTAAAAGTTACAAATTATTAAATTTAATAAACTTATAAAATTTTGTCATCACGTAGCTATTCTTCTACCATTTTTTAAAACAACTTATTTTTATTTTGATATTGCCGGAAAATAGCTTGCACTCGTATTTTTTACTTATAACATACATGGTAATAAATTTGTTATAATAATAAAAAAATTTATTGTATAAAATTACAAGCACATTTAATAATTTGTTATAATATAATAATAATAATAATAATAATAATAATAATAAAAATTTATTGTATAAAATTACAATCACATAACATTAAGTTGGGGTATAATAAATCTAATTCAAAGTGGAAAAGAAGTAAAAATAAACAGCATTTAAAAATATATTTTTTTGGTTTTACTTAATTTCATTTGAAGTCACGGAAGTCTATATAAACACCCCATTCACACTCAAAATACCACACCTCTCTTTCCACGCCATTTACTCACACTCCATCATCATCTTATTATTAAATTTTGAACGGTTTGAAGGTTCACCCATGGCCTAACATGGTGATTGTAGAAATGTTGGTGTGTAGCCAAGGATGACATGACTACGGCAACCGTGTCGATATGCATGCATTGTCATGTCGTCTTTGGTTACATTCTTCTTTCTACATCTCATGCTAGGCTGTTTATGGTGAAATTGACGTTTGAAATTGCCATGCAATGTTTTTAGTATTCAAACCTTCAAAGCAATTTCTGCATTTGAATTATTTTCTTCTGATGTTAAGTTTTACAAATGCAGATTCACTTAGACGATTATGACTTTTCAACAATGCATCAAAGCTTTTTTTCTTTTTAAAGGGTGTGCATTGGGTCGAAACCCGACCAACCTGACCCGAAAGTCATAAAAACTCATAGCCGAAGACAGGACGGCTATAGGTAAGGTTGTTCATGAGTCGGGCCGAGTCAGTGCAAGCTTGAGCTACACTCGATTATAAACCGAGTTGGCTCGGCTCGAATTTGAAACCAAACTGAAAATCGAAGCTCGGGCTCTTGGTTTGGCTCAACTAAAAAAAATTAATAAATAGCTCTCAAAAGTCAGTAGTTTAAAAATATTATTCAATAGTTCAAAAGAATATATTCAAAATAAGTTCAACCTTATACATTAAAAGCCAAAATCAAGTTCAACAGCACAAAATAAGTTTTAAATTTCAACAAAATGCGATATTAGTTCATTAGCATGGTAACCAACCTTCAAATATGCCAAAGATATCAAATTACACTCCTAAATACATGTAAGTGATAATCAGTTTTTTAATATATTATAATGTATACAAAAATAAAATATATAACAAGTAAAACAATTCGAGCTAAGCCGAGCCAGGCTACCAAGCGAGCCAATCCGGCTAGTTAGGAGCCGAGCTAGGCTCCCTTTCAAATCTAGCCGAGCCGGCTCAGCTCAGTTTTAAACCGAGCCATATCGAGCGAACATTTTTCAAGCTAAATCATATCCAATCGAGCTCTGAACGATGAGCTTTTTGTATAGCCTAGCTAAATCATATCGAGCGAACTTTTTTCAAGCTAAATCATATCCAATCGGTATTTTGAGGTTAAGTTGGGTCATGGATATAAAATTTTATAGTAAGTTGTTTGGTACATTTAGTCATGAACTTATAGTTATATACAACCCCAATACAAATTAAACAGTTTCTATGTTAAGCTGTCACAAAGTCCACAATACAAACTTATTTATACACGTTACAATGTATAAGCTGTCACAAAGTCCGTAAAGTTTTTTGGTTTATACCCGGACACCCAAAATTAACTAAGAACCGAAGCGAATATCCTTCATCGGTCTAGTTTCGGTTGGTCCCGGGTCAGGTATCCCTCATTCTAACCTTAATACTCGACACAATTTCTTTCTTTCCCAAATTTGTGCATTTTATGCGATTCAAACTAGAGGTGTACAAAAAAACCATTTTTAAGACCAAAACCAGTTTTTTCTAACCGGTTTTTAAATCAACCGGTTTCAAACCAAACTGAACCGGCGGTTTGTATACCGGTTGGTACTCTTGATCTTTGAAACGGTTAAAAAACCAAAACCGGTTTTTTTGGCCCAGATCGGTTTTTAAGTGTACCGAATCAATTAGTATCCGTTCGGGTTCCCACTATGTAAATCCGGTTAACCAACAAGTTTTTTTAAAAACCGGTTTTTCCCCAAACAAAAAAACCGGATCGGTTTTTTAAAACTTTGAATTGAAATTAGTAGTGAAATAAAAAGTTTGGGTGAATTATTCCTGTAACAGGTTAAAACGGTGAATCAGTAGTAATTGATGTCAGCTATAACTAAACATATATTATTTTAGGTTAATTATTACACTAAATTCTCAGTTTTTTTATTTTTTTTATTATATTAAAAAAAATATCATGTTACATAATTGTAGTTTTGTTTACCACTGTAGACAAGTGACATTAATAATGGTTTTTGATGTAAATTACAGTTAAAATTAAGCGTAGATCAAAATGTATAAGTTTAAACGTATAAGTCATCAAAGTTAATTTAAAGTTTTGATTTCTTTACAATTTATTTTTGTTTTATCTAATAACTTTTAACATATGATGTTTTATAAAATTCAAATTTGTCGTTACAACGTGTTTATCTGTAATAATGTTATTAATTTCTTTTTTTACCATTGCAACATGTTTATGTTTATCAACATTCTGAAGTGAATCTTTATATAAGTTTCGTTTTTCTCTATATAAAGTTCCGAATATTATCACATATATTATGCAAGTGTGTGCAATATGAATTTGCAGATTATATATTGTAATATTAAAATTATAATTATAAATTAATTTTTTATGTTTAAAAGATTAAAAGAAAAACTTAAAGAAACCAATACATAAATGTGTGAAACAAAGTCACCTTCATATTAGACAGAAATTTCAAATTTAAGCTTCTGAACGCCACAATAAAATGGGCATACAGATGTGCACACATTTGCAGCTAGCAAGTTGTACTATTTACACATCCACAAAATAGTACAAAAACACTAAAAAATAACATACAAATTACTTAGGATAAAACTCATCTCCCAGAAGACACCAATGTTTTATCTTTATTATCTTCTTTCGATTCCGATGTTGACTTCAAGGGAATCGGAAGAGGAAGAGGCAGTGAGCCCGAACCCGTTGTTGCCACCGTTGGTACTGGCGGCAATGGTGGTGGTGCAACCTCCTTTTGCGGGTGCTCCGGTTGTGGATTATACACGAAAGAAAGGTCCCGATTGGCCCCGAGTGCCACCAACTCTTTCTCCTCGAGACCTTTTGCTGGGCCTAAACTGCTTCCATCGGGCTTGTGTTTAGCTAATGAATCTTTAAACTTCTTGATCTGTATCATCATCGTACTCGAGTTCAAACAATCATCGTTTATAACGTTACTAAAAGGGTAAATTGCATTTTACGTCCTTTAAGTTTCAGCAAAATTTCAGGCATTGTTCTTTAACTAACAAAATTACAGCGATTGTCCTTTATGTTCTAGTTTTTTTACAACCGTAAAAAGATTACAGAAATAAAGGACATCCGCTATAAAGAAATTAAAACATAAAGGACATCTGTTGTAAAAAAATTAGAACATACGCTGTAATTTCGTTAGTTAAAGAAACTGCCCCTGAAATTTATTTTGCTGAAACTTAAATGACGTAAAATGTAATTTACCCTTGCTAAAATAAACAAGAAATAATAAAATTGACACGAACCGTAGCATTGGTACAACTAAAGCTACAAAGACGACCCTCGGCCCCTCTATAAAACCGAAAGAATGGAAGAACATGAACATTGAGGCTATAACACATAGATTTGTGTTCCTCGTAGTTCACTTGCAGAAACTGCACGTCCGGATTCATCTCTGCTAATTGACATAACTGCAAAACCGAAGAAAAACTATTAAAAAAGGTCTTTAACGAAAGATCGACGAATGGTACACTAAGATTTGAATTTGTGACATATACCTTGGGGTGAAGAGCTCTGCAGCCACCACAACCAGGTGAAAAGAAATTGACAACGACTAGTTGATCACCGGCTTTTGAAAGCAATTCAACGAGATCTTCTGCACCGGTTATTTCCTTCATGTTCGGTTGAAGCCCTTTTTCCCACCATTTTAAAGATTTTCCAATGCCAATAATACCCATCTGTTTAATCACAATTTCAAGATATTTAATCACTAATGGTTGCAGGAAATGAATCAACAACATAGTCTGTGTATAGTTAATCTGATTATTTGTTATATATATTTCAAGATTTAAGCTTTTTCTTGCAAGATATTTAAAATCAAGATCTGAATCCTAACACTTTGAGAAATAAAACAAAATGTATCAAAAACAGTATTAAGGTCCAGGAAGATCATACAGATTTGTTGTTTTTCTGGTTTTCTTAACATGGTAAGACAATAATTTACCTATTTTGTAGTAATTTATATCTGGGTAAAAGTAAAACATCAAGCTCTCATATTTCTTGTTGAAAAAAGATATTTTTTTAATTAATTCATATGCATAAACCAAACCAAACAAAAAAAACTAATCTTGAAGACACCCAATTTGAATTTCAAAACAAATTGCTTAATAATGTAATTGAATTAAGATTTAAGAAAAATGAAAATAATAAAAACAGACCTTAGAATCAGAAGCAGCAGCTGCTTGTGTAAGAACCCTTCTGCCTTGACCACCTAAAGCCGCACGCCGATCGAAAAAACCGGTGTCGGCCAATGAATGGAGGCTCAAATTCGATCCGGAAGTCGAAAAAACTGGCATCTTTACCATAACAGGAGAAAAACTACCAAATTTATTGTAACCAAAACCATGATTACAAGCAGGAAACTTGTAACCATTACTTATGATCTTAGCCATGATTATTAATTCAATATGACAATATTTTCTTAATTCAATTTGATTGAAGAAAAATGGGATTTTAGTTTTTGTAAGATCAAAGATGAATGAGATTTAATTCAGGGTTTATAGATTGCTTCAAGTCAAAGCCAATAAAAGGGGCAATTGGGATTGCTTATTGTGCAATTTCATTGTATACGTGTAAGACTTAAAGTGGTTATGAAATTGAGATTGAAGAAATTGTGGGGTCATTATTTTTTCTTATGGATTGATTTCATTTTTTTCTGGACTATGCTTTTCCTAGTCATACTCGAATCAGATAACATAATCCAACGGTGGATAATTTGGAAACCAGATCATGCAAGTAAGATTTATTGTATGTTGTTACATTTTACCCCCTTGTGTATACATAAAATTCTGTTTCAGGCCTCCAACATCTAGTTTATATATCCATTTGAATAGGCCTGAAAACGAACCGAAACGAACGAACAGACACAAACATATAATGGAACACATTTTTTTGTTAGAATTCGTTCATGTTCGATCATTTAAAACCTAAATGGACAGTTCGTGAATGTAAGTGAACACAAACAAACATAAACTTAAATGAACAGAATTCAACAAACATAAATGAAAATACCCACAATTGAAGAAATATAAACGGGCATAATTTAACATTAATGAACACAAAGGAACAAGTCTAATACATTACGATTCATCCATAAACCCATCTGCGGATCATACATACTAACAATAAATACTTTGTTATATAATTAACAAATAAGTGATCAATTACAATAAGTTCAATTGCGGGCCCTTTTTTTATTACTAGAAAACTCACTTACTAATAAGATATGTTTAAATTAGTAGCTAGGAAGCCACTCTATGTTTATATTTATATGAAAGTAGCTACTTATATATTTGCTAAAATTTAGACAAACAAACGTAAATGAACGAACATAAATGAATGAACGCAACGTGTGTTCATGTTCGTTCATTTAACTAAACGAACAATATTTTTGTTCAGCGTTTATTTATTAAATAAACGAACTTTCCATCAAACAAGTTCATGAACTTTTGGTTTGTTTACAAGTCTACATCTGATGGTTGTTTCATTGAAGATAGAAAAGAAATAATAATTTTTAAGCAATATAAAGCTTAGGGGGGAAAATTGTATATAGAGAGAAATCAAATTCAGGAACACAATAAATAGATATGATCCTAAATGGTAGATGAGGAAACACGTGATCCTACTCTTTGTCACCCACGTGGATCCACATATGTTAAAAGCTAGAGAATGTAAATTTACGATATTACCCCTGTGTAGAAAAAGGAGTGGTTATTACATTATTACTTTTATAAATTTCATGGTGGCCATGCATTTCTGAACACATGAAAAAAAAAATCTTTAAAAATGGGTGTACAGTAAGGGGCGACCCGACCCGACCCGACCCGATTCTGCAAAAGGTTCTAACTTTGGGTATAAAATAAGATATACCATGGGTTTTTGCCAGATTCTACAAAGCAACATTTTACACTTTGCTTTAACAGTTGATAGATAATAAAATTCACACAATCTTAAAAAATAATAATGTATTATAGCTCAAAATGTCGTAATTGTAAAAATATTAAGAACCATACCAGAGAACAATGTGCAATATCGATCGCTGCGAATGTCATGAAAGCTTGACCTCTCATTCATCCTTCTTGAAATTAAAACAACAAGATGAAGTTACATGTTAGTTATATACAAAAGAGCATTGTTTCAAATTCGTAAACAAATTTATGTTTTTTTTATTTTTTTAACATAAGCATTACTTTTCATGTTGACCTGACGAGTCACGACTGGCATGGCATCAACCGGTGCCAAGTCAGCAATTTACAGGTAAAGTAAGTTAAAATGAGGTTGAACAAAAAAATTAAGTTAAATCAGATCATGTAATCTGCATTAACTTCACAAAAAGATTTGATTTACCTGTTTCAGTGCTTCCAAAAAACATGCCTGCAACACAAACAGCAACATAAGATAAACCTACACTATCATGTTCCTTAACACATCCAAAGATATAAACATCACTCAAGTCCGATATGCACTCGTTAATCTTATGGTTTACCAGATACAAAGTATATTATATTAGTCATCTGCAACCACGTCTTTCGCCAAGTTTTTTTTATGTACAAAACAGGTGCAGGATTTCCAGCACTATAATTATGAAGAAAGTAAAGAAAACTGTGAATTAAATTAATTGTGCTGTTTGTTTATTTATTAAACGTTACTTGGAGATACCTTAAACGCAGGGTTCATTTTAAACAACGGGGCCTCTTTAGAAACTAAGGGGGCAGGTATTAATCCAACGGACGTGTGAGCTACATCTTCGTCAATACCAGGACCCACAATAGCTTCTCATTTGATACGCTTGCACCGAGGGCTGACATTTTCCTACAAAGGTATAAAAGTGTTTGGGAAACTTAAGGGGTGTTTGGATGTGTGCACTAAAAGTGATCTAAGTAATGTTGAATAATAAGAATCAGGTAATCAATTGAATAAACTGGTAGTTGAAACTTGATTCAGTTTAGTGACATTTGCCCTAATAAACTTATAATCCTTTCAGTTTAATGTGGAAGTATAACTTACTCAAGGTGAGGAAATGATTACTCAAGCCCAAGTTTTTCAGTAGCATCATCACTTGATGACATGGCATCGTTTCCCGCCGTTGAGTTATTTTGTTGAGATCTAGTAAAACATGTGGTGGTGTAATAGCTCTCGCAACTGACAAAACTTAACCAAGAAACATTAACCTGAACAAAGTATCAAGAAACTAGCAATTAAAAAGTTATAAAATTTATGATATAAACATAGAGTAAAAGAAAATTCTTTAGTTGCTAAACCCTCATTGCTAAAATCAACAAATGCACAGTTCCTCGCCCTGCGTTTATATAACTTTTGCCAATGTAATTGAATAAAATAACAATGAGTCAAGACTAACTTATATTCCGTGAGTTAATTCCAATTTGAGGCAACAGGAACAAAAACAAGTGTTTGTGGCCAAACTGGACCAAAGGTTTCACGTTGAGGGAGAGAAAGACGTGCAGATATATAAGAACTAACGCCAACAGTTTCCGTCAAAAGTAATTGCAGCAAGTGAGAGATTCTGCATGAATGAATCACAGACCCATAGTATTGATGTAAATCATTAGAGATGGCAATCTCAAAATTTCAACCCATTTATTTATAATGGGTTGATATTTATAATGTTTATAATGGTTTGATTTAGGCATATCTAACAAGTCAAAAAACTAAAACTAAAAAAAATGTATCTTAAAAGAAAAACAGGTCAAATGGGTTGAACGTGCTAATTGCTCCCAAAGTGTATTTTTAATGCATAAAACCCTAAATCATTTCACGCAAAATAAAAACTATATCAGTACCGAAATAAAATAACCCTTTTAGTCATATTTCACAATATAATTGATTATAGCAAACCAATATTTTGGACAGGTGTATACCTGACCCATTTCGTGCTATACCAAATACTTAACTGTTTTTGACTCATTACCCTACCCACCCATCTTGCCACTTCTGTGAATCATACTCGTCAGTACGTTTCAGCGGTGCGTGGACAGACGGAAGCAGCACCACAATGGAAAAACATCCGAGAGAGAGTATAACGAGGAATAGCTTCAAAAAGATGACGGGTCAAAAGTGGAACTACTTCTTTCACTGGGGGCCTAAGGGAAACTTCACCCGCACTTTAATATGCATTACATCCCTTGAGAATAATTCAGTGGTTGAAAAGGTGGAACATTGGCCATTAGAGCTTCTGCAGTGATTACTAATAAGCTGTTGTAATGGCTTTAGCAGGACTATTCAGCGGTTTGAGTATCAATGTAATGTAATACATAGGATAAAAAGTTAAGTATATAATCCACATGATAGTATAAAAACTTCCAAGTTCAAAAAGATCAATTTCCAAGTGTAAGTTTTCTTTCATGTTCGAACACCCAGCATGTACGCTTACTAGTAAAAAATGACTTGAACAAGCATAAGAAACTGTCTAAACTTCGCATAAGCAGTTAGAATTCAAACCCCAATCAGCTAAAAAGGCACTCACCTGCTCAAGACAGTTTGACCATCATGGTTCATGTTTTTAAAAGTAATACAACTACATAAGTACTACAGATGCAGAACCCATATAAAAAAGAATCCACTTCTTAACTCAAACCTCAACAGCACAAAATTGTACTAGGGGTGTTAACCATGCGCAGCGTCTTGAGAACTATTTGGGATCAGATCAGCAAAAAGCTCAAGTGAGCCGAGCTTTAGCCAGCCTGAGCTCAAGCGTGAACTGTATTGAGCCCGAGCTCGAGCTTTACATACAAAGATTGCTTAGGGTGGCAAGCCTAAACGAGCCCAAACATAATTTTAAATTATTCTTTTGTATATAATATAACTATTATAACATTCGCGAGCTGAGCCTTTAGCTCGTTTGAGATTGGTTTCAAATCACCTCAAGCCAAACCGAGCTGAGCTCAATCTCAAAATAGTAGGCTCAAACAGAGCCAAGCTCGATTAGCGGAAGGTTCGAGCTCAGCTCCACTCGTTTACACCCCTAAATTGTACAACAAAAAACACCAATGCCTTTGGACGTCGAACACCTGCTGTGCGCCTATATTATCAACCCAGTAAAGACAAACAAAAAATGGCAAAAACCCCAAATTGGTTATGGTTTACAAGATTGATAAATAATAAAAAAAGTCAATTTGAGGAACCAAATGACGTAAGCACCAATGTGTCTGTTTGATCAGAAGGCAGAAGGGGGGAGGACTATGCTTGAATAAAGCCCAACAGATCATGGGCTTCCCAAAAAGCCAGCCCGGGCCGGGTTTTTGGGTACCGGTAATTTTAGATCGGCCCATATTGGTTTCTTTTATAACGGGCCTAGTGAAATTTGAAAATTGAAACCCTGGTAATCAAGGAAAATACATCAAAATGTGAAAAGTTGATAAATTGCTAAAGTTTTGTTATCAACAATTTAACATATGAGGGTGATTAACGTATAAGACCACCTTATCATGCAATGCGTACACGAGCATCTGATCTAATTTAGGCCTTCAATTAAACACGGTGGTACAATAGTAATTAACATTGTATAATTACGCATGGGTTGGGTTAAACCCTAATTACGTACGTTATTTGCATAATTACGCACATTATATTGGTGGTCGTGTATCGACGAACCGTCGCACGTTAAGAGCCTTTAGTATTTAAACCTTTCACCTAACATATTTCATTGTTAACGTGTAATTCTAAATCGTTTGTTGTAATTTCATTATTCTTCCTTAGGATCATTGTAACGAGAATTTGAGTTTTACAACCACTATCAAATACAAGGTACTTTAAAAGCAAACGATTCGATCATATAAATGTTTTTGTCCACCAATTTTCCTCTTTTTTATCAACTGTTCCAAGTGAATCGGGCATTTACTTCTCCGGTGAATTAACTTCTCATAATAGAAAACATAATCACTTGTTTCTCTATGTAGTTTTGACGTAAGTATTGCTCTTAGAACCTATTTTTTTGTCTAGTTCAAAGCGAATTAATCATATGATTTGGATAATGAGTCGAGGATCAAATCTGTATTGACCCCCTTGCTCATGGGAATGCCAAGATGTTCCAATTGATCAGTGTCACACATGAGATAACAATAATCCTACATGCGTCTTGCTATCATTCAACGTTGGGCAGTCTCAAATTTTGGACCAAGAACTTTAGGAATTGGTCAAAAACTATATAGACAAGTAAAACTTGACTGATGAACCAGGTTTAGAGACCATCAAGCCCTAGTCAGTAGTTAGTGATCAAGAACCATTAATATTTTATTCTCATGAATTATAGAAATGAAAGACAGGATCTAGATTAGGGGTCTAAAAATGATGGATTCACTTTAAATCAATAAAATAAAATGTTAAAAGATTCATGAAGCATTTGTGGGCCAAAAATATAAAACAATTATTGGATTAAATAACTATAATATTGATTTCCATAGTCCCATGTTTACATGCATTAATCCAGGATTGTTGAATTTATTTGAAGAAAAGAATAAAAATGACTCAATTTTAATCTCATACTTCAAACTTTAATTAAAAAAACAAGTGATCGGCCTGAGATGCTCTCCGGGGAAGCATGAAACCACACGGAATCTTTGATTTTAATTGAAAGCAAACTCTTAACACAAGCAAAATGTCTTTGATTTCCTCATTTTATTCATTATGTTTTACTATTTATAACCCATCTATCTTATATCGCTTATGGAATCACCCCCTTCATAATATTTCATCTTTTGAGCGACATTTTGTGTTAAAAGTTTCACATTTTAAGGATGCCCATTTAGCAATATCATATTGAATGTTACATTAAATGAAGCGGGTTGATTTTAGTTTTACTCGCCTTTATATCTATAGACTTGTACCTATACATTTACACTTGTTTCGCTAAAGAACACATTGTGTAGCTAACTAGCTTCACATGCTCTTTGCAAATGTCACCAAATCACATTATGTTAATATCAAACCAAAAAACTGTATTTTTTTTAACTCGAACTAGACATTAGATCTTCTTGACATAGTATTCCTATATCTTATTACTAGAACTTGGGTGTGTGGGTTACATTGGAAAATGCTACTACAATATAACAAGTTTCTTTACTACAAATGTGACAAGTTCGATCGACATGAAAACTAAAAAAACTCATGTAACTTTCAACATTTGTAAGTTTCTATAATTTCAAAGCATAATTGCACACAACATGCCCTAGTAACTAATTGGCAAAATTGTTCAAACAAAAATTACAATAGCTTATTAGATTATACTTTAAATATAGAGATTGGTTTATCAACTTGATTTGGATGTTAAGAGGCTTGTAATTAAAACAAACAATATTGTCTAAAGGAGATAGCTCATGGTTTTCGCTTTGGAGTGTCTTGAAAACATATAACATGACTAATGATAACTACCCCATAGGGTTACATAATAAGTAAATCCCAAATACAAAACATTACATAATTTGGATATGTTTAACCTATCCATTGTTATAAATGTTATGTCATAACTCATTAGCAAAAATATATAAAGTGAAAAATCAATACATGTGATTTATTGGTTATTATTGTAACACCCTAAAAGTGTTTTGACCCAAAACGACGCAGCGGAAATATGAACCATAAAATTCTTTCTTTATTAACTATATAACATACTTAAAGGGTTCGTTTATAAATATTTGGACACCTCCTTAAAAGATTACTATGTTCATTTTGCTTGACTCGTCGTATGTAATGCATAATACAAGCTATGAAATCGCTCTTCTCATACAATCCTTGCTCTTTGACTCGATCTTCGTCCACACATGTCCCAACACTTACAAACCTGCATTCCTGTTTCATTCTCATTAGCAGTACAGTTAGTAAGACATAATATCAACGTATTACAAACCTTCAAATTCGCATAAGCACATACCACTGATCTACATTCAATAAGTTACACTTCTGGTTTACACTCGCACGCATCAATATACATACATGCAAGTTACGCTTGCTTGTTTACATGCAATCACCGTACTTAAATCGTATACTCTCTATTCATCAATGTTCGTACATGTTAATAAGTTGATTCTTTCTTTCCTATAACACTTCTACTCAATCCGATTTTTAATCATACAACTACATAACTTGGTGTTGGCACCCACACATGAAACCACATTCACTATACGTATATCAAGACTCGTACTTTCACTCTTACTTTATTTTTACAAGCCTAACATCACTTAATCGCCTTAAAAACATCTTACGAGATACCGGGTTGGAGTCGGAATTAGTCGATACAAGAACACAAAATATATTTAGAAAGTTGACTAATCCCACCGTAAGCTACGGCCTGCCTACCGTAGCTTACGGTAGACATGTTCTGCCAACAATTAAATCTTCTACCGTAAGCTACGGTTAGCTACCGTAGCTTATGGTAACCACGTTCTGCCCAAAAATAAAATCCTCTAACGTAAGCTACGGTTAGCTACCGTAGCTTCAGCTGCTGCAGATTTGGGGTTGCAGCTTATTTGACCCGTTTCGAGCCCCCTTCGTTCATGCATGTTCTGATTCATTTCAAATTAAACATATAACATCTAAACGAGGTCCCGTTTGTGCTTTAATTATGTCGTTTAACGATAGCTTACCACTTGGATTTACTCCAGTCGGTTTATATCATACAACTTCCATTTAGTTGACTATTATCAACCCAATATTATCTAACTCATCTTAGTACCTCCATTGTTCTTACATTCCCACAAGCTTCTTCAACAATTAAATTAAAACATTTCCATTAAAGTATCTAAAGAGTGATTCCGGAAATCACTTACCTTAGCATCCGTTTTAGCATCTTTATGAGTCCAAGCTAGAACTGAATTGCCTTCGTCCATCCATGTGATGAGTTTCCGCTCATGCACATTCTTTTCCAACTCTACCAGCTTTACTCACCTAGAGTTCTACCATTTTCATCTATAAAATGAAGGATTAGCGTCTTTCATTGACATTCTTTCAGGTGTAGCGTTTATCTGATCATCTTGTTTTGCATACTAGTCATTTTCTAGATTCCTTTAAAGCGTTAGTCCGTTTGACCCATTCTCAACGAGTCAAGACATAACCATTCTTTAACATACCAATTTCATTCGGGTTTTCATTGTATTCGGCGTTAATTCACCTATGTTCCTTCGTAAATCCCTTTTAAGGGGCATCTATATTACGCATTGCATTCTTTACATAATACTTTCAAAATTTTGTAATTAATTATTTACCGACTTCTACAGTTTAAATTTTCTAGGTCAAACTGTCATTTATTATTTATTTTGGGGTGTGTGTGATGTACTTACCTCCATACCAAACATGCTTACAAAAACATCATCTCTTTGTTTCAGCATTTCTTGCATAACCTTACTTTCCCATCCATACTTAAACCATACATCTGGGTCGTAGCTTGTTGTTCGCCCCAACTCTCTTGAGTTATTTGTTAACATGCGCAACATGTAATTTATCCAATATTCCTTTCCTTTAACTAAACTTTTCTCAATACTACAATAACTTTCAAAAGGGTTATGCTTACTTCATGCATCAAACCCTTCAAGCTATTTTATAATTACTTGCCTTAAAATTAATCATCCTAATTTCATTGACCTTTCAGGAAGTTAAGCTATAATTAAATTCTTATTTATGTTTTATTAATTACCCATAATCTCTTCCACGTGTGTTTAGTTCTTACTTACTTACTTACTAAGAATCTCAGTCTTCTCATTCTTACATATTACTCTTGGGTGTTAGAGTCGCATTTGCCTACGGATATTGATCTTTCACTCATGCCTTGCTTTCTTTGATGTTTGAATCCATCAGTGCATTCCACTACGGCTAATTCATTACCTAAAATTTGACACATCCTTCTCTAGTCTAGCCATAAGCTCCTACCGAAAGCATAACCTTTTATACATACCTGATGCAAGTCCAAAACCATTGACTCGTTATCCACACCTTACAAGGGTCATTTCCTTCCAATTTTGTGGCAAAGCATGCCCATTCATCACGCTTACCTATAAGCATAAAACTTGACAACCAAAACATTTAATACCGGGTTTAAACGGCGAGCACCATTTGACCCGCATGACTCGTTTGCCCCTTTTAACCATTCTTGTATACAAACATATCTGCATATGCATATATACATATATATATGCAGATTTTAAAACATAACTTGGATTTTATCTGCTTTAAGGAATGTTTACTTGTTTGTTTTGAGCTTACGGTTCCGAACATTTCCATTCTTATCATACGTTCTTATCGGTTTGGTCCGAACTTACTTGCGAATTCGAACATTTTCATTCTCATTATACATTCTGACTTGTTCGATCCGTACTTACTTACGGATTCGAACATTTTCATTCTCATTATACATTATGACTTGTTTGATCCGTACTTACTGACGGATTCAAACATTTTCATTCTCATTATACATTCCTGCTTGTTTGATCTGTACTTACTGACGAATTCAAACATTTTCTTTCTTATACATTGCCCTCCACTTCTTGAGAGTCTAACAAATCTTTTCACCCACACGTCAACTTATTCCCAACTCCATCGGACATACATGTATTGATTATCATGCTTTCGCGAATGTCATATGCTTCTTGCGTACTGGCCAGGTGCGCAATCCACATACTAGTTTCGTGCCTTCATGATAGTCATCACCTTATGTCCGAAGAAATGGGTTTCAGTTCGTGCAACATTTTTAAAACCTTTCAAAGACAATATCATTGTCTTTTGTTTAATATTTACCCTCCCCAAGGGGATTCTTCCTTTTTCTCTTAAAACCGGTACCCATATATATACATATTAATATTGTGTACCTGATGTCCATCTGTCTAATTACATGCTTTGGTATTCATCCTAGACCGCATTCTCGGGTCATTCTCTTCAACCCTTTAAGCTTACCTTGCATATACAATTCATTTTGTTTCTTTAGGAATACATATAAGCATACTTACATCCATTTACACATTTGGATCTTGATCGAGTCTTGGATTGTACGGGTCCTTTATCACAAGAGCACACGGGTTTGAGTTCAAGTACTACCCTTTTTGTACTTGATTTAACTCAAACAATGGCTCTGATACCAACTTGTAGCACCGTAAAAGTGTTTTGACCCAAAACGACGCAGCGGAAATATGAACCATAAAATTCTTTCTTTATTAACTATATAACATACTTAAAGGGTTCGTTTATAAATATTTGGACACCTCCTTAAAAGATTTACTATGTTCATTTTGCTTGACTCGTCGTATGTAATGCATAATACAAGCTATGAAATCGCTCTTCCCGTACAATCCTTGCTCTTTCGATCTTCGTCCACACATGTCCCTTGATGATAGTGGTAATCTGACTAAATCTGCGGTCACCACATACACAACCAACACATTAGTAGTTGGGTGACATCTTACATAAATAAATGCATATCTAATAAATCAATAACCACATAGTATTCTTTCTATGTATACTTCTCCATAATTATATCCTTCTAAATTTGTTCTGTATACCGGACTTCGCACTTTCAAAAGCCCAACACTTACATACCTGCATTCCTGTTTCATTCTCATTAGCAGTACAGTTAGTAAGACATAATATCAACGTATTACAAACCTCCAAATTGCGTCAGCACATACCACTGATCTACATTCAACAAGTTACACTTCCTGTTTACACTCGCACACATCAATGTACATACATACATGCAAGTTACGTTTGCTTGTTTACATGCGATCACCGTACTTAAATCGTATACTCTCTATTCATCAATGTTCGTACGTATTAATAAGTTGATTCTTTCTTTCCTATAACACTTCTACTCAATCCCAGTTTTAATTATACAACTACATAACATAGTGTTGGCACCCACACATAAACCACATTCACTATACGTATATCAAGACTCGTACTTTCACTCTTACTTTATTTTTACAAGCCTAACATCACTTAATTGCCTTAAAAACATATTACGAGATACCGGTTTGGAGTCAGAATTAGTCGATACAAGGACACAAAATATATTTAGAAAGTTGACTAATCCTACCGTAAGCTACAGCCTGCCTACCGTGTCACACCCCGACCCGCAGCGGAATAAGAGTCGGGGCATAATTGGGTTATCACCAAAGCTCATGATGTTTACTAATATGTTTCATATTTATTAAAATCAAATTACATTTCAAAGTTTCAAGTCAAATTATACAATACAAGGAAAGGAAAAATTAACTAAAACAATCCAAAATCTAAACTGGTTTATTCTTCTAGGCCGCCCTATATGTTTCTTGCTTCAACTTGATCACCTGTATCATGTGTAAAAATGGGGAGTTTTGGGTCAACAAAAGTTGGCGAGTGAACCTTGTTAAAAGCGTTTATTATTGATTCCTTGTTATAATTAATATGGAAAAATTGTGCAATAATCATATATGAACAAACGTATGTAAACAAACAATCACAAACACCTTGCATGAGTATATGATATGAATGACAATGTATATGATGGCAACGTCTCGTTCACGTTCATAGGTAATGGGGAACGGCTCACGCTCATAGGTAATGGGGAGCAGACGGCCTATGATGAAATGTATGTGCGATCAAGGCTCAATCAAACGGAGCCGATCGTATGTTGGCAACGCCTCGTTCACGCTCATAGGTAATGGGGAGCGGCGGCCTATGATAATGTATGTACTGAAAATGATAACTTTAATCTAAACATTAACCACACAAACAATTGATATATATTGGCAACACATTTGATCATGAATATGATGGATGCACAAGTGTTTAATTTAAATAAATAATAGCGACACATGATACACCCCAAAATGTGATTAAAACGGGGAATTGGGAGAGATTCACTCACCTTGGGTGCCTTCGGTGGATGATGTTGAATGCGCACGAGTTTAGAGGATTGATCGACGAGGAAAAACTAACCTAATTAATAACAAAAAGGTACGGTAAATAAGTGGATTTTATTAACAATTTTAATAGGATTGATATATTTTTGTGAGTTTAAGGCTATTTTCTAACTTTAAAACGTTATTTTTAAGTATTTTTAATTGATTTTTAAATTAAATAAATAAATAAAAATTATACAAAAAAATGTTGATTTTTGACCGTTGACCATGACTGTGGACAGTTGACCGGTTCGGTTGTGAATATTATTGCACTGAGTGAGACTCGAACCCGTGACCTCCCGTACGCGTTCACGCAGCTCTACCAACTGAGCTACGTGTCTAACCCGAAATATTTCTGTTTTTAATTATATTTATATCCTATTTAACTTAATCCGAAAATCATTTATTTTAAAAAGGATTTAATTGTATCAGCCCGGTGATCTCCACAGGTCTCGAACCTGGGACCTGTGGTTTAGTTTGGCACACAGTCCACCGTTGGACTGTGTGTCTAACCTGGTAAATATTCCGGTTTTTATTATACTTAACATCTTACTGTGAGTTAACCCGGTTCGGTTTTAAAAAAAAAACATTTTTATTTCTGAGGTTAGGATTGTGATAGGAATTGAACTCGCGACGTGTGTATATTATTTGCACACAGTCCACCGCAGGACTGTGTGTCTAACCCGTTCATAATATTGATTTTAATTAATCTTATAAACATAAACAACTTCGTCTTCTTCGCTCAAAACACAGACAATGGTTAACCAAACTGTTTCTTGTTTAATTCGATTAACGAACATTATAAGCAATTGAAAGGTAATGATCGAAGAGGGTTTGGGGAAAGGATGTACCGAACAGGTGTCTTTCACAGAACTCCAGCAAGGATTCGTCGGCTCTGTTTTGTGAACTTTGGCTGTTAAGATCAATTAGCAGTTTTGATTGATTAGATGTGAAATTGAGTTACTAAACAATGATTAACAGGAGGTGTAGTTGATCATACCGATTAACAGCGTGAGTTCGGAAATTCCAGCGATTTTTCCGGCGAGTACAGAAATCCGGCAACGTCGTCTGGGATCGATTCTGGGTGATGGATTGATGTTAGTAATGGTCTAACAATGGAATGGAACAGAAAGTGTCCAGGTATTTACCGTGTTGATGTGAGTCTCGGTTTTCCGGCGAAACTCTGGTGATGGCAGAAAAGTTCCGGCGAGTGAAATTTCGTCGAGAATTGGTGTGATTTTGAGCGAAAAGATTACCTGAGGCTAGGGGGTGTATTTATAGGAAAGAATATCGATGAATTGGGTCCGATTTCTGTCTTGATTCGTTGGTCAATTATTCTCCGGCGGTTATGACTGATGTCGCGGAACTGGACATCGGTTATAACCGATGTAAGTGTTAATACACACGTTAAGTCACAAGAAACCGACAATAATTGGCGAAATCGTCGGGTTTTCCGGCGACTGCGAATTTGGCGCGTCGGTTGACTGATTTGAAAACGAGCTTTTGTTATTTGAATTAATTGTCTTGATATATCACTAAAGAACACAAGTGGCGGAGTGGTTTGGTGGATGTGAGTTAAGACTTGAGGTTCCCGGCTGACCCGGGTTCGACTCCCGGCAGCCGGTTTTTCTTTTTAATTAATTTATTTTTACTTTTTAACAATTATAATTTATAAATTCTTATTTGTTTATTAATTATGTATCGTTTAAAATTAAAATATGTCATAAATAAGCAACGAAAATTTAAAACTGATTATTCGATTAATAAACGAAGCGGGTTTTGAAAACCCGTTTTTTGACGGATGTTACAGTATCCCCTACTTTTAGAAATTTCGTCCCGAAATTTAAGTAGTAGTGGTAACAGGAAATAGATGTGGGTATTTCTCGCGCATTGAATCTTCACGTTCCCAAGTAAACTCAGGTACTCATTTCGACTCCCAGCGTACCCTAACAATTGGAATGCGGCTTCGTCTTAAACGTTTCTCTCCGAAGTCCATAATTTCTACTGGTCTTTCAATGAAATGCATAGATTCATCGACTTGAATGTATTCTAGAGGAATATGGAGATTTTCATCGGCGAGGCACTTCTTCAAGTTCGATATGTGGAATGTGGGATGAATTCTGTTGAGTTCCTCTGGTAGGTCAAGCTTGTATGCTACAGGTCCTACTTTCTCGAGTATCTTGAAAGGTCCTACATAGCGTGGTGCTAACTTGCCTTTTTGGCCAAAACGAACCACTCCCTTCCACGGCGATACTTTTAAAAGTACTTGGTCACCAATGTTAAATTCCAAGGGCTTTCGTCGTTTGTCTGCATAACTCTTTTGACGACTTTGTGCCGCTAGAAGATTGTTTCGAATTTGATGGATCTTGTCTGTTGTTTCTTGTATTAATTCTGGACCGGTGATTTGAGCTTCTCCAATTTCGTGCCAACATATAGGTGATCGGCACTTACGACCATATAACGCTTGGAAAGGTGCCATGCCGATACTTGAATGATAGCTGTTGTTGTACGAAAATTCAACTAATGGTAGATGAGCGTCCCAATTCCCTTTGAAGTCTATGACACATGCTCGAAGCATGTCTTCAAGAGTTTGGATGGTGCGTTCAGATTGTCCATCAGTTTGAGGATGATAAGCGGTACTGAGGTCTAATCGTGTACCAAAAGCGGCTTGTACGGCTTGCCATGTTCGTGAAGTGAAACGACCATCACGATCTGAAATAATGCTTAACGGTACACCATGACGGCTTACGATTTCGCTGATATAGATACGAGCTAACTTCTCATTCTTGAAGTCCTCGCGAATCGGAATGAAGTGAGCTGATTTTGTAAGACGATCAATGATTACCCATATAGTGTCATACCCACCAGAAGTGCGAGGTAACCCGGTAATGAAGTCCATGGTTATGTTTTCCCACTTCCATACAGGTATTTCAGGTTGGACTAGAAGTCCTGAGGGTCTTTGATGTTCAGCTTTCACTTTAGAATAGGTAAGGCACTTGGAAACAAAAACAGCAATATCCTTTTTCATGCCAGGCCACCAGTAGGTGTATCGAAGGTCTTGATACATCTTGTCGGCTCCTGGGTGTACAGAGTATCGTGTTTTGTGCGCCTCTTTCATAAGGATATCGCGAAGGTTATTGTGATCGGGAATCCATATGCGATCTAGATAATACAGAATGCCGTCAGATTTTGTTTCGAGTTTAAGTTCTGCTCCACAAGATAACTCATTGCATATGTCGTATTCTGTTATGGAAACATGTTGAGCTTCTCGGATTTGTTCTTTGATGTCGGTTATGATTTGCGAACATAGAAGACGAATGGAGTTCGCATAACCCTTTCGACTGAGTGCATCGGCCACCACATTTGCCTTGCCAGGATGATACCGAATTTCACAGTCGTAGTCATTAAGAAGTTCGACCCATCTTCGTTGCCTCATATTCAACTCCTTTTGGTTAAAGATATGTTGGAGGCTCTTGTGGTCAGTGTATATTTCACACTTGGTACCATAGAGGTAATGTCACCATATCTTAAGAGCGAACACAACGGCTCCAAGTTCTAGGTCGTGGGTAATATAGTTCTTCTCATGCACTTTGAGTTGCCTAGAAGCATAGGCTATCACTTTTCCCCTTTGCATTAATACACAACCTAGTCCCTGCCCTGATGCGTCACAATATACTACAAAGTCATCGCAACCTTCGGGGAGTGTGAGGATAGGTGCGTCACAAAGCTTTTGCTTAAGGGTTTGGAAGGCTTCTTCTTGTTTAGGTCCCCATATGAAGGGTTTTCCTTTATGTGTCAAAGCCGTGAGTGGTACAGCAATACGAGAGAAGTTTGAAATGAAACGGCGATATTAACCAGCCAAACCAAGGAATGATCTTACTTCGGTTGGTGTACGTGGCGCTTGCCATTCTTGTACTGCTTTGATCTTTGAGGGGTTGACATGTATTCCCTTGTCATTGACGACATGTCCAAGGAATTGTACTTCTCTTAACCAGAATTCACATTTGGAGAATTTAGCGTAGAGCTTTTCGGTTCTTAAGAGTGTGAGGATGAGTCGAAGATGTCGTTCATGATCAGTTTTGGACTTTGAGTAAATGAGAATGTCGTCGATGAAGACTATAACAAAACGATCGAGATAGGGTTTGCAGACTCTGTTCATTAGATCCATGAAGACAGCTGGAGCGTTGGTTAGACCAAATGGCATGACCATGAATTCCTTATGACCATAACGAGTTCGGAAGGCGGTCTTTGGGACGTCTTCTTCATGTACTCTGAGTTGATGATAGCCAGAACGAAGGTCGATCTTTGAAAAACAGGTGGCACCCTGGAGTTGGTCTAGAAGATCATCGATGCGAGGTAATGGATAGCGGTTCTTGACCGTTAATTTGTTGAGTTCTCTGTAATCGATACACATGCGAAACGTTCCATCCTTCTTCTTTACAAACAGAACAGGTGCACCCCAAGGCGATGAGCTAGGGCGTATGAATCCTTTGTCGGTCAGTTCTTGTAATTGACTGGCCAGCTCTTGCATTTCGGATGGGGCTAACCTATAAGAAGATTTCGCGACGGGTGTAGCGCCAGGTATAAGATCAATGCGGAATTCGACTTCTCTCTTGGGAGGAAGTCCTGAGATGTCGTCGGGAAAGACTTGCGGGAATTCTTTCACTACAGGTATGTCTTCGAGTTTCTTCTCATTGCTTCCCTTCTTAACCACATGAGTTAGAAATGCTACATAGTTCTTGCGGAGATATTTTCGGGCTTGAAGACAGGACATCAGCTTGAGTCCTTTCGAATGGGTTTCTCCAAAGATTCGTAGGGTTTGACCGTCTGCAAGAGGAATGCGAATGAACTTTTCGCGGCATACCACTTCAGCATGATGTTGGCTGAGCCAGTCCATGCCAATTATAATGTCGAAACTTCCTAACTTCATAGGAATAAGGTCAACTGGAAAATCGTGATCGTTTAGAGTGAGAGTACAATTTCGGATAATGGAGTTTAATGAGACCGGTTTTCCGTCAGCAACTTCTACCGTTATGGATTCCATGAGTTTATCGCGAGTTTGGTTGAGGATGGGTTCAAATTCTAAGGACACAAAACTCTTATCCGCTCCAGTATCAAATAACATGGATGCATAACTACCATTGATGAGAAACGTACCATTAACCACGTTGTTGCCGGCCCTAGCTTGGTTGGCGTTGATGTTAAAAGCTCTTCCTCTAGCAGGTGGAGGAGCTTGGTTAGCTTGGTTCACCAGATTTGCTTGAGCTTGAGCATGTATGATGTTCACCAAGCGTGGACAAGTGTTTCTAAAGTGGTTTGGGTCTCCACAATTGTAGCAAGCCCGCATGGGTTGCATCATGGGGTA
Organism: Scalesia atractyloides; assembly: GCA_947069175.1. Classification (NCBI taxonomy): domain Eukaryota; kingdom Viridiplantae; phylum Streptophyta; class Magnoliopsida; order Asterales; family Asteraceae; genus Scalesia; species Scalesia atractyloides. Next base: position 89,052,599 of record CAMTDV010000003.1, read on the forward strand.
GTTGGGTTGGTAGTAGGTTTGGGCCGTATGTTGTGTAGGTGGTGGTAGTAGGGGTTGTTGGGCTTGACCCATTATTTGATGGTGGGTTTGGGTTGTGGGTTGGTTGCGGTTCATTCGCTGCAGCGAGCGGCAGGTTTGGATGGTATGACCTGCACAGCCACAGCTGGTGCAATATTGACAGGGGTGTTCGGGAGAGTGATGGTATTGGCAACGGGTGCATTTTGGGTAGGGCCGGAGTATGGCCTTTTGTATGGTGCGGGTGAAGGGGCAACTTGAGTGATGGGTGCAGCAGGGATAGGGAAATTCGTTTGGGTGACAGCAAAGTTTCTGGTATTTCGTTTCCTCTTGTTAGAAAACTTTGAGGAGGAGGTGGAATGGTTTGAAGTTTGGCCCTCAACGGGGGCTTTCTTTTTCTCCTCCTTGAATTTACCGTTTCTGATGCGATTCTCGGTAGTTCGGTGGCTAATTCCATAGCAGCTTCGAGAGTTGCAGGTGAAGTACTGAGAACTGAGTCTTGAATTTTCAAGGGGAGGCCTCGAATATAGTGTTCAACCAAGCGGTATACTGGGGTGAACAAGTTAGGAACCATCTGGTTCAGCTCAAGAAATCTTTTGTTGTAGGAAGTATGGTCTCCTTCCTTTTGCTTCAGCGAGTGGAATTCGTTTTCCAACTTCTTGAGTTCGCTTCTTGGGCAGAAGCGTTTTGTCATTATTTCCCTTAACTCTTCCCACGTTAAGGCCATAGCGTCTTCAACTCCTCTCTTACCCTTCTCGGTGTTCCACCAGGTCAGGGCTACCCCAAATAATCTCCCGGTTGCGTAACATACCTTGCGATCCTCGGGACAATCACAATTTAGGAAGGTGTTTTCCATTTCTTCAAACCAGTGGAGGAGAGCGGTGACACCTTCGGTCCCTTCATACTTTGGGGGATCGCAAGATTTGAAGTGTTTGTAGGAGCACTTCTTGGAGGGAGGGTTGTCGATGTTTTGATCTTCTTGATTGGGTGGGTTGATAGGATTTGCGGTGAGAGCTTGTTGGACTTGTATTACAATATCAGGAAGCACCGCGGCCATTTGTTTTGCAATTTGAGTGGCCAAGCGTTCGTTTGACCTTCCTGACTTTCGTCCTCCACGTAGCTGCCTAGCCGACATCTACAGGAATATACATAGGAAGATGGTGAGTTTAAGGAGTGTTTAGGTGTCATGTGTCGTTTAAATAATAAAATAACATAATCATCAATAATGCACTACATCCATAGGATGTCTTGGGTTTGCTCATGTTTGGGCCTCCAATGTCCCCCATACCATCGCCTGTATAGTCATGTGGGCCCCCATGACTATTGGCTTAGTAGGATTCACATTGTATTGGCGGTTTAACACTCGCATCACCCGAATGAAAACCATGAAATATGTTTGCGAAATGTATGGTCGGAGGGTGTCCAGGTGTAGACACAATGACAACTCAAAGTGGTGTTAGCTCACACGACGTTTGGTATAGCATGCTTTGGCCTAATAGGTCCTTCGTACTCTCATCGTTAGTCCCCAGGTAGGCAAACTGGTCCTTTATTTTGGAATTATACGAATGCCAAGCCTAGACAGGACGTTCCGACTACCGGTACTCGTACCCTTCCAGTTACTACATGCCCGTCATGAGAACTCACTTTGATGTGATTTGAAAATACGAAAATCGTTGTAAAAATCATATGAATTGTGAGGTGTGTGCTCCCATGAATATGATATGTTATGAGAATATGATTCATGATAGGCATTGTATAATAATATGTACTTATGAACATGCTTGCATAATATTGAATGTAACAATAAACATAAAGCATATAAACATCATGAATTTTGCATGTAACACACAAACAATTAAAAAAAAATCTAATCAACTATGTATAGGCTCTAAGGGTCTAATAACCTATCCTATATCCCTATATTCATGGCTCTGATACCAATCTGTCACACCCCGACCCGTAGCGGAATAAGAGTCGGGGCATAATTGGGTTATCACCAAAGCTCATGATGTTTACTAATATGTTTCATATTTATTAAAATCAAATTACATCTCAAAGTTTCAAGTCAAATTCATACAATACAAGGAAAGGAAAAATTAACTAAAACAATCCAAAAGCTAAACTGGTTTATTCTTCTAGGCCGCCCTATATGTTTCTTGCTTCAACTTGATCACCTGTATCATGTGTAAAAATGGGGAGTTTTGGGTCAACAAAAGTTGGTGAGTGAACCTTGTTAAAAACGTTTATTATTGATTTCTTGTTATAATTAATATGGAAAAATTGTGCAATAATCATATATGAACAAACGTATGTAAACAAACAATCACAAACACCTTGCATGAGTATATGATATGAATGACAATGTATATGATGGCAATGTCTCATTCACGCTCATAGGTAATGGGGAACGGCTCACGCTCATAGGTAATGGGGAGCAGACGGCCTATGATGAAATGTATGTGCGATCAAGGCTCAATCAAACGGAGCCGATCGTATGTTGGCAACGCCTCGTTCACGCTCATAGGTAATGGGGAACGGCTCACGCTCATAGGTAATGGGGAGCGGCGGCCTATGATAATGTATGTACTGAAAATGATAACTTTAATCTAAACATTAACCACACAAACAATTGATATATATTGGCAACACATTTGATCATGAATATGATGGATGCACAAGTGTTTAATTTAAATAAATAATAGCGACACATGATACACCCCAAAATGTGATTAAAACGGGGAATTGGGAGAGATTCACTCACCTTGGGTGCGTTCGGTGGATGATGTTGAATGCGCACGAGTTTAGAGGATTGATCGACGAGGAAAAACTAACCTAATTAATAACGAAAAGGTACGGTAAATAAGTGGATTTTATTAACAATTTTAATAGGATTTTTGGATATATTTTTGTGAGTTTAAGGCTATTTTCTAACTTTCAAAACGTTATTTTTAAGTATTTTTAATTGATTTTTAAATTAAATAAATAAATAAAAATAATACAAAAAAATGTTGACTTTTGACCGTTGACCATGACTGTTGACCGTTGACCGTTGACCGGTTCGATTGTGAATATTATTGCACTGAGTGAGACTCGAACCCGTGACCTCCCGTACGCGTGCACGCAGCTCTACCAACTGAGCTACGTGTCTAACCCGAAATATTTCTGTTTTAATTATATTTATATCCTATTTAACTTAATCCGAAAATCATTTATTTTAAAAAGGATTTAATTGTATCAGCCCGGTGATCTCCACAGGTCTCGAACCCAGGACCTGTGGTTTAGTTTGGCACACAGTCCACCGCTGGACTGTGTGTCTAACCTGGTAAATATTCCGGTTTTTATTATACTTAACATCTTACTGTGAGTTAACCCGGTTCGGTTTTAAAAAAAAAACATTTTTATTTCTGAGGTTATGATTGTGATAGGAATCGAACTCGCGACGTGTGTGTATTATTTGCACACAGTCCACCGCTGGACTGTGTATCCAACCCGTTCATAATATTGATTTTAATTAATCTTATAAACATAAACAACTTCGTCTTCTTCGCTCAAAACACAGACAACGGTTAACCAAACTGTTTCTTGTTTAATTCGATTAACGAACATTAGAAGCAATTGAAAGGTAATGATCGGAGAGGGTTTGGGGAAAGGATGTACCGAACAGGTGTCTTTCACAGAACTCCGGCAAGGATTCGTCGGCTCTGTTTTGTGAAATTCGGCTGTTAGGATCAATTAGCAGTTTTGATTGATTAGATGTGAAATTGAGTTACTAAACAATGATTAACAGGAGGTGTAGTTGATCATACCGATTAACAGCGTGAGTTCGGAAATTCCAGCGATTTTTCCGGCGAGTACAGAAATCCGGCAACGTCGTCTGGGATCGATTCTGGGTGATGGATTGATGTTAGTAATGGTCTAACAATGGAATGGAACAGAAAGTGTCGAGGTATTTACCGTATTGATGTGAGTCTCGGTTTTCCGGCGAAAGTCCGGTGATGGCAGAAAAGTTCCGGCGAGTGAAATTTCGTCGAGAATTGGTGTGATTTTGAGCGAAAAGATTACCAGAGGCTAGGGGGTGTATTTATAGGAAAGAATATCGATGAATTGGGTCCGATTTCTGTCTTGATTCGTTGGTCAATTATTCTCCGGCGGTTATGACTGATGTCGCGGAACTGGACATCGGTTATAACCGATGTAAGTGTTAATACGCACGTTAAGTCACAAGAAACCGACAATAATTGGCGACTGCGAATTAGGCGCGTCGGTTGACTGATTTGAAAACGAGCTTTTGTTATTTGAATTAATTGTCTTGATATATCACTAAAGAACACAAGTGGCGGAGTGGTTTGGTGGATGTGAGTTAAGACTTGAGGTTCCCGGCTGACCCGGGTTCGACTCCCAGCAGCCGGTTTTTCTTTTTAATTAATTTATTTCTACTTTTTAACAATTATAATTTATAAATTCTAATTTGTTTATTAATTATGTATTCGTTTAAAATTAAAATATGTCATAAATAAGCAACGAAAATTTAAAACTGATTATTCGATTAATAAATGAAGCGGGTTTTGAGAACCCGTTTTTTGACGGATGTTACATACCGTAGCTTACGGTAGGCATGTTCTACCAACAATTAAATCTTCTACCGTAAGCTACAGTTAGCTACCATAGCTTACGGTAACCACGTTCTGCCCAAAAATAAAATCCTCTACCGTAAGCTACGGTTAGCTACCGTAGCTTACGGTCAGCTGCTGCAGATTTGGGGCTGCAGCTTATTTGACCCGTTTCGAGTCCCGTTCGTTCATGCATGTTCCGATTCATTTCAAATTAAACATATAACATCTAAACGAGGTCCCGTTCTTCTTAATACTATCGTAGTCTCACTTTAACAATAAATTCTACATGTGCACAAGCCCATTTGTGCTTTAATTATGTCGTTTAACGATAGCTTACCACTTGGATTTACTCCATTCGGTTTATGTCATACAACTTCCATTTAGTTGACTATTATCAACCCAATATTATCTAACTCATCTTAGTACCTCCATTGTTCTTACATTCCCACAAGCTTCTTCAACAATAAAATTAAAACATTTCCATTAAAGTATCTAAAGAGTGATTCCGGAAATCACTTAACTTAGCGTCCGTTTAAGCATCCGTTACCTTGCCTCTTCTTGACCCGTTAGCCTTCCATACTTCCATCCATCTTGACATGATCCTATACTTTCATGTCAACAAAATCACATTCTTGTTAGCGCACATGTTCATTCGTATTAATATTCATACATTTCCATTCATATATTACTTGACCTTTTATCAACCAAATAACACATACATAAGACATAGACTAAAGTCACCTTATTCCACATTCACGCAACTCACTTATCACCATTCACGACACTCGTATTATATGACATATACAACTGTATGGTCTCATAATTATGTACACGTGCACATACATATATACTCCATTCCATCCACACTAGCATTTTTCATATCTTCACAACTAACATCTTAACCCATACTAAGCTAACCTAACACCATTTCAACTTCATCATTTCTAATGATCTTCAAACATGGCGTTATAACATTCTGCAAGTTAGTTTACTACTAATCACATCCTTAACGTATCTCATTTATATATGTCAAGCCATTTCATACAATTTCACATCCTAATTTCATTTAAACATTTAATCATACACTTGGTGTGCATAATACTTTCTAAGCATAATGTACAACTCATTCATGCTTTGATTCCCACTTCTTGCATTCATCTTATTAACACAACTATAATCAAACAATCTTCATAGTATTCTTTAAACTAACTAACACCTAAGATCACACACCGCATAAACTCATCAAATTTGCAACAAGATTAGTCATGGATGACAAGCATCTTCATCATCCCAAATGGGTTTTACTTCCAAACATCAAATTCATCAAAAACATGCATAACATATGTTCTATATGACAATTTTAACACATAAGCATACTTAATTTCATACCAATTTACGGATTTGATTATAACCTATTTCTAAGAAGATCATCAAATGAGAATCTACAACTTATAAAGTGTTTAGTAGACTTAGATGATCATAAATCTTCAACCATGCAAGTGTTTTGGCTCAACTCCATCATCAATTTCTGGATTTTGGGTGATTGGGAGAACTCCCCTTGTTCTTTTTCTTGTGTGTGTCGACACACACATATACACACACCAACACGCACTAAATTTCCTGCATTCCCTTTTAATTAAAACTTCACCCAAAATCATCACCTTTAGCCCCTCATATTTGTTACTAAAACATAATTGACCCAAATTTCCTCCTTTAATGTTTTTTACCATACATAACTAGGTTAGATTGTCTAGTTATCTTATTTCATACTTAAAAATATGAACGCATACTAGTGAATTAAACAATTCGAGTTTTGGGGCGTTACAATTATACCATGTGATGCCATTTTCTAGTGCACACAAACTAGAGTATGTTCTATGGTATGAACATATCCACTGGTGGACACGAGTTAAGGCATACCATCTCATGTATATGCTCTATTTTATGGTAAGGGTGAAAACAGAAAGAAAAGCTTCAAATCTTGAAAGATTTAAGCTAGGTGTTTAACTCATAACATCATATACCTCACCTTGCTACCGATTTGGAGGGTAAAGAAGAATCAAGATCGACATCTCAAGTTAGAGATGGGGGCTAATCATCCGCAGTCAAAATCATATTTGGTATGAATACATAGGGAAAGCTATTGATCGGAGTGTCACACCCCAGTCAAAGATAAAATTTATAATCCCAAATTATCTCAAACTAATAGTTAGTGACAGCAAGGGGTCGAACCACGAAGAGTCTATGGTTTATGTCAATAGTTGATTAATTATGAAACTGAAACATTTATGAAGCTTGCTATTCTTGAATTATAATTGTTTTGTTTGTTTGGAAAGGGTGTCGGATTGGACCGACAAGTTAACTAAAATTATGGTAGCAGATTACTCAATTTGCACACGAATTGGTTTCTTGATTTTGAAACAATAATTAAAGCACAAGTTTCAGACTCGGTTCGTAAAAATGCAAGACCTAAGGTTCCTACATGTTTTAACTTGATTCGGTTGCATTTGATGGTTAACAATTTAGTGTCACGTGACTTAGGTGCCAATAGCTATCAGCGTTTCTAAAATGGACCGCAATGCACTTCGTTATCAAGAACATATAAATTCTAACCTAAGACAAAGCATCATTGCACATAAACATTTAGCCAAATCAAATTTAATCTTCACTCGACTATTCACGAATTCGATACTAATGCAAGACAATTGTCAAAGGTTTCAAATATCACAATCAACTTGTCACAAAATCAAATTAAGCACAATTTGTAAACCCTAGAAAATCTTATAAAAATCTACACCGGGGTGAAACCCGAAGAGACTAGCCGCTCATGATTGATGGATCACGAACACCAAATGATGGGTATGAGCACCGAGCCATGATCTTGAGTCTTGGAGAAATGATAAAGGTTAGGGTTAGGGTTAGGGTTTGATGATGATTGTGGATTGGATGGATGATGTTGGATTGATGAGATAAGTTTGAACGGATTAAAGGTGATGATAATTGGTGATTAGAGATAGATTAGGGATGAATGTTGTAGTGTATCTTGGCTCCAAGAACTGACAATGTGTTTCGAAACTCGTAACTCCTATTTTTCTCATCAATTTTCGGTCAAAACAATATAAACAATGAAAATCAACGTTGCGCATATCTAGGGGCGTATGCGACGCCCTCTTGGCCCGTCGACGATGCCTCCATCTGCTTCACTTTTTCTCTGACGCTTTCGCTACTGTCTACGCTCATTTTTGAGCGACGGGGTCGTCGGCGACGCGACACTAGGCCGTCGCCGACACAGCTCCCAACTTGGGCATTCTGGTTTCTTCGTTTCACATGTCCAGTTGGTCACGATCGCTTCCCGATGCTCCGTAAAACTCCCGAATAACTCCTTAAACTCCTCTAGACTTGCAAACACAAATCCAATCAAAGTAGATTATTCGAAACTAAAATTCATGTAAAACATAAACTTTAAAACAATTAAACAACGAGTTTTCAACCGCGTATCAACTCCTATCAAATTCATCCAAGTTTTAGAATCATTTGCGAGATCGAATACTCAAAGATCTTACTTGGTATGAACACATAGGGGAAAGCAACTATCAAATTCATCCAACTTTTAGAATCGTTTGGGGGATCGAATTCCTATGCCCAATACATGTTTATGGTTTCTTAAACATCATAACCATAGGTAAAAAAAAGTTTAAACATTTTTATAAATTGTAAAATATTTTAAAAATAAACCACAAGGATAAGTACATGAAGAAGATGTAGTTTGTAATTAGCAATGACATCCACTTTGAATATAACGTGTACCAAATGCAACAATTATTGGACCCTTTTGGATATCCTTGTAAAGCACAATTCCCTAATTCATGGATAATGTTAACCATACATATGTTCATGTTCTTGTTGATTGCCACGTTATAAACTTCGACCCTATCTATCGATAAGTCTAGAAGACAAACACTCACAAAAGACGGCTGTATGCATAAATTTGTGAATATATGACTTGAAGACACTATTGTCGTATTTCCCTTTCGCAAAAACCATGAGGGTGTCGTGTCTAAACTTCACATCCTACATAAAACAAAACGAAATAAAACATTTGTAAATAAATTTTTATTGACATAAAAGACTGAGCCGTTGATTAAAATTATTTGACAAATTGGATTTAAATTATTTTGAACGGTTCTTTTTGGCCAATAATAATTCAAACTCAGTATTTACTCATAGTGGTTCGAACTTTTCTATTATTGTTTGTAAAATAGTTCGGCGTAAAGAAAACGTAATGGGATTAAGTTTTTTTCCAGATTACAAACTAGTGTTTTCGGGCTTTTGATCAGAACGAGGATACGAGTCTATTGATGTAAAACTTACCTCGAAACAGTGCTCTAAACGACGAAAACGGTGCTTCAATTCGGGTGTTTGAACATCTAATTAACAAAATCAAGTCGTTTAGAGCACTGTTTCGAGGTAAGTTTTACATCAATCGACTTGTATTCTCCTTCTGACTCGGAAAAAAAACTCGTTTGGATATTTTACAAACAAAATGGAAAAGTTTGGACCATTGTAGGTAAATAACTGAGTTAAGATTATTTCGGCCAAAAACAACCAATTCGGATTATTTAAATTCAATTTGCCAAATTATTTTCAACATATAATTTAATTACAAGGGAGTTTATTATATAGTCCAAATAAAGAACACAATTCAAAAGACTATTCTGATGCGTGAACGAGCACATTTGGCATATAAAGATCACATTTGTTTCTCATATAATTTATTTGAGACAAGTCTCATGCCTTATAATGCTTTCGGTATCTAACAAAGTCATATAACTTAATAAGAATCGTAAGTAGATAATTATGAAAATCGCAAGATACATATGTGTATATATATATAATGTTCATTATATCTAACCATCATACATATCATATTTAACAACGGTACAGGTATATTTAGTTTTCTCTACTTAAATTTTATTATTATATATTAACGTCACTTTAACATATTAAATGTCATTAATAGTATTAGTTGAATCGGGTAAACAAAACACATTAGTTGCACTTCTTTAAATTCATTAATATATAGCTAATTCATCACATATACCATAAAATATTAATTAAAAATTTATATGCATGAAAATAAGTCGTATCGAGATAAACTACAAATTATCGGTCATAGCGTTTATGTTTCTGAAAAAACAATATTAAGTCATATCGAGATAAACTACAAGTTATTGGTCATAGCGTTTATGTTTCTAAGAAAACAATATTAAGTCATATGGAGATAAACTACAAATTATCGGTCATAGGGTTTATGTTTTGAAAAAAAAAACATTTCTTAGATATTCTCGGATACATGCGTAATACACCACATATTCTACAAAATTTGAACATCAACTTTTGGTTGTCACACCTTAACTACCACGATATCTATTAATTCAGAGATAAATTTGTTTATTATTATTATTCTTTTATTGGCATGCTTACATCCCTAAATTACACTACACAAATCCTAAACTACTTATTGCTTGAAATTGAACCCAAGACCTCCATTTTAAGAGACATAAGTCTCTACCAAATGGACCCTACATTGATACGTTTGTTTGTTTATTTATAAACCATTAATTAATAATATTTTTGTGCATGAGGGTGTTAACACATGATTTGAGGGGTTTTGAAAAAAAAAAAAAAGCTTTTTAACTTTTAATCCAATTAACCTCACAATTTTTTTTTATTTTAATCTAAAACTTTTCATTATTTGCAATTTAATCTCACAACTTTTTACTTTCAACTCCGGTCCCTTATATTCTCTATCTGTCGCAAATTTTCGTTTTACGTTTCGTTCAAAATTTTGTGAGTTAACACGGCTACATGTGATTCAATGTTTATCGTTTAACAGGTTCGTCGCAAAGCACGGATCCTATATCGACTCATTCTTTATGTCGCTCACGTTAGTGCGACAACAGTGCTATCTGACATGGTTTTACACCCTCCCGACATGGAGGTGACTTAATTCTAGTTTATATTATTATGATTTAAGATTGCTTACAAGAATGATATTCCAATAATTAGGAGATACTTACGGAAGAGGGAAACAGTAGTAGTTTAGTATAGTAATAGTAATAGTATATACCGGCGGTGGAAGAATATAACGTAAAAAGATACCGATGTTGAAAGATTCATCGTCATATGCCGCCGGAAACGTGTCCGTTAAATAAGCAAACCGCGGCTGCGGTGGCTGAGAAATTATATTATTATTATTGTTATTATTATTATTATTATTATTTGATTATTATATTAATATTTGAACAGCTGTAAATTATAAACCCCTAGAATTTCGCCACATGCTGCGTTTAAGTCTTCACCTTACTCCACAATTCAACCCACTCGAATATACATACGTACAAGTAATATTGCACTTCATGTTTTTTACTAGCCGCACACTGTAACAGCCTAAGAAAATCATGTCAAGATATTGTTTGTTTTGCTCTTGATGAATTGCCTATCCATAACTCATGGTTTTGTTTTCACCCAACGAATTGCTCGCCCAGATAACCCTTTGAGGATAAAACGGATAATATTTTGGCACGGTTACCATTTGTTTGAGAAGAGTTCACTAACGTTATTGAACTAAAGACCTGTTGTTGATGCACGTCACACCGTCTTAGATATTTTGAGCGTCACGCTTTTGGGATGTGTTTTGTACGTATACAACAATACACACTCGTTTTCGCCATATTTGTTGTTGCGATTTTATTTTTCTGATCTTTGCGGGATGTGAATCAAGTTTTGCGACTGGCGAGTCACGTTGTGTTCTGGTCAAGCTGATCCAACAACGTACAAGTTTTTTTTTCTATGGGTTATTGTGTGAACTAAGATCATATGTATCATGTAAATTTGTCATAATTAAAAAAATGTGGTGCCTTTTTTATGTAATATAGTCAATTAAAATGGATTCTTAATGAATTAAAAGCAAAACAAGTTTAATAAATGTGAATCATGTGTTAAGTGAGGCTTAACTGTGTTGAACATCTTATGGCTTGATTACTTACTTACTAATTATGCGTTTATCATGACTTGATTACTTACTAATTATATACTAACAACCTAGTTTAAATTAATATTTAATTAAGTTATGTAAATAATTTCATTACACTTACTCATGTACAAACAACCAAGTTTAAAATCTACATATAAATAAGTTATGTATATTCTTCCATGACACTTGGTTATATACTAACTAGCAAGCTTAATTTAAGATGTAATGTGTTATGTATGTAAAGCCATGACACTTAAATACAAACTATCAAGTTTAAAATAAGATTAAAATAAAGTTATGTACATAATTTTAAATGGAATTTACATGAACTTTGGTCACATCAGATTCATTTCCTATTCTAAACACAAGCCAACAAAAGATAAGTCACACTCACTATCTACCCTAGAGGAGAAACTACATTAGAAGATCCTAACAAACAATTATTTTGATCAACAATGAAGGTCAAATGATTAAGTAAATCAAGCCATCTTCATATCTTTGTTGATAAATATTCCAACAAAGAATCTAGCTCTGAAAGGTGCAACTCGTTCGTCTAGATTGTCACAAGGCCTTATACCCGTATATATCATGCATGGGTGCAGAAGATGCTTCTGTAGTCATGTCAGTACTAATCCCTGTATCTTGCGACGACACACTGATCTTGCTCGATTGGTGGGTGTTATTTGTAACATATGGTTCCACCTTACATCACCCGGCCACTTTCTCATCAGCCACCTCTAGCACATTGGACCCATCGTTGTTGTAACGTGTTGGCCCGGATGACAAATACGGGAAATTGGTGCTAAAAGTGAAGTCACTCTGGTGGTCATCAATGAATGGGCTCATTTGGAATGAGTTGGTGTCAAAGTTGTAACTATAAGGGGACACAATAAAGTTTTTGTAATCTTGGTCATTTTGAAGTACTTGAGATTGAGATTGGTCATGAGGGAAATAGGATGGGTAGTTTTCATTTCCAACCAAACCCTCAACTTTTTTAACACCATAACTTTCATTGTTATTGGTAACAATGTTTTTACCCGAGTGAGTAAAACTCGACCCTGGTCTATCCAGATCAACACAAGGAGCCGGAGAGTCCATCAACGGCGGCAACCATGGTGGACTATCGAAAAACTCGTCCACCACAAAAGAGTTCATCCTCGTCATCCCATGACCTGTATCCAAGTTCGGGGTTTTTATCGCCTCAGCGTTCTTCTCAACAATCCGACACACTACCCATTCATCCTGAAATCATTAAAACAATAAAATTAAAAATAAATATTGAAATGTAACCTACTTTTAACTAAAAAGTAAAAAACACATAACATTGATTGATTTATGTATAAAGGCTGGGGCGGACCTCTCTTAATAGAAGGGGTAGCCTAAATTTTGGAAAAATTTGACGTTTTTTCGATTTCGTTACCCTTTTTTTATAAAACGTTACCAATACGAAATTTTTTTAGATCCGTCACTGTATAAAGGAGTTGTACCTTGGAGGCTCTAGGCATGTTGTAATAAGAGAAATCCCCTTCAAGTCTAAACTCATGCATGACCCAATTAGTTTTCACTCCTTTAGGAGCTCTTCCTTTGTAAAACACAAGTGTCTTCTTCATCCCCACCAACTTTCCGGCACCGGATTTCCCTTTTTTAAATATCTCCTTATCTTTTCCGGTCGCCTTCCAGTAGCCAGAATCAGTGGCTCGGTTTGTTCTCATTCCGGTCGGATATTTTCGGTCTCTTTGACAGAAGAAGTACCACTCTTTCTCCCCATCTTTGCTTTCTCTGCAACATATTGTTTTACAATTAGTCATTTATTCTATATATTTTTTATTTTGACCTAATTGTTTCACACTTTTTGAATTATGATTATACAGCTATAATTGGTAAATTATTATAGACTTTTTAGAATTGAAATTACGACACAATTTCATATGTTCCTTTTTTGTAATGAAAATAATTCAAAATTTATCTAACAAATTATCGTAAAATTTAGAGATAATACGATAATTTTTGTAGAAAATACAATCAAAACATAATAAAATTAGATAAAATTGACTTGAATCGTGTCTAATTATCTGAATTTAACTAAATTTTATATGATAATTTTACTATAATATTGCATCATATATTTATATGAAAATAAATCAGTTCTAATCCAAATCTTACCAGCAATCATCTTCAAATTCATCATTAGGTGAAGCATTAAAATATCTTAATATAATCTTAATCAGACGGTGCAACAATACTGCTAACATAACTCTCCAAAATATAATCAAACATCATAAATCACAACAATTTAAATTTAAAAAAAAAAAAAAAAACTTACTGTGTAAATCCCAGGGCTCACACTTGTTCAGATCAACGTCTCCAACAGCACTTGCGGTAAAACTTTTATCAACAACTCTACGCGTAAGATAATGAGTTATTATCTCTTCGTCCGTGGGATGGAATCTGAACCCAGGAGGTAACCCGATCAACGCGTCATCACCTTCGTTCACCACCGATGAAACTCCTTCCATTACACTTACTAAATACAGATAATCCGAGACGACTTAACACGCGTGTGTGCGCGATCAGCTACGCAACTGAATATACTTTTGGAATGGAAGGGGAAGCTACTGAGCTTTGATCTTGTTATTTCTTTAACAGAAACGAAGATTGATAGAGCGATTTAGAAAGAGAAAATGAAGGGAAGTAATAGGGTTTAAATACAATAGTTGCGTGGAATGCAAGCAACTTCTTGAGGAATACTCTTTGTATTTGCCTTTTGTCAAACCTTTAGACTTTTTATTTCAAGAAAGTAATATTTCAAACTAAGTAGTTAGTTTTAAGCTAAATATTTCTCAATTAATTAAAAAAATACTATTATCTTTTTGTTAGAAAAAAAAATTATGACAGATGGTAAAACTATTATTTTAAGTTGGAGACAAAATTGTAATTTGTTAGGACCAATGAGCAAGTGTTAGACAAGTGGCTGATACGAGTAAAAATTAAATAGAGTCAACCAATTAAAACATAACACTTACATAGTTTTGCTTAAAAGAACTAAAACGATGACAATACTATAATTTTGAACTGGGGGTAAAATCGTAATTCGTCAAAAGTTAAAGCGATGATAATACTGTAATTTTAAACCAGGGACAAAATTGTAATTCTGAACTAAAGGCAAATTTGTAATTTCAGATTTGGGATAAAATCGTAATTTGTCCAGGCCAATAAGGAAGTGCCTAACAATAGCCTGACACTCTTACTGAACATACCTTTTTTAAGTATATTTAAATTGTCACGTATATGTATACGTATATATGAGGTAAGGAATTTTTATAAAGATAAAAATATGCATGTTGGAGATACAGTTAATATAAATGTTAATACTTTAATTGTGATAGTTATCTTAATGTCTTGTAGAAGCTTACTCATCGACCAGTCATTATATTGACTTGGACGATAATTTTTTTAGCTTGTAACAAATTTATCACAAATTAACTATGCCAAATTAAACTAACTAGTAACGTGTTTCGCGCGCGTTGCGGTGTGGATACAACGCAAAATTGAAATTGAGGATTCCAAGTAAAATGTAAATCAATTTGAGTTCATAACGTCAATGTTTGGGATCCGTGTAAATACCAAACGAATGGATTATTGCTTGCTTTTTATTTAATGGTTCATGCGTGTTGAATGACATTGGGAAAATGTCTAGTAGTTAACGGTAATTGTATAATCTTTGACTGGGAAATTTATAGTTAAAGTATGATATGCCTTTTTAATGAAAAAGTATAAAGGTTAACAAATTTTATTATATATTTTAAACTCTAATGAAGAATATAAACAATTAAACAAGTTTTGTCACTTTTCTATATTAAGAAGAATAAATTGGTTCTTGTTTATTTGTATTCATTTAATGTAAACAACATACATGTAGTTTCCTTATACGATTTTCTGTGATTATTATGTAGCTAAATTGTTAAAAATGTTATATAATGAAACATGTATGAACAAATCTAATCAGATAGATTTTATATTCACGAAGAGTAAAGTGCACAGATAGTTCCTGTGGTTTATCAAAATTTTGAATTTAGTCTCTGGTTTTTCAAAAGTACAAGGATGATCCATATGGTTTGCATTTTGTATCAGATTTAGTCCCCCAACTTTTGCCAGAAGGTACATGGATGGTCCCTATCGTTTGCACTTTGTAACGCATTTAGTCCCCAATGTGAACCTACTGAAGCCTTTAGATTTGTTAGTTGAAGACTAAATGTGTTACAAAGTGCACCATTTATGTACTTTTAAAAAGATATTGACCAAACCTAAAATTCTAGTTAACCACAAGCACCATCTATTATTTTACTCATTCACAAATGTATGTTAACAAATGTGTAAAGTTTTAGTATTAGTTTGTTTACCTTATCAAACATAAACTTTTATGTTCATTCGTTTAATATATAAGATCTTAGTTATGCTTGTTAATTTAATAAGGGTCGTCTTATTAGTACATTCACATATTTTAGTTATATATCCTTTTTTCTTGATCTATCTCTTTATATATGTATATGAAAGATAAAAAATGTAAGTGTACCAATATTAACACCCTCTAATAAACAAACCAACATAAATCAAATCTTAGTGTCATATGTTAAAAATATCGAAGTAAGAGAAGGCTGATATGAGAATAGTGAAATAACCCAACATAAATCAAATCTTAGTATCATATGTTAAATATATCGAAGTCAGAGAGGTTGATTTGAGAATCATGAAAAAAAGGTGAAGTTGTTAAAATGATTGAATTTTATCCACTAAGCATGTTTTAAATATTTGATGGAAAGTTCTTGCAACTTTCTTGGTTGTTATGTGGGGTGGGGGTTTAAGTGGGGCCGTTATCCTTTTGATATCATCCTTTTCACATTATTAGTTTCAAAATTCCGTTTATAGTCCTTAACTTTGTTTGGTTGGAGGATCTAAACACCTATGCTTCAAAGTTTGTTATATAACACCTACCATTTTCAATAAAGAGTAAAAAGACATTTAGAGCCATTAATTAGTAGTTATTCAACTCTCATACCAAAAAGAAATACTCGTTTTAAAAAAATATATATTAAGAAAAAATTGCAATTTTACACCATATGGATACATTCGATGTCAACTTTACACCTTATTTTAAAAATTCGTCAACTTTACACTCTGTCGTTCCCATAGTAAATCAATGTTGCATCCTATTGTCTGATGACATCATTTTTCTGTTTGCTTTATTGTGAAATGACAGTTATACCCTTTTAGGTTCACACCCCGTAGTTTCTATTAGCTGACATTTTTAGTCCTTGCATCAGGTTAATGATTCCTGGCTAAATTATGTTTGACCTTGCGGAGTCAAATGGCCCATAAAGGTTAACCCAGCAAAGTCAAATGTCCAATTCAAGCCTTGATTCATATAATCAAACATTATCCGTTTGGCCCTGTAAAGTCTAATGACTAAATCTGTTTGATTCACGTTTCAACCCTTAATTCACATAATCAAATGGCCAATAAGAATCAATGTTTTAAAAAACCGGTTTAAACCGGCCTGTTGAACCGGTTAAACGGGAAGCCGGAAGCTTAGCCAGCACGAATCATACCAGTAAATTAGGAGAACGATGTACCGCCGGTAATTTGGGTTATACCGGTATACTGGTATCGGGCCAAAGGTTAAAAACTTGCACTTTTAATCTTTTATGGGTCCAAAAAGGTGACAATTTACTTTCTTAGTAAAACCTAGCGCCCAAAAAGGTACCAATAGTGAATTTTCAGATTATTTTTTAATTATAGATTAACTTTAAGAATATTTTTATTATGGAATGATGTAGTTTTGAATTATTTTTTGGTTGAAATTGTATTTTATTGATTTACAGGGCTAATTAGTCAACTAGGTTGAACCACCCGGTATAACCCGGTTGAACCACTAACTCTGATCTGATTACATTAACTATATGACCTTGCCAAGTCAAATGGTAAATTCGGGCCTTGAATCACATAAGGAACATTATATGTTTGACCTTCCCAAGTCAAATGACTGCAAGTGAGCATTTTGTTTAAGCATAATCAAGTGATCTATTGTCACATCCCGTATTTCCAACCAAATCCATACACCGGTGTGCCCGGATGGGGAATATTGTGACGTCAGTTGATAACATCATCGTCATTTAAACAAAGCACAGTGGAAGTCTTGGATTTAAATTACTATTACAAACCAAATGTTCGAAATACAAAATAATATACAGGCTTGTAACAGAAGATCTACAGGCGGATCACAAATTGTACAAAGAAAGGATGTAAAACAGACTTTAGGCAGATCTAGGATTTGCAAGATCCTCTTGTCACTACCGAGCACTTCCAGCCTATTTCGTATTGTACCTGCAGCTTAGTCTTTTGAAATACGTCAGCTTACGCTGGTAAATACACTCAACTGACTCTTTTTGAAAACATTTCAAATACGTTTTGAGTGCATATCAGCACAAAATCTTTTTATAACTTAGGAAAGTTGACGTTGCAACCTTGTTAACAGATTCACTTGTTTGTCCATACATACAGGGCCCAGTACGAAAACCGAGACATGATCAACTACACACCACTTACGAACTCACGAAAGAGTTATCCCCAACGTCTTGGGTAATTGCATTTAAGCGACTGTCGGGTGTATGCCTATACCCCGCGCTAAGGTCGTGACCATTATCTAATGTAATGAGCCGAGAATATCCAGGACACGGTAGTTAACCCCCGATGTTTAAGTTATCAAACAAAACTGATTAAACAGAATATAGGGATTTACTTGCCACAATCCGGCATTTGATTGATCCCATTTCCGACCAAGCGGTAATAGTTTACCGTAACCCAAGCCCATATAAGGGAAATAAGTCGAGAGTATTTACCTGAGCTAGTCTTCTTTTAATTTTAATAACTCAGTTGTACACAAAACCACTAAGTGTAGATAGCATTTACCGGAATGTCTCTAGTCTGATTATGGCATAAGCTAACCAATTAAATACTATCGGTCTTTATTTAAGTCATAGACTTAGACCGAGTAGTGTACATGATCAAAACGTATAACGCTTGATTAAACGATGATCGGATAGAATGTAGTTTAAACCCGACAAGTACTTTGACTTGCATAATATGGGTAAACTACAAACATTCTAGATTTGAGACTTAAATGATAAGATTAAACCCGTTTTGGTTAATTTTCGTAAAATAGTTACATATACTTAACCGTATGCATAAAAGCGATATCAGGTAACCGGATAAGTCATGGACAAGTTCTATATGCCATTATATTTCAAATAAATTGAAATATTAGTAGGATACCAACTTACATGCCCGTTAAGGTTTTAAAACGAAACTATGCCTCATAAAGGCGTTTCGGTAATTATATACCGTATAAAAGGAATTTGAATATAATTTAAGTTTGTAATCATAAGTATTCTGGAAAAATAGTTTACTTATGATATAATATCAATAGGATATTAATTATATGTGTAAATCTTTTATGACCAAACTATGCACCGAATGAGTATCTTGGTCATTTCACACATAGTTTATAAATTATTTGGGATTCTGAGTTCATATCATAAACCTACTGTAAAAATATTTAAAATAAGTTTTAATATCAGTAGGTAACAAGTCTTGGTCAAATAATATGGTTTAAAACCATACTATGCGCCGAAACGGCGCTTATATCATAAAATGACGATTTACGCGACGTTTAACGAAAACTGATGTTAAGGTCAGATTAAAATGTCTTAGATATGTTATTTAATATAACATATCAGTAGGCAAAGATTTATCTTGAAAAAGATATGATTAAAACCATTTTATAAGCCATAAGGGCTTTATCGTCATTTACCAACATAATTAAAGGACTTGTATGAAAACTTAGTTTATAATCTGATTCAACATCCCGAATAATCCTACTTACAATTTACATCAGTAGAAAACTTATTTTCAAGTTCATTATCCTTTAAACCTTGTTTTATGTAAAAAGGGCATTTTAGTCAAAATGGCATAATTACGGATCTTGCGCATAAACTCAGATTCTGATTATGATCATGTAATATAACCTCATAGGGTTATGCTACATTATATGATGATCATAATGCAACTTTAGATCAGTAGCTAACTAATCTATATCGGGTCAGAATCGAAAGTCAAAGCAGAAGTCAAACTTCACGACTTTTGGTTACGAACCGACCCTAGAACTGAAATTGACGAGCCGAACATGTTTACGCATGTTCTAATAATTATTACCAATTTGTTTAAGTGTCAAAACAGGTTTCATAACATATATAAGATCAATTTATGATTTTTCTGAAAAATGGCATGTTTGACTTTTTATTATATAAACTTTGACCCGCCAATTGGTCTGGCAAACGTGATCTTCATGAGGTGCCCTTTATAGGGATTAACACCTACCTTATTACGATCACTTAGCCATGCTCGTTACGAACAATGGCTGGACCATAATGGTCTTAGCCGAAAGTCAAGGCGTTTTACGAAAAACACTTAACTTTTGGCTATAAAAGCCTATAAACGAAATTGCAAAAGGAAGGAACACTTACCAGCGATTCCTAAGGTGCAAAAGAACTATGTTGGATGCTCCTTTCAGTTAGGAACTTCCAGAGGAGGGAGAAGAGTGTATGAATGAGAAAGGTGCAAGTTCAAATGGTGAACTTGGGCACCTATTTATAGTTGGAGAACTCAAAGGAGGTGATGCCAAGTGTTTAGAGGTGTAAGAGGAAGCTTACAAGTGTCCTAAAACGTGGCATAGCTGATTGCAAGTCCATAGTTTCGAATTCATGGTTTTTGGCATTTTTGTTTGGAGGCCAAGAAAAACTTTCTGCAGCAGAGGCCTTTTCGCGCCCCGCGAGAGACCCAGGCCTGGTCTCTCGCGGCCCGCGACCTCCCTATGGCCAGTTTCAAATTTTAACACTTTAACCCCTTAACTTAATAAAGTTTCTAAAAACCTTCTAAACACCTTTTTGGCATATTTAGCCCTCCGTAGCCATTACTTAGCATACCAGGGATTATGCCCGGACATTGTCGAGCTCTCGTTTCGTTAAAAGGTCACTCAGAGGTAAAAATTAACATGTTGATACTTTTAATCTCTCCATTATCCAACTTTCATAATTTACATATTTAATCACTCTCGTCCAACAAACGGGACATATGAGAGTTAGGACTTCGTAAAGGATCACTCAGAGGCTCACTATAAGCATGTTGACTCCGATGTCACTTAGAGGCTGGACATGTTGACATATCAGTCACACAGGGGCCTAGCTTAAGCATGTTGACATATCAGTCACTCAGAGGCTAAACATGTTGACATATCAGTCACACAGAGGCTCGGTTTGAGAATGTTGACACCTTTAGTCCTTATCAGATTTTAATAGACATATGAACCATAGCAAAAGTCAAATATTCAACACATTATAAGTGTTTGAAATTACACAATTCAATTACATCAATTGAATTAAAAGAACATAAATTGATAAGTCATACCATGATCTTGGTAAAAATTACTTACCTTTTAACCCCTGTATCATCGTCAATAACAAAATTAATCAAGTAAACCCTGATCAACAGTGACAATCAAAGTTCTTTACCCGGAACAGTAAACCTTGATCAACATTATATGGTAATCATTTATAATCAGTCTACCAGCCTTATATAAGACCCTAAATCATCACATTTATCCAGATTATATCAAAATGAATAAACCATACCGGTTCATAGCCTTTTGTAATGATTGAAGTAGAATTATACATCTACTGGCTCTGATAAGATTCATGATCATTGTTTTAATCCGCATGATTTATGTTGTATGGAGAACATGATACGCAGGTGCTCCAATGACCAGAATAGTTCGCCGGAGAAGAGGACTTGAGTATTGATGTTTGTGTGTGAATGATAGGTGTAAAAGCAAACAAGTTAAGAATGGGGAAGGGGTGTAATTGATTGGGTTAAGTAAAAGCATGATGAAATGACAGTTTTGTCCTTTGACCGTTAACGAATAAAGTTGAAATTAAACGGCATAAAGGTTTATGGTTCAACGTTGATTCATTTTGGAAATGACAGAGTATAAAGTTGACGAAAATTCAAAACAGGGTGTAAAGTTTTCAACGAGGTTAACCACAGAGTGTAAAACTGGACGTTACTCAAATATTAACTTACTCTCCATTAGAAAATAAAAAGATAGCTTTATCACCATATTTTGCATTTATTTAAGTTTAATAACCAATTTTTTTTAAATCGTATTATTTAATACCAAGTAAACTGTTACAAAATATAAAAATCTTAATTTTTTAATTATCTAAATAATAACAGTTCAAAATTAAAAGTTATAAAGTTATTAAAAAGTTTTAATTGTTTTAATATATATATGGTTGGGTTCAATAGGGAACATTAAAAAAGTAGAGAAGCAGAGATTTATGCATATAAATACATGTTCAAACATTTTAATAAAAAAATCAAAACCTAAAAACTTTAAAAAATTGCTTAAAAATAGTTAAAAAAAGTAAAAGAAAATTACAAAAATGATTTTTATTGAAATAACTTCTACACATCTTTATGTGCAAAACCTTCAAAAAATTTTGAAAAAATAAATTTTAGTATTTTAAATTGAATTTTTATGATATAGTTAATATGTTAAATGCACTATTTCTTGTTATCTCTCTTTTTAGTGTTCCCCGTTAAACCTCACACACAATATATAGAGAGGCCAGTTGACGTACAATATTCTTTAACGTACGAGCGTACCCTGTGAAATTACGTATGTTGTAAAACTCAAAACTCTAATCACGCATGTTGAAAAACCACAATGACGCATGTTGTAAAGACAAAATCACGCATGTTGAAACCCATAACATGCTTCATAACATAATTATAACTGCTTCATTACATAAGCATAACATGTGTGATTATGGTTTTTCAACATGCGAGATTAAGGTTTTTGAGTTTTACAACGTGCATAATTTCACAGCGTACACTCATACGTTAAGCAATATTGTATTTTACATTTTTACTATATGTATACACATACGACCCAACCAAGTTTTCTTTGAATAGAATTATTCAAAGATGTGCATTTTAATAGATTGAAACCTTAAAATCATCGTTGTTAGTCATTGAAATAAATGCTCAGAAAACTTTTATTGTAACCCTTGAAAAGTTCTAATTACATTAATATATATATATATATATATATATATATTATATATATATATATATATATACTTCAACCAACTTTTCTTTCAATAGATTATCCAACTATGTACCTAGACAATTTGGTTAGAGTGAAGGGGTTGTGACTGCCACATCAGTAGAAGGAGCTTTGCCTTTCAAGCCTCCAAAACCAGGGGTGGTAGACGTGATAGGGGTTCCATGCCACCACAATATCACGACTCCACACGGTTTGAAACTTTAAATTCATCATTAATGATAAAGTCATTAAAATAAATGTGAAGAAAACTTTATTATAACCCTTGAAAAGTTATACATTTGTTAACAATTAAGTAATTGTACAAAAATGTTGAATTCTATTCAAGATTTCAAATAGTAAACTAAACATCACCCCTTCCCCTTTATCTTTCTTGCCTTCTTGGTTATTTTCTCAAACAAAACGAGTAATCGTTTAAAGAAAATCCATAAATAAAACAAGCAGGCAAAACATAAGGACGGGAAGTGTAAGTTTTTAAAAATAGAGGGGTGGGAATGGCAGGTTTGGTTGACGTCATAGAATTGCAAAGAAAGTCAAAACTAATAGAAAGTTGTAAAGAAGGCTTTAAGCTTTGAAGTCATGGTTTATGGCTTTCGGATTACAACTACTATTCTAGAACGTTTCAACACACGCACACACACACTCAATACCCACGCACTCTACCGGTTTTGATGATAAAAGTGCGACTTTTGAACCCCAATAACGGTAAATTCGGATCATTGACGAACCACTGGAGTATCATCGTGTCACGAGCGGAACCACTCGATCATATTAATTTCCACTAGACATAATGTTCATACACAAATTTAGGAGAAATCCAATAAATTAAAAAAAAAAACCCTCTTGTGGGAATCGAATCTGAAACCTAATGGTCCCAAAATCTTTTTTCACCTTTAAAATTGCTACCAGGATATAATGTCATGGCCTGGATTTTGATCAATTTTATATTCGAAATTGTATAGTTTTCATAAGGATTTCTAAACATTTAATTATTTTCGCACACTTTCAATGTATTACCTATCATATTATATGTTAAATTTCCTTAGATGGACAATGCACATGTTATTAACTACTTTTACTAAACAGATTATTTGCTACCTATTAAAGTACATAATAACTCTTTTAACTAGACAAGTTATTTGCAAAATATTAAAATACATAAAAACTAATTATAGATGTTTCTATTTATATAGAGCGGCGGATTTAGGAAATATATACATGGGATTCCTTTTGGTATACTCTCACTAATTTTCATAATTTTTTTTAAAATCATACAAAATTTTCACTAATTTTTCTCATTTTTCTAAACTGGGGTAGATCCTGAGACCCCAAAACCCCTTGGTCTGCCTCTGCTTATATATACTTGTATCGAAGTATATCAAACAACTTTTTAACTTTCTTGAAACATATGCACACATTTTCTTTATTTCGTTGGTTGATGGATTTATTATGAAAGTACAATATCTCAATTCTTATCTATTTTTATTTTTTTAGTATGCAAATTTTGCTGAATATCTTTTTCACGTACTTTATTTTTGACAATTATCTACTTTTTATTGAATATCTATTAAGTTTTTTTTTTACTTTTTTTATTTGAAATTAGATAACAAACACGTGAAAATTTTAAAAGTAATCTCATATACTTCTTGAGTGTTTTGATTTTAAGTTTAGGTTCTTTTAACATTCCTACATGTATGACATCGTACCCAATTTATTACTTCAAACTTTATTTTATAAATAATACATATAGTTTATGTATTTCAGACTATTATTCATTTTATTTAGCAAATACAAAACACAACAATAAAGAATAAAGAAAAAGGGATATGTTTAAATGTTTAATACTCTTTATATTCTATGAGCGATATTCCTCGTCGTCACTAGATCCAAGAAAAGTGATTTGTTTTTATATTTATCAATTATTGATCATTGATTGTATAAACAAAAGTTAATTGAGATGAGCAAATTAGCGATTTCTATAAGTCTATGTTTAAGTGATGTATTTTGGGCAGTGGCAGATTCAGAAACTTTTTTAGTGGGTTTGTTTTGGTAGATTCTCACTAACTTTTTTCAAATCATATAAGGTTCTCACTATTTTTCCCAACTTTTTCCAATCTGAATGGGTTCATGTAAACCCACAAAACAGGGCTGGATCCGCCACTGTTTTGGAGATTTATTTTAAGGATGACATGTCCAATACATAAAAAACAATTTGGCTGCATATTAACAAAAGTTTCCAGCAATAATCAAGCGTTTGTAATCTTTTAAATATTTTTCTTTAAAATTAAATCTCATTAACTTGTTATATACACATACAATATTTCCCAACTTGCTTGAGTCTAACTCAATTTATGCATGATGTGAGGATGAAGCTTGCTCACAAGAGGAAACCATAGTTGCATATAGGTATGTGATAGAGAGACAAGTAGAGTAACTTATCGGGCCACTTAAGTTATCATTTTTTTAATACAAACTAATGATTTTGAGGAAAAATCAAACAAAATTCATGAAAAAAGAACCATTAAGCCGGTAAAACCGGTTGGTCAGCCGATCCATCCACCTCGCGGGTTTAGCTTGTCATTCCTTGAAACTCTAGTTAATGGTTGGTCTGTCGTTTTTGTCAAACTGATCTAATTAGACTATTGATAACCATATTTCACTGTAAGGCTGCAAGGTATGGTTGGAGCCCCTACCATTGTGACACGTAGGCGCCACGTTTTGAAGGGATTCCATTGCCTATTCGCAATAGCTAGCATGATATGGGATGAAGCCCCCTAAGGCTGAGATGCAGGGCCGGCTCAATCATTTTGGAGTCCCAAAGCGAAGTAAGAATTTGCGGCCCTTTGTCAAGAAAGAACTCGGTTCGTACTTTCGATTTCTATTTGACATGAAAATTATTAGTAAGAAGCTAATCAATGTATAAACTAGGTGGGGTTTTTTTCTATCTGCAAGTACAAATAATGAATAGTAATAAATGAATTTAGAATTTAGCAACTATACAGATCAAAGGAATATGATAGCAAGTTTATAAATAAGAAAATCTAAGTAAAAATAAGTAAACTCATTGTTGGTCCATTCTCTTTTTGCATAAAATCCTTCACAGTAGAAACCATATGATACCTAATATCTGCAGAAACTAACGTCAGCTTCAAAACCTTAGAAAAAAATTGAGGCCCTAAGCGGTTGCCTCATTTTGATTACACTAGAGCCGGCCTTGCTGAGATGGCAAGAGTAATAACGCCCCATACCGTACATGCAGCCCAAAGAGTGAATACCTTTATTTTGTTTTTACAAAAGAAAAAAAGATTGTTAACTCATCCGGACTAGCATCACCTTTACTTGCAATATACTCGTTTGAGTCGCGATGTGTTTTTAGTATAAAAACTTTTTGCGATTTTACATGGTGACGTTTTTATATTATTTACTTATAAAAAACTTATTTAAGTTATAATTTATTTTGAACATTTCAAACGAATTAAAAAATATATAAGAACAAACGGATCTAAAATGAATCCATCAAAATTCAGCACAATATTTACATATTATCCAATAAAAAAAAGATAAAAAATGATTTGTAGGGTTGTCATCTACTCATCTCTACTTCAACAATTTGAGCAATTGTTTATTGAACTCATGGCAGCCTTGTTTTATTAATAATTAACACAGTAATAGAGTAGGCAAACTGCCTAAAGTCATATTCTGAAATATGTAACAGGTAAAGGTTCATTTGAGAGAAGAAATTTAATTTGAGAAGAAAAAAAGAAATGGTATAATGGTAAAACATTAAATAGTTTATAACTTCTTTCATTAATATAGTAAAAATATTCTATCCTATGCATTTCAAAATTTATCTTATAATGTCTTACATTTACCAGAATTTATCCTACACACATGTAAATTTACCCTACACATTTCAAAATTTGTCCTACACATATTATCCTACACATGTCGAAGATTGTCCTACACCATAAATTATTTTATTTTAAAAGAGTATATGAAAAAAAATGAGTTTTACAAGTTTAATTAATTAGCTAATTAATAACAATTATAGATTTATCTATATGTCTTTTTTCATAATATTAAATACACACATTAAATGAAGTAAATAGAGAATTTCTATTGGTTTAAAAGTTATTCTTTTTATTCTTACAAAAAATTTTCTTCTCATTTGAACTCTCCACATATGTAATATTGCAGTTTTGCAGTTTGTAAATAATCCACAAACCAAAAATTTTGCTATATTTCAACTTTTAAGTTAAGATTGAAACGTTTTATACGGAAAATTAAGTTAAGATTTAAACATTTTATACGGAACAATTTTTAAAGAAAAGCAAAAATGGAAATATAGTTTATTACAATCATGTTATTAAGTTATTATTTTTTTTTTCGTTAAACTTCACATTTTCATGGTACCAAAACTAAAGAAAAAAAACAAATTTCAAACAACTAAGAAACAAACAAGTAATCTCATCCAAAAACTAACTTAAAAAAATGTGTTTGATACAATCCAAAACAAAACAAGTAAAAAAATATTGTTTTATAAGTTATATCGTATTTCATTCTAGATTTCTATACACAATTCTAAGCTCCGCCCATGCTTAATTGTAAATAGCATCACAGAAAATAGCCTATCTAGCTTTAATTTAACCAATACATCCTCCATCGTATTCCTTTTAATAGTGTTTTATCAATGTTTATTAAGCTTGGTGGACAAATATGTAAAATTAGTTATATATAATCGAGTAAAGTTATTCTACAGATACTCATAAAAATAAGAAGTGTACACAGACACACTGGATCGCAAAATATAAGACAATGTCTAGCAAATATAATATAGAGTAAATTGCACAAAAAATCCTTTATGTTTCCTCAAACTTGCAGGTTCCAGCCTTAATGTTTAAAACTTGCCAAAAACAACCTTTACGTTTATTTTTGTTGCCGGTTCAGTCCTTTCTGACTAACCAAGTTAATTATCCTAGTTTAATTCCCTCACATGCCTAACATGTGAGGGTATATTTGTCATTTTAGGTTTGTTTTTTTTTCTACAAAAACCATTCTCTTCTCTACTCACACACAAACACACACATACCATTCATCTCTCTCTCAGCCTTCATCTACCACCACCACCACACACCTCCACCACCTCATCTACCACCGTCCACCTGCCACCACCACAACTAACAACCACCGTCAAGCACCACCGCCCCCTGTCTCCTGCTGCGAAGCCAAGCACCACTGCAAACCCTAGCCCCCACTCCAAGAACCCACCCCGTCGCAACCACCACCACCGCCTTCGTCGTTCCACCACCGCCAAGAACATCAAAACCCACCACCGTCGTCGTCGTTCGATTTGGGGGTTTTGTTTGAAGATGGAGAACATCAAACCCACGACCGCCGATCTCTCTCTTCTTTCACTCTCTCTCTCTTCTTTCCCTTTTATGCAGATCTGTGGAGGTGGTGGCGGAGATGTGGGGGTGGAGGTGGTGGCGGAGATGAAGAACATCAAACCCACCACCACCGTCGTCGTTCAATTTGGGGGGTTTTGTTTGAAGATGAAGAACATCAAACCCACCACCGCCGATCTCTCTCTTCTTTCCCTCTTATGCAGGTCTGTGGAGGTGGTGGCGGAGATGTGGGGGTGGAGGTGGTGGCGGAGATGAAGAACATCAAACCCACCACCGTCGTCGTCGTTCGATTTTGGGGTTTTGTTTGAAGATGAAGAACATCAAACCCACCACCGCCATCAAAACCCACCACCGCCGCATCTCCTACCGCTCCCTCTCTCTCTCTACGGTCTCTCTCTCTCACCGATCTCTCTCTCTTCTTTCTCTCTCTCTCTACGATCTCTTTCTCTTCTTTCTCTCTCTCTCTAGGTGGTGATGTATCAGGTGGCGGTGGTGGTGGTGGCAGTTGAAGGTGATGGTGGCGGAGTTATTTGGGGGTTTTGGGGGTTTTGTCGGAGGTGGAGGTGGTGTCGGAGGTGGAGGTGGTGGCAGAGAAGGTGGTGTCAGAGGTGGAGGTGGTGGCCTCTAGCCGCTTGTTCTGATGACGATGACAACTAGGGTTCTGATGGTGGCATGTTGGTTGGTGGTTCAGGTGGTGATGGGTTTGTCTGGGTTGAAGATGGTGGTCGGTCCGCTTGGCTGTTGGTTCAAATATGGGTTCAATACATTGTAGTCGGAGATTACGGGATAAGTCATCGAAGGAGGTTGTGTACAGGTCGGTGAACAACGGGTTTTTAGTTTTGATGATGTTGTGTTTTTTGAGGGTTTTATAAGAAGAGGAAACAAAATGACGAATATACCCTCACATGTTAGGCATGTGAGGGAAATAAACTGAGATAATTAACTTGGTTAGTAATAAAGGACTGAACCGGCAACAAAAATAAACGTAAAGGTTGTTTTTGGAAAGTTTTAAACATTAAGGCTGGAACCTGCAAGTTTGAGAAAACATAAAGGACGTTTTGTGCAATTTACTCTATAATATAATGCAAAAAAAATAACACAATGTCGAAGAAAAAAGATACAGTGATGTAAACAGAAAGTCTAAAATCTACAAGTTAAATATCTAAAAACAAAAACCTAAAATCTCGCATCGTAGAGTTCAATGAGACGGTTCCAATGCCGCTTGAAGGACGTCAATCGAAGTTCTTTTGATACCATTCTTACGGCTTCTTATTTTTAGGAGCTTACTGAGGATTGGGGCGGGTCCAAGGTTCAAAAAAAAAAGCATTGGAAGCAGTAATTTTATAGATGTTTGGAGCATATGGCGTACTCGCAATGAAGCGATCTTCAACAGTAAGCCTCCGTCAATCTCTAAGGCAGTCGAGGAAGTAAAGTCTTTAAGGTATCTTTGGAT
Organism: Scalesia atractyloides; assembly: GCA_947069175.1. Taxonomy (NCBI): domain Eukaryota; kingdom Viridiplantae; phylum Streptophyta; class Magnoliopsida; order Asterales; family Asteraceae; genus Scalesia; species Scalesia atractyloides. Next base: position 89,082,357 of record CAMTDV010000003.1, read on the forward strand.
AAAGAGTCGGGCGAGAAGAGCAGGTCTTTCGTGGGATAGTTGAAAGCATTTCAACGTAGAAGGTTTATGTAATATGTTTTGTTATTTGTTTGTTGTCGTGTTTTAGGTTGTAAGCGCTAGTTCCTAGCTAGTTGAAGATGAATTAAAAGTTGGTTTTGTTGGTCATTAAAAAAAACCTCTTAAACTAATTATGTTTTTCTTCTTGCAATGAAAACAAACTAAATGAAAAATACTAAATTTGTGGAATAATCATCAACGTCAAAATTCATGTTCTAGATGATTTCTTAATAACATTTTGTCACAACATCCGTCACGTTAAGATGGTTTCATCTACTACTTATAGGCCCGAAGTTTTGAATAGAGTAAAATCAATACTCGTTTTAAATTGCATCTTTTTCTAACTCATTTACTCTTTTCTAATTCGCTTGAAAATCTCCAACTTTAGCCATGTATAACGACTATAATCCTTTAACTCATTCTATCGAAACTTCAAAGTTCAAACTATAAGCAAAGTTTGTTACTTTTGATAGATTTTTTTTGAATGGCAAATGAATTCTTCAAATAGGTTGCTGGCGAAATTCATCATATCGGGATACACTCGTCTCCGAACCGGGGAAAACCCTCACCTAGGGCCGAAGCCCGTGAACACTCACCAAAAGGAAAAACAGTGCAGTCAAGTAAAACTCGCTCAGTTCAAGGATCGAACTAGCGATCATCACCTACTCCCCTAATCTCCCATCATTACCACCAGGTGTCGCTAAAACTAAATAATGAAGACAGAAATCAAATCTGATCATTTAAAATACCAGGTCTCTCCTTTAACACTCCAATACCCGTTCATTGTCATGTCAATTTCGATGATAAATGTTAGATTTCAATATAAGAAAAAGATAGAGAGGGATAATGTCAACATTTCGTCATCCCGTACATAACTTTGACAATCCACTGCTTCTATTTTTTGTCAAAGTTTGACTTATTCACCCATTTTTTGAGGTGAAATAAGATTATAAAATGAAATAAAAAATGAATTAAAGTGAAATTTGCTTTCATTAGAATCCCGGCATTGGTCGAAAATGAGCTTCTAAGTTCAACTCACACTCCCAGGATTGTTTCCGCGTCATCCGTACCACACCCACCAACTTCACAAAATTACATTATAAGCCCCTTAACTATCAAAACAATATTGTGATGTCTATTCATCTATAGTTGCTTTCACTCATTGTTTTTATATTATCACGTGTTCTAGTAACATTACTTAAAAAAGACTGCTTAAATACAAAAGCAGGATCTTTAGGGCTGCAAATAAATCGAACGAACATGAACAAATCAAGACAAGACATGACCTTTGTTCGTGTTTGTTTGTCAAGAAATATATGTGTTCATTATTGTTCGTAAACGCTTACCAAGTGGGATTTTATATTCGTGTTCGTTTGTTAAGTAAATGAACTTGTTCGTGTTCGTTTATTAATTTTAGGAACGGACAAAAACGAACGTTGATGAACACAAATGAGCACAAACTAATGTTGATGAACACAAATTGAAACAAACGAACACAAACAAGTGTTCATAAACAGAATATATAAACACCGACACTTATTAAATATTTTATCTGTCGAAGTTCCGAAATATTTAAATAAAATACAAAAACTAAAAACACTAATAAACTGTTGAACACAAATGAACACGTTACCAAATGTTCACAGACATAAATGAACGAACACGATCTTAGTTCATGTTTATTCCTTTAAGCAAACGAACATAATTTCTTGTTCGTGTTCATTTGTTTAATAAACGAATGAACACAAACGAACTTCCCATCGAACGATTTACGAACTGTTTACTAAACGTTTGATTCGTTTGCAGCTCTAAGGATGCTATTGTTAAACATCATATTGTTGGGCCAATTAAATCGACAAGCTAATTACATAAAGAAATATGTTAGGATAATAAGTTTCTTGACTCGGATATCATCTAACATGTGTTGAATGTATTGGTTGTAGATGAGATAAAATACCAAAGTTAAATATGCTTAGGTAAATGAAAATTTCGAGATAAATGATTTATTAGGAAGTCTCTACTTGCACAATAAAAGTAAATTCATGACCTTTTGTCAAGTTAACAAAGTGGATAATATTGATATGATATGTATATGAGTAATACATAAAGAGAAGAAAATCATATATGATCTTTACAAGATGCTTTGAAACCAATTATGATTTTACTTTAGATTATTCCTTTAGTTTTAATATGCTGATTTATTACTAAGTATGTATAAACATTGTTGATGATTTATAATCTTACGAATAATGTTCATTAACGTAGTATTTTGATTGTGGATATCAAGAAAAAGAATAGTTTGATGGTTTACATGAATACATACAAAAGATGTACACAAATTACTAGTTAGTAATGAAAATTTGACTTACTAATATTTTGTATAATAATGTCATTAATATTTAATATGTTTCGTAATTTAATTGACTAAATGAGCCAAGATAAGAGTTTATGATAGCTAAGTTGCATGATTTATTGATGTATCAATAATAAAAACTAGCTAGGGGAAAAATCTTAATTTGACCATCCAACTCTTTTTCATTAAAAAAAACATATCAAAAACTACTCTCCAATTTTCTACACCACTCCAAATAATCTCCAAAAGTTTATTAAATGAGGGATTTCTCATTGTCGTCGCCTGATTCGGAGAAGACGAGCTTTTCATGGAGGCATGCAAATTAGCAATCGAGTTTTAAACTAATCACGTCGACAGTGGTTATAGTTTCCAATTGTCAGTAAGATGACCATCACTTGAATGGGATCGCGAGACTACTGATGATCGTATAGTATATGACTATGTGGAGATTTGTACGAATAGTTGGAGATTTGGAGCAAGCGTATGGCATTATCTCCGACTCGTGGAATGAATACTTGAAGATGTCGAAAAAAATACACTGAGATAGTCTTGAATATTTTTTTCCAATTTATTATAGTTATTATTATTATTATTATTACAATAACTATATTGTTGTTATTTGCAACATTTTAGTGCATATAGATGTTTTACCCAATCTTAGGGGTTTTTTAAAAAATGATATTATACTTTAACTCAAAACTACTTGATTTTTTACTTTTAACCCAAAAGTTTTATCTTATCCAATTTAACCTCATAACTTTTTTAATTTCAACTTCGTTCCCCTATGCTTTTCTTATTTCACAACATTTTCATTTTACGTTTCATTCTAAATTTTGCGAGTTAATACGGCGCAACATGCGTGTGCGGTGCGGTTCAACGTTTTTATGTTTTGTTTTACGCTTTGTTATAAATTTTGTGAGTTAACATGGCGCAACATGCGTGTGTCGTTCAGTGTTATTACGTCGTTTATTTTTCTTTTCCTGTTTTATAAGTTCATCACAATGCGCGAGTCCTAAATCGAGTTGGTTATTATTTTCTATGTTTTATATTTTGGTATAATTTCTCTGCATTAACACATCCCAACTTCAGTGTTGGTAATCGTTGACGGTGTTGTGGTATTAGTGCTATTTGTCCGCTTAATAACAGTTATTACTACCAAAAAATATTAATATTTATTATTATTTAAATGTGTGATTCGACATACACATAAGGAGACCGACGTTCAACAGAAATTTGAGATGCATAAAGTAGTACACAACTCTCCTAGGATGCTTAGTAGCATCAATTGCACGCATTAGCAATGGGCAAACCGTCCAAATGCTTGGCGAGGTCAGCTCATTGAGGTGATCATTCAGACCCAAACATTATGTTTGAAGCGACGACATCGTATGATCTTTGGATTTGGGGCTCCACCACAACATCTATATAGTGACGTAAAAGATGAAAATAAGTGCGTCTACATGCCAACATTTTTTACATAATAAAACCCCTTTAAAACCCTTTCACAACACATACTATTTACATAAATAACTTCTGTTAATCAGTTCTTTTAATTTGAACACTCCAAAGTCCCAACATAACCTTAAAAATACAAGAAAAATAAAGAGTTAATACAAAATTTTAAACACAATTTAAGGGAAGAAAAGAAGGGATCATGGAATCACTTCTACTCAAAACACATACATATATCATCATCATAATTATTTAAACATACATATTAGCATCATCATGATCATGAACAAAGCACCCACACCAACACACATGAAAACTCACATAGTAACTTCTAGCCATGAAAATACCTCCTGCACACAAGAGATCATTACAAGATTAAAAAACTGATTCAAATAATTTATATTAACCAAGCAGGTTGGTACGCGTCAAGAAACTTACAGAACGGCGCAGTTGTCCATCGTTGGTTATCACCCTTTGTCCACTTAAAGAGATAAATTTTGGTGCCATCGCAAACACCGCCGTGATCTTTATCGCCATTCCATGCATCTACGTTAAGCTTGATGTTATTAACCATCCTTACTGCATGAAAACCGTCACCAAGATCCTTGCTCTGGGTCCAAAGAACCGACTCATCCAGCTTATCTGGATTGTACTCCACCAGCTGGACCTGCACAACCAATCACAAAATCAACAAAAATGTCAGATACATAATTCTACGGGAACCATTGTACAAACGCTAATGCCACACCATCAAGATACTACTGATGAGTCATACGGGCCGTATGAAAGGGCGAAAAGTGGTGAAATGGACCATATTGTTAAAGTATATGACGTAGACTTTATTTAGTATTTTTAACTTGTCCAGTTGTCCAACAAAGTGTTCTTGATCCCAACACGTATGACGGTCATACAGGCTGTATGACGGGCTGAAAAATGGCCATATGGGTTGTATTGTATGAGAGCAATATCATACTGCTTGTTTGACGTTTTGACTGACAGAAATACAGCCCGTATAATGTTTTGACTTACAAAGAAATGACTGACTGCTTGTTTGACGTTTTGACTGACAAAGAAATGACTAACTGCTTGTTTAATGTTTTGACTGACAAAGAAATAACGTTTTGACTTACAAAGAAATGACTGACTGCTTGTTTAATGTTTTTGACTGACAAAGAAATAACGTTTTGACTTACAAAGAAACGACTGACTTAACCACTGACAAAGTCATAACACCCCGTATGACCTTTTTCACCCTATCATACACTCCCTATGATCCATACGGTCTGTATGGTGTGACAGTTGACCAGGTGTCTAATGATAAGAGGGTGTTTGGAATCACTTCTACTCAAAACACATACATATATCATCATCATAATTATTTAAACATACATATTAGCATCATCATGATCATGAACAAAGCACCCACACCAACACACATGAAAACTCACATAGTAACTTCTAGCCATGGAAATACCTCCTGCACACAAGAGATCATTACAAGATCAAAAAATTGATTCAAATAATTTAAGTAAACCACACCACCTATGCCTACTAAAGTCACATGATATTGGCGGGTTGAAACACATTTTGAAAACGTTTATAGTTTGGAATATTTTGTGAAACGGTTTTGAGTAACGAAACTTACAGAAAGGCGCAGTGGTCCATCGCTGGTTATCACCCTTTGTCCACTTAAAGAGATAAATTTTGGTGCCATCGCGAACACCACCGTGATCTTTATCGCCATTCCACGCATCTACGTTAAGCTTGATATTATTAACCATCCTTACTGCATGAAAACTGTCACCCAGATCCTTGCTTTGGGTCCAAAGAACCGACTCATCCAGCCTGTCTGGATTGTACTCCACCAGCTGGACCTGCACACACATTCACAAAATCAACAAGATACATATTTCTATCGGCTGCGCTATATAAACGCAACTGACAGGGGGGCTTCTAGAGTGATAGAAGGGGTAGCCTAAGTTGCCCCTTAACGCTCCGACGGTAGTGTAAATTTTGAAAAAATTTAAAGTTTTCCGATTTCGTTACCCCTTTTCATTGAAACGTTACCCCTATGCAGATTTTCTAGATCCGCCACTGGCAACTGACACATTATCAAGATACCACTGACGTATCATATGGGCCTTATGATGGGGAGAAAGTGGTCAAGCGTACAGTATTGTTAAAGTTACTATAATCTAGACGTTATAGGGTAGATAAAAGTGGCGTAGTCAATTTATGAACCATCACAATGGTTCGATGGCAGCCCTCCATGCGTATATATGTATTGTATGATATTGTAAATGTTGTCGATGTTCAATATATTATATGTGTATATATGTATTGTATTATATTGTTCAATAATTTCTTGATCCGCATCCTCGTCAAAAACCTTCCTGCAAACCAGTTCATAGGTTATAGTCATAGAAATATGCACATCGAAGTGTTCTTGATCCCAACCGTCTAATATGTATGACGGCCTTGAGTGCCATTTGATGGGCTAAAAAGATGGTCATATGAGTCGTATGACAGCCAGATCATACTGCCTGTTTGACTTGACAAAAAAATACAGCCCGCATAACCTTTTGACTAACAAAGAAATGACTGTTTTTAACCACTCACAAAGCACATTTTCACCCTCTCATACGACCAGTCTGGGTTTCAAAAAGTGCACCTGAGGCGCCCTAAGGTGCAGGCCTCATCTCTTCAGCCTACACAAGGCGCACGTTTTACAAAAAGCGGACCTGAGGCGCGTTTTGTTGGCAAAAAAGTAATGTATTTCCCTTAATTATGTGCAGCGGGTAGTTGTACAACATGCTTTTCAGGTTGTACATGTATGCAATTTCAATATGAAAACATATATAAAGCTTATTTGTGTCTAAATACCGGATGCTCGGCACCGATGGAGTGTTTGATCGCCTGTCCAGTAGCCTTGTTGACCAAAGCAAAAGAGGGGTAACCCTCTTCGTCCTTCACTCTCGTGCTGTACTTCTCTTCCTTTATCCAATGCTGTGTAACAATTCAAAATTTTAGTCAATCAGATCAGATGTTATAAAAAAAAGTTTCCCAAAATTATTAATTTTAACCGCTAAAATCTACTCTAAAATCCACTACCCGTTGTCCACTTTACAACAAGTTGTAAGAATCGCTAGGCGCTAGTCGGCAGGTGGGATGCTGACCAGTGATTAACCGGGATTAACCAGATTGGAATTTTATATGTAATTTTAGTATTTATATGTATACACACGTTTTTATATGTGTTTTTTTAAGTAAACATATTTTAACACCTTCTTCGACCGTATTTTTAAGTGGATAGGATTGATTAATTGTCGAAATTTACAAGTTTTGGTCAAGAATCTTGCCGGAATCGCTAGACTGCCCTCGATTTTTGACCAATTTGGACTAGATTTAACCACTGTGGACCGTCTATTGAGTAATTAGCCGAGTAGATAAAAATTACTCGGTGAATCTGGGACTAGCGATTAATTACAGCAAGGTTGTAAGAATCGGGCTAGTCGGCCGGTGGGGTATCGACTGGCGATTAATCAGGACTAATAGAGATTAATCTGGATTAATCGGATTGGGATTTTATATGCAATTTTTAGTTTTATATCTATACACACATTTTTATATGTGTTTTTTTAAGTAAACATGTTTTAACACACATTCTTTAACCATATGTTTAAGTGGATATGATTAATTGTCGGATTTTACAAGTTTAGTCAAGAATCTGGGCGGAATCGCTAGACCGCCACTGATTTTTGGCCAATTTGAACTAAATTTGACCACTTTTGACCGTCTACCAAGTTATTAGCTGAGTAGATAAAAAATACTCGGTGAACCTGGGACTAGCGATAAATTACAACAAGATTGCAAGAATCGCTAGGCGCTAGTCGGCTGGTGGGATACCGACTAGCGATTAATCGAGATTAATAGAGATTAGGATTTTATCTGTAATTTTTAGTTTGATATGCATACACACACATTTTTATATGTATTTTTTTAAGTAAACATGTTTTAACCCCTTTTCGACCCATATACCCATATTTTTAAGTGGATAGGATTGATTAATTGTCAGAATTTACATGTTCAAGAATCTGGCCAGAATCGCTAGACCGACACTGGATTTGACCATTGTTGACAGTCTACTAAGTAAATAGCCAATTAGATAAAAATTACTTCTGAGACCACTAATCAAAGGCTAGTCGGGATTTTTACCAAACTTAAACAATTAGATGATAGATACCTGATGATGATCAGAAGGGTTGGTGGGTGCGAGAACAGCTTTACCATCACGGATGGTGAGTGAGTAATTAGTTTTGGCTTTGCAGTAGAATCTAACAGTGGGTTTATTGTCGGTGTACTTTGGGGTATGGTGGGTGGTGGTATGGTGGACGGGGGTGGTGATGGTTGGTGGGAGACGTGGTGAACCACAACTGCAGGTTGGGGTGGCGGTGGTAATGGTTGGTGGTGGGGAGCGTTGTGGTGGTGGCGATCCATGTTGTGAAAAATGGTTCAAAAGTTGTGGTGTGTTGAAGGGGGTAGGTAGGTAGGTAGTTAAACTTAAATAGATGATGAGGTAGTTAACAGAGGTTGATTTTGGCCGGTGGGAAAATCGTACCCATGATTGATTCCATCATTAAATGTTTTTTTTCTTGTACAGAATGGACACGTGGAAAATATATAAAAACCAATACGTGTTTTAAGGTAACTATGATGCTTTGTAGTTTGTATTGTTTTATAGGCTTCTGGTATCTTAGGGGTATAATATGACTTTAGAATTAATGGGTTTTGAATTCGATTTAAATAAGTGAGTTTTTCTGATATTTATTGAGTTTCCTCATGAATTAGTCTATAGGCGTTATGCCTAGTGGAGATGGGTATGATCGTGTAGTTCTGTTGATGGCACGATGATAATCTAGTGGTTCGTTAGTGATCCAAATTTGTTGTTAAAAAGAAAAAGAATCTATGATGCTTCCTAATTACTTAAATCTTAGGTGTAACCGTGGGTTAAACTTGTTAAAGATAATATATACTAGTAGACTATTTATTTTATACTTTACAAGTATTAGGGGTTGTTTGGCAACCTCTGAATTGGTAAATGCTAGACAAGTAAGAGTTCTGAATCATAAGTGTTAAACCAGTCAGAGGTCTGAATCATTAATAACTAGTATGCTTAACCCTTCAGATGCAAATGTTTGACCAATTCAGATAAGAGATTTAACCATTCATACTCAGTATAATTTTTAATCATTCAGAGGTAAATATATGAACCATTCAGGCATCTATTTACGAAACAAACACTCTGAACCATTAAGTGGTGAACTAGTAAGATGTTAGAACTATTAAGAATAATTAAGTGATCAACCAGTAAGAGGTTTAAATATATTAACAAGATAAATAACTAGTATTTTCTTAATTATTATTGGCGTGGCATTTTTGGGCTGGACATGGTGGGCCAACTCAAAGATCACAATCAAAACCACATTTAATATATCAAAACACATGGTCCACATGTAAACTCTCCATATACCTTACTAGTTAAGGCTCTATCTTAAGTTTTCAAATCATTATTGATAACAAAATAAAAGGAAAATAATTAATACGTGTATATCGTATACGAGGACTCAATATGATTTATGCCTTTTATTAAATACAAGAACGATACTTACGTTATATGAGGGAAATACACTAGTACAACACCGTATGCAAAACAAAACAAAAGGGTAAAATATATACAAATCTAACCGAAGTTTTCGACAAGTTCGAGTCTTCAGCTGCAAAACGAATGAACAGTGGATGAGGCTTTATGATTTCTAGCTTTTATACCTTGTTTAACCAAAAATTTTCGAATCGAACTGAACCCTTCATATTTTCATATATTTCTAGCTTTTATACCTTAGTTTACGTACTTCATATTTTATACATCCATTTCATGTATTAATACATCCATATGTTATCTATTTATACCTTAGCTTCATATATTACTAAGCAAAAGTTTTAGTAACCGAATAAGCCAAACTGATTAACCGAAAAACCAATTGCTTAATAAAATAGTCTAACCAATGACTCAAGTTTCGGCTTTAGTTGAGAATAATAACTGAACCATGCACACCACAATGAAATGGACTAACTAATGATTTCACTTATGACGTATATCCACAGGTAACTGCTACAATAATATTATATGAATAATAAAACTATCAGAAACGTGTACCACGATGCAAAGTATCGCCCCCACCGTATCATACGGACATAGTATACAAGAGGTAAAATTAAAGCTAAAACTAAAATTAAGTCTACTAAACATCACATATTTGGGGTCATTTTAAAATTCATTAATAAATTAAGGGGTATGAGTGAAAAAGAACATCTTTTATTTAGTCGGTATAAAAGTTTCTGTTTCAACGTCATCCCCACAAAAACAAATCACGATCGGGTTACGTAACCGGGTTTCAATCGCTCAAAGGTTAGTCCCAAAAAAATCATTCAATCTCCAAATTTCTCATCAAAATTCTTCAAATCAATCACACACAGACCCCAAAAACCTAAATTCACATCATGAATTCCAACACCCACAATTTACAAATCTTAATTCAAGCCCCAGATCTTCAATCCCCAATTCGAGCCCTAACCCTAACCTTAACTCCCAATTTCACAATTCACAACCTCAAGCAATCATTTTTCTCCCAAATTGATTCAATCAATCAAAACCGCACATCCTCCACCTTCTTCACCTTCAACGGCCGCGTTCTTTCCGATTCCGACACTGTTGAATCCGCCGGAATTTCGAATTTATCAACGTTAGGGTTAAGATTCCGGCTGCCGGGCGGTGGAGGCGATGGCGGCGCCACGGGGGCGGAGTCACGTGACTGTTATCTCAACATGTATGCCGATAAGAAGCCCGATAAGGTTGATCCGAACGAGCAGAGGCTGTCGAAATGGTTGAATTGTGCGTTGTCGAATGAGCCGTTGAAGCGGCCGATTGTGGTTGATTATTTAGGGAATGTGTTCAATAAACAGGCGTTGGTTGAGGCATTGTTGAAGAAGAATGTGCCGAAAGCGTTTGGGTATATAAAGGGGTTGAAGGATATGATATCGGTTGAGCTTGAATCGATACCGGGAACTGAAGGAGCGGATTCGGATGTGAAGTTTCAATGCCCGGTTACCGGGTTGGAGTTTAATGGGAGGTATAAGTTTTACGCGTTGAAGAGCTGCGGGCACGTGTTGAGTGCGAAAGCGTTGAAGGAGATTAAGTCATCGAGTTGCCATGTGTGTCATAAGGAGTTTGCGGAAGCGGATAAGATTGTGATTAATGGGAATGAGGAAGAAGTGATCGCGTTGCAGGAGAAGATGGAGATCGGAAAGTTGAAAGTGAGAGAGAAGAAGGTGAAGGTGAAGAAAGTTAAGAATGGGAATGTTGGTGGTGAGGGTGAGGGTGAGGGTGATGGTGATGATGTGGTTCGGATTATCGGGTCGAAGCGTGAGATTGATGTGAAGGCTGCGAAGGTGTCGGGGAAGATTGAAACGAATGGGAAAGTTGTGAATGGTAAGAATGAGGCGAAGCGGTTTAAGGCTGCAGATTTGGCGCCGGCGAATGCGAATAAAGAAGTGTATGCGTCTATTTTTACGTCTTCGAGGAAGTCTGATTTTAAGGAGACGTATTCGTGCAGATCTTTGCCGCTTGGTAGGAACTGATGAGGTTTGGTTCATGTGGAAACTGTTTGTGGTTTGGGTGTTTGATGTAAGGTTGTATTATTGCTTGATATGAATTAAGAAGTGTTGTTTACTTTTAAGCCCATAAACCATAGTAATAATACTGTTTAAAGATCCATTTGTTTGACCATGTTAAAGCAATCTACTTGGCTGTTATGTTCGGATTTTGAAATCTGTATCCAATGTATGATCATGTCCTTGATGCTCTTGGTTTAATTTTGTGTGGTGATTGGAAGCTTATCAGGATATTCATGAAACTGTTTGGGCTTTATATGGTTCGGTCTACAGTTTTTGTGTCTTGGAACCAGCTGAGGATCTGTCTATGTTTTGTCTGTGAAACAACTGAGTTTTACTTTTCGCAAATGTTTTCTAATTTGTTTTGAACATGCCATATATATGTCTAAATGTGTCTAAAAAATATACTATCTTGCCATCAGGGCGGTGTAAATCGCCTGAGGCGTTTGCATCACTAGCGACACTTCATGCCCATTTTGTATTTGACAGCTGCATGTTATTGACATTTATTTTTCAACTTAGAAACAAGACACATGAATTTTCTGATTAGAAACAAGTGATTGTTGCTCTTGTGTAGAAGTGACAAGAAGGATGCAGCTTTTTTTAGTAGTTATTGTTAGTGTGGACAAGAAGGATGCAGCTTTTTTAGTAGTTATTGTCAGTGTCGTGAGGAAGATCGAGTGAGAGGAGATTAAGCGTATGAGAGAAAGAGGTTGTGAAAGTGCTCATACATATAAGGAAGATATTTGTTTTAAGTGAGTTTGAGTAGTTTGTATATAGAGTTAGTTAGGTTATCGTCTGACACGTCTACATCACCTCGACAAGGGTGATGTGACCTTATTATATAAGGAGGCCCTTCGCATCGCCTCAAAGAGCCTGATGTGATGCAATTATATAAGGTGGCTCTGAAATGCCGTAAATCGTCTGAGGCATTTGCATCGACTTAAAACACTCTTCATGCATATTTTGTAAACCAACAGCTATATTATATTTGTATTAGGTTTTTCAAATTAGAATCAAATGATCTATAAATTTTCGAATTAGAAACAAGCGATTGCTCTTAACTAAAAGTGATAAAGAGGGATGTAAGTTTTATAGTAGTTATTGCACGAGAAGAATAGATTCATGTGTATGAGAGAGAGTTAAGAGGTTGTGTAAGTATATGTACATGTAAGAAAATCCATTTTAGTGAGTTTGAATAGTTTCTATATAGAGTTACTTGGGTTATCGTATGAGGCGTTTGCATTGCCTCACAGAGGGTGCTGTGATAATATAACGCGGCCTGAAGTGGCGTAAATCGGCTGAGGCATTTGCACATTTCATGCGCATTTTGTATTTGACTGCTGCATATTATAATGGCATTTGATTCTGATAGTCACCTGGGTTATTCGATCTGGCTTGTATACAGTTTACAGAGCAAATTTTTGTTTTACGTAATGGTTCTTTGAGCTATGTGGGTCATTACCTCTTTTGGTTCTAGATAGGCTTCTATTGTGTTGTATCATTTACATCTTAATTTAAAGTGATCAAAACCCACCAAACAGAACTATTTTGTACGATTCGAGAGTCTAGCCAATTTAGTTGGTTTGGTTTGTTGCTTTTCAAAACCATAATTGCCGATTCAATCAGATCAATTTTTTTGTCAAAACCAGTCAAACTAAACCACCATTATCATCATCATACTCAGAAATCCCACCAATAACAAAGCTAAGGTGGGGTTTAAGGAGAGTAAGATGTAGACCGTAAACCCTAATAAGCCCCCCATCTCAAATGAAATTAACATGTAATGGTGTATTAAATCGACACTGCAAATGAATAAAAATGCTACATACCAACACAAATGAATCCTACTCGCGTCTTAGTGTATTTAACTTTATAATCAAAATTAAAAGTAACCAAGAATTCGGTTCCAAGAATCATAAACTCAAAAATAATAACTAAATGATATTAATATTGTCCCGTAACCTCAAAACATTTACCGACCCTCTCATCTGGCACCAACCCGCAGCTCACCAGTTTGATACATAATACAATCGATAATGTAGTAGTGGTATGGTGGTGATAGTTAGCTAGCTGCCGATACCGCTTCAATTGCACTGCCTAATGGCCATGCAGCTTCAACCAATGAATTTTGGTACTCAACTTGTTTCACTAGTGTAATCTCTTGCTGAGGTTCCAGGTCTGTTCAACAACACAATCAAATTTACTTAACCGCTCAAATAAAATATGATTAATTTCATATATACCCAACCAAAACTAAAAATATCATATGTGCCCCTACAAAATAGTTAAAAAGATCAAATATACCCAATTTCTTAAAAACAATCTAATAAATAATCATTTCCCTCATTTTTTAACTTCAAGTTTTCATATATGCTCATCTTTTAATTTCATATTTTATATAACACATTTTAAGCTAAATTTCTCTTCACCCACTTTTTTCTATTTTGTTTTTATAAACAATAGTAGGCTTCGGTTCAATTAAGAACCACCACGAGTTGTGAAAACCATGAGAACTACTTCCAGTGCAAGTTGGGCCACAATTTTTTGCACAAACGTAGATGAAAAAATATTATAAACACAACTGTAAAAAATTAAAAAATAAAATTATCGAGTTGGTAGTTACGCTTGATGTAAGTTTTATTTACGCTTGATGTAAATTTTGTTACGGCGATGAACTTTTTTTACACCTGATGTAAATATTTGCATGCGACATTTTTTTATTTTTTATTTTTTTGCTGAAACAAGTGATTTTTTTAAGATTTTTGAGAATTTTTTTTTTTTTTGGAAAAACCTTTTGGAAGGCCTAGTTTTCTCACAACTCAAGGTGGTTCTCATTTTACCCTTTCCCAGCAATAGTATTATTCATATATAATATTTAAGCTAAATAAATTAAGCTAGAAATGAGTAAATATAATAATTGTAGTTAAAGGTCATATATGAGATTTTAAAATTTTAAAAAAATAAGGGTAAAATTGTCATTTACTAAATTGTTTTAAATGAATTAAGTATATATGATAATTTCAACTACTTTGTAAGGGTATATATGATATTTATAATTTTGCAAGGGTATATATGATTTTCTGTAAGTTTGTAGGGGTATATATGATATTGCCCCAATAAAATATAGCTAAACAAGAAGCGTTTTAATAGGTTGAACCCGTTATGAACCGTGATTCGTATAGAAGATGGTACAACTTACCAAAACCATCTACAAGCAAAGTGTATTGATACACAAGATCCATGCACAAATACGGTAGGTTAGAAGAGTCCACTTTAGGATACTGAGATTTGGCATCTTCAAGTGTGGTTTGACAAGCACGCTGAGCTGCCTTTTGGAAATCAATTGGATGAACTTTGGCGACGGGTTTACTTGCATCGACAAAACCGGCCTAAAACATAATTTACGTGAGTTTTTATAAACATTTTTGAAGGATGACGTTTAATAACAATATTAATAGTTTAATACCTCAGCAGCACGATCAAAGAAGAAAGAAGCAACAAACAGATTCTTCTGACCCTCACCACCACCACCGTTCCACACTCCACCGAATGTGCATTTCATGTGTGTACAAGTTGGTTCGTTTACTTTTAACGCTTTTATTGCTTCATCCCTGCACTTGTTCCAGTTTGAACCGGAAGGAAGAGCTGAAGCTTTATAATCATTTCCTCCATACTTATAAACATCTAAAATATAAGACGATAAATAAACAATTAGTATCCCACTTTAGAACGAGTAAAAGATCAAACTAAATGAGAAAATGTTATTACCATTATAGCCAGCCAAGATACATGGATTATCGGAATCTTTTGAAACGCCCAAAATCTCGGCTCTAGCTGCCAATAATCCATATTTCAAGTAACTGCAAGACCAACAAGATATTCAATTTTATTGTAAAGAAAGATAATACCTCTTTTTGGAGTAAAATGTCATTTTCGTCCCCGAGGTTTGGCTCCTTTTGCGACTTCCGTCCAAAGGTTTGTTTTTCTGCATATGGATCCAAAAGGTTGGAAATCTTGCCATTTTCATCCAGCTCGTTGACTCCATCCATTTTTCTCTGTTAAATGAGGGGCATTTCCGTCTTTTTAGACACTTTTTATTAAAATTAAAACACTATAAGAAATAAAGATCCACCTCTGTTGATTTTCTCTTTAATCATTACAAAGCTTCTAAAAAGACGAAAATACCCCTGACTTAACGTTAAGAAATGGACGGAGTTAACGAGTTGGATGAAAACGGCAAGATTTCAAACCTTTTAGATCCAGATGCGGAAAAACAAACCTTTGAACGAAGGTCGCAAAGTAGCCAAACCACAGAGACGAAAATGACCTTTTACTCATTTATTTTTTTGTGTTTCCTAAAATAGGCAAACCTGTGAACATAAAGGTAATATTTGGTTCCCATGAGATACATTTCCTTCACATAAGTATCCTCTCCATTTGTTATCCTTGGAGCCTTTGCAGCATCAGCTTCTGAAATAGCATATGCCATTTGTACTGATCCACCACCAAGATCAACCACCCCGACAGTCTGTGAATATTTCTTGCCTAACTTTTTCAGAAGATAATTTATGGTCACCTGTAGGCGTTAACAAGATATTAATACGTGAAACAAGTATAAGATATGATAAGGAACATGTACTGTCAGAAAGAAGTTATTTATTTAGTAACCTCTGCCATCAAAATCGTTAATTTTTTATATTTTCTGAATGCATGAACAAACATAGAATGGGCACAATACTTTTGGTAATAATATATACATTTTGGAGAATAAAGTAGCTTACCCATTGATAAGCACCTTCTTGAGTTCCATCCAAAACAGTTACCCAATCATCATCCGACTTGAGGCTGCTCTTAACTTTTAGAACATCTTTCACCTATATTAACATAATTCTAATGATATCAATACAAAATATATAACATAATACAGGGTGGAAACCTTTTAAAGTGGATTTTTAAGAATAGTATTTAGTGCTTACAGCTTGCAAAATTCGTTCAGATGCATCAACTCCCAACTGTCTCAGACCTGCAGTTGCCTGCATATAGATGTATGACTCAGGTATATAAGCATACAGCTCTCTAGCAAAATTCTAAAGTGGTATTACATAATTATAATAATATTGATTACTCACCCCAACTTTGACAGGTGTGTTTTCACGAATATTTTGTGGAACAACCTTTTCTGCTTTCTCTAGTAGAGGCAGAAGAGAATCCGCAGCCTCTTTCGGGTCGGCTGCGTGTGCACTCAAACCTGGTTTCAACTACAATATAGAAGTAGCATTTGAAAAATCTTAAGTCATTATTCTGACAGCAGGTAGACTAGAACGTAGATTACAACCGAAAGCAAATATCAATTTCCATGAAATGCCAAGAATATTCAAATTTATAGATAAAGTCAGGTTTGGATTCATTTGGTCATCTATTCGTTTGATGATCTTAAGAGACTTATTGGTTTAGTACATAGAAGCAGGACACATAACCTTTTCACTATGTCCATCTCACACATAGGGGTGTAAACCAGCTGAGCCGCTCGTGATCTACTCGACTCGCTAAAAAACTCGAATTGAGCCGAGCTTAAGTGAAGCCTCATTTAATGAACAATCTCAAGGTCACATGTAGAGCTATTAGATGTGCATTCATGTAAACCAACATTCTCAGAACCACCAGCCATTGTAGTTGTTATTATTATTATTATTATTTTGCATGATTAGATAGTGGGTTAGCCATTAATAGTGATGGTTTTCTTCATTGCAAGTTAGCCATTTCGTTTATTTCGTATTGTTTCTGTAAGGCTATATATGAGCCATATGTATTTAGATTAAGGTAATGTATGAAAACGTATGAATTTAGTTTAATTTCTCTCTAAATATTCTTCTGGTCTCTTCCAATCCACATTCTTGTATCTAAAATCCAACTGATACATATCACAGCCCCATAGTTGTTAATGGCGAATAGCGACAAATAGCGATAGGGTACCTATATGCAAATAGCGATAAAACCACGTGTGGCTATTTTATAAATAGCGATACACTAGAATTTTCTTTTTAAATTTTATATGTATATTATATCAAAATAGAAACCTAAAATCCAGCTATTTATAGCTATATTTAATTGCTATTTATATTAAAAAACAAAATAAATAAAACAAATCGTCGGCATTATCGCTATCTATAACTACAACCCTAATAGCAAGCCTATACCTATAGGCTACGTAGCACGCCATAGCAATCGCTCCGCTCGCTATTGACAACTATGCACAGCCCTAACTTATGTTCACTGGTACAACATTACCCATTCCAATTTCTAAACTAAACTACAATCAATTCCGCATACTTGTTGATAAATCTGACATCACTATGCACCAAAGAAACAAATCACTATACATAATAACAATAATGCAAAAAAATCAACAAAATAAGGCCATAAAGTACCTGCTCAAAAAGCTCAAGTTCATTCCCAATGTGCACAAGATCCAAATTCTGATCAAAACAGAACACATGAACTCTACTCCCGGAACTACCAGCATCAAAAATAACAGCATACCTATACGACGTCGGATCCACTTGCAACGAATAATTCGGCGAAAACTTCCGATTACTAGACAAAACACCGTCGTTCGGAGACCTACTACTAGGCATCACAAACAAAACGAACGAGATGAGCAGCAAAGGTATCGAAATGACCATAATAACCCCGCGGTAGCGATTAATTTTATCAGCAACAGACTCATTATACAGCGGCTGACGTCGTTTCATCATCTTATCACTCTGATCCGCCACCGGAGTCGGTGAAAACACCTGACCTTCTAGAAGCTCCGCGGCGGACGGAGATCGGTACCGGATCTGACCGTTTCCGACTGCGGCGGTTGCTGGAGGCTTCACGGACTGGTGAGGATTCTCCTGTACGGACTCCAGTTCTTCGAGATCTGGAATATACAGGTTTCTAGGGTTTGAAATCTCAGAATTTCAAATCAGCTGCTGAATCGATCGATTGATGAATCAGTTATATGAATCGATCGATCGGAGCTGAGATCGATCAATTGGGATGATGTTGTTGAAGTCGGAGTGAGGAATGAGGTGAAAGTGAGTGTTGATCAGAGTACAACAATGGCGTGTTTCTCTCTCTAGAAGAGGTTATTTGGATCGGAGATGATATAGAGAGAGAGAGAGAGGGGGGGGGGGGGGGTGGGGGGGTGGGGGGTTTGTTGAGTAACAAATAGTGTATTTTAATTGAAGTTTAAGTGCAGCAAAGGTACGACTTTACGTGGTTTGGACAGGATGCAAAAAGGGACTTCCTAGCGTTTTCTCTTTTAATCCTCTAATTCTGAAATATATACTTTTAATTTCACTTGATTTTACAGTTTGTTAAATGTAAGTGTGTAACCGCTGCGACGACTCAAGAGGAAGGAATAAAATCAGCGTTAGGTAACGGTGGGTGGGTGGTGGTGACAAGTGGTGACGGTTGTGGCGGTGGGGGTGTTGGCGGTGGCGGCGTGTGGCGCTGACGGTAATGGAGGTTGGCGGTGGATGGCAGTGGTCGCGGGTGGTGATCGGCAACGAAGGGCGCCAGCAACGACAAGTGGTGGTGATGGAGGTGGTTGGCGAGTGGTGGTGGTGGTGGTTGTCGGTGGTGGTGATGAAGTGTGAGAGAGAGAATGGAATGGAAAAAAACAAAGGGTGGATGAAATTAGAGGGAATGAAATGACTTTTGTAATGGGTGATTTTGTTAACTTAACCTATCAAACATATTTTTTTCATTCTTTCGCAATAGTTTATTCCATTCCGCATCCCATTCCTACATACCAAACATTACCTTCCAGTTTGTTAAATGTAGGGGTGTAAATGTGTAACTGCTGCGAGAACTCAAAACGTAGGAGGCGACACTCCCACATTGGAGGTAGAGCTCATGAAAGTGACTTTGAAGACGCGCACCCTTCACTCACACGTGCGTGGGCAATGAGTGCTTTGACGAAGCACTTTGCTCTTTGTACACTCGCATCGTTGTGTGGTCAATGACATGGGCGGTGTGGAGCGTAGTGCATGACTAGGTTTGGTGGGTCCGGATGTGGCGTGGCGAAAGCATGTATGGCACGAGATCTGGTTGACAGGTGACATGGTATGTTGTGCCGCATGATCGGTCCAGATGCATGGTGCGAACCCTCTAGAGATCGGGTTGACAGGTGCCATGACATGATGTGGCGCATGATCGATCCAGACACATGGTGCGAACCCTATAAGCGGGCGCCATGTGGTACATACAGTGTCTGGGTGGCGGATGAAAAAACAAGAGGTGGACCTGTGGGTTCAAACTTATGTAATTGGTTCACGTGGCGAGCGACCAAGTCGGATTGGCTTGCTAGTTCCACCTCAGTCTACCGGTTCAACGAGTGCATTCTCGTTACTTGGTTCCTCTTACAACAACTTTAAGTTGCAACAGAAACCTGGTCAACTAGGTATTAAAGACGTTTAATACTCGTTTTAAATAGAAAACCAATCTTCTTTTTATGGTATTAAAGATGTTTAATACAATTCAACACAAGGGTTGATTTTTGGAGTTTCTACTTGACTTTTGTCGCTAGTTGCAAATACACCAAGGATTTTAGAACATCTTAAGACCACGTATACTCTTAGGAACACTCGAACACACAAACTATTTCTGACAATTTTGAAGGTGCAATTCAGGTTCACGATCTTCTTTGGTGTGACAATCGGTTGTTATATAATGGGAAACAAATAAGTTTTTATGAACGACACAAAATTTGTTTTAAGGGAACCGTGTCAAACATGAGCCTCAACTTTCTGCTATTACCCATTCTTCGTATTTTGTTTATTTCAATTATAACTCGTATTGTATTTTCCTTTCAAGTGTATTTGTTTTTCCATTATTCTTCTTGTATTTTATTTCATAAATCTTTGAACTATTTCCTACACTTGCATCTCAAAATTCTCCTCGTGTCGTACTTAGTGGCGGACCTACCCATAGTTGTGGGTGGGCGGCCGCATCCCTTGAAAAAAAATTTAGTATATATTTTAAACAAAAAAACCCGATCGCACCTTTTGAAAATATGGTTAAACACCTCATCCGCAACCCAACAAATAATTTCTGAATGCGCCACTGATCGGACTTGTCATCCTAAAAAAACACTCCAATCCAAGCCAACATACATTTGTCAACATTACGTTAACATAACACACATTCTCATCTTTTGTTAAGTTACATGTGTCTAAACATTAATCTCATCTTTATAATTTCACGACCATATTATATCATTTTGCTC
Organism: Scalesia atractyloides; assembly: GCA_947069175.1. Lineage (NCBI taxonomy): Eukaryota > Viridiplantae > Streptophyta > Magnoliopsida > Asterales > Asteraceae > Scalesia > Scalesia atractyloides. Next base: position 89,103,224 of record CAMTDV010000003.1, read on the forward strand.
TCTATAGTTTCACAACTTTTTTATGTAATACATAATGCTTCAAGAAGGATAAACGTGTTTGGTATCGGTTAAAGGTAATCAAATCGGAGACCAAACTAATAACAACCGCTGATGTGGAGATTTTTTCTTTTCTGGTCACTTTATTTATTTTATTTTCTTTTTGTTTTAGTTACTTTACATTAGTGCTCAAATAACAAGAAAACAACGACCATGTTGAAAGAAATACGACATAAGGTTCGTGGAGGACGACCCGTCACATCAGCGCCACGTAGGATGGGTATGAGGACGGGTCTAAAGGAATGGACCTAGAAAATGGAGGATGGGGCTAAAAATACATACATTATATATATATATATATATGTATGTATATATGTATAGGTGTGTTTAGAGAAGAAGAGCTTGTGGACCGTCTCCAACGTCTGGGGCAGACGTCCTCGACACCGGCGGACCACCAGAAATAATGTTTGGGGGCGTCGCCGGGCCAGGCCAGGCCTGGGCGACCCCACACCAAGTAGCGTAAGATTCAGAACGAATTGCGCGTGAACAGATTTTTTTTACAGCCGACACACAAGTTGTGTTATGGTACAACTCACGATGGGGAGAAAATGTTAAGACCACGTGCCAAGAGTTAATTCTAATATAAAATCCATTCATGAAGCCTACAAAATGTCACTATTTCCTCTCTGGATTTCTTTATTAATTTTTAGTGTTTTAATTGGTTGATGAAATTTGTAAGTTAATAGCTTAATGGGTGGATATCATTTGACATTTATTATTTTATTTTTTTATTTATATGTATTAATCATAAAATTACGTTTATAAGGCTTTATTGTATATAAATATTTATGTTTTTTTTATTGGATTATTTTTAAAATTAAAAATTTTCTGTTAAAGTATTAGTATGAGTGTCATATAACTCTTATAGTTTACTTTTAGTTTTTAATAGATCATATACTTTATAATTTTTCTTTAACTATAATTAGTAGTATAGTTTACTTTTAGTTTTTAATAAATCATATACTTTATAATTTTTCTTTAACTATAATTAGTAGTAGTATTATTTTATAAATTCAAATCTGATTGACTTGCGAGTTAATACGCCGTAACGTGCATGCATTGTTCAACTTTTTTACATGAAATTTTTGTTTGGTTTAACGGTACCACCACAACGCGCTACACTTTTTTTATATAAGATTTCAATTATTATCAACGTCTTTACTATAACGTGTGAAAAAAAATTGTTTTACGTTTTGATACAAATTTTGCGGTTCAACATTTTTACGTCTATTTTTTGATTCGATATAACGGTCTCGGCGCAATGCGTGAGTATTAACTACTAATTTTTGTTTAAAACCCACTCCTTGTTTTTTTCTTTTTTGATGAAAATGAGTTTTTTTCTCTAATTTTAGACACAAATATTTATAAGTAGCTATCTAACATATACACACACATACATATATTTCTTTCTGGTTTTGTGTTCTATCATGTGAGAGTTTCGTAATGAATCAAATCACGTCTAAAACGAAGGTAAGATGAATGAGATATCGATATTTAAAGCGAGTTGTTGAAAATGTTAAAGCTGCGACAAATTCCTAAGGAAAAGAGTAACAAATTGGAACTTGTCTCACATAGGAGAAGAAAGAAATTTTGAGATGCTTAATGCTTTCCTTTATTTATTGTATTGTAATTTTAAACAAAAAAAATCCAGTATATATTTATTGTACAAACGGTTTCTTACACAAATCAAACTCGAAAAAAATAAAAATTTGATTTGTATTCCAACATAATTCGGTTTTTGAATTTCGAATCGAATTAACAATTGATTCAAATTCGAGTTTTGATCTTCGATTCGAATATCAAATTCGATTTGGTTAACTCAAGTAATTCGAAATTCGATCGTTTAGCACCCGTATTTATCAATTTAAAATACTTTATTAAAAATTATATAAATTATAAATTGTCTTTCATACTTTTATTCTTAAATTATTTGCTCGATGTAGTTTGCTAGACTATCATCTTCCCAATATTAATCGTAAGATGTTAAAAAGACTAAATTCCTTTTAATGCAACTAAACACCAAACAAATATGTTACTAGGAAGGTGGTAGAGGCTCTTGCCCTTTAGAGAAAAGATCAGACTTCAAATCCCGACATAAGGTGTAATTTAGTATTTATTGGTGTAATTTAAAAATAAAAGTAATATAACCTTTGTCATTTATAAAAAAATTGTTACTAGGGGTACAAAGGGCATAAATACTTTTTTGGGTGACCGTTGAGCCTGAATCCGCCTTGTTTTCAGGCAGATTTCACCTTAGGAGGTGGTGGAAAAATGAAACGAAAAATCCATGATGCCGAAATTGCCCCTACAAATGGAGAAATCCAGTAAACATATAATTGCTCCCATGTATAGTGTCGGTTGTTTACATATGCCCATCCAAATGCCTACAAAATGACATGAAACATGTTAAATCAAGATAAAAGAACTAAAATACCCTTTTTATTTTAATGCTAATAAACAAAATAAATTTTAAAAATATCCTTATCCCAGTTGCAAAAGTAGAATTTTAGTAACGAAAATAACTAAAATACTCTTTGTGTGTGTATTCTGTAATATCGGTTGTGTACAATAACGAAACCAAAATTTGTTGGTTGAGAACTATAACATAGTTCTCTTCGCAACCGACTACAACTAAGTGACCAAACATATGTTTTTCTTATAAGAACTCATATTTTTTTTTATAAAAGGAATCCAATAGATTCTGGTTAAAGGGGGTTGGCGGACCCCTTGACACACAACGCTGCCTAGGTGTAGGGATGACAAATATACTTGAGCCTGGCGGGTACACCCGATATTTGACAGTATTGGGCCGGGTATATGATTAGTTTTAAAAATTTTCGTGGGTATGAGATTAGGTTATACCGACCCGATTACCCGAAACCGCATACCCGTTTACCCGAACTATGTACCCGATCATATACCCGATTTTTTTAATTTATATTTTTATTTTCCATTAACCCTTGTCTATTAATAATTTATTTTAGTATGTTCATAATGTGAAAAAAATTAATTTTCTTTTAGTATATGCATTTGAAAATAGTATTTATATTTTGTATGTAGTGAAGTATATACATGTAAGTGTATAAGTATTATAAAGTTATTATTAATTTAGGATATAACTTATATGTATGTAATGTACATTTTTAAATTATAATAGTTGCTGTATAAATAAAATACTATAAGAATTATAATAGTAAAAAAATGTATTTAGAAATCCCAACGTCTATCTTTTAACAAACTAATGGGTATACCCGATACCCGACGAGTAATTACCCGACAAATACCTGGCGGGTATTGGGTCGAGTATGGGACGCGATTTTATAACTGGGTATGGTTATGGGATTACCAATACCCGACCCGAACCCGACCCATTGCCATCCCTACCTAGGTGTCAAAGTTTTGGAATTTTTAAACTTCCCACATTCTAAACCTCCCACATTGCGGCTCTCGTCCGTTATGCTCTTGTCTGGAATTCCAAACCTCCTAAAAACCTAATAGTGGGCTCCACACACACAAACAATATTGTTTAAATATTCTTTATATAAAAAGTGGTGTTTGAAAAAGGATGTAGTGTTGTAGAAAAAGGGTGTTTTTTAGCGATGTTTGAAATTTGATGCGACAATTGAGATGACGCGTTGTTGGTATTTGAATCATTTAGAGTTGTGGATGCTCTTAGTTCCGCCCTCGTTTGTGTGAGCAACAGGCAGATAAACAATCTTAATAATCAACTAAATCCTTCTTACATGGTAGTTTGCATCATCAAAACAAAAATAAACAAAATGAATTTATTTAAACTTACATTGGCAGGATTCATTGAAGGACCAGTATAACCTCGACCGAAGAATACAAGTGTCATCATCGACATTGAAAGCAGCCCGTTTTTGATAATGATGCTTTTCGGGCCTCTTAGGATGATGTAGAGGACACACATAGTGCTTGTGAAACTCAAAATGGTTTCAGCCATTGCACCTGTATGCATATCTACTTTCAAAGAAGGTCCTCCTAGCATGTGTTTGTATTTCGTTGGCATGAACTCAAGAACCACGAATGCACCTCCAACCGCGCCTACCGCCTGTCAAGAAAATGAGTAGAGTTTGAATTACCATAGCCATCCAATCACATAATTGATCAGTTTATATCTAAGAACATGTCTGTGTAACATCTGGCTCATGTAACAACCAATATTGTCCGCTTTGCGCTTTGTACATGCATTAATTGGAGGGTCATCATAAGGTTATTTTCTCTATTAGCCACAACTAAGAGTCCAACTCATGTTTTTATTAAAAAATATCATATTTTATATATAAAAGTTCAACAAATTCTTCTGATTGGGGTGTCACAGACCCTCTTGACCCCCTAGTTCCACCCCTTGACCCCTTGTACATGAGTAGTTCACATACGCTTTGCGCATGAGTAGTTCACAAATATATATTTGACTAACATAGTGGTAACTTCCCAGAAGGTCACTCATTTTAAATTACTCTCACCCAAACACTTTTAACCATGGGGTTATCTTTTACTCCACAACCAATGGGCCTAAAACGCTAAACGCATTGGTGGCATTTGAAACCAGGCATTCCTTATATCCTAGTATCTCTCGTGAGTTCTTCATCCAAGAATGCGCACATGGACCTTTACCTTTAAACCCGACTACCTCAAGTTTTTCTCAATGATATAGTAAAATTTTCAAAAATTTATGAATTCATGTCAAAAGTTCAAGACTAATTTCATTGATCTTTTGAAGTCCACCATTTTCTTAAATACAATTATGAGTTTTTGAAACTGGAATATACACATTGACCTTAGAAGTCAAACGAAATTCATGTCAAGTTGGGGTTCAACCATTAGTCACTTGATCTAATCAACCTCAAAAGTCAAACCATACATTTGAACTTTGACTTTTGAGATTCAACAAACAACAAACTGAAGTATCAAAACTCAATCAATTACCTGAGCAGGAAACCGAACTGCAGCAGAGATAAGAGAATCACCAGTAGCTCCAACTGCGTAAAAGGCGGCAGTACCAGTAGGATTAAAACTAGCACCACCTAACGCTGCCGCAATGACACCAAATATAAGCAATAGGATGAACACAAGCGACATTGTCATGAAAAGTGAAGCCATCCCTTGTATGCCAATAGCTTTAGCAATGGCGGATGTAGCAACACCAAGACACGAAGCACAAACAACCCACAAAAAAGTCAACACACCGTCGCCAACCGCCGCCTTAACTAACCCCATGTCACTTTTCCGGTACACTGGGAAAGTTGCAAGGAAGGAGTGTTTTAAATGTCCACAAAAGAGAAGTAGTTATATGCAAACAGTTTTAATTAAAAAGTGTTTAATGATATGATGATTATGTGTGTGATTAACCAACCACTATGAATATGAAGTTTGGTAGAGTTTGAGGTAAAAGTTTGGTGTTCACTAAAGATTACAATATTTTTATTAGTGTAATGATATAAATCATGATATAAATTAATACCAAAGATACACAAAGATTTAAACTTTAATATGACTTCATAACATTTTCTTACTCTTTATTTTTTTATAATATGATTTCTATATTTCAAGGAATATATGATTCTTTTTGAGACACATTTCGTATTTATCGTACTTTTGGTTCTTGTAGATGCGGCGTGACGCAAACTCTCTTACCTGGTGCCATGTTGCGCACATGTGTCTAGGCGGCGGATGAACTAGCAAGAGGCGGAACTGCGGGTTCGAACTCATGTGATTGGTCTGCATGCCGGGCGACCGGTTCAACAGGTGCATTCCTGCTACTCGGTTCTTCTTGCAACTTTAAGTTGAAACATAAGCCTGGTCAACTAGGCGTTAAAGACGTTTAATACTATGTTGAAACAGAAATAATCTCGTTTTATGCTATTAAAGACGTTTAATACGATTTAACACAACACAAGAGTTGATTTTTGGAGTTTCTACTTGACTCCAAGAATCTCGGATTTATCGTACTTTTGGTTTTACATAGATTAAAACCATTACTCACAGTAGCTTATGGTTTTAGTTAACAGTCGAAAAACCCCTATTGATCTACCTGGCTGTATATCATCCTTAATGCCACTCGGTATGAGATCGGATAGACTAAACGCGCCTTTAACTCTAGATCTCGTGATTGGTAAGATTAAACACAAACATACACAGAAAGAAAAGGGCCGACGCCGACGCTGAACACAATATTTCCAACATTCAACCCACACAAAGGCATATTATTCCACAACTTTGCAACACCAAATTATTTGTTAATAGCACTAGTAACTAAAAAGTCCCTATAAACATAATACTGCTGGCCGCTGTAATTATTACACAAAAGCACAATGCGATTCTCGTTTCTTATTCGGTAGCCTTGCCTTTGCGCCTGCTGCTGGTTTCAAGAAGATAACAAACCATCGAATCAACATCGTCTCCAAATATGCTGTAAGCTTCCATCGCCTGCACGTAACTGAACCCCATCGACAGCACCATTTGCATACTGTTGCATAATACGGACCCTTCTGAACCCTTGCTCTCACTTCCCGATGACCCTGCTAAGTTCATTTTATTCAACTTCAGTAATTATTAATAGGGCTGCAAACGAATCGAACGTTCAGCGAACAGTTCTGTGAGAAATTCGTTTGTGTTCGTTCGTTTAAGAAATGAACAAACACAAACAAGAAATTCTATTTGTTTAGTTAAATGAATGAACATGAACAGAGGTTGCATTCCTTCATTTAAGTTCGTGAACGTTCGGTAACGTGTTCATTTGTGTTTATAGTTTATTAGTGTTTTTAGTTTGTATATTATATTTAATTGCTTCAAAATTCCAACAAATAAAATATATAACAAGTATAAGTTTATTATATATTCTGCTCATGAACGCTTGTTTGTGTTAGTTTGTTTCCATTTGTGTTCATGAACGTTCGTTTGCGTTCTTTGCCTAAAATTAACAAACAAACACGAACTCGTTCATTTCCTTAACAAACGAACATGAAAATAAAATCTTGTTCGGTAAGTGTTCATGAATAATTCGTGAACACATACATTCCTTAACAAACGAACACGAACAAGTTGTTCGTGTTCATTTGCTATTAATAAGCTCCCTTTCATTTAAAAGAAAAGATACTTACTGCCACCAGAAGACGATGGTTCAGCATCGGACGTTGAAGATTCTCTTCGACCCAGTTGCTGCTTAAACTTGTCGTTAGCCATATAATCAGCCCGTGAAGCTTCCATCACCATACGCTCGATTTCTTTCTCAGTTAATTCCACATCAGAGCAGAATCGGGCCTCCGCTAGAAGAGCCTGTTTTTATTCCAGTAGTTAGAACATGGTATAATGATGAAGACAGTTAAGACTTAACACTGCAGTATTAAATCATATATAGAATGGTTACATTATCGATCTGTTGATCTTGTTGAGCTTTGATTGCTGCTTTCACTTGATCTTTATCAACATTTGCCTAATAAACAAAAACCAGAATAATATATAAATGTCAAGCTGAAATAAACTAATTAGGCACGTAAACGAACCAAACGTTGATGAACTTGTTGGGCAGGTAGTTCGTTTATGTTCGTTTGTTTAATAAACGATGAACATGAACACAATTTTTTGTTCATTTAATTAAACAAACAAACATGAACAAACCTTTTGTTCGTTCATTTATTTACATTCGTTTCAATTTAAGTACATAAGTAGTTATATTTATATAAATACTAAACATAAAAGGAACTTTCTTACTACTTATAGTAAATATAACTAGTTGGTAATGGGGCTTTCTAATAATAAAAATGGTTTTTCCAATGGAATTTATTTTAATTAATCACTAATTTATATATAAAATTACTTTACAGTATATGTTTAGTCAACTATGTTCATCTGAGTTCATTTATGTTTGTTACATTATGTTCATTTGTGTTGTTTATTGTTTGTTAAATTATGTTTGTTTATATTCGTATACGTTTGTGAACTGTTTGTTTAGGTTTTATACGAACAAACATAAACGAACAAGAACATGCTCATTTTCTTAATAAACGAACATGAATTGTTCGAGAATATGTCTGTGTTCGTTTTAAAGTTAAATAAATGAACAAACAGGAACAAGCCTTTGTCGTGTTCGTTCGGTTCATTTACAGGCCTAAAAAATTAAGATACAATGAATTATAATTAACTATCGATAAATTGAACTTACCCCTTGCAGGGAGCTAAAACCGAGGCCAGCACCTATGGTCAACCTACGCGGGTCAACAAGAGAATTGTAGTGGTTTCCATGATGATAACTTAACCGGATAGGAGGTGTGTCTGTATTATAGCTCCCGTGAAATATGTTTATTGGCTCTGTAATTATCAAAGTTGCGCAAGTCAAATGCCAAAAGGTCAAAAGTCAAACTAACTCTTCGAGTACTGATATATAACATGATAAAATGATAATATATATACCAGTGCTATAAGAATATATATGAATCGGCCGGTTGTACATTTCAGATAATGCTTGAATCTCAACATTGTTCCCATAGACCTGCACTCATAAACGATAAACCATAAGCATCTGGTCGGTGTTATAATGTATTTAACGAACAAAATGCTTAGAGCAAGAATAAGAGTTGAATATATGGTTCGGTAACTTTGCGAATTTACGTACTTTATCCCTTCTTTTCCTCTTGCAATAAGAAGTGAAACCTTCTGTTATAAACTGAGAGAAGTGGTCTCTTTCGCGTTCCTGAATAAACAACTTAGTAGGTTATATTAAACCCTAAACCATTATGTGCAAATAACAAAATTATTTGATACACATGAACACAAAAAGAACTTTACAAGTAGAGATAATATCGAATTAGAACATTTTCAACAAAGACTCATAACGGTTCAATGTAGTTATTGAATATCGCATTAGGACAAAACAAGCATTATAATTTAGATGTCGCTTTAAATATAAGATGTATGAAAGAAACTAACGTACCATGTAATCTATGCACATTTGTCTAGCCAAATCATATGCTTCAGAATCCCCATAAACTTGATCTGCAACAGCACGAAACAAACAATTTCCATCTTCCAGCATTCTTTTAACTTCATAACCTTTTGTGCGTCTAATATCAAGCTCAAATTGACGCTCCCTTTCCTGAAAGAAGAGCATTTATTTAACTAAATTTTACAGCAGTAACTGCTGAAGAGATGTCAACTGCTTCTTAATATAAATGTTAGCACAAAGATTTTCAAGGAAAGCTATATAAAACCCAAGGGGGTTATTTGCCAAAAAAGAAGTTAACCGTGCCTAGATATTTTTCGCAGAAAGATTTTCATGTCTGAAGTTGTAACAATCACATAATTCGTTGTTTCTAGTGCTTAACAAATTCTAAATTATTTGAGGATTAATAAGTAAACGAATGTATTGTCTGGGATTGCTTATTAAACATCTTATATTTATGCAGTTATGCTTATATGTAGAAGCAGATAATCAAGTTTAAAATCAGCTTATTTTGCCCTCAGATAATCAAGTTTAAATCCACGTCTAAAACTGCTTATCAAAAACAGCTTATTTTACGCAGAAACAAGCAAACAAGCATAAACACTTTTCTTTATATAAACACCCAGAACGGTTTGCACTTTAGACAAAAACTAAATACCAAAATAAGCAATTTATAATTTATAAAGCAACCACAAGCCCCCTAAAATGGCCCCTAAATCATCAATAATCAAATTCACTCTTTGGTAGCTACTGCTAAACTGATTAATCAAACATCTTATACTTATGCTTATAAGCAGAAGCAAAAGCAGATAATCAATTTTAAAAAAAACTTATTTTGTCCTCAGGGAGACTTGTAATTTTGAATCCACAAAAAATAATTAACTTTAACTATAAACAATCTTAAACTACTTATCGAAAACAACTTATTTTACCCTGCAGATAAGCATAAACACTTTTCTTCATCGAAACACTCACTGTTTGTCCACTTTAAGCAAAACTAAATACACAGATAAGCTGTGTTATATATGCAATCCCAAACCCCCCACAAAAACAATCCCAAAATCATCAAATAATCAGAATCACTTTTCTGCAGCTAATCCTAAAATGACTAATTGACCCCGATGATAATTCGACAATCATAAGATATATTAGAAATGATACATTGATACCGATCATTTAGCCCCTAAATAATCATACAATCAAAATACACTAACAGTATAAACTGCTTATGTGCCACTTGAAAACACAATCACAAGATAATTACTTTCAAACCCAATTCCAAACCCTACCAAAAGGTACACCAGGGCACATCATGCTAGATGTGCACATTATTGCTACTGAAGGCATAGCATATTATCCTAACCATAGTTGTTAATAGCGATGATAGTGAGCGCTATAGCGAATAGCATAGTGTAGTGCTAGAACATCGCTATCTGATGTTTAGCTCTCAAAAGCAACAATTAGGGTTTTTTTTCTTTTTATTTTTAAATATTAAAAACCGAACCTTTAGGCTTTTTAATCAACCAAACAGCTGTAATCTTCACTAATTGAATAAAAAAACCTTAAATTCTTGAATAAAATCCTAATTCTTCAAAAATCTAATATGTTACCGCTAAACATCAAATAGGTAGCTTGTCGCTATTTACCGCTATTCACTATTAACAACTATGATCATAATTAATATTCAAGTCAAGTCATTGTAGTGACTAAAAGGACTATAACTTACAGCATCACCATAAGACGATCCATAGCAAGCATTCTGTTCATCCGCACTGTTATATCCATCATTCTCACAATTCAACGAAGATCTCGTTTCCACCGGCGACGGCCTTGTGGACACAACCGGCCACGCAGTGGCCCTCCTAGAAGAATTCCCAAATCTCCTAGAACCAAAACTCGACAACGGTTTCGGCGGTGGAGCAGGCGGTGGTGGCGGATACGCACTCCCACCAACACACGAAACCGGACAATCATCCATTTCCAACTCATCCTTCTCCCCTTCATCAATCACCCTCAAACAACCCTTCCCCACCGCCTCGGTTTCCACCTTCTCTGTAACAGTAACCTCAACATCGTCAGCTTTTGTATCAACCTTTTCGATCTCAACCGGAACATCTTCACAAACAACCTGTTGTTCAACATCATCCCCTGCAGTTTGTGCACTTGACCTATTCGAATTACTATTATTATTATTATTATTGTTATTATTATTGTTATTACCCGATGATGAAGAAGATGATCCACTGCCTCTCTGAACAAACACACGAGTCATGATTTCCAAATTCGAAACCCTAATAAAAAAAGATCGAAACTTTTTCCTTTTTTTCTCAATGATTCTTATTATAAAACCCTAGATTTGGATTTATCACGAGTTCTAGCCTTGGGAGACGTGACTCCAATCCCGGAAGTGAACGATTTCCAACCGATTTCTTCTTCGTCTCCCAGCTGAAACGATCTGTGCATTCCCCTAACAATTCTCATGAGATTGAAGACCAATTGAGGAACAATTGAAGGACAATGAAACCCTAACCCTAGCCTTACAGAACCTGCAATCGGAAAGATGATAAGGCACGAAAAGAATCGAATAAATATGAAATTGAGACCGGAGATCGAAGAAACCCTAGAGGAATTGAGGAATTAGTGATGTGAAGAGTGTGGATTTGAAGGGGAAAGTTGGTAGGGTTTTTGTGGAGCACAAATTGATAAGGGGGAATGAAGAGGATGTAATATGTATGTATGTATGTATTATTTTATATATATACGATGTATGTATATGTATGTGTGTGGAGATGAAATTGGGGGTGCTTGAACACGTGGCGGAAGTTTGGGGAGCACGTGAGTGTCAGGTGAGGTGTGAAACAAGTACACAAGTTTGGAAAGAGGATCTTGGTTTAAGATCTTCTTGGTTAGTACCTATAAACACAATGTCAACCGTATTATAACAGAATGGCCACAATGTAAAATATAATGAGAAAATTCAGTTTCGTATTACACAATGGTAATAACATAAAATATAATCATAATGATTATCAAACTAAAAACACAATGAAAAGTAGACCAAAAACACAATCGATGACAATAAATAAAAGACACAATGGTCAGAACGTAAAACACAATGGAAAGTAGACCAAAAACAAAATCGATGACAACAGATACAAGACACAATGGACATAACGTAAAACACAATCAGTATCAAACTAAAAACACAATGGATAGTAGACTAAAAACAGAATTGATGACGACAGATAAAAGACATGTAACATCCGTCAAAAACCGGATTTACCAAACCCGCTCCGTTTAATAACCGAACAATCAGTTTAAAATTTCGTGGCGTATTTAATGCCCAAAATAATTTTAAACAATACATAATTAATAAGTATATTGGAATATATAATTTATATTTGAAAAGGTATTAAAATTTGTGGTTTAAAAATAAAAGAAGGCTGCCGGGTTTCGAACCCGGGTCAGCCGAGTTAATCTGGTCAACAAAGCATTAACACACACGCGCTCAACCACTGCGCCACTTATGATTCTTGTTCAATATTGAAGACAATTAATTCATAACATGAATATCGAATTCAAAAACGACGCGCCTATTTGCAGTCGTCGGAAATCCCGACTATCTCGCCAAGATTGGACGGTTTCTTCAGTTTTAACGTAAACTTTAACTATGCCATCGATAATAACCGACGTCTGAACCCGCGACGCAAGTCATAACCGCCGGAAAACGTAATGACTTTGAATCAAGCCTGAAATCCGACTCTATACATCTCGATTCCTCCCTATAAATTCACCCACAATCCACTGGTAGCCTTTTCGCTCAAAACCGCACCCTTTCTCGACGAAAATTCACTCGCCGGAAAATACCTGCAAATCGCCGGAAAACCGAGCCTTTCACTTCTGAGCCTTACTGAACACCCAGAACTCATACCGAAGCCACTCACATCCATCTCAAGCTTGCTGAAGACTCTCTGCCGCAAGACACGCATCGCCGGAATAGTCTGCTGACGTCGGAGTTTCGCCGGAGAAACAGAGGAGTCCAGTTTCGGTATATCCAACACTTAATCTTTCATTCTTTTTATTTATCTCACCTGTAATTAACTGAAACACACTAAAAGAACATGATGTAATCGACGAATCAGTCGGACGTTAGTTCTGGTTAAATTCAACGAAGAAGACGAAGTTTCAGTAGTCTATAAGTTTAATTTAAATCAAGATATAACTCGGGTTAGACACACAGTCCAGTGGTGGACTGTGTGCACATAAAACACGCTTACGTCTCGAGTTCGAATCTTGTCCCACGCACCTTCGCCCTAATAAAAATGTTCTTTTTTTTTTTTTTTTAACCGAACCGGAGTCACTGCGTAAGATGTTAAGTTTAATAAAAACCGGAATAATAACCAAGATAGACACACAGTCCAGTGGTGGACTGTGTGAATGTTTAATCACAGGTCACGAGTTCGAGTCCGGACTACCGCACCGGTCCGGACAATTATCCAACTTTTTATATAAGGCAGAAATGAAACTATTTAGTTTGTATATAAGTATAATAAAAATCTGATTATTTAACAAGTTAGACACACAGTCCAGCGGTGGACTGTGTGTTAACTCAACCCACAGGTCCCGGGTTCGAGACCTGTGGAGAGCAACGGTTCGACGCATTAAATCGTTTTTAAAAATAAATGATTTTCAGTTTAATTCAATTAGTATATAAATATAATTAAAAACAGAAATATATCGGGTTAGACACGTAGCTCAGTTGGTAGAGCTGCGTGCACGCGAACGGGAGGTCTTGGGTTCGAGCCTCACCCGGCGCAAACAATTTCTCAGCCTGACCGGTCAACAGGGCAACAAGTCAACGGTCAACGGTCACAAAAAAAAAGTCAACTTTTTTTATTATTTTTATTTATTTATTTTATTTAAAAATCAATTAAAAATACTTAAAAATAACATTTTTAAGGTTAGAAAATAGCCTTAAACTCACAAAAATATATCCAATCATCCTACAAAAATTGATTAATAAAATCCCATTATTTACCAAACCATTATGTTATTATCTAGGTTAGTTTCACTCGTGGTTAAATCCAACTTCGTGCGTATTCAACATCATCAACCGAACGCACCCAATGTGAGTGAATCTTACAACTCCCCTTTTTAATTACACGTTTTGGGGTGTGTCATGTGTCACAAAATTAACTCGTTTATTTAAACTTGTGCCATACCATATTGTGATCTAAACTTAGATTGTACATATTGCTTGTAGTTATGTATTTCATTTTGTCAATTTATATGCAATTCATTCATTAGGCCCATCAGTTCCTCGTGAGAGACGAGTTGAGTAACGCGCGCCTCAAAACAAATTCATTATTGTTCGTGTGTGTATTATTTTGTTTATGTTGTTTGAAGTTATATATTTTATATTGTCAAGTTTATGCAAATCATTCATTAGGCCCATCAGTTCCAGGTGAGAGACGAGTTGAGCAACGCGTGCCTCATAACGATCCATTATTTTTCATGTGTGCATTATTTAATATTAAATGATTGGTGTGTAAGTTTACATCTATTTTTACTCATATGTGGTTGTGCACTTTATTTTATTATCAATTAAATAAACTTGCTCAAATGTTTTCCATAGGATTCACTCGCCAACTTTTTGTTGATCCAAAAACCATTTTTACACATGATACAGGTGAATAGGATGAAGCAAGGAAAACATAGGAAATGCCTTAGAAGAAAACAAAGAAGCTTAGATTGATGTTAGGTCATGATGTAATTATGATTGTAAATTTCCCATTAAATTGTATTAATGAATATGAAACGTTATAATAAATGTCATGAGCTTTGATGATAACCCAATCATGCCCCGGTCACCTTTTCCGCTGTGGGTCGGGGTGTGACAGATTGGTATCAGAGCCATGACTATAGGGATATAGGATAGGTTATTAGACCCTTAGAGCCTATACTATAGTTTGCCTAAATTTTAATTGTTTAGGTGGTTACATACAAACTTATGATATTTATTTGTTTCATATTTGTTTATACTTACAGCCAAACATACATACTTACATACACATTCATCATACATATTTCAATGTTCATATATTCAAATCATTTTCATACTCTCGTTATTCAAAGATTTTGTTGCAATTTTCAAATCTCATCAAAGTAAGTTCTGCGACGGGCATGTAGTAACTGGAAGGGTACAAGTACCGGTAGTCGGAACGTCCTGTCTAGGTTGGCATTCGTATAAATCCAATATAACGGACCAGTTTGCCTACCTGGGGACTAACGATGAGAGTACGAAGGACCTATTAGGCCAAAGCATGCCACACCAAACGTCGTTCGAACTAACCCCACTTTGAGGTGTCACCGTGTCTACACCTGGACACATTCCGAATCTCATACGTTATATACATATTTCTCGATTTTCTCCGGGTTTTAGTGTACGTAACCAGGCTAACACAATGCGAACCATATGAAAAACCCGGTATTCATGGGGGCCCACATGATTACGAAGGTGAAGTATGGCGGCATGCGGGCCTAATGACGAGCAAAGCCCAAGACATCCTATGGATGTAGTAGATTTATTTTTCTATATTTATTTTATGAATGTTCATTCCTAAATACGACCCATGATCCCAAAAACATCCAACTCATACTCATGATGCGTATTCCTTGTAGATGTCTTCTAACCTCGCCCGTAGGAAGATGAGAGCAGGAAAAGCCCGCGAGCGCATGGCTGCCCTAATCGCTCAAGAAAATGGCTGCCGTAATACCCAACATTGTAACCCAAGTCCAACAAGCACTTACCGCTAATCCTGTCAATCAAGAAGATCAACACGTTATCAACCCTCCCCCAAATACCACTAAATGCACCTACAAGCATTTCGAATCATGCAACCCTCCAAAATACAAAGGGACTGAAGGTGTCACTGCTCTCCTCCATTGGTTTGAAGAAATGGAGAACACTTTTCTAAATTGCGATTTCCCCGATGATCGCAAAGTGCGATATGCTACTGGTCGTTTATATGGAATAGCACTTACTTGGTGGAATACAGAGAAGGCCAAACGAGGTGTTGAAGATGCTATGACTTTAACTTGGAATGAATTGAAGGAAATCATGACCAGATGATTTTGCCCAAGGAGCGAAATCAAGAAATTAGAAGATGAGTTCTATTCGTTGAAGCAAAAAGAAGGCGACCACACCACATACAACAAAAGATTCCTCGAGTTAAATCAAATGGTTCCCAACTTGTTCACTCCCCTCTACCGTTTGATCGAGCACTACATTTGAGGTCTTCCGTCAAAGATTCAGGACTCTGTAATAAGTACCACGCCTGCAACTTTGGAAGCAGCAATGGAGTTAGCTACAGAGCTCACCGAAAACCGAATCCGGAACAAAGACTTCAAGGAGGAGAAGAAGAAGGATAAGGCATCGACTGAAACTTCAAACTCCACCCAAACTGAATCCCCTTCTCAACCCACTTTTAAGAGAAAAAGAGACGGCAACTTTTCGCTACTATCCAACGAAATCAACCAATTTCACACGCCATACCCATACAAGCTATCCCAATCACTCAAGTGGCACCAACTCAACTTACCCAAATAAGAAACCATATCTTGGACCTCACCCTCGATGTAACACCTGTTTTTATCACCATCCCCTTACCTTACCTTGTCGACTATGTGCAACTTGTGGACGCTATGGTCATTTGAGCAAGGTTTGCCGCACCCATCAAAACCAAATCTCTCCCCCTACTCAAAACATGATCCAAACCTATCATCAACCTCAATACCCCCATGTTCCCATATATTCGAGCTTGTTTCAATTGTGGCGACCCTACCCACTTTAGAAACACGTGCCCTCGATTGGTTAACATCATAAACGCTCAAGCTCAATCAAACCCAGTTAACCAAGTAAATCAGGAAAACCCAATCACTAGGCCACCAGCAAGAGGAAGAGTTTTCAACATCAACGCCAACCCTGTTGAAGATAATGACGGCCCAAACGAAACCACCCAACTAGTCCTCTTCACCGGAAATCAAGATTCAACTCCAATCGTTTAGTTTTATGTTTTTCTTTATGTTTTAGAATTACATAGAACCAATCATAACTTAAGGATAAAGCCAATGAGAATTTGACAAGAATATGGTGGATACGCCGCTGGTACTTCCTATATATAAGTATTCTTGTCAAAGGATCGGAGGCATTATCAGGCGGTTATGAGAGGTTCCATGTATAAACTGTTTGAGTGATTATTGTTTATTATTTTCAGTACATGCAATACGATCAGCTCCGTTTGATTGAGCCTTGATCGCACAGACATTTTTCATTTTCAGTACATGCAATACGATCGGCTCCGTTTGATTGAGCCTTGATCGCACAGACATTTTTCATTATCAGTATCTTGTGGTTGTTGTAGAGTCACATAGAACTAATCATAACTTGTTGATAAAGTCAATGAAAATTTGACAAGAATATGGTGGATACGCCGCTGGTACTTCCTATATATAAGTATTCTTGTCAAAGGATCGGAGGCATTATCAGGCGGTTATGAGAGGTTCCATGTAGGATTTAGTATGTTTTGGTTGAAGTTTGTTCATCATACATTTCAGTGTATTCAATTTCATCATTTATAGAAGTTGAGCTATGTCTCACTTCCACAATGACTAACCTCTCCATCATAACAAACGAGAGAGGTACTGTCATCATTCAAACATGTATACTTTCAGAATTTAGACTCAAGCTGTGGTTGTTGTGTTGTTTATGTTTTATAGTCACATAGGACTAATCATAATTCACTGATAAAACCAATGAAAATTTGACGAGAATATGGTGGATACGCCGCTGGTACTTCCTATATATAAGTATTCTTGTCAAAGGATCAGAGACATTGTCAGACGGTTATGAGAAGTTCTATGTAGGATTTAGTAGTTTCTTGGTAACTAATCATAACTTGCGGATAAAACCAACGAAAATTTGACAAGAATATGGTGGATACGCTGCTGGTACTTCCTATATATAAGTATTCTTGCCAAAGGATCAGAGGCATTATCAGGCGGTTATGAGAAGTTCCATGTAGGATTTAGTAATGTCTTGGTTGAAATTTGTGTTACATTCATATCATCTCGCCATTTAAAGAAATTGGATTATGTTCTATTTCTACATAAACTAACCTCTCCATCATAACAAACGAGAGAGGAACTGTCACCATTCAAACATATATGCTATCAGAATGTGGATTCAAATATTGGTTGTTGTGTTATTTATGTTCTAAAGTTACATCATAGGACCAATCATAACTTACTGATAAAACCAATGAAAATTTGACAAGAATATGGTGGATACGCCGCTGGTACTTCCTATATATAAGTATTCTTGTCAAAGGATCAGAGGTATTGTTAGACGGTTATGAGAAGTTCCATGTAGGTTGTAGTATTAGAAGTTTTGCTTTAGGATATAACCATATCCTTCCAAACATATCAAAACTCTTACGCGTGATATCATATTTAGCGAATCAACTCTGCTTATCAATATTTTACCGTAGGCAACAAAAAGCGATTCCTGTAACAGGGTACTTAACCCTTACAAGGAATGTTACCGCCTCAAACAAAAACTTAAACCCTTACTTTTTCTAAGTATGTAACTGTCAAACTAAACACCATCATTTTAGTCAAATATACCACTACTTAAATTTCGGGACGAAATTTCTAAAAAGCAGGGGATACTGTAACATCCGTAAAAAATCGGATTTACCAAACCCGCTCCGTTTAATAACCGAACAATCAGTTTAAAATTTCGTGGCGTATTTAATGCCCAAAATAATTTTAAACAATAGATAATTAATACGTATATTGGAATATATAATTTATTTTTGAAAAAGTATTAAAATTTGTGGTTTGAAAATAAAAGAAGGCTGCCGGGTTTCGAACCCGGGTCAGCCGAGTCAATCTGGTCAACAAAGCATTAACACACACGCGCTCAACCACTGCGCCACTTATGATTCTTGTTCAATATTGAAGACAATTAATTCATAACATGAATATCGAATTCAAAACCGACGCGCCTATTTGCAGTCGTCGGAAATCCCGACTATCTCACCAAGATTGGACGGTTTCTTCAGTTTTAACGTAAACTTTAACTATGCCATCGGTTATAACCGACGTCTGAACCCGCGACGCAAGTCATAACCGCCGGAAAACGTAATGACTTTGAATCAAGCCTGAAATCCGACTCTATACATCTCGATTCCTCCCTATAAATTCACCCACAATCCACTGGTAGCCTTTTCGCTCAAAACCGCACCCTTTCTCGACGAAAATTCACTCGCCGGAAAATACCTGCAAATCGCCGGAAAACCGAGCCTTTCACTTCTGAGCCTTACTGAACACCCAGAACTCATACCGAAGCCACTCACATCCATCTCAAGCTTGCTGAAGACTCTCTGCCGCAAGACACGCATCGCCGGAATAGTCTGCTGACGTCGGAGTTCCGCCGGAGAAACAGAGGAGTCCAGTTTCGGTATATCTAACACTTAATCTTTCATTCTTTTTATTTATCTCACATGTAATTAACTGAAACACACTAAAAGAACATGATGTAATCGACGAATCAGTCGGACGTTAGTTCTGGTTAAATTCAACGAAGAAGACGAAGTTTCAGTAGTCTATAAGTTTAATTTAAATCAAGATATAACTCGGGTTAGACACACAGTCCAGTGGTGGACTGTGTGCACATAAAACACGCTTACGTCTCGAGTTCGAATCTTGTCCCACGCACCTTCGCCCTAATAAAAATGTTCTTTTTTTTTTTTTAACCGAACCGGAGTCACTGCGTAAGATGTTAAGTTTAATAAAAACCGGAATAATAACCAAGATAGACACACAGTCCAATGGTGGACTGTGTGAATGTTTAATCACAGGTCACGAGTTCGAGTCCGGACTACCGCACCGGTCCGGACAATTATCCAACTTTTTATATAAGGCAGAAATGAAACTATTTAGTTTGTATATAAGTATAATAAAAATCTGATTATTTAACAAGTTAGACACACAGTCCAGCGGTGGACTGTGTGTTAACTCAACCCACAGGTCCCGGGTTCGAGACCTGTGGAGAGCAACGGCTCGACGCATTAAATCGTTTTTAAAAATAAATGATTTTCAGTTTAATTCAATTAGTATATAAATATAATTAAAAATAGAAATATATCGGGTTAGACACGTAGCTCAGTTGTTAGAGCTGCGTGCACGCGAACGGGAGGTCTCGGGTTCGAGCCTCACCCGGCGCAAACAATTTCTCAGCCTGACCGGTCAACAGGGCAACAAGTCAACGGTCAACGGTCACAAAAAAAAGTCAACTTTTTTTTATTATTTTTATTTATTTATTTTATTTAAAAATCAATTAAAAATACTTAAAAATAACATTTTTAAGGTTAGAAAATAGCCTTAAACTCACAAAAATATATCCAATCATCCTACAAAAATTGATTAATAAAATCCCATTATTTACCAAACCATTATGTTATTATCTAGGTTAGTTTCACTCGTGGTTAAATCCAACTTCGTGCGTATTCAACATCATCAACCGAACGCACCCAATGTGAGTGAATCTTACAACTCCCCTTTTTAATTACACGTTTTGGGGTGTGTCATGTGTCACAAAATTAACTCGTTTATTTAAACTTGTGCCATACCATATTGTGATCTAAACTTAGATTGTACATATTGCTTGTAGTTATGTATTTCATTTTGTCAATTTATATGCAATTCATTCATTAGGCCCATCAGTTCCTCGTGAGAGACGAGTTGAGTAACGCGCGCCTCAAAACAAATCCATTATTGTTCGTGTGTGTATTATTTAGTTTATGTTGTTTGAAGTTATATATTTTATATTGTCAAGTTTATGCAAATCATTCATTAGGCCCATCAGTTCCACGTGAGAGACGAGTTGAGCAACGCGTGCCTCATAACGATCCATTATTTTTCATGTGTGCATTATTTAATATTAAATGATTGGTGTATAAGTTTACATCTATTTTTACTCATGTGTGGTTGTGCACTTTATTTTATTATCAATTAAATAAACTTGCTCAAATGTTTTCCATAGGATTCACTCGCCAACTTTTTGTTGATCCAAAAACCATTTTTACACAGATACATGTGAACAGGATGAAGCAAGGAAAACATAGGAAATGCCTTAGAAGAAAACAAAGAAGCTTAGATTGATGTTAGGTCATGATGTAATTATGATTGTAAATTTCCCATTAAATTGTATTAATGAATATGAAACGTTATAATAAATGTCATGAGCTTTGATGATAACCCAATCATGCCCCGGTCACCTTTTCCGCTGCGGATCGGGGTGTGACAAGACACAATTAATGAGAGCAAATATAAGACATAATGGACAACAAACTAAAACACAATTGACAACAGACTAATACACATTGAACAACATATTAAAACACAATGGATAACAGAATAAACACAATGACAAGAACCTATGACACAATGTATAGAGTACCCCAAATATAGCATCATCTTCATTGTGTCATACATTGTGTTATAGGTTTTGATAAAAATGCAATGAACATAACCCAAATTAACACTATGTTATAAGTTTTGATAATAACACAACGTATAGAAACCTTAGTAAAAATATAAGGACCAAAATGCAGTTGAAAGACACAATGATCACAATCTTTAACGTAATATAAAGAGACCCTAGTAAAAGTGATTTTTTTAATTTTATTTTTATATAGTAATATCACACTTATATTAAAGATAAAAAACACTCGTTATTATGGTGAATTAAAAAAACAAATGTCGTATGAAAATATTATAAATGTTTTAAATTTGATGGGGTTGGCATCTGCATTGCATGTGGAGAGAGAAAATCAATATATATAGGATTCCTTTTATACTCTTTTATTATTTTCTTTTCCGTAAAACTAATCACAACCCTCCAATTACAAGATCAATGGACTAAAATCCTTCTTACACTTCTTATTTATATTGTCCTTTGTATTTGATCTTAAGTAAATAATCGAAGTTAAATGAAAACTAATGTTTGAGCCCGTGCTTTGTGGCGGAGTTGTAGGATGTTGGCAAAGATGTGCATGTTATGTGATATATTGATGGATTATTATTAGGCCTTAATTTAAACGACAACATAAATAAGTAAGCAATATTGTTAAGCAAACACGTGTAGGGTTAAAAATTAGCTTTAATTATAATAGGCTAAATAAAAAAGAATAAATTTGTTACATTGTTTATTGAAGAGGTTAATATAGACCATGAAGACCTTATTCTAAATAGCGTTACGGTGGGGACGCGATGAAAGTTCGATCAATCTTGCATACTATGACAAAGGATAAAGAAAACAGAAAAAAGGCCGTACCGTTAACAAAAACAATATCTACATGTGTTTGATTCATTGTAGTTATGGCTCGGCTTTGAATATCGAAATGTAACGATACAAAAGTACGTCGTAATTTAAACAAATCGTGATCGTATAACAGTATCAACTGTTCAAAAAAATCACATTGAAATGACAATAAAAATAAGCATGTTATTAATTGCGTATCGTAACCTAGAGTTTTAACACCAGAAGTAATATAAAAACAATATATCTAATCTAATAAAATCTTAATCTGAAAAGTAACGTGTGAATAATATGAAATAACAACTGTTCACGTTTGAAAATGTTTCTTTAGAAAAAATATTTTAACTGAGAATTAACATACAATTTTTTTATTGTATAATAATTTTGTTGTAATTACAAATATACGTATAGGTTGACTATTCTTTTAAGCACACACGCACACGTATAATGTTTTTGATATGATGTGTAGAGCTAAAAAAAGTTTCAAATATTCTGCACAAACATAAAACAATACATTAGTATTAGTGATTAGAATCCTCTTAGCCTATACTTTTGTCAAAACTCAATGGATGGGATTACTTTGATATTGCATCATGACTTATTTGCCATATGTCATTGTACTATGTAGTGCTTGTGGAACAAATTCGACCATAGTTATATGATATCATATTTGTCTTCTTATTACTTTCTTATATAGACATTAAGGTTGGGTGTAATAGAGTAATGCTCACGGTATTATCCATGTTAGACCTACGTCCACTAAACTCATCAGTTCACCTTCACCCCTGCTTCTGGATCTGGCTAATGCCCAGCTCCTTCACGGCTCCACACCCTTCTAATGCCCCACATGCGTCAATTAACACCACTTTAGATGTTACTGCGTTGCTACCTGGTGCTGACTCAGGCTTTTACCGTGTCGTTGACTAATGGAATAATGTCTAACATGCTTCTTTGAACTAATAATTGGTCAAAACATATACATATGAGTAGAAATTGTCTAACGGATCATATTCTCACATGTGATATAATTTGTTATTATTTATATTGTAACTTATATTTAATCAAACATTTTACGTGTATAAAACGAATTAGGCTAACAATTATGATCACTTTATATTGTAACATCTATTTAATCAAACATTTTACATGTATAAAAACGAATTAAAGGCTAACAATTATGATCAGTTATCGAATACTAATAATACAAAACGTTTAAAAACTTACAATCCACTAATCAACACAACTCATCCTCAAGTAGTACGCCCATCAAAATTTATGCACCAAATACATTTAGGTGCTGTTTGTTTTTTTCAGAAAAGCTCTGGGCAGGCTCTTTTGTCTGTGCGGCGCAGACCACGCGCAGCCATTACCACACAAAGACTGTTTGTTTTTCCGAATACGTTTAATTAAAAAACGTCTGCGCAAGCTCTTCTTGGTGCAAACTTAGCCCAGCCACTTCTATAAGGTCTGCAGAGGTTAAAAATCACCACCCACCACCACCGTCCATCACTACCACCACCACCCACCACCGTCCACCACCACCATCCATCACTACCACCACCACCCATCACCGTCCATCACCACCACCACCGTCCACCACCCACCACCGTCCTTCACCACCACCATCCACCACCACCACCCACCACCGTCCATCACCATCACCACCACCATCTACCACCATCACCGTCCACCACCACCACCATCCACCACCGTCCGTACACCACCACCAGTTTATTTTAGAAGTCTACGTACGTTAAAAAACAAACAATCTACTTCTTGCAGATTGCAGATGCTTGGTCCAACTTTTCTTCTACAGATGTTTGTAGATGTGGTCCGCAGACTACATAAATTTTACCTCTTAACAAACAAACAGCACCTTAGGTATGCAACATGACAAAAATGTTGCATCCTCACTAAGGTCCTAGGGAAGGAGAAGTCTTATACGCTTCTTTCCCATAAGTTATAATCCACTAGCTTTTTGGTGAATTATGTTTTAATGATTACAGAAGATGAAGCCACCATAAGTGTAATAGATGACATGTGCTTCCTTTGTAGCCCTTCAAAATTCTAATTGGTGATCCTGCTCATCTCAAATTAATTGAACCGATGGTTCCATATCCCAAATTGTCTATCATAGGAGTTGAACTGTTTGATAAAAGACAAATATATAATTAATAACCTACTAGTGGGAACCCGCGTGTTGTGGCGGAAGCTCCGTACATATGCAACAGATATATTGACATGGCTCGGATTGAACACCTCGATTATCTCATCCATACCGGTATGGACACCGCCTCCTCAACCCGAAACTCATACCCATTATCATCACCCCCTCCTCAGGTCCCCCTACTAGCAGCCTAAGTTGTGCACATACTGCTAAGATTAAAAAACGCTAATCCGAGCAACTTTGTAAAGCAAAGCTATTTACGAAGGAAACCTTGGTAACCCTTTTAGTTCTACATAGGTGCTTTGTATAGCAAATTCATGTAGGAGCAAGTGACATTCAGGTAGGCATGATAGTGCTCACATATGTATGTTGTTGCTGGCAGTGGCGGATCTAGAAAACTTTCATAGGGGTAACGTTTTAAAAGAAAGGGGTAACGAAATTGAAAAAACGTCTTTTTTCAAAATTTACACTACCGTCGAAGCGTCAACGGGTAGCGGAAGTTACCCCTTCACATAAGGTAGGTCCGCCCCTGGCACCTAGGCATGACTTATAAAAGGCTTTTGGGACCTAAATGTTTCTGAGCGTTTTATAAAAAGATTCTCCACTGTCAGGAGCCTACTTTTTTACGGATGCTAAAATGCACCAATACATTCATCAAGATTAATGTAACAAATTGCTATACATTTTCATTTAGACATTTCTTCAAACACGTGGAATGCATACTAAATCAAGCAACAAACTAAACATATACTAATCAACTAAGGTCCAAGGTTTAGTGTACTAAACAATAATATGTTTTGCAACTAAAAGCAAATAAAACTAAAGGGTCTATCTACTAATTCTGCAGTTAAGAATCATCAACTAACAGTGGATAGCGATGAGTTCCGAGGCGTCTTAAATCCGATTGCTTCTGGCGTCTCAATTTTAAATAGCAAATTACTTTTTTGCCCACATGAAATATATTATAAAGTAGTATAGATATAGATTATGACATAGTAAAGTTGTAAAAGATACCATGTTTTGAGAAATGAGATATTAGATTTAAACAACCTCAATTTTCACCAATTGGTTGATTTCACTCATAACTTTTGATTTGTACCACATCACTCCCAACTTTCAACTTATTTTCCTATGACACTCCTAAACTAACTGAACCCTAACCCAGTTAGTTTTTTTGCTGATGTGCACTTTGTTTGGTGACATGGCAGCTGACATGTCAATTTTTTATGATGTGGCAGCTAGCTTGGCAATTTTTATGATGTGGCGACTGACATGGCATTTTCGATGACGTGGCATATGACATCAACTGACTAGGTTAGGGTTCAGTTAGTTTGGGAGTGCCAGAGGAAAATAAGTTGAAAGTTGAGAGCGGTGTGGTACAAATCGAAAGTTGGGAGTGATATCGGCCAATTGGTGAAAGTTGGTTTTATTTAAATCCAGTATCCCTTGAGAAATTACGGATTTGATCATTTATTTTGAATTTTTACTGGTTTGGCGCTAACTATATATCACACAGTAATGCGTACGGTCCTCAACATTAACGACCATTACAAACCTGTTAAATCTAGAGGTGTTCAATAGATTGTATTAAAACCGAAACCAATTACTTAATTTAGTCCGGTTTAAAACCGAATATTAAACATCCCTGGTTTAATGTATATAGACTCACACTTTCGTTTGTTGATCACAAAAAAAAAACATACCATGAAAAAACATGATTGACAGAAATAGTCACTTTCGTTTGTCGTTCACTTTCGCTGAAGAGCCACTGCAGACACAGCAACAAGGACCACGAACAGGAGTGCAGTTATAAAGGAAGCCACCACAGCTCCACTAACGCGCTGGCAGAAGTCATTGAACTGTTGACAGATCGCCACCCAATTTGCGTCCGAGTTGCCATTGTGTGCCAAGTAGACTATCGATGCGGCCGCTGACGCAGCAGCAGTCACCAATGGCACTGCAACCTGCAGTGCATGCAAAGTTTGACAAAATATGACTAATCAGTTAATACTTTTTGCAATGAATAAACGACTATTTGACAATATTATGTAGGGAATCGTTAAAATGAGAACTAGCTTGAGTTGTGGGAACTTGAAAAATTTTTGATTCAAAGGTTTTTTGAAAATTTTTTTTTGACAATTTATTTTTATGAAACTTTAAAAAAAATCGTATACGACTTCTTACACCCCCGTGACCCAAATTTACAACCCCGTAACTTTCTGGACTGATGATGTCAGCATTCATTTACACGAGCGTAAAACGAGTTTACATGTCGAATAAATGCCGGCTCGTCAATTTTTAATTTTTCTTTTCACAGATGTCTTAGTTAGGTGTTAATCTACCTATGTGCAAAATTTGGTTGAAAAACTCACACAGGAAGTAGGAGTTCTCGTGGTTCTCACAACTCGGATGAGTTCTCATCTGAACAATAGTTTATTGGGGTGGGAGAGAAGTGCCTGGGTTAGGAGAGCGTGTGGGCTGGATTAGATTTGGTCCTAAGCCCAATATTTGGTGATCCATGTTAGGATCGGGCCAAAATTTTGGGCTTTGGCCAGAATGATACCTGACCGATTAGGCCTAATCCAGCCTACATGATATCCTATATAAGGAGGCCTGATCTAGAGACTTCGCTCCTGACCCAACAAACGATGTAGCAACACTGTACAAAAAAGTTATAACATGACGTACAGTGTCGAAAACAAGGAGCATCAACCTAGCTCCTAAGATATGTGGTCGAACGATGCACACGATAGAGAATGGCAACGAGAGTACTAAGTAAGCACCAGCCATGGCATTTGCAATCACGAAAAACCTAAATAAAAACAACGAAATATCATTGTCATAAAAACATTTAACGATACGTGAAATTACCAAATACCCATGGGATTACGTGAAAGCGGGGAGGTCGCTATAATCAGCTTTGAACTGAAAAAACTGGGTGAAAAAGGGGAGTTGCTGGCTGGTGGTGCCCATAGCGGTAGCAGCCGCTAGGGCCGCAGCAATGGCACATATCCTTAAAATGAAGTCAATGATGCCAAGACCCCTTTTCCATCCTGACACTAGCGGTTGTTTGGCGGTTTTCTTGGCTTTAGCTGTTACGACTGGAGGAGGGGCCGCCTTCGATGACTTGGAACTATTCACCGGGATAGGGATGTCGCCGGTTTCTTTGGTTGAATTACTTGAATCCATAGAAACTGTTGTGCTTAAGTTTGAAAGGTTTTTAGGGAGTTGGGAGTGTATTTATGCATGTATAGAGAATTAGATATGATGTATTGGTTACATAATGAACTAAAGGAGTTGTTGGCAACTTGCTCCACTTCAGTATTATGAGTGAAATTTAGAGTTTGGATTTGATTTTCATGATAGTTGTTATGAAACTTTTAGAATTATTTAACTAGATGTATTTAAAAAAAATATTAATCATTTATTTAAACGATTAAATACCTTGTAAACAGTTAAATAAACAGTGGACGACTTTCGACCCGTTTAAGTCTGTCACACCCTTGTGACCCATTTTATTATATAACTAAAAAAAACCCGAATTGGCATGTGTTCATATAAACGAGCACTCTAAATGGCTACTACGTGTTGTTCTGTTTAACCCGGTTAACTTATTTGACTCGTTTTCATTTTAGCGAAGTTTTGAAACTCTACCTCCTTGACCCGTTAGAGACAAAATACAACTCAATGACTAGTTGTTTAGGTAATGGGTCAAGATTATCTTCTCTAATCTTTTCTCTCACTTAAGGTTTATACTATTATCAATGCCAACCACTTCTCTTGAATTATGCTCTGGACACTAATGATAATCATATACTACTGTTTATAAAATGAAAATATTAAACTTCAGCTTTTGGTGGAACTGAACTGCTGCATAATCATTTATTTATAATTGGTCCAAAATCAAATGGATTCAACAACTAGATTACCCATCATCTTGGCTAAAGGAACAGGACACTTTGTGACAATATCAAATCTTGATAAATTTGATGAATGCACAAATAATGACAAGCTTAACATAGCAAGTTCCATAAGTGACAATCTTGATGACAAAAATCCATGCCAATATTCCGGATTCAAATCAAAGAAAGCATCGAAAAAGCTTCTTGTTCCTTTCAAATCAAGCTTCAAAAGCGTCTCCATCCCAAATCGGTAATACTCTCTTGTCAATCGTCTCTCAATAGGCCACAACCCGTTCCACACTCTATGATAAAGCGGTTGACCTCTAATCATTCTAGTCGAACCAAGGCACTCAACGATTGAGTCAGCCAGGATTGGGGCCAGGGCTAGTGTCCTAGCCACCATATACCCTGTCGATGGGTGGGCCAGCCCAGCAGTTCCACCAATCCCCATCACGGGTTGTGGAATCACTGGTAGTGGCCCACCCATCGGAATCAAACACTTCTCGCTCTCAATAACTCTCTTTACTTTAATACCCATATGCCTTAACCTTGCCACCATTCTTAATTTAATCTCTTTGTAAGACAAAACCGGCCGGCTAACCAACGAAGTCTCTTCAAGAAACACCAAATTCGAATCAAACGGCATCGCGTATAAAAAACGTCGGTATTCTCGAATTCCGAACCCGTAAATCCGGCTCGTTTCCCAAGTGGGAATCTCTCCAATCCATGAGTAACATCTTGTCAAGATCAAAAGGGTGGTTTTCAACTTCTGCCAAAATCCCATGAGCAATTTGGTACCCATGGTTTCTAGGCTTATCATACTCCACAAAAGAACTTGCAAAACCACTTGCATCCACAATCAAACTTGCTTTAAACTCACTCCCATCATCACAAACAACTGAAGACTCAAACTCTTGATGATTAATCTTCCACACTTTCCCTTTATGAAACTTAACCCCATTTGACACACATCCACTAATCAACTTCATCTTCAACATCTTTCGGTTTATTCGCCCGTAGGGCCGATCAAGATACTTAGTTTTATAATCATCAACATGAACACAAGCCATAGGCCAAGTTTTGTCAAAACAAGAATCAAGACCCAAGCATGACAACTCATCAACCCAAGCCCCATAATTATTCGGCCACATCAAAAGTGGGTCCGGGTCAACACAACAGACCCGGACCCCATATCGTGCGATCCGTTCAGCCAGACAAAGCCCGGCCGGACCCGCACCAATTATGATGACGTCCAGCCGGGCTTTATGGGACGGGTCGAGCCAATTGAGGTCATGTTCAATAGGGGTTTGTTTGTTTTCTGGGATCAAATCAAGAAAGTTGCCAAACTTGCTTGTGTGGATTCTTTGAGTAAGATGTTTGTGGGGCTTTGGAAACAAGAATGGACTTGTTGAGGTTGTTAATGGTGAAAAGGAAGATGAATAAAGTTTTTTTGAAAGTGAAAGTGAAAGTGAAGGGGATGATGATGGAGTGATTAGAGTTTCCATTGGAGGTTAAAGATGAGAGAGAAAGAGAGATATTTTGTTGTAGAGAGAGAGAGAGAGAGGAGGTGATGTTTATAATGAAAGACAGAAATGGATCTTGTTGAATACTAAGGAAATGATGCTCTTTTAACGTTAATGATGATAGTTTTCTGAATCTCAAAACATGTGTGCCGGATGTCCGGATTTCTGTTGATGTTTCTAAATTTGGTAGTAGCTCCGTGGAAACTTGGCATAACTCCAAGTTTTTTTTTATTTACGATGGTTTTATTCTTATATTATATTTTGAACAGCAATTCCATCAAAAGAGTGGGAAGACTGTAAATGAACTAAACGTTCAGTGAAATGTTTGTTTGTGAACTGTTTGATAGAAAATTCGTTTACGTTCGTTCGTTTAGTTAATGAACGAAAACGAACAAGATAGTTTGTTCGATTAATGACATGAACGAACACGAACAAATGTCCTGTTCGTTCGATTGTGTTGGTGAACGTTCGACAATATGTTCGTTCATGTTCGTTTATGAAAGTCTGTTCGTGTTTGTTTGTTTATGTTAATTTGGTAAAAGTTTCTAATATTTTTAATTCTTCACTTTCCCTATTTTTTATCCCCCCCCACACACACAACATTAGTTGATAACTATATTAAAAAAAATAGTATAGTGCCAATGATCTTTGGATCAGGTGTTGAAAGATTTGTATTTCTCTTTAAAGATGTAGGTTCAACTTCCACTTGGTGCAGAGTAAGGCAATGATAGTAGACCCAGGGAAACCTGGGTTCGATTCTTGACCCGAACGAGTTTTACTGATAATTTCACCGTCGTGCCTACGGGTGGGTGGGTTATCGGGTTTTCCCCGGAAATGGTGGTGGACTTGGGTTACCCTCGGAGTACTTCGTTTGGTCCAGTGGGTAGTACTCGAGATTGATTCTGTTGCCCGTTCAAAAAAAATAGTAAAGTGTAAGCCCTTATCTAAATGTATAAAGAAGTTGGACAATAAAGAATTTTTTTAGGATATGTCTAACTAACTTTAGATAATTATGTTTAAGTTAGCTAAACTTGATTAAACATGATTTAACGTAGGGTGCTTGTAGTAGACTTCTTGTGTCTTAAATAATTAATTTATCATTTAATGGTTGTATTTGAATAATTGACTGCCTTTGTCGGATGTTTAAGGTTATTGGTGTTTTTCTTTAAATTTCAAGTTTAATGTGTGTTTGTGTTTATTTGTGTTCGTGACTAGTGCTCACGAATTGTTCGCGAACAACTAAAATTTCTTAACAAATAAACACACGAACATAAACTCCTGTTTGACATGTGTTCGCAAACAATTCACGAACATATCCATTTCTTTAAAGAACATATACAAATATAACCTCGTTCGTATTCATTTGATTCGTTTATAACCCTAGCTTTTACTTAAGGAGGGGAAGAAAGTGTGAGCCACCTGTACAAATGTGAATAAGCAAACTTTTTGGTTTCACCTGCTTTTATTCTCTTCAACTTCTTTCATCAAAACGGTTAATATAATTGATCAAAACTTGTATCAAAATTAAGGGATTTATTTTGATAAAGCTTTTGTTGTTTCAACTCCGATTTTAGCGGTGGCCGGTGGGGAACCGGGGACCGGTGAATGGGTTTGGTAAGTGGGACCCACGGGGCCAAGCTACTTGACGTGTCAAATATTCGTTTATAGTGTAATACCGACCGTTGTTAATGTTTTATAATTATTTATTTTACCAATTGTAGAGTTCTCCTTTTAATAGACAATTATTTAATGCGGTGGGATTTTAAAAGTTTATAGACAATAAAAAATCTTATTTAATATTAGTTATTGGTGACTAATTATTATTCCTGAAATCATTCTTTTATGTTATTAACTTATTATATATCAGTAAACCAACATAACAAACACTTTGTTAGAGCTTTATAACTACTATGCTAGCAATCCAAACAAACCCGTAAAGAATTAAAGATCCAGGATTTGGTATAAAAAGGGTTGGTTAAAACGGGTCGAACCGGTCTGTTACAACGGGTCAAATGCTTTGGTTAAAACCGTTCAACGGGTTATTATTTGCATTGAGAGTCTCTTCTATTTGCAAATATAATGACCAAATCTTAAGTCATTTGGTTAAATTTCAATTCCTTTGCTCATAATATAATTACCATAATGGTTTTTTTCTTCAATTTGGGAAAGTTTAGCCTATTTAATCTATGCTCGTTGAGATTTTAACTTATGGGATCAAACATGTTGTTGGACCACGGGCCTTTTAGCTTTTGACTTTTGAGAAGAGGCCCTTTAATATTTTGAGAGGGGCCTTCGGATTTTTACAGGGGACTAATACTTTTTTCTTCAAAATTTAAAATAGGGTACATGTAGAGATGCACAAGAAACCCGCTTTCAGACCTGATCCGGAATATATGACCTGGAACCGGTTTCTACCCTACCCAACCTGCGGGTACGTATCAATTCCAGACGTGGGTGTAGTAGATAAAGGAACGGAACCGGACCCAACCTGGAACCACCAGACCGGTTCGACCTCTACCCGGTCAAAACCCAAACTCGAACCGGCCAAAACCTGAAAAAACCTGGTGAAAAACCCGAACATACCCGAAACCGGTTCCTAACCTACCCGGTTCTTGACTTTGTTTGACTGAAACCGGACCCGGTTCCTATCCAGTTTTAGGTTCTAAAAAAACCCGATTTGTGCATCTCTAGGTACCCAAACATATTTTGAATTTAGATTTGTTTTGTAACTTAACTAGGTTATAACCCCGTGTATTACACGGATTTAATAAATGAATTTTATATACTAAATAATAAAACAATATATCTTTATAAACCTCCTTTATTGCACGGGTTATAATGTAATTTTATCTATTAAACTAGTATTAAGCCCCTACGTTGCAGCGGTTGTCGTGAAACTGTGTCAAGTTGTACCAATGTATATACCACTGTCAGCGACCACCAACACCTGAAAAGCTCGTAAAAACAAAATAAATAAAAACGGAAAAAAAATAACGCCGGGCGAAAAGCAGACGTAAAATCTTTGAATCACACACGCTCGGTGCAAAGAAATTAATCCGAAACGTAAAACACAGAAAAAAATAACTAAGTCAATCCAGAACCCGCGCGTTGGACGAATTTGTCAAACGGATAAAAATAGATGTGATGCGACGGGCCAGTTAAACGGGAAAAATATACGAAAAAAATGTTAAACCCCACACGCACGTTGCGGTGCGTTAACTTACAAAATTTAGAATGAAACGAAAAACTTGGGATAGATGAAAAGTATGGTAAACCAAAATTGAAAATAGAAAAGAGTTTGGATTAAATTGCAAAAGATAAAAAAAAATTTGGGTTAAAACTATAAAACAAACGGTCTAAAATGCAAAATTGAAGTTATTTTTAATCTTAGATAAATATAAGGATAAAAATAAGTGATATCTATATATTAGTTATTAATATTAATATTATAAGAAATTTATTTAAACAAATGTAAATAAAATTTATGAAGTTTAAGGAGAGAATGCCATATGTCATTGTTTTTAGTATTTTATTATAAGTTAGATGATAAAAAGATATATCTATAGGAACCATATTGTACGGGTTAAATAAATGTAATTTTATATACCATATAATAAAAAAGTATATCTTTAAAACCATGTGTATGACAAAGGTTGAATAAATGTAATAATGTTTACCAAATAATAAAAAAAGCTATAACTTTAAAAACACTTGTGTATTACACGGCTTGAATAAATATAATTTTATATACCAAATAATAAGAAAATTATATTAAAAAAAACTAAAGGATATACTTGCTACGCAGTAGATGTGGTGATTGCGGATATGATTATTGAAAAGAAGATATAGTGATCAAACATTTTATTTAAGAAGCAAATAAGTAGCCATTGAGTGATAAAATATAATTATATTTAAAGAACCCCATAACAAATCTAAGATTATATATATTGTAATATTGAAAGTTATATACAATTTGTTTAAAATTTATGTAATAAAATCGATATAACAATTTTTTAATGAAAACAAAAAATAAATAATATATTTATACAAAGTTTGGTTCTGGTAATAAATAATTTGGTTATTAAAATATCTTAAATTAACAATTTAAATTTAAGGATAATATTTTATTAGAAAACAAAAGTATTCTATTCAACATTTAAAGTAGGATAATATTTAATATTAATTTTTATTTATTTATTAATATGAGATAGAAAAAAATATGATTGAATAGTTGAGAGTTTGTATGATGATAAATCGGTTAACTGTATTATAATGTCACATGTTTTTAGTTACATATTTTTGAATTATTTAAAAAATTAAGACTTTGTTATAGTTAGTAAAATCAATGATTTTATATTTGTAATTTTGTTTGGAATTATTTTATTAAAAACTGCATATTATACATATAAGTATATCATGTCTTAAGCTATTGATACCATCCAAAATGTTTTTCGATTTTATGTCTAGCATTATATATACTATGGTAAAAGTTTAACATTTATTAGTGATAATTAAATCATCAAAAAGAATAAGAGTAAATTTGTATATTACAAATAAAAAGTAGTTGTCTGTCGTATGATATAGGAAATCAAATAAATAATATTATAAAGGGCCAATGACCTCCATCTCAAGAGGTAAGAGGACTTAAGTTCTTCTGTGAAGACTCAAGTTCAATTCTCATTTGTTGCAAAAATGAGTGAGGCATTGGTGAGCAATGATAGGAGACCTAGGGAAACCTGGGTTCGATAACTGAGCCAAACGGATTTTACCGGTAATTTCATCGTCGTGTCTTCGGGCGAGTGGGTTACTGGGTTTTCCCCGGAAGTGGTGGTGGACGACTCAGGTTACTCTCGCAGTACTCCGTTTGTCCAGTGGGTACCCCGAGAGTGCTCGGGATTAATATGTCGGCCGTTAGAAATATTATAAAGGGATGTTGTATTTAAATAACCATAACTTTCATAAATTAGCCGATAACACTCCCAACTTTCGATTTGTACACCAGCATTCCCAACTTTCAACTTATTGGTCGATAACACTCACTAACTAACTGAACCCTAACCGAGTTAGCTGATGTCAGCTGTCACGTCATCAAAAAATGCCATGGCAGCTGCCACATCAAAAATGCCACATCAACTGCCATGCCATATGCCACGTCAGCAAAAATGGCCACATCAGATGCCACGTCAGCAAAAACTAATTGGGTTAAGGTTCAGATAGATAAGGAGTGTTATTGGCCAATAAGTTGAAAGTTGGGAGTGTTGATGTATAAATCGTTAGGAGTGTTATCGGCCAATTGATGAAAGTTGGGGTTATTTAAATCCAATATCCTTATAAATGAGAAGTATACATTAAATTTAAACTAATAATAATTATCCTTAGTTAAGTAGAAGAGATTAAACAAAATAATCTTTAGTAGAATTAATTAGAAGAGATTAAACTAAATAATAACTATCCATAAGATATTAAACTAAATAATATTTAGTAGGAGGGTTATCTATAATTAGGGAGAGGATTTAGAGAAAATGCCTAAAAGTGTGAAAACAGTGAGAACGCCACTCATCCGTTGGATCAAAACAATCTATGGATTAGAATGGCGCGGTTACGTTTTCGTAAATAACATCCACTTTATTACTTGGACGTGTTTCATTAAGAGTAAAAGGGTCTTTTTACTGTTTTAATACAATACGCCACACTTATGAGCAAAACGCCATTCAAATTTCACGCGTTAACCTACATTCCGTACACATCACTCACTTCCAGATGAAATGACATATTTATCTAAAACGCCACTGATACAAAACGACAACACTTAATGATAAAAAAATGTTACAGATTTAACAAATAGATGTGAACAAACAGTAACTAAAAGTTAATTATTAACATTTATACTAAAAATTCTCTCCTAAACGACGCGCCAAAAATATCATTATATAAATGACGTTACCATCACTTCCATTATCACTTCAATTGATTATATTAAAACACCATCTTTAACCAAAACACCAAATTTCAAAAAA
Source organism: Scalesia atractyloides (assembly GCA_947069175.1). Classification (NCBI taxonomy): domain Eukaryota; kingdom Viridiplantae; phylum Streptophyta; class Magnoliopsida; order Asterales; family Asteraceae; genus Scalesia; species Scalesia atractyloides. The sequence continues at coordinate 89,139,236 of CAMTDV010000003.1, forward strand.
AAAAACTCTGAGAGAAGAAAAATGACAACCATCTTTTCATGGAGATACACCATCGGAATCAGAAGATTCGTAATCCGTTTTGACAACAAAAGAAGAGTGTTGCTTAAATAATCAACGCCATATTGAACTTGTAAGAAGAAGTACAAAGGGGGATCTTAGCACTTGGCGTCCCTCTAGATAACCACTTTGATAAAACACATACAGTTATAAGAAGATTAACCAGAAAATTTGGACCAAACAGGGCAAATGCAAAAATGGACCTAGTCATCAGATCATGGCGTTTTGATGATGACACTGATATGGTCACCGTTATATGTGACAACGGGGAGCAGGAAGACTACATGTTTGAAAACATCATGACCAAGCAGGGTCTTGGGTTCATGGAGTAGTTACACAATACAACATGTTTGAACACATACATTAACGAAAAATTGGCGTTATTGCATGACATGTTCAAATGGAGGCTTCAAAATCTTCAAGAACAAGAGTCCAATGAAAGTGAAAGTAATGACTTGGATGAGAAACTGGAAGAAGAATCCGAAAAAGAAGACGAGGGGAATGATGGATACTTCTTAGACAAAATCACTTCTGACGAAAAGTTTTAATTTTTTTCTATTGTGTAATTTTCCTGTGTTTGCTATGTATTTTTCAAATAATAAAATACTATTTTCTCCAATTAGTTATAAAACGTCAAAATGCCACAATTGAAAAACACCAATGAGCAACGTAAGAAAGGTTTCGTGGACGAAACCTCTTTAGGGGGGGGGGGGTAGACTGGTAACACCCCAAAAAACGAATTTGGTAATTAAATCCCGTTAATATTAAAGAGAGGGTAAAATACCGTCAGTGATAAAAGTTAACTAGATAAGCGTTAAAATTTTTAAATAATCACAACTAACGCTAATTAAAGTGAACAAATACTTGTAGTAAGTAAAAGTTTATAAAAAGCTCAGGTGAGTAGGACTTAAATTATGTCGGGTTGTAACACCCCAAATGTAGTAATTTGACTAGGAACATCTAAACCTAGTTATGATGTAACACTCTGAAAAATCGTGTCCAATAGTATAGTGACACGTGTTGTATTTTTAATATAGTCTATTAAAGACCAATAAGGACTAAAGGCGTCAACATGCTCAAGTTGAGCCTCTCATTGACGAACCGATGTCAACATTCATAAATAATAGCCTCTGAGTGACTGATACGTCAACATTCTTAAATCATTAGCCTTTGAGTGACTGATATGTCAACATGCTTGAAACTTGGCCTCTGAGTGACTAATATGTCAACATGCCTAGCCTCTGAGTGACATCGGAATCAACATGCTTGTGATAAGCCTCTGAGTGATCCTTTGTGAAGTTCTAACTCTCATACGTACCGTTTGTTGGACGAGAGAGTTCAATTCTGTAAACATGTGAAAGTTGGATATTGGAGGGATTAGAAGTGTCAACATGTTAATTTATACCTCTGAGTGACCTTTTAACGAACCGAGAGCTCAATAATGCCCGGGCATAATCCCGGGTATGCCAAGTATTGGCTACGGAGGGCTAAAAGTGCCAAAATAGCATTTAAAATCGTTTTTATAAGCTTTATATAGTTTAGGAGCCAAATGGTCAAATTTTAAAACTGAAAAAGGGGCGATCGTGGGCCGCGAGAGACCCGGCCTGTGTCTCTCGCGCCCCGCGAGAACAGACCTGCAGCAGAAAGTTTGTTTTGGAGCCCAAGCAAAGCTCCAAAACCATTAAATCGAAACCATGGCCTTCCTAATCAGCTATGCCACGTTTTAGGACACTTGTAAGCTTCTTCTTACACCCCTAGACACCTGGCTTCACCTCCTTTGAGCTCTCCAACTATAGATAGGTGCTTAAGTTCACCATTTCAACTTGCACCTTTCTTATTCACTCTTCTCCCTCCTCTGGAAGTTCCTAACTAAAAGGAGCAGTCCAACATAGTTCTTTTGCATCTAGGAATCACTGGTAAGTGTTCCTTTCTTGTGCATTTTCGTTTATAGGCTTCTATAGCCTAAAGTCAAGCGTTTTACGTAAAACGCTTTGACTTTCGGGTAAGACCATTATGGTCCAGCCATTGTTCAAAATGAACATGGCTAAGTGATCACAATAAGGTAGGCGTTAATCCCTTTAAAGGGCACCTCCTGAAGATCATGTTTGCTAGACCAATTGACGGGTCAAAGTTACGATATTAAAAAGTCAAACATGCCATTTTTCGAAAAAATCATAAACTGATCTTATATATGTTATGAAACCTGTTTTGACACTTAAACAAGTTGGTAATAATTATTAGAACATGTATGAACATGTTCAGCTCGTCAATTTCAGTTCTAGGGTCGGTTCGCAACCGAAAGTCGCGAAGTTTGACTTCTGCTTTGACTTTCGATTCTGACCCGATTTAGATTAGTTACCTACTGATCTAAAGTTGCATTATGATCATAATATAATGTAGCATAACCTTCTGAGGTTATATTACATGATCATAATCAGAATCCAAGTTTATGCGCAAGTTCCATAATTATGCCATCTTTGACCAAAATGCCCTTTTTACATAAAACAATGTTTTAAATGGTAATGAACTTGAAAATAAGTTTCTACTGATGTAATATTATAAGTAGGACTATTTGGGATGTTAAACCAAATTATAAACTAAGTTTTTAAACAAATCCTTAAAACTATGTCATAAATGACGGTTTTAGCCCCTGTGGCTTACAAAATAGTTTTAATCAAATCTTTTCAAGGTAAATCACTTGCCTACTGATATGTTATATTAAATAACATATTTTAAACATTTTAATCTGATCCAAATGTCAGTTTTCATAAGCATCGCTTAAAGACGTCATATTACGACATAAGCGCCGTTTCGGCGCATAGTATGGTTTTAAACCTTATTAATGGACCAAGACTTGTTACCTACTGATTTTAAAACTTATTTTAAACATATTTACAGTAGGTACTTATTATAAACTCAGAATCCTAAATAATTTATAAACTATGTATAAAATGACCAAAATGTCCCTTCGGTGCATAGTTTGGTCATAACAGGTAAAATATACATATATTTGATATCCTACTGATATTATATCATAAATAAATTATTTTTCCAGAATACTCATGATCATAAACTTTAATTTTATTTGAGTTCTTTTTATACGATACGAAATTACCGAAATGCCCCTATAAGGCATAATTTCGTTTTAAAACCTCAACGGGCATACAAGTTGATATCCTACTGATATCTTAACTTATTTAAAGTATAATGGCATATAGAACTTGTCCATAACTTATCCGGTTACCCGATATCGTTATTATGCGCACAGTTACGTATATGTGACTATTTTACGGAATTCAGCCGTAACGGGTTTAACCTTATCATTTTTAGTTCAAAATCCAGAATGTTTATAGTTTACCCATATTATACAAGTCAAGTACTTGTCGGGTTTAAACTACATTCTATCTGATCATCGTTTAATAAAGCGTTTTACGTAATGATCATGTACACTATTCGGTTTATACAACTGTTAGTATTTAATTTGCTAGTTTATGCCATAATCCAGACTAGAGCCTTCTCGGTAAAAGCTATCTGCACTCGGTACTTTCGTATACGGCTGAGTTATTTAAAAATAAAAGAAGAAAGCAATCTCAGGTAAATACTCTCAACATATTTCCCCTATAAGGGCTTGGGATATGGTAAATTATTATTGCATAGTCCATTGCATGGTTAACCTTCCTAAGATAATAAAAGATTTTGTGCCGTTTGCACTTGAAATCATTTTTTAATATTTTCAAAATGAGTCAGTTGGGTGTATTTACCAGCGTAAGCTAACGTATCCTTCAAAGACTAATCTGCAGGTACAACACCGAATTGAGCCGGATGCTGCTCGGTAGAGAATAAAAGGATTCTTGTAAATCCTTAGATCTGCCTAAAGTGTGGTTTGTATTCTTTCTTATACATTCTATGATCCTCCTGTGGATGTTCTATTATAAGCTTGTATATTATTTTGTATTTTTTAACATTCGGTTTGTAATAGTAATTTTACTCCAAGACTTCCATTGTGCCACGTTTAATTGACTATGACGTTATCAACTGTTGTCACGATACTCCCCACCCGGGCCCACCGGTCTATGGATTTCAGAGTCAGAAATCCGGGGTGTGATAGAGTTGGTATCAGAGCCAACGATTGAGAGAATTAAACACTAGCCTTTTGTGTTTAGTCTCAAACTTACATGAGCACATTCCTTAGACTCTCGAGTCTCGGCAATTGACCTAGGATTACTCATTTTATTATTAAGTTATTAGTATTGTTTTTAAATTGATTTCTAATAAGAAAATGCCGCCACGGCAACCAGCGGGGCGTATTCCTCAACCTCATAACTCAGATACATATCAAGAATCAGGAGATTCGTCTCCATGGCAACCAGCGAGACGTTCCGTCTCTAATAGACACTCGCCCTCACATTCCCAAAATTCTTACCACTCACACCACTCCTACCATTCTCACCATTCCCATTCTCACCACTCCTACCACGAAAAATTTAACCCCAACCATTACTTAAACACACCTCCAGCTGACAAAATCAGTTGGACCAGCCAAATCCTATGGACGAGGACTCCGACCCGGAGATGCCACCATCGGGATCAAATGTGCATCCCATTGAAATTTCGAGCGATTCAAACTCATATGCTGGATCGCCCTACCAAGGTCCTAACGAGTGGGACCAATACTGGAATCAATTCACCTTTGCCCACACACCTTCCCATCACTCTCAACCACTCCCAGTTCAAGAAGATGTCCACATGGAACCAGTGGACCAACCTCAACAACCACTTGAGCCACCAAGGAGGAAGCGTGGAGCACGTATGTCAGTACGTGCCGGACAAAGTGTAACATCCGTCGAAAAACGGGTTTTCAAAACCCGCTTCGTTTATTAATCAAATAGTCAGTTTTAAATTTTCGTTGCTTATTTATGACTTATTTTAATTTTAAACGATACATAATTAATAAACAATTTAGAATTTATAAACTATAATTGTTAAAAAGTAAAAATAAAATAATTAAAAAGAAAAACAGGCTGCCGGGATTCGAACCCGGGTCAGCCGATGAAGCCTAGTAACTTAACTCACACACATCCAACCACTCCGCCACTTGTGTTATTTGATGATATATCGAAACAATTAATTCATATAACAAAACTCGAAATCAAATTCAGTCAACAACGCGCCCATTTCGCAGTCGCCGGAAATCCCGACGACTTCGCCAATTATTGTCGGTTTCTATTGACTTAACGGAAGTATTAATCTCAACATCGGTTATAACCGATGTCTAATCCCGCGACATCAGTCATAACCGCCGGAGGAAAGCTGACTAACGAATCAAGACAGAAATCGGACCCAATTCATCGATATTCTTTCCTATAAATACACACCCAAGCCTCTGGTAGTCTTTTCGCTCAAAATCGCACCATTTCTCAAAGCAATTTCACTCGCCGGAAATATTCTGCCATCACCAGACTTTCGCCGGAAAACCGAGACTCACCTCAAAACGGTAAAAACCTCGACTCTTTCTGTTTTAATCCGTTGTTAGACTATTAGTAACTTCAATCCATCAATCAGAATCAATCTCAGACGACGTAGCCGGAATATTCAGCCCTCGCCGGAAAACCTCTGGAATTTCCAAACTCACGCTGTGAATCGGTATAATCATTCAAACCTTCTGTTAATCCTTGTTTAGTACCCCAATTGCATAACTAATCGAACAAAATTGTTAATTGATTCAATCAGAAGGAATACACAAATCAGAGCCGACGTCCATTGCCGGAATTCTGAGAAAATACAGTCTGATCGGTACATTCGATTCCTGAACTCATTTTATTCATCACATTTCAACCAGTAATATGTTCGATGAACGACTCAATCAAGAACAGTTAAATAATCGTCGACTGAGTCTTTGAGCGAAGAAGACGAAGTCGACTATGTTTACAAGATTAATTAAAATCAGTATAATAAACGGGTTAGACACACAGTCCAGCGGTGGACTGTGTGCAAACAATGTACACACGTCTCGAGTTCGATCCCTGACCCAACCGAACTCTCTTAAATAAAAATGCTCTTTTTAAAACTGAACCGGGATAACTCACTGAATGATGTTAAGTATAATAAAAACCAGAATATTAACCAGGTTAGACACACAGTCCAGCTGTGGACTGTGTGCAACACTAAATCACAGGTCCCGGGTTCGAGACCTGTTGACGGCACCGGTTCGATACAATTAAAATCTTTTTAAAATAAATGAATTCTGATTAACTTAAATAGTGTATAAATATAATTAAAAACAGAAATATTTTGGGTTAGACACGTAGCTCAGTTGGTAGAGCTGCGTGCACGCGTACGGGAGGTCACGGGTTCGAGTCTCACTCAGTGCAAATATATACACGACCGAACCGGTCAACGGTCAACAGTCATGGTCAACGGTCAAAGTCAAAAAGTCAACATTTTTTTATATTTTTATTTATTTATTTAATTTAAAAATCAATTAAAAATACTTAAAATTAATGTTTTTAAAGTTAGAAAATAGCCTTAAACTCACAAAAATATATCCAAAAATCCTATTAAAATTGTTAATAAAATCCACTTATTTACCGTACCTTTTCGTTATTAATTAGGTTAGTTATTCCTCGTCGATCAATCCTCTAAACTCGTACGCATTCAACATCTTCAAACGAACGCACCCAATGTGAGTGAATCTCTACCAATTCCCTGTTTTAATCACATTTTGGGGTGTATCATGTGTCGCTATTTATTTATTTCAATTAAACACTTGTGCATCCATCATATTCATGATCAAATGTGTTGCCAATATATATCAATTGTTTGTGTGGTTAATGTTTAGATTAAATTTATCATTTTCAGTACATACATTATCATAGGCCGCCGCTCCCCATTACCTATGAGCGTGAGCTGTTCCCCATTACCTATGAGCGTGAACGAGGCGTTGCCAACATACGATCGGCTCCGTTTAATTGAGCCTTGATCGCACATACATCATCATAGGCCGTCCGTTCCCATTACCTATGAGCGTGAACGAGACGTTGCCAACATATACATTGTCATTCATATCATATACTCATGCAAGGTGGTTTGTGATTGTTTGTTTACATACTTTTGTTCATATATGATTATTGCACAATTTTTCCATATTAAATACAACAAGGAATCAATAACAAATGTTTTTAACAAGGTTCACTCGCCAACTTTTGTTGACCCAAAATCCCCCATTTTTTACACATGATACAGGTGATCAAGTTGAAGCAAGAAACATATAGGACGACCTAGAAGAATAAACCAGTTTAGATTTTGGATTGTTTTAGTTAATTTTTTATTTCCTTGTATTGTATGAATTTGACTTGAACATTTGAGATGTAAATTTGAATTTAATAAATATGAAACATATTAGTAAACATCATGAGCTTTGGTGATAACCCAATTATGCCCGACTCTTATTCCGCTGCGGGTCGGGGTGTGACAGATTGGTATCAGAGCCATGACTATAGGGATATAGGATAGGTTATTAGACCCTTAGAGCCTATACTATAGTTGATTAGAATTTTTAAATTGTTTGTGTGTTACATGCAAAATTCATGATGTTGATATGCTTTATCTTTATTGTTACATTCAATGTTATGCAAGCATGTTCATAAGCACATATTATTATACAATGCTCATCATGAATCATATCCTCATAACATACCATATCCATGAGAGCACACACCTCACAATTCATATGATTATTACAACGATTTTTGTATTTTCAAATCACATCAAAGTGAGTTCTCATGACGGGCATGTAGTAACTGGAAGGGTACAAGTACCGGTAGTCGGAACGTCCTGTCTAGGCTTGGCATTCGTATAAATCCAAAATAAAGGACCAGTTTGCCTACCTGGGGACTAACGATGAGAGTACGAAGGACCTATTAGGCCAAAGCATGCTATACCAAACGTCGTGTGAACTAACCCCACTTTGAGTTGTCATTGTGTCTATACCTGGACACCCTCCGACCATACATCTCGCGAACATATTTCATGGTTTTCTTTCGGGTGACGCGAGTGTTAAACCGCCAACACCAATGTGAATCCTACTAAGCCAATAGTCATGGGGGCCCACATGACTATACCGGCGATGGTATGGGGGACATTGGAGGCCCAAACATGAGCAAACCCAAGACATCCTATGGATGTAGTTGCATTATTGATGATTATGTTATTTTATTACTTTTAACGACACATGACACCTAAACACTCCTTAAACTCACCATCTTCCTATGTATGTTCCTGTAGATGTTGGCTAGGCAGCTACGTGGAGGTCGAAAGTCAGGAAGGTCAAACTAACGCTTGGCCACTCAAATTGCAAAACAAATGGCCGCGGTGCTTCCTGATATTGTAATTCAAGTCCAACAAGCTCTCACCGAGAATCCTATCAACCCTCCCAATCAAGAGGATCAAAACGTCGACAACCCTCCCTCCAAGAAGTGCTCCTACAAACACTTCAAGTCTTGCGATCCCCCAAAGTATGAAGGACACTGGTTCGAGGAAATGGAAAACACCTTCCTTAATTGCGATTGTCCCGAGGATCGCAAGGTACGTTACACAACCGGGAGACTATTTGGGGTAGCCCTGACCTGGTGGAACACCGAGAAGGGTAAGAGAGGAGTTGAAGATGCTATGGCCTTAACGTGGGAAGAGTTAAGGGAAATAATGACAAGACGCTTCTGCCCAAGAAGCGAAATCAAGAAGTTGGAAGATGAATTCCACTCGCTGAAGCAAAAGGAAGGAGATCATACTTCCTATAATAAAAGATTTCTTGAACTGAATCAGATGGTTCCTAACTTGTTCACTCCAGTATACCGCTTGGTTGAACACTACATTCGAGGCCTCCCCTCGAAAATTCAAGACTCAGTCCTCAGCACTTCGCCTGCAACTCTCGAAGCTGCTATGGAATTAGCTACCGAACTTACCGAGAATCGCATCAGAAACGGTAAATTCAAGGGGAGAAAAAGAAAGCTCCCATTGAGGCTCAAACCTCAAATCATTCTGGCTCCTCTTCGAAATTTACTGGCAAGAGGAAACGAAATACCAGAAACTTTGCTGTCACCCAAACAAATTTCCCTATCCCTGCTGCACCCATCACTCAAGTTGCCCCTTCATCTACACCATACAAAAGGCCATACTCCGGCCCCTACCCAAAATGCACCCATTGCCAATACCATCACTCTCTCGAACACCCCTGTCAATATTACACCAGCTGTGGCCGTGCAGGTCACACCATCCAAACCTGCCGCACACTGCAGCGAATGAACCGCAACCAACCCACAACCCAAACCCACCATCAAATAATGGGTCAAGCCCAACAACCCCTACTACTACCACCTACGCAACATACGGCCCAAACCTACTACCAAGCCAACTACCCCATGATGCAACCCATGCGGGCTTGTTACAACTGTGGAGACCCAAACCACTTTAGAAACACTTGTCCACGCTTGGTGAACATCATACATGCTCAAGCTCAAGCAAATCCGGTGAACCAAGCTAACCAAGCTCCTCCACCTGCTAGATGAAGAGCTTTCAACATCAACGCCAATCAAGTTAGGGCCGACAAAACGTGGTTAACGGTACGTTTCTCATCAATGGTAGTTATGCATCCATGTTATTTGATACTGGCGCGGATAAGAGTTTTGTGTCCTTAGAATTTGAACCCATCCTCAACCAAACCCGTGATAAACTCATGGAATCCATAACGGTGGAAGTTGCTGACAGAAAACCGGTCTCATTAAACTCTATTATACGGAATTGTATCCTCACTCTAAACGATCACGATTTTCCAGTTGACCTCATTCCTATGAAGTTGGGAAGTTTCGACATTATAATCGCTATGGACTGACTCAGCCAACATCAGGCTGAAGTGGTATGCCGCGAAAAGTTCATTCGCATTCCTCTCGCAGACGGTCAAACCCTTCGAATTTTCGGAGAAACCCCTTCGAAAGGACTCAAATTGATGTCATGTCTTCAAGCCCGAAAGTATCTCCGCAAGAACTATGTCGCAGTTTTAACTCACGTTGTCAAGAAGGAAAACAAGGAGAAGAAACTCGAAGATATACCTGTAGTGAAAGAATTCCCACAAGTCTTTCCCGACGACATTTCAGGACTTCCTCCCATGAGAGAAGTCGAATTCCGCATTGATCTTGTACCTGGCGCTACAACCGTCGCAAAATCTCCTTATAGGTTAGCCCCATCCAAAATGCAAGAGCTGGCCAGTCAACTACAAGAACTGACTGACAAAGGATTCATACGTCCTAGCTCATCGCCTTGGGGTGCACCTGTTCTGTTTGTAAAGAAGAAGGATGGAACGTTTCGCATGTGTATCGATTACCGAGAACTCAACAAATTAACGGTCAAGAATCGCTATCCATTACCTCGTATCGATGATCTTCTAGACCAACTCCAGGGTGCCACCTGTTTTTCAAAGATCGACCTTCGTTCTGGCTATCATCAACTCAGAGTACATGAAGAAGACGTCCCAAAGACCGCCTTCCGAACTTGTTATGGTCATTATGAATTCATGGTCATGCCATTTGGTCTAACCAACGCTCCAGCTGTCTTCATGGATCTAATGAACAGAGTCTGCAAACCCTATCTCGACCGCTTTGTTATAGTCTTCATCGACGACATTCTCATTTACTCAAAGTCTAAGTCTGATCATGAACGACACCTTCGACTTATCCTCACACTTTTAGTGAATGAAAAGCTCTACGCCAAATTCTCCAAATGCGAATTCTGGTTAAAAGAGGTACAATTCCTTGGACATGTCGTCAATGACAAGGGAATTCATGTCGACCCCTCAAAGATCAAAGCAGTACAAGAATGCAAGCGCCACGTACTCCTACCGAAGTAAGATCATTTCTTGGTTTGGCTGGTTACTATCGACGTTTTATTGCAAATTTCTCTCGTATTGCTGTACCACTCATGGCTTTGACACATAAAGGAAAACCCTTCATATGGGGACCTAAACAAGAAGAAGCCTTCCAAACCCTTAAGCAAAAGGTTTGTGACGCACCTATCCTCACACTCCCCGAAGGTTGCGATGACTTTGTAGTATATTGCGACGCATCAGGGCAAGGACTAGGCTGTGTTTTAATGCAAAGGGGAAAAGTGATAGCCTACGCGTCTAGACAACTCAAAGTTCATGAGAAGAACTACACTACCCACGACCTGGAACTTGGAGCCGTTGTATTCGCTCTCAAGATATGGAGACATTACCTCTACGGTACCAAGTGTGAAATATACACTGACCACAAGAGCCTCCAACATATCTTTAACCAAAAGGAGTTGAATATGAGGCAACGAAGATGGGTCGAACTTCTTAATGACTACGACTGTGAAATTCGGTATCATCCTGGCAAGGCAAATGTGGTGGCCGATGCACTCAGTCGAAAGGGTTATGCGAACTCCATTCGTCTTCTATGTTCGCAAATCATAACCGACATCAAAGATCAAATCCGAGAAGCTCAACATGTTTCTATAACAGAAAACGACATATGCAATGAGCTATCTTGTGGAGCAAAACTTAAACTCGAAACACAAGCCGACGGTATTCTGTATTATCTAGATCGCATATGGATTCCCGATCACAATAACCTTCGCGATTTCCTTATGAAAGAGGCGCACAAAACACGATACTCTGTACACCCAGGAGCCGACAAGATGTATCAAGACCTTCGATACACCTACTGGTGGCCTGGCATGAAAAAGGATATTGCTGTTTTTGTTTCCAAGTGCCTTACCTGTTCTAAAGTAAAAGCTGAACATCAAAGACCCTCAGGACTTCTAGTCCAACCTGAAATACCTGTATGGAAGTGGGAAAACATAACCATGGACTTCATTACCGGGTTACCTCGCACTTCTGGTGGGTATGACACTATATGGGTAATCATTGATCGTCTTACAAAATCAGATCACTTCATTCCGATTCGTGAGGACTTCAAGAACGAGAAGTTAGCTCGTATCTACATCAGCGAAATCGTAAGCCGTCATGGTGTACCGTTAAGCATTATTTCCGATCGTGATGGTCGTTTCACTTCACGAACATGGCAAGCCGTACAAGCCGCTTAGGGTACACGATTAGACCTCAGTACCGCTTATCATCCTCAAACTGATGGACAATCTGAACGCACCATTCAAACTCTTGAAGACATGCTTCGAGCATGTGTCATAGACTTCAAAGGGAATTGGGACGCTCATCTACCATTAGTTGAATTTTCGTACAACAACAGCTATCATTCAAGTATCGGCATGGCACCTTTCGAAGCTTTATATGGTCGTAAGTGCCGATCTCCAGTATGTTGGCACGGAATTGGAGAAGCTCAAATCACCGGTCCAGAATTAATCCAAGAAACAACTGACAAGATCCATCAAGTTCGAAACAATCTTCTAGCAGCACAAAGTCGTCAAAAGAGTTATGCAGACAAACGACGAAAGCCCTTGGAGTTTAACGTTGGTGATCAAGTACATTTAAAAGTATCACCGTGGAAAGGTGTGGTTCGTTTTGGCCAAAAAGGCAAGCTAGCACCACGCTACGTAGGACCTTTCAAGATACTCGAAAGAGTAGGACCTGTAGCATACAAGCTTGACCTACCAGAAGAACTCAACAGAATTCATCCCACATTCCACGTATCGAACTTGAAGAAGTGCATCGCCGATGAAAATCTCCATATTCCACTAGAAGACATTCAAGTCGATGAATCTATGCATTTCATTGAAAGACCAGTTGAAATTATGGACTTCGGAGAGAAACGTTTAAGACGAAGCCGCATTCCAATTGTCAGGGTTCGCTGGGAGTCGAAACTAGGACTTGAGTTTACTTAGGAACGTGAAGACTCAATGCGCGAGAAATACCCACATCTTTTTCCTGTTACCACTACTACTTAAATTTCGGGACGAAATTTCTAAAAGTAGGGGATACTGTAACATCCGTCGAAAAACGGGTTTTCAAAACCCGCTTCGTTTATTAATCGAATAGTCAGTTTTAAATTTTCGTTGCTTATTTATGACTTATTTTAATTTTAAACGATACATAATTAATAAACAATTTAGAATTTATAAACTATAATTGTTAAAAAGTAAAAATAAAATAACTAAAAAGAAAAACAGGCTGCCGGGATTCGAACCCGGGTCAGCCGGATGAAGCCTAGTAACTTAACTCACACACATCCAACCACTCCGCCACTTGTGTTATTTGATGATATATCAAAACAATTAATTCATATAACAAAACTCGAAATCAAATTCAGTCAACAACGCGCCCATTTCGCAGTCGCTGGAAATCCCGACGACTTCGCCAATTATTGTCGGTTTCTATTGACTTAACGGAAGTATTAATCTCAACGTCGGTTATAACCGATGTCTAATCCCGTGATATCAGTCATAACCGCCGGAGGAAAGCTGACCAACGAATCAAGACAGAAATCGGACCCAATTCATCGATATTCTTTCCTATAAATACACACCCAAGCCTCTGGTAGTCTTTTCGCTCAAAATCGCACCATTTCTCAAAGCAATTTCACTCGTCGGAAATATTCTGCCATCACCGGACTTTCGCTGGAAAACCGAGACTCACCTCAAAACGGTAAAAACCTCGACTCTTCTGTTTTAATCCGTTGTTAGACTATTACTAACTTCAATCCATCAATCAGAATCAATCTCAGACGACGTAGCCGGAATATTCAGCCCTCGCCGGAAAACCTCTGGAATTTCCAAACTCACGCTGTGAATCGGTATAATCATTCAAACCTTCTGTTAATCCTTGTTTAGTACCCCAATTGCATAACTAATCGAACAAAATTGTTAATTGATTCAATCAGAAGGAATACACAAATCAGAGCCGACGTCCATTGCCGGAATTCTGAGAAAATACAGTCTGATCGGTACATTCGATTCCTGAACTCATTTTATTCATCACATTTCAACCACTAATATGTTCGATGAACGACTCAATCAAGAACAGTTGAATAATCGTCGACTGAGTCTTTGAGCGAAGAAGACGAAGTCGAATATGTTTACAAGATTAATTAAAATCAGTATAATAAACGGGTTAGACACACAGTCCCACGGTGGACTGTGTGCAAACAATGTACACACGTCTCGAGTTCGATCCCTGACCCAACCAAACTCTCTTAAATAAAAATGCTCTTTTTAAAACCGAACCGGGATAACTCACTGAATGATGTTAAGTATAATAAAAACCAGAATATTAACCAGGTTAGACACACAGTCCAGCGGTGGACTGTGTGCAACACTAAATCACAGGTCCCGGGTTCGAGACCTGTTGACGGCACCGGTTCGATACAATTAAAATCTTTTTAAAATAAATGAATTCTGATTAACTTAAATAGTGTATAAATATAATTAAAAACAGAAATATTTCGGGTTAGAGACGTAGCTCAGTTGGTAGAGCTGCGTGTCACACCTCGACCCGCAGCGGAATAAGAGTCGGGGCATAATTGGGTTATCACCAAAGCTCATGATATTTACCAATATGTTTCATATTTACTAAAGTCAAAGATACATTTCCAAATATCCAAACATGTCCATACAATACAAAGAAAATAAACCAAACATAACAATCCCAAACTCTAAATCATTTTATTCTTCTAGTCCAATCCTATGTGTTTCTGGCTGCTGCTGGTTCACCTGTATCATGTGTAAAAATGGGGGTTTTTGGGTCAACATAAGTTGGCGAGTGAACCTTGTTAGATAAACATTTGTTATTGGTTTTCTTGTTAGTTATCAATGAAAAATTGTGCATAATCATAAATGAGAAAATGTAATTAACCAAGTAGTAGCATTAGCAATCACAACTATAACATACAATAACACATGATAGCATACATTAACATACCAACAACATACGGTAAATAACATGAATGAAACTGTGCGATCAAGGCTCAATCAAACAGAGCCGATCGTATTGCATGTACTGAAAATGAAAATGTCTGTGCGCTCAAGGCTCAATCAAACGGAGCCGATCGTATGTGGGCACGCCAGGTTCACGCTCATAATGTAATGGGGAACATGCTCAACGCTCAAAATGTAATGGGGAGCTGCGGCCTATGAAATTGCATGTACTGAAAAAAAATAAATTGCATCTAACGATAACCACACAACAGTTGAAACAAACTGAATACACATGTTCATGATATGATGTATGCACAATGATTTAAATATAATATATAGCAAGACACATGATACACCCCAAAACGTGATTAAAACGGGGAATTTGTAAGATTCACTCACATTGGGTGCGTTGGATTGGAGATGGTGGGATGCGCACGAATTGGATGAGCGGAACAATGAGAAATAACTAACCTAAATAATAACGGAAAAATATAGTAAATGAGTGGATTTTATTAAGGATTTTAATGGAATTTTTTAGATATATTTTTGTGAGTTTAAGGCTATTTTCTATCTTTAAAAATGTTATTTTTAAGTATTTTTAATTGGTTTTTAAATTAAATTAAATAAATAAAAATATAAAGAAATTTGTTTATTTTGCGTTGACCGTTGACCGTTGACTTGTTGACCGGTTCGGTCAGTGTGCATGAATGCGCTGGGTGAGACTCGAACCCGAGACCTCCCGTACGCGTGCACGCAGCTCTACCAACTGAGCTACGTGTCTAACCCGAAATAATCTTGTTTTTAATTATATTTATATACTAATTCGATTTAACCAAAATTCTTTTAATTTCAAAAACATTTTAATTCAACAACCCGGTGCCAGTAACAGGTTTCGAACGCGTGACGTGCGGCTTAGTGTTGCACACAGTCCACCGCTGGACTGTGTGTCTAACCTGGTTAATATCTCGGTTTTTATTATACTTAACAACTAACGGAGTTAACCCGGTTTAGTTTTAAACAAAAAGGCATTTTATTACATAAGGAGTGCGTGTATCAGGGATCAAACTCGTGACATGCGACTATGTTTTGCACACAGTCCACCGCTGGACTGTGTGTCTAACCCGTTCATATTACTGATTTTAAATAAACTTATAACTTAACTAACTTCGTCTTCTTCATTCAAATTACAGTCGACAGAATTACTAATCCGTTTTCTTGTTTTTACGATTAACAATCATTCTTAAGGCTAAAATAAAATGGCAGAGACGGTGTTAGAAGTAACATACCGTAGGAATGATTTATCACATAGTTTCCGGCAATGCGTCGGCTCTGTTTTTGTGCACCTCAACTGAACCAAACAATTAACCATTTTGATTAGCCAATCGTGGAATTGAAGTGATAAACAAACGTTATTAGTGCGATTGAAGGTCCTTACCGTTTCACAGATGGAATTAAAGATTTCTAGAGATTCTCCGGCGAACTGGAATTATCTGATAAGCCTGAATTCGATCTAAAGTGGAAGATTTGAGTTAGAAACAGCTTAACAACTGTTAGACTACGATGGTATTGAAGAACTTACCGATTTGAGGACAAATACGGTTTTCCGGCGAACCTTACAGAATTTTCCGGCGAGTTGATTTAAGCGTTCTGATGGACTGAAAGTGTGACGAAAGTGAAATGGAATAATTGTCTGATGTCTCTGAGTCGCGAGAAGGGTTTTGATTGAAGTAAATTGGACTTTGATTATTTTCGGTTATAAAAACCGATGATGATGAAGATTGATGTTCAATCAATTCCGAATTGATTAAAATCGTCGGTGCATCGGTTATAAACCTGAATGTGCGATTAATCAAACGATTAGACGGTTGATTTGCCGATTTCAGTTTCTCAGTTGGCGCAACCGGTTTAACTGAGTTTGTGTATAAATGTTATTTGTTTCCTAGAGATAACAGAAAACAGCAAGTGGCGGAGTGGTGATGTGTGTGTGTGTTAAGACTTTGAAGTTATAAACCAGCTGACCCGGGTTCGAGTCCGGGCAGCAACATTTTATTTTTATTTATTTTGTTTTCACTTTTTATCAAAAATAATTTTTATAGTTTAGTTTGTTTATTAATTATGTATCATTAAAAATCAAAATAACCATAAATACACAACGTGACATTTATAACTTGATATTGGATTACAAAACGGAGCGGGTTTTGGAAACCCGTTTTTGACAAATGTTACAGTATCCCCTACTTTTAGGAATTTCGACCCGAAATTTAAGTAACAGAAGTAGTAGGAAAAAGATGTAGTTATTTTTCGCGCATTGAGTCTTCACGTTCCCAAGTAAACTTAGGTCCCCGTTTCGACTCCCAGCGTACCCTAACAATTAGAATGCGACTTCGTCGTAGACGTTTCTCCCCAAAGTCCATGATTTCTACTGGTCTTTCAATAAAATGCATAGATTCATCAATCTGAATATCTTCCAGAGGAATACGGAGGTTTTCATCAGGGAGGCACTTCTTCAAGTTCGACACGTGGAATGTGGGATGAATCCTGTTGAGTTCTTCTGGTAGATCAAGCTTGTATGCTACAGGTCCGACTCTTTCGAGTATCTTGAAAGGTCCTACGTAGCGTGGTGCTAGCTTGCCTTTTTGACCAAAACGAACTACTCCCTTCCACAGTGATACTTTTAGAAGTACATGATCACCAATGTTAAACTCTAAAGGCTTCCGTCGTTTATCTGCATAACTCTTTTGACGACTCTGAGCCGCTAGAAGATTGTTTCGGATTTGATGGATCTTGTCTGTGGTTTCTTGGATCAATTCTGGACCAGTGATTTGAGCTTCCCCAATTTCGTGCCAACATACAGGTGATCGGCACTTACGACCATATAAGGCTTCGAAAGGTGCCATGCCGATACTTGAATGATAGCTGTTGTTGTACGAAAATTCAACTAATGGTAGGTGGGCGTCCCAATTTCCCTTGAAGTCTATGACACATGCTCGAAGCATATCTTCAAGAGTTTGAATGGTGCGCTAAGATTGTCCATCAGTTTGAGGATGATAGGCGGTACTGAGATCTAATCGCGTACCCATAGCGGATTGTACTGCTTGCCATGTTCGTGAAGTGAAACGACCATCACGATCAGAAATAATGCTTAACGGTACCCCATGTCGGCTTACGATTTCGCTGATATAAATACGAGCAAGCTTTTCGTTCTTGAAATCTTCGCGGATAGGAATAAAGTGAGCTGATTTTGTAAGTCGGTCTATAATTACCCATATAGTGTCATACCCACCAAAAGTGCGAGGTAACCCGGTAATGAAATCCATGGTTATATTTTCCCACTTCCATACAGGTATTTCAGGTTGGACCAGAAGTCCTGAGGGTCTTTGGTGTTCAGCTTTCACCTTGGAACATGTAAGGCACTTGGAAATAAAAACAGCAATATCCTTTTTCATTCCAGGCCACCAATAGGTATATCGTAGGTCTTGATACATCTTATCGGCTCCTGGGTGTATAGAGTATCGCGTTTTGTGAGCTTCCTTCATAAGAGTTTCACGAAGATTGTTGTGGTTAGGAATCCAGATACGATCTAGGTAGTACAGAATACCGTCAGATTTAGTTTCAATTTTAAGTTCAGCTCCACAGGACATCTCCTTTCGTACATCATCTTCCGTAACTGAAACATGTTGGGCTTCTCGAATTTGATCTTTAATGTCGGTTATAATTTGTGAACATAGAAGACGAATGGAGTTCGCATAACCCTTTCGACTAAGTGCATCAGCCACCACATTTGCTTTGCCAGTGTGGTATCGAATTTCACAGTCGTAATCATTTAGAAGTTCGACCCATCTTCGTTGCCTCATGTTTAACTCCTTTTGATTGAAGATATGTTGAAGACTCTTGTGGTCAGTGTATATTTCACACTTAGTACCATAGAGAGAATGCCTCTATATCTTAAGAGCGAACACAACGGCTCCAAGTTCTAGGTCATGAGTGGTGTAGTTCTTCTCATGCGTCTTGAGTTGTCACGAAGCATAAGCTATAACTTTTCCTCTTTGCATTAGAACGCAGCCTAATCCTTGCCCTGACGCGTCGCAATAGACCACGAAATCATCACAACCTTCAGGAAGAGTAAGGATTGGTGCATCACAAAGTTTTTGTTTAAGAGTTTGGAAGGCTTCTTCCTGCTTGGGTCCCCATATGAAAGGTTTTCCCTTGTGAGTTAAAGCCGTGAGTGGTACAGCAGTGCGTGAGAAGTTTGAGATGAATCGACGATAATAACCAGCCAAACCAAGAAAAGATCTTACTTCAGTTGGTGTACGTGGAGCTTGCCATTCTTGTACCGCTTTGATCTTTGAGGGGTCGACATGTATTGCCTTGTCATTGACTACATGTCCGAGGAATTGCACCTCTTTTAACCAGAATTCGCATTTGGAGAACTTGGCGTAAAGCTTTTCATTCTCTAGAAGTGTAAGGATGAGTCGAAGATGACGCTCATGATCAGATTTAGACTTTGAATAAATAAGAATGTCGTCGATGAAGACTATAACAAATCGATCAAGATAAGGTTTGCAGACTCTGTTCATTAGGTCCATGAAGACAGCTGGTGCGTTGGTTAAACCAAATGGCATGACCATGAATTCATAATGGCCATAACGAGTTCGGAAAGCAGTCTTTGGGACGTCTTCTTCATGTACTCTAAGTTGATGATAGCCAGATCGAAGGTCGATTTTTGAAAAGCAATTGGCACCTTGAAGTTGGTCAAGAAGATCATCAATGCGTGGTAAAGGATAGCGATTCTTGATTGTTAATTTGTTGAGCTCTCTGTAGTCGATGCACATACGAAACGATCCATCTTTCTTCTTTACAAAAAGGACAGGTGCACCCCAAGGCGATGAGCTAGGACGTATGAATCCCTTGTCAGTCAACTCTTGTAATTGACTGGCTAGCTCTTGCATTTCAGAGGGGGCTAACCTATAAGGAGACTTTGCAACTGGTGTAGCACCAGGTATAAGATCAATACGGAATTCGACTTCTCTAACTGGAGGAAGTCCTGAAATGTCGTCAGGAAAAACTCGCGGGAAATCTTTTACTACTGGAATGTCTTCAAGTTTCTTCTCCATGGTTCCCTTTTTGATGATATGAGCTAAAAACGCGACATCATTTTTGCGAAGATATTTTTGGGCTTGAAGACAAGACATTAAGCTGAGCCCCTTTGACGAGGTTTCACCAAAGATTCGAAGAGTCTGACCGTTTGAAAGAGGAATACGTATAAATTTTTCGCGACATACAACTTCTGCCTGATGTTGACTGAGCCAGTCCACACCAATTATGATATCAAAACTTCCCAGCTTCATAGGAATAAGGTCGACTGAGAAATCGTGGTCGTTTAAGGTGAGTGTACAGTTGCGTATAATAGAACTTAATGAAACTGGTTTCCCGTCAGCAACTTCTACCGTTATGGATTCCGTGAGCTTATCCCGATTTTGGTTTAAGATAGGTTCAAATTCTAAAGACACAAAACTTCTATCCGCACCAGTTTCAAATAACATAGATGCATATCTACCATTTATAAGGAACGTACCGTTAACCACATTGCCGTCGGCCCTAGCCTGATTAGCGTTGATATTGAAAGCTCTTCCTCTTGTAGGTGGAGGAGCTTGGTTCGCTTGATTCACTGGGTTGGCTTGAGCCTGAGCATGAATAATGTTTACCAACCTTGGACAAGTGTTTCTGAAATGGCTTGGGTCTCCGCAATTGTAGCAAGCCCGCATAGGTTGGCCCATAGGATAATTGGGTTGGTAATATGTTTGGGCTAGGTGTTGGGTGGGTGGTAATAGTAGGGGTTGTTGGGCTTGACCCATTAATTGTTGGTGGGTTTGGGTTAAAGGTTGGTGGCGGTTCGTTCGCTGGGGCATGCGGCAGGTTTGAACCGTATGACCCGCGCGACCACAGCCGGTGCAATGCTGGCAAGGATAATCAGGAGAATGGTGATATTGGCAACGGTTACATTTTGGTAACGGGCCAGAGTAGGGTCTTTTGTATGGTGCAGGTGAAGGAGCGACTTGGGTAATGGGTGCAGCAGGAATAGGGGAGTTGGTTTGTGTAACTGCGAAATTTCTGGTGTTGCGCTTCCTCTTGTTAGCAAACTTAGAGGAAGAGATGGAATGGTTTGAAGTTTGACCCTCAACAGGGGCTTTCTTTTTCTCCTCTTTAAACTTCTCGTTGCGAATCCGATTCTCGGTCAGTTCAGTCGCTAGCTCCATAGCAGTCTCAAGTGTTACCGGTGAAATGCTGAGAACTGAATCTTGAATTTTCGAGGGAAGTCCTCGAATATAATGCTCGATCAAACGATAAGTTGGAGTAAACAAATTTGGAACCATTTGGTTCAACTCCAAGAACCTCTTGTTATAGGTGGTGTGATCCCCCTCCTTCTGTTTTAAGGAATGAAATTCGTCCTCCAACTTTTTAATTTCACTCCTAGGACAGAAACGCCTAGTCATGATTTCCCTTAACTCCTCCCAAGTTAAGGCCATTGCATCTTCAGTTCCCCTCTTCCCTTTCTCAGTATTCCACCAAGTGAGAGCTACCCCAAATAGTCTCCCGGTGGCGTATCGAACCTTGCGATCCTCAGGACAATCGCAATTGAGGAAAGTGTTTTCCATTTCCTCTAACCAGTGGAGGAGAGCAGTGACACCTTCGGTCCCCTCAAATTTAGGAGGATCACAAGATTTGAAATGTTTGTATGAGCACTTGCTGGTAGGAGGGTTGTCGATGTTCTGGTCATGTTGTTGGGGAGGGTTAGTAGGGTTTGTAGCGAGGGCTTGTTGTACTTGGACCACAATGTCAGGCAGTATCGTGGCCATTTGCTTCGTAATTTGTGTGGCCAAGCGTTCCTGAGACCTTCCTGATCTTTTACCCCTTCGTTGTTGTCTGGACGACATCTACAGGAACATACATGAGAAGATTGTGAGTTTATGGTGTCTTTTTAGGTGTCATGTGTCTTTAAGAAAATGAAAATAACATAAATATCAATAATGCAACTACATCCATAGGATGTCTTGGGTTTGCTCATGTTGGGCCTCAAATGTCCCCCATACCTTCACCTATATAGTCATGTGGGCCCCCATGGCTATTGGCTTGGTAGGATTCACATTAGTATTGGCAATTTAAGACTCGCATCACCCGAATGCAAACCACAAAATATGTTCATGAGATGTTTGGTCGGAACGTGTCCAGGTGTAGACACAATGACAACTCAAAGTGGGGTTAGCTCACACGACGTTTGGTATAGCATGCTTTGGCCTAATAGGTACTTCGTACTCTCATCGTTAGTCCCCCGGTAGGCAAACTGGTCCTTTATTTTGGATTTATACGAATGCCAGCCTAGACAGGACGTTCCGACTACCGGTACTGGTACCCTTCCAGTTACTACATGCCCGTCATGAGAACTCACTTTGATGAGATTTGAAAACACAAAAATCATTGTAAAAGCAATCATGATGTGGTGTGTGCTTTCATGGATGTGATATGTTATGAGTATATGATTCATGATAGGCATTATATGATAATACATACTTATGAACATGCTTACATAATATTGATTGTAACATTTAACATAAAACATATAAACATCATGAAATTTGGCATGTAACACACAAAAATCTTATAAGTTTCTAATCAACTATAGTATAGGCTCTAAGGGTCTAATAACCTATCCTATATCCCTATAGTCATGGCTCTGATACCAATCTGTCACACCCCGACCCGCAGCGGAATAAGAGTCGGGGCATAATTGGGTTATCACCAAAGCTCATGATATTTACTAATATGTTTCATATTTACTAAAGTCAAAGATACATTTCCAAATATCCAAACATGTCCATACAATACAAAGAAAATAAACCAAACATAACAATCCCAAACTCTAAATCATTTTATTCTTCTAGTCCAATCCTATGTGTTTCTGGCTGCTGCTGGTTCACCTGTATCATGTGTAAAAATGGGGGTTTTTGGGTCAACATAAGTTGGCGAGTGAACCTTGTTAGATAAACATTTGTTATTGGTTTTCTTGTTAGTTATCAATGAAAAATTGTGCATAATCATAAATGAGCAAATGTAATTAACCAAGCAGTAGCATTAGCAATCACAACTATAACATACAATAACACATGATAGCATACATTAACATACCAACAACATACGGTAAATAACATGAATGAAACTGTGCGATCAAGGCTCAATCAAACGGAGCCGATCGTATTGCATGTACTGAAAATGAAAATGTCTGTGCGATCAAGGCTCAATCAAACGGAGCCGATCGTATGTGGGCACGCCAGGTTAACGCTCATAATGTAATGGGGAACATGCTCAACGCTCATAATGTAATGGGGAGCGGCGGCCTATGAAATTGCATGTACTGAAAAAAATAAATTGCATCTAACGATAACCACACAACAGTTGAAACAAACTGAATACACATGTTCATGATATGATGTATGCATAATGATTTAAATATAATATATAGCAAGACACATAATACACCCCAAAACGTGATTAAAACGGGGAATTTGTAAGATTCACTCACATTGGGTGCGTTGGATTGGAGATGGTGGGATGCGCACGAATTGGATGAGCGGAACAACGAGAAATAACTAACCTAAATAATAACGGAAAAATATAGTAAATGAGTGGATTTTATTAAGGATTTTAATGGAATTTTTTAGATATATTTTTGTGAGTTTAAGGCTATTTTCTATCTTTAAAAATGTTATTTTTAAGTATTTTTAATTGATTTTTAAATTAAATTAAATAAATAAAAATAAAAAAAAAATTATTTTGCGTTGACCGTTGACCGTTGACTTGTTGACTTGTTGACCGGTTCGGTCAGTGTGCATGAATGCGGGGTGAGACTCGAACCCGAGACCTCCCGTACGTGTGCACGCAGCTCTACCAACTGAGCTACGTGTCTAACCCGAAATAATCTTGTTTTTAATTATATTTATATACTAATTCGATTTAACCAAAATTCTTTTAATTTCAAAAACATTTTAATTCAACAACCCGGTGCCAGTAACAGGTTTCGAACGCGTGACGTGCGGCTTAGTGTTGCACACAGTCCACCGCTGGACTGTGTGTCTAACCTGGTTAATATCTCGGTTTTTATTACACTTAACAACTAACGTAGTTAACCCGGTTTAGTTTTAAACAAAAAGGCATTTTATTACATAAGGAGTGCGTGTATCAGGGATCGAACTCGTGACATGCGACTATGTTTTGCACACAGTTCACCGCTGGACTATGTGTCTAACCCGTTCATATTACTGATTTTAAATAAACTTATAACTTAACTAACTTCGTCTTCTTCATTCAAATTACAGTCGACAGAATTACTAATCCGTTTTCTTGTTTTTACGATTAACAATCATTCTTAAGGCTAAAATAAAATGGCAGAGACGGTGTTAGAAGTAACATACCGTAGGAATGATTTATCACAGAGTTTCCGGCAATGCGTCGGCTCTGTTTTTGTGCACCTCAACTGAACCAAACAATTAACCATTTTGATTAGCCAATCGTGGAATTGAAGTGAGAAACAAACGTTATTAGTGCGATTGAAGGTCCTTACCGTTTCACAGACGGAATTAAAGATTTCCAGAGATTCTCCGGCGAACTGGAATTATCTGATAACGGTGCCTGAATTCGATCTCAAGTGGAAGATTTGAGTTAGAAACAGCTTAACAACTGTTAGACTACGATGGTATTGAAGAACTTACCGATTTGAGGACAAATACGGTTTTCCGGCGAACCTTACAGAATTTTCCGGCGAGTTGATTTAAGCGTTCTGATGGACTGAAAGTGTGACGAAAGTGAAATGGAATGTTTGTCTGATGTCTCTGAGTCGCGAGAAGGGTTTTGATTGAAGTAAATTGGACTTTGATTATTTTCGGTTATAAAAACCGATGATGATGAAGATTGATGTTCAATCAATTCCGAATTGATTAAAATCGTCGGTGCATCGGTTATAAACCTGAATGTGCGATTAATCAAACGATTAGACGGTTGATTTGCCGATTTCAGTTTCTCAGTTGGCGCAACCGGTTTAACTGAGTTTGTGTATAAATGTTATTTGTTTCCTAGAGATAACAGAAAACAACAAGTGGCGGAGTGTTGGTGTGTGTGTGTGTTAAGACTTTGAAGTTATAAACCAGCTGACCCGGGTTCGAGTCCCGGCAGCAACAATTTCTTTTTATTTATTTTTTTTCACTTTTTATCAAAAATAATTTTTATAGTTTAGTTTGTTTATTAATTATGTATCTTTAAAAATCAAAATAACCATAAATACACAACATGACATTTATAACTTGATATTGGATTACAAAACGGAGCGGGTTTTGGAAACTCGTTTTTGACAAATGTTACACTGCGTGCACGCGTACGGGAGGTCACGGGTTCGAGTCTCACTCAGTGCAAATATATACACAACCGAACCGGTCAACGGTCAACAGTCATGGTCAACGGTCAACGGTCAAAGTCAAAAAGTCAACATTTTTTTATATTTTTATTTATTTATTTAATTTAAAAATCAATTAAAAAGTACTTAAAAATAATGTTTTTAAAGTTAGAAAATAGTCTTAAACTCACAAAAATTATCCAAAAATCCTATTAAAATTGTTAATAAAATCCACTTATTTACCGTACCTTTTCGTTATTAATTAGGTTAGTTATTCCTCGTCGATCTATCCTCTAAACTCGTGCGCATTCAACATCTTCAAACGAACACACCCAATGTGAGTGAATCTCTATCAATTCCCCGTTTTAATCACATTTTGGGGTGTATCATGTGTCGCTATTTATTTATTTCAATTAAACACTTGTGCATCCATCATATTCATGATCAAATGTGTTGCCAATATATATCAATTGTTTGTGTGGTTAATGTTTAGATTAAATTTATCATTTTCAGTACATACATTATCATAGGCCGCCGCTCCCCATTACCTATGAGCGTGAGCTGTTCCCCATTACCTATGAGCGTGAACGAGGCGTTGCCAACATACGATCGGCTCCGTTTGATTGAGCCTTGATCGCACATACATCATCATAGGCCGTCCGTTCCCCATTACCTATGAGCGTGAACGAGACATTGCCAACATATACATTGTCATTCATATCATATACTCATGCAAGGTGGTTTGTGATTGTTTGTTTACATACGTTCAAATATGATTATTGCACAATTTTTCCATATTAAATACAACAAGGAATCAATAACAAATGTTTTTAACAAGGTTCACTCGCCAACTTTTGTTGACCCAAAATCCCCCATTTTTTACACATGATACAGGTGATCAAGTTGAAGCAAGAAACATATAGGGCGGCCTAGAAGAATAAACCAGTTTAGATTTTGGATTGTTTTAGTTAATTTTTCCTTTCCTTGTATTGTATGAATTTGACTTGAACATTTGAGATGTAAATTTGAATTTAATAAATATGAAACATATTAGTAAACATCATGAGCTTTGGTGATAACCCAATTATGCCCCGACTCTTATTCCGCTGCGGGTCGGGGTGTGACACAAAGGTCGGGATCGCTGCCACCTTTGCCCAATTCTTACCCCACCATTCAAGAGGACCCACAAATGGGTGGACCGTCTAATGTTCCACCTATAGTGGAACCAACACCAACACCTGTTGTTCAACCACCACCAACGGGTTATACTAACCCAATTCCCACGTACCCAGACACGTCTGGATATGATCTATTTAATCCTCTACGCCGGTAGACTATCAAGCATGGTCGCAAGACCCGTACATGCAGGCGGTTATGCACAATGCACTTTACCCGTCTCCTTTCCCACCTACTTATCCACCGACTGGATATCCAACTTATGGGTACCAGTATCCGGTTATGCCACAACCTCAACCACAACCTCCACCACCACTAGAGGCCCTTAATGATGCCTTAGAAAGAATGAAAGAAATGCAGCAGCAGGCGGAGAAAACGGAGAAGAAGACAAATAAGTTCTTCAAGAAACTCTCCAAGCTAGTGAAAGGAAAGAAGGACGAGTGAAGTCACTTCTATTATATGTAGTCCCTGCGTGGACATTGTTATTTCTTTAGTCCCTGCGTGGACATTTTGTTTCTTTTTAGTCCTTGCATGGACAATCAGTTTCATTTATTTGTTTCAAGTATTGTAATTTCGTATAAAAATTTAATGAAGTACATTTGGAATTATATATATGTATTCATCCTCTTGAAAACGAGCATCTCGATTTTATTCGAAATTTATGCTCTGCGATATAATTCCAAAAAGATTTTAATGGTTTTGATTTGCCAAGTGGCTCAAACCACATATTTGGCCAAATATATAAGATAGTTAAGGGAAGTTATCCTTCTATCTAGAGGTGATGGACTAAGTTCAAGCCTCCAAATCATTAAGGTCAATGCGACCGGGACTTATAATCAACCATTAAGATCCTCTTATGTTAACAATCAAGTAATGTGCATACTCTTGGTAGTGTGACTTGAGGAATCACGCTAGCCTTCAAGGTTATGGACTATGTCCTAACCTTATATAGCCTTTGTGACCTGTGTGGTCTCGGCTTAAAAGCCTTTGTGATCTGTATGATCACGGCTAGTATCACCAGTGCGGTGATAAAACATCCATTAGAGATGTATTAAAATATAACCTTTGTAATCTATTTGATCCCGGTTATATAGCCTTTGTGACCTGTGTGGTCCCGGCTTAAAAGCCTTTGTGATCTGTGTGATCCCGGCTAGTATCACCAGTGCGGTGATAAAACACCATTAGAGATGTATTAAAATATAACCTTTGTGATCTAATTGATCCCGGTTATATAGCCTTTGTGACCTGTGTGGTCCTGGCTTAAAAGCCTTTGTGATCTTTGTGATCCCGGCTAGTATCACCAGTGCGGTGATAAAACATCCGTTAGAGATGTATTAAAATATAACCTTTGTAATCTAATTGATCTCGGTTATATAGCCTTTGTGACCTGTGTGGTCCCGGCTTAAAAGCCTTTGTGATCTGTGTGATCCCGGCTAGTATCACCAGTGTGGTGATAAAACATCCATTAGAGATGTATTAAAATATAACCTTTGTGATCTATTTGATCCCGGTTATATAGCCTTTGTGACCTGTGTGGTCCCGGCTTAAAAGCCTTTGTGATCTGTGTGATCCCGGCTAGTATCACCAGTGCGGTGATAAAACATCCATTAGAGATGTATTAAAATATAACCTTTGTGATCTATTTGATCCCGGTTATATAGCCTTTGTGACCTGTGTGGTCCCGGCTTAAAAGCCTTTGTGATCTGTGTGATCCCGGCTAGTATCACCAGTGTGGTGATAAAACATCCAATAGAGATGTATTAAAATATAACCTTTGTGATCTAACTGATCCCGGTTATATAGCCTTTGTGACCTGTGTGGTCCCGGCTTAAAAGCCTTTGTGATCTGTGTGATCCCGGCTAGTATCACCAGTGCGGTGATAAAACATCCATTAGAGATGTATTAAAATATAACATTTGTGATCTATTTGATCCCGGTTATATAGCCTTCGTGACCTGTGTGGTCCTGGCTTAAAAGCCTTTGTGATCTGTGTGATCCCGGCTAGTATCACCAGTGCGGTGATAAAACATCCATTAGAGATGTATTAAAATATAACCTTTGTGATATATTTGATCCCGGTTATATAGCCTTTGTGACCTGTGTGGTCCTGGCTTAAAAGCCTTTGTGATCTGTGTGATCCCGGCTAGTATCACCAGTGCGGTGATAAAACATCCATTAGAGATGTATTAAAATATAACCTTTGTGATCTATTTGATCCCGGTTATATAGCCTTTGTGACCTGTGTGGTCCTGGCTTAAAAGCCTTTGTGATCTTTGTGATCCCGGCTAGTATCACCAGTGCGGTGATAAAACATCCAATTGAGATGTATTAAAATATAACCTTTGTGATCTAATTGATCCCGGTTATATAGCCTTTGTGACCTGTGTGGTCCCGGCTTAAAAGCCTTTGTGATCTGTGTGATCCCGGCTAGTATCACCAGTGCGGTGATAAAACATCCATTAGAGATGTATTAAAATATAACATATGTGATCTATTTGATCCCGGTTATATAGCCTTTGTGACCTGTGTGGTCCCGGCTTAAAAGCCTTTGTGATCTGTGTGATCCCGGCTAGTATCACCAGTGCGGTGATAAAACATCCATTAGAGATGTATTAAAATATAACCTTTGTGATATATTTGATCCCGGTTATATGGCCTTTGTGACCTGTGTGATCTCGGCATAAAAGCCTTTGTGATCCGTGTGATCCCGGCTAGTATCGTCAGTGTGATGATAATCAAACATCCACTAGTGATGTATCACCCTTTCGGGTTAAAATCTATTCTTTAAAGCCCATGTGATCTATTCGATCCCGGCTACTATCATCAGTGCGATGATAATTATCCATTAGCGATATTGTGCCTATGTGCCCTATTATATGTCCATTAGTGACAGGCCTAAGTGCCGTATATTATGTCCTATGTGACCGGCCAATGTGCCCAATTAATATGTCCATTAAGGGACAGGCTTATGACCTATGTATAATTGTCTGTATGACAAATGATAGTTGTGACATTGCGATCCCCTGTCTAATAATATATGGACTTCATCCAAATTGTAAATTGCCTATGATGGTCCTATTAAGACCTAGGCCAAATATAGATAGGTTAAGCCTAAGAGTGTGATATTATTCTCACTAGTTAAGGCAAAGGATTGTTATATCCGATGATTAAAAGCCGATATGGTTTGTATACCATGGCTAAGACAAAATTTTATGTGTATATAGAAACCAAGACTTAAAGATGGCTAACTCAAATGAAGCTCAAAGTAGCCACAGAAATGTTGAATCTAATAGAGCTGAAAACAGAAATATAGAGGATGAAAACTTTCAAGCACGCATTGATGCGGCTGTGGAAAGGGCCATGAGTAAGGCCATAGAAAGACTAAGAGAGCCGAGTGCTACTCGCTCTAAACCTCTATCTATTCCACCATCCTCAGCTCATAAAGAGAGCTCGGTTCACTCGTCTAATGCAAGAAGTGAACCTAAAAGGATAGACTATGCTGATAGGTCCCGTTCCTCCAAGAACGAATGTACCTACAAATATTTTGTCTCCTGTAAACCCCGAGACCTTAATGGGGAAAAAGGGGCCGTAGAAACCCTTAAATGGTTAGACGAAATGGAGACTATAGTTGATATCAGTAATTGTGCTGAAAAAGATGTGGTCAAGTATGTATCACAATCCTTCAAGGGCGATGCCCTAACATGGTGGAAGGCCATGATTCAATTAACAGGTAAGGTATACCTGTACAACTTGGGATGGTCCAAGTTTGTTGAATTAATAAAGGAAACTTATTGCCCAACCCATGAGGTGGAGAAAATAGAGACAGACTTCTTGTCTCTTTCCATGAAAAACCTAGACTGTCGGAAGTACGTTTCCGATTTTAATTCCTTATCTAGGTTAGTTTCCTATCTTATCACCCCTGAATCCAAACGAATTGCGTGTTTTATAAATGGATTCGCGCCCGAGATTAAGGGCATGGTAAAGGCTGCTCAGCCTAGTACCTATATATCTGCTGTTGACCTATCTCTCTCCCTCACCCTTGATATAGTGAGGCAGAAGTCAGTCAAGCCTGAAACTGACTGGAAAAGGAAGAGAGAGGAAGACAACTCCCATAGATTTAATAAGAAAAATAAAGGGAGGTTCAGGTTCAAAGGGAACCAAGGCAAGTCGGCTGTGATACCATTCTGTAAGACTTGCAACCGAAGACACTAGGGATAGTGTAATCCTGACCCACAAGCTAGACCTTGTGGCATATGTAAAAGAAGGGGGCATAAGACCCTAGATTGTAAAGATCTTAAGGATGTTGTATGTTATATTTGCAATGAAAAAGGGCACATTGCAATTAGCTGCCCTAAGAATTCAAGGAATAATAATCCGAAGCCTGGAGAGGCCAAGAAGGGGAATGCACGCGCCTTTCGGCTAACTGTTAAGGAAGCTGTTAATGACAATAACGTCATAACAGGTACTTTCCCCATTAATGATATTTTTGCTAGAGTGTTATTTGATTCGAGTGAAGATAAATCATTTGTTGATCATAAGTTTAGTAAACTATTAAATCTGCTCGTAAGAACTCTAGATAAGACTTATGAGATAGAACTTGCCGATGGAACCTTAGAAACTGCTTCTTCTGTTCTTGATGGATGTTCCATATCCATTAAGAATCATTCCAACCCTATCTCTCTTTTGCCAATGAAATTGGCGGGGTTTGATGTTGTCTTAGGCATGGATTGGTTATCTCATAACCAAGCCCGCATTGCCTGCGATAAAAAGCTCATCGAGATTAAGACCCCACCTGGTGAAATGATCACCATCTTTGGCGACTCACACTATGGATTGCCAGACAAGGAGTCGTTATTTAAGGCATCCAAGTGTTTGAGAAGAGGCTGTGTCATCTATATGGCACAAGTTACCATAAATGAACCAAAGCCGAACCTTGAAGATCAACCAGTTATCTTGGAGTATCCCAATGTTTTCCCTGAAGAATTACCTGGCCTACCTCTAGATAGGCAAGTGGAGTTTAGGATTGATATCCTACCAGGAGCAGCACCTGTTGCTAGAGCTCCGTATCGGTTAGCACCGACGGAAATGAAGGAATTGAGGACGCAGTTAGATGAACTTTTAGAAAAAGGCTTTATTCAGCCTAGTTCCTCACCTTGGGGAGCTCCTATTCTGTTTGTAAAGAAGAAAGACTGTTCGATGCGAATGTGCATCGACTATCGGGAGCTGAACAAGCTAACCATTAAGAATAGATATCCTCTCCCCAGGATCGATGATTTATTTGACCAACTTCAAGGGGCTAGTTACTTTTCTAAAATAGATTTGAGATCTGGATATCATCAACTGAAGGTTAAAGATGAAGATGTTCCTAAGACAGCCTTCAGGACCCGTTATGGTCATTTTGAGTTTTTGATTATGCCTTTTGGGCTCACAAATGCACCAGCAGCATTCATGGATCTCATGAATAGAGTCTGCAAGCCATATTTGGATAAGTTTGTCATTGTCTTCATAGACGACATACTTATCTTTTCTCGTAATCAAAGTGATCACGAGAAACATCTTCGGTGCATCCTAGAATTATTAAGGCAGGAGAAACTTTATGCAAAGTTCTCTAAATGCGAATTTTGGCTTAGAGAAGTCCAATTTCTTGGACATGTTGTAAGTGAGCGTGGCATCCAAGTGGATCCCGCCAAGATTGAAGCCATCACAAATTGGGAAGTGCCCAAGACTCCAACAGAGGTTCGTAGTTTCTTAGGTTTAGCTGGTTACTATAGGAGGTTCATTGAGAACTTTTCAAGGATAGCCACTCCTTTAACTTCTTTGACCCGTAAGAATATTAAGTATAATTTGGGTCCAAAGCAACAGGAATCTGTTGAGGTTCTTAAACACAAGTTGAGCAACGCTCCTGTGTTATCTCTACCTAAGGGTATTGAGG
This sequence comes from Scalesia atractyloides, assembly GCA_947069175.1. Classification (NCBI taxonomy): domain Eukaryota; kingdom Viridiplantae; phylum Streptophyta; class Magnoliopsida; order Asterales; family Asteraceae; genus Scalesia; species Scalesia atractyloides. The sequence continues at coordinate 89,171,737 of CAMTDV010000003.1, forward strand.
AATTTGTAGTCTACTGTGATGCATCGCACACTGGCATGGGCTGTGTGCTAATGCAAAAAGGCAAGGTGATTGCCTATGCATCACGACAATTAAAGGTGCATGAAAAGAATTACACCACCCACGATTTGGAATTGGGTGCCGTTGTATTTGCACTAAAACTACGGAGACATTACTTGTATGGCACAAAGTGTGTTATATACACAGACCATAAGAGTCTCCAGCATCTATTCAATCAGAAAGAATTGAACATGCGACAACGCCGGTGGATGGAAACACTTAACGATTATGATTGTGAGATTCGCTACCATCCCGGCAAGGCAAATGTCGTTGCCGACGCCTTAAGTCGCAAGGAAAGAATTAAGCCCATTAGGATTAATGCAAAGAGCATTGAGCTCAAGAATAGCTTAAATAAAAAGCTATTAGATGCGCAAAAGCAACCCTTTTAGAGGCTAATATTCCTAATGAGGAATTAGGCGGAACTGTGGATCAGTTAACGCCTGGAAATGACGAAATCCTAAGATTTAATGATAGAATTTGGGTTCCGGTCTTTGGAGGACTTAGAGATCTAATCCTCCAGGAAGCGCATAATTCAAGATACTCTGTTCACCCGGGTGGTGACAAGATGTATCAAGATTTGAAAAAAGAATTATTGGTGGATGGGTTTGAAGAAGTCCATAGCCACTTATGTAGCTAAGTGTCTGACGTGTTTGCAAGTTAAGGCTGAACATCAGAAACCGTCAGGACTACTACAACAATTAGAAATTCCCACTTGGAAATGGGAAATGGTAACTATGGACTTGATTACCAAGTTACCTAAGACCAAAAGTGGAAATGACACTAGTTGGGTCATAGTGGATAGGCTGACCAAGTCAGCACACTTCTTGCCAATAAAAGAAACGTATAATTCATATAAATTGGCTAAGTTGTATGTGGACAAGATAGTGTCCCTACACGGTGTGCCAATATCTATTGTATCCGATAGAGATACTAGATACACATCTCACTTTTAGAAAAGTTTCCAACAATCTTTAGGCACACGACTAAACTTTAGTACGGCTTACCATCCGCAGACTGATGGTCAAAGTGAACGTACTATACAGACTCTAGAAGACATGCTCAGGGCATGTGTGATTGATTTAGGCAGAAGTTGGGATGACCACTTATCCCTAATAGAATTCTCCTACAATAATAGCTATCATACAAGCATCAAGGCTGCTCCTTTTGAGGCCTTGTATGGGAGAAAATGTAGAACACCCGTATGCTGGGCATAAGTTGAGGAAGCCCAACTGTCAGGACCTGAGATTGTCCTGGAGACCACGGAAAAGATTGTGTAAATCCGTGATCGTCTCAAAGCTGCCAGAGATAGGCAGAAGAGCTATGCTGACAAGAGGCGTATACCTCTTAAGTTCCAAGTAGGGGACAAAGTCATGCTAAAAGTATCACCCTGGAAAGGTGTGATGCGTTTTGGAAAGAAGGGCAAGTTAAGCTCAAGATATATTGGACCATTCGAGATAGTCGAATGTGTCGGCACAGTAGCCTATAAGCTCAGATTGCCAGAGGAGCTTAGTGGAATCCATGATGTATTCCACATATCTAATCTTAATAAATGTCTAGCCAATGGGTCGCTAGCAATGTCGGGTGCAATTGAAGAAAACATGAGGTTCATTGAGAAACCAATTTCGATCGAGGATCGACAGGTTAAGAAGCTCCGAAGAAAGATGATACCTATAGTAAAGATTAAGTGGGACGCTTTTAGAGGTCCTGAGTATACATGGGAGGTTGAGTCCACTATGCGACAAAAATACCCCCATCTTTTTGAATAAAATCTCGAGGTCGAGATTTCTTTTAAGGGGGTGAGGATGTAACACTCTGAAAAATCGTGTTAAATAGTATAGTGACACGTGTTGTATTTTTAATATAGTCTATTAAAGACCAATAAGGACTAAAGGCGTCAACATGCTCAAGTTGAGCCTCTGAGTGACGAACCGATGTCAACATGCATAAATAATAGCCTCTGAGTGACTGATACGTCAACATGCTTAAATCATTAGCCTATGAGTGACTGATATGTCAACATGCTTGAAACTTGGCCTCTGAGTGACTAATATATCAACATGCCTAGCCTCTGAGTGACATCGGAATCAACATGCTTGTGATAAGCCTCTGAGTTATCCTTTGTGAAGTTCTAACTCTCATACGTACCGTTTGTTGGATGAGAGAGTTCAATTCTGTAAACATGTGAAAGTTGGATATTGGAGGGATTAAAAGTGTCAACATGTTAATTTATACCTCTGAGTGACCTTTTAACGAACCGAGAGCTCAATAATGCCCGGGCATAATCCCGGGTATGCCAAGTATTGGCTACGGAGGGCTAAAAGTGCCAAAATAGCATTTAAAATCGTTTTTATAAGCTTTATATAGTTTAGGGGCCAAAGTGTCAAATTTTAAAACTGAAATAGGGGCGGTCGCGGGCCGCGAGGGACCCGGCCTGTGTCTCTCGCGCCCCGCGAGAACAGACCTGCAGCAGAAAGTTTGTTTTGGAGCCCAAGCAAAGCTCCAAAACCATTAAATCGAAACCATGGCCTTCCTAATCAGCTATGCCACGTTTTGGGACACTTGTAAGCTTCTTCTTACACCCCTAGACACCTGGCTTCACCTCCTTTGAGCTCTCCAACTATAAATAGGTGCTTAAGTTCACCATTTCAACTTGCACCTTTCTTATTCACTCTTCTCCCTCCTATGGAAGTTCCTAACTAAAAGGAGCAGTCCAACATAGTTCTTTTGCATCTAGGAATCACTGATAAGTGTTCCTTTCTTGTGCATTTTCGTTTATAGGCTTCTATAGCCTAAAGTCAAGCGTTTTACGTAAAACGTTTTGACTTTCGGGTAATACCATTATGGTCCAGCCATTGTTCAAAATGAACATGGCTAATTGATTTTAATAAGGTAGGCATTAATTCCTTTAAAGGGCACCTCCTGAAGATCACGTTTGCTAGACCAATTGACGGGTCAAAGTTACGTTATTAAAAAGTCAAACAGGCCATTTTTCGGAAAAATCATAAATTGATCTTATATATGTTATGAAACCTGTTTTGACACTTAAACAAGTTGGTAATAATTATTAGAACATGTATGAACATGTTCGGCTCGTCAATTTCAGTTCTAGGGTCGGTTCGCAACCGAAAGTCGCGAAGTTTGACTTCTGCTTTGACTTTCGATTCTGACCCGATTTAGATTAGTTACCTACTGATCTAAAGTTGCATTATTATCATAATATAATGTAGCATAACCCTCTGAGGTTATATTACATGATCATAATCAGAATCCAAGTTTATGCGCAAGTTCCATAATTATGCCATCTTTGTCCAAAATGCCCTTTTTACATAAAACAATGTTTTAAATGGTAATGAACTTGAAAATGAGTTTCTACTGATGTAATATTATAAGTAGGACTATTTGGGATGTTAAACCAAATTATAAACTAAGTTTTTAAACAAGTCCTTAAACTATGTCGATAAATGACGGTTTTAGCCCCTGTGGCTTACAAAATAGTTTTAATCAAATATTTTCAAGGTAAATCACTTACCTACTAATATGTTATATTAAATAACATATTTTAAACATTTTAATCTGATCCAAATGTCAGTTTTCATAAACATCGCTTAAAGACGTCATACTACGACATAAGCGCCGTTTCGGCGCATAGTATGGTTTTAAACCTTATTAATGGACCAAGACTTGTTACCTACTGATATTAAAACTTATTTTAAACATATTTACAGTAGGTACTTATTACAAACTCAGAATCCCAAATAATTTATAAACTATGTGTAAATGACCAAAATGTTCTTTCGGTGCATAGTTTGGTCATAACAGGTAAAATACACATATATTTGATATCCTACTGATATTATATCATAAATAAATTATTTTTCCAGAATACTCATGATCATAAACTTAAATTTTATTTAAGTTCTTTTTATACGATACGAAATTACCGAAATGCCCCTATAAGGCATAATTTCGTTTTAAAACCTCAACGGGAATACAAGTTGATATCCTACTGATATCTTAACTTATTTAAAGTATAATGGCATATAGACTTGTCCATAACTTATCCGGTTACCCGATATCGCTATTATGCGCACAGTTACGTATATGTGACTATTTTACGGAATTCAACCGTAACGGGTTTAACCTTATCATTTTTAGTTCAAAATCCAGAATATTTATAGTTTACCCATATTATACAAGTCAAGTACTTGTCGGGTTTAAACTACATTCTATCTGATCATCGTTTAATCAAGCGTTATACGTAATGATCATGTACACTATTCGGTTTATCCAACCGGTAGTATTTAATTGGCTAGTTTATGCCATAATCCAGACTAGAGCCTTCTCGGTAAAAGCTATCTGCACTCGGTACTTTTGTATATGGCTGAGTTATTTAAAAATAAAAGAAAAAAGCAATCTCAGGTAAATACTCTCAACTTATTTCCTCTATAAGGGCTTGGGATATGGTAAATTATTATTGAATGGTCCATTGCATGGTTAACCTTCCTAAGATAATAAAAGATTTTGTGCCGTTTGCACTTGAAATCATTTTTTTAATATTTCCAAAATGAGTCAGTTAGGTGTATTTACCAACGTAAGCTGACGTATCCTTCAAAGACTAATCTGCAGGTACAACACGAAATTGAGCCGGAAGCTGCTCGGTAGAGAATAAGAGGATTCTTGTAAATCCTTAGATCTGCCTAAAGTCTGTTTTGTATTCTTTCTTGTACATTCTATGATCCGCCTGTGGATCTTCTATTACAAGCTTGTATATTATTTTGTATTTTCGAATATTCGGTTTGTAATAGTAATTTTACTCCAAGACTTCCGCTGTGCCACGTTTAATTGACTATGACGTTATCAACTGTTGTCATGATACTCCCCACCCGGGCCCACCGGTGTATGGATTTCAGGGTCGGAAATCCGGGGTGTGACATATGATAAGCTGCTAAATAATGAATTCATGAATGGTGGTCCTTTTTATATCAAAACCATACATGAGAGAATAAAATGGGCAATTAGAAAACTTGTTTTCATTAAAACAAAGTTAAAACACAAAAACACACACATGTAGGCAGCATACACAGAATGTGATGATTACTACTAAAGATGTTAGTTGTGATTCGGTGGGACGAGTGGTCAATGTCATTTAACCCTTGCACCAGGCTTAGGTGCAAATGACCATCACCAAGTTTGTTAGTATTATCTGAATCCACATCTTCTGCAACTGCCGTGTTGCTATATTCATTTTCTGTCGCGCATTTCCATGCTGTAGTCCCGTGCGGGTGCGAGATAACTAATAAATAGATATAAAAGGGTGAAACGACTAATAGATCCGGCAATAAATGTGACACATAAATGAATCACGGGTCATAGAAGCGGAAATATTGCCAACATGGATCAAAGGTGGTCTGAGGACCATAGTTGAAATTAAAAAAATAGCTTTATGGTCAAAAGGGGCTATAATTGATGGATAAAAGAAAAGATAAGGTAAAAGATTTTCCTTTAAACCATAAAATGAGTACGTTGAAAACAAATACAATTAAAGAATGATGCAGGTAAAGGGATGATCTACAGGATTACTACGACCTTCGGGTTATAAATAGTGTAAAGATCTAAGGAACCAAAATGACCTTCGGGTCACGAATCGAAAGTAATGAACCTTAGAGGCCTCACCTTAAAAGAAGGTGAAAGCCTAAAGAAATTGCCTACGAGGCTAAGTGAAAGGGCTTACGGGTTACCTAGGCAAAACAAGGGAACCAGTTACGATTCCCGTGTAAAATAAAAAAAAGTAGTAAAGAGAAGGAATGCTAGATGTCAATTTCTCGATTTGAGTAATTGACATAAGTTAAAGAGAAAACGTTGAACTAAAATTCATTTTAGTTAGAAATAACGTTTAAACAAATATAAATAGAATGAGATGGATTGAGAAACGGTTGATATTAAGAGAAATAGGTCTTGACACCAATAGGTGCAAGACGAAAAAATTCAAAAAAAAAAAACAAAAAATGAAGAGATTGATATAAACTTAAACATAACGTGATGCAATCACGATCAAGAAAAATAACATGGTATATGATCTCTTTATAACACAAGCTATGGAATTGGGGTCATGAAATGATTGTAAGCCTCGTGAAGGCAATATTGGTATACCTTAGCGATAGGGTACAAGGTAACCGGTGACTGATAAGTCTAACCGGCAAGACCGGTCAAGGTTAAATTTAAAATTTAAATTTAAAATTTAAATTTAAAACTTGTTTAATGCGATTAATTTATAGATTAGCGTGAGATAAGCATGCTGACAGATTCACATGATCGAGTGGCTAAATGGCGACTCGAACAAGTAAACGATTAAGATAAGGGATACAAGATGAAAGTAACGGCACATGAGATCTTACACATGAAAGGCGCATGCACCTTGGAGCCCGAAAAACACTACCATATTTTCATGGTAAGATTATTAAATTATTAATATATGAGCAATGCTCAAGGGATCACCGAAATCAAGTTCATTAGGTCTAATCCAATGAACAACGCAAGAAAGGTTTCGTGGACGAAACCTCTTTAAGGGGGTAGACTTGTAGCACCCCAAAAACGGATTTGGTAATTAAATCCCGTTAATATTAAAGAGAGGGTAAAATACCATCAGTGGTAAAAGTTGACCGGATAAGCGTTAGAATTTTTAATGATCAAAACTAACGCTAATTAAAGTGAACAAATACTTGTGGTAAGTAAAAGTTTATAAAAGGCTCGGGTGAGTGGGACTTAAATTGTGTCGGGTTGTAACACCCCAAATGTAGTAATTTCACTAGGAACACCTAAACCTAGTTATGATAAGTTGCTAAATAATGAATACATGAATGGTGGTAATTTTTACAACAAAACCATACATGAGGGAATAAAATGGGCAATTGGAAAACTTGTTTTTATTAAAATAAAGTTCAAAACAAAGTGTGTGTGTGTGTGTGTGCATACAGAGAAGAGAAAGAAAGGGGAAAGCCTTGTTCTTGATAATCTCCTCAAAATCACTTAATCCAAATCGAAATCGAAGTAATTTTGATTGCATGTTGAAGGTTTTAGCTCTCTAACACCATCTAAACAAAGGTATGTGAACAATTCAGTGATTTGATTAAGTGTTCATACATGACTTCACATGGGTTTAGATGATATGATGAAATTGATGATGTAGTAATGTTCATAACCAACATACTTGCTTGTTTGGGTGAAATACATGAACAATTTTGTGATTAGAATAAGTGTTCATATATGACTTGAAATGGGTTTAGAAGATGTGATGAAATTGATGTTAAATTGATAATATAAAGGTGCTTGAAATCATCATGTCTACTAGTTTGTATGGAGAACTTGATTATATTAGGTGTTCGGATGAATGTCTAGTAATATGATGACATGGGCTTTACATGGAGATGAAAACCCTTAGTTCTGGCATGAAAAATGGATGAACTAGTATTGATAATTGAAAGCTAAGTTAACTTGATGAAATAAGTGCATGAAATTGTAAAAGTGAAAGTAATGAGATGAATTTGGTTGAGGAATTTAGTTAAAATGGTGGCCTAAATATAATGCACACCAAATGTTTGATAAAGTGCCTAAATGAGTTTTATTGATCTTGATAGTGCATATGTATGTCAATTGGCAGTTTGACTTTTAAAGATTAAACTTACCAGTAATGGAATCAAATACGAGATATGGTAGAAAAATCCATAAGGGTAAAAGTCATGGTATTGATGACTAATCTAACCATCTTGTGGATATTGTATTATAGTTTGACTTTTGACAAGCTAGATGGAGGCTTTGAAAGGAATGGGTCAAGCGGGTTAAAGACACGAGAAAGCATAATTAGGTGCAAGGTAAGTAAAACTTACACCTCCTAGAATAGAACCATTACATAAGTGATAGGAAGTATATGATTAAGAACGTTTGCGCTTAAACGACTAAAAATGTCAAAATGAGACCCATGGTATAAACCATGAAGTGGGTCAAAATAGATAAGTTACGACGAACTAATGTTCGTGACAAAGGAGAAATGTTAGATGAGACCCCATGGCGAAGGTCATGAAACAGGTCAAAATTGGTAGAATTAGCTATATTATTAATTAGTTATAAACATAATGAATTAACGGGACCCTAAGGTGCGAACCATAACTGGTCAAACGAATAAAAATGAGTAAATATCCTTTTTACAATAAACAATGCTTAGCTTTACCGATATGTAAAAAGGATGAGCCAAGAAACAAGTCAAATGGACAAATGGGTCAAATGGTGACGTTATCACGATTTGAAAATAATATTTAATATATCGTTTGTTAAGTTTCATGCTTACCGATAAGCATGGTTTGTGGGCATGCATTGCCATGAGTAAGTATATAGAATCACAAAGTATTACTAACGGGTCAATACTTCGACCTGCGCCAGGTATGTGTAGTGGTCATGCTCTCGATGAGGGTTTACTGTACGGCTGAAGTTAGTCGAGTTAAGGGTGGACACTAGATCTCCTCAAGTGACGTATATCTAGTGTTTGGGTAAAACGGCCATTAGAGCCGAAAAACATGTTTATAGCGAAAAATGCATTTAAGTGAGTTTATAACATTTAACAATGGGAGGCTTTTATGTTTTTAAAAACATAATAAATTTTAAATGGAATACGGGTTAAAAGTGTTCGCTTGGTTAAAACAGGCTTTTAAATGTCCTTCGTAGTTAAAAGGACTAAAATTGACCAAAATACCCCTGAATGATGAACTGGGTAAATAACCCTTAAGGATAAATTAATAATGAGTTTTATAATAAGATAGACCTCTCTGTAGTATAGAAGTGAGAGGCGTAAGCTATTTTTTGGCTTAATGCCTCCAAACAATGTATGGTCGTAAATTAATAAACCTGAGGGTAAATTCAGAATATAATGATTTTTCTACAACAACCCACTATAAGTAAAGTTGTGATGAAAAATAAGTAAAAGCCCCAATATGGAAATAAGAGGTATGGAGAGAATGGGTGAGATTTGAGCTTAGTGCTCAAATCTTGAACGGGTCAAAATAAATATGCGCATAACCGGGTAATGGTTGCATAATCTATAAAATTATTAATCCGGGTTGAGGTTTTCAGGTTAAATATGTAGGCAAACGTTTTACGGACAATTAGAAACAAGTTTCAAGTAAAACAGATGAGAATCGAACAAGTTACGGAGGCTTTCGTAATGAAAACGGCAGATTGGAAAATTCTGCAGCAACCTATGGTAAGCTATGGTGGTCTACCGTAGCTTATGGTAGGCAGTTGCTGCTCATGACAGAACCCACAAACCGTAAGCTACGGTACAGAGCCGTAGCTTACGACGAGTATTGACAAAATCATATTTTGTCTAATGTTTTGTCGTTTTTGGCATTCAGGCTTAATTAGATACGTTATAAACTTCACATAACTAACGTATTTGATGGTTTGAAGTACTGGATGTCGATCAAGCTCAACGAAGAATTGAACACGATCAAAGTTAAAGCTTCCGCATTATATCTAGGCGTCTAAGAAACTATTCATCGTTAATATGTTGATGAGATGGACAAATCTTCAAGAAAATACTTATTACTAACATTTATTAAAAATAAAATCCCGGCAAAACTACGCGCCAAAAAACTCTTATATAAACAAACATCTTAGGAACTTCCATCGATCACACCCAAAAACAAAATGACATGTTTTCTTGGCAAACCATTCACTTAAAAACGCTAAAGAGTTAAAAACCACAGATGGGAACGTCGTTTTTAGGAGATTCAGTATTGTTATTCACGAAGTTTCGCTGAATAGATTCTTAGGTGAGGGGGATAACTCAATAAGCTTTTACTGAATGAGATGGACAAATCTTCAAGAAAAAGAGACTGATGACAGTGATATGTCAATTTGTGTGATTTGTTCTTAAGGAAGGTTTGGATGAGAAGAAGAGACCTATGCTAGTGTAAATGCTATTTTGGACTCCATTATTAAATGATGAAGAGAGGGGTGATTATGAAGATGATGGCAGGGTAAATGCTATTTTGAACTCCAAGCCAAAAACCCACTCACAATCACACCCCAATAATAGCATCGACAAAATACTGCATCGATCTATGTCTCCAACATGCGCAAAACCACTTCAACAAACAACAACAAAAGATCACACCAAAATCAAAACGGCATATTTTACTGAATGATTAGATTCGTCTAGAGCAGGGTGTTTCAGCTATGTAGGAAATAGGCACCTATCTAAAGGAGTTCAAAGGTTCAGGGGACAAAAACTTTAAGAAGAAGAGACTGATGGCAGTGAAGATTTGGATAAGAAATTGGATTAGCCTTTTTAATTTTTTTCTTTTCTATTTTTTTGGTGTCATTTTCTGTGGTTTGTTATCTAATTTTCAGCTAATAAATTATATTATTTCTCTAATTACTTATAAAATGTCAAAATGTCACAAACGTCAAACACCAAACCTATAATAAAAATCCTTTAATCACGTATTATTAAAAAATTACAAATAATTACTGAAATGTATAAAACATTGTGCAAGTGAATAGAACCAAGGGGTGCCTTACAAAAGTTTTATTTTGCCATCTTTATTTATAAAACGCCATTAAAATACAAAACGCTAAACTTAAAAGATGGGAAGTGTTACAACCTTAACAAATAAAGCTGAACAAACAGTAACTACAAACAGTAACTAAAATGACGAAAACTTTATTACTAACATTTATTATATTAAAAACCATACCATGGCAATTGATTTTTTTTTATATTTTCAAAACGCAATAATTACCTGTCACATTATAGGTCTGCATCATACGTCACACGACAAGAGATACAAACAATACATATCAAGAAAATATAAACTACACATGAAGTGGTTGCTGAAAGAGAACAAGGTAAAAAAGCCATAATGAACAAACCATTAATGTATTGATAAACAATAAGAATAACAAATTTGCACCAACCCTAAAACATTTTAATGAAAACATCATTCAGGTATGCGTACCAAGGTGTAAAACACCATTCGTAACGAAAACGCCATAATTCAGATTTACTATAACCCTAAAACATTTTAATGAAAATGACATTTTTCAAAAAATATTGCTTTGAAAAATAAATTTGAAAATAAAACGCCATAGAAACAAGAATAAAGAACAACACGCGATATCTGATAGACTTTTGTTTTAAATAAATTATAACACCATCTATTAAGCGGACTTGAACAATGACAATCGTACCCCGCGTATCATTTAGCCCCCCCCCCCCCCCCCCCCCCCCCCCCCCGACACGTGTTCGATCAAGATACGTTCTCACAGTTTTCACACTTCCAATCGTTTTATCCTGATCCCGTTTCTCTATAATTAATTAGAAGAGATTAAACTAAGATAATAATTATTCATAAGACATGGTCTAAAATAACAAATGTCCTTTAAATAATTTTATAATATAGTATAGATAGATATTTGTTTTATTGGGTTCATAACTTCATTTTGTTCGATTTATTCATATTATCTAAAACTAACAACTAATAAGTTCACATTTAACAACTAAGTAATAATAAACTAATAACATATTAATGCAAAACGTATAATTGAAGAAAACAATTATGTATATCGCAAATTCAAAATCATTACAAAAAAAATGTAATCAGAAAAAAGTATAAATATTCATAAGAAATATAGAGTTACAAACATACAATCTTAAAAAAATCATATGTTCAAAAAACAAAGACAAACAAAATTATAATTCACACTTGATTATTCATTCTTTCAATGTAACAAATTCCAGTATATATCCTTCCAAACCCTTCAAAATAAAATTCCTTTAATTATTTAAAGCTTACATAACTGGTATAAAATATCATTATGAGGGAATAGACCGGTTAACCACTCAAATCATATAACAATAACTAATTTCATCACACAAATTATTTATACTTATAAATCATATAACAATAACTAATTTCATCACACAAATTATTTATACTCATAGGGTTACTGTTCGGAAAACCATGAAGTAAATCGAAGTTAAAGAAATTGTCGGGATGGAGTAAGGGAGTGAGAGTCGGGAAGCTTTATTGAAGTGAATGAATTTTTCAGGATATTAAATAGGGAAAATCTTGAAAATGACCATTCACAATCCTAATTTCCAAAATGGCCACCTCCCAAGTTTTGGGAGACGTTTCACAGATTAATATGCATGGGAAGCATCATCCAATACAAACATGACATGTGGTGCCTCTTAGAAGTCTCAGACGCTTCCCACGTGTCATGTTTGTATTGGATGCCTCTCTATGCATATGGATCCGTGAAACGTCTCTTACAAGACTTAAGAGCTGATCATTTTAGAAATAAAGCTTGGTCAATAGCTATTCGAGATTTTCCCTATTAAATAGCTACCTAGATAGGAGCCAGTCTTGACTATTGAGATGCAATGTTTATCTTGATTTTCAACTTGAGGACAAGAACTGTTTTCAAAGTGTATGATTGGTGGCGGCTAAGAACAAGTACAAAATAGAGGTGTATTAGTGTACTTGAGTAATATAAGTATGCACGAATGATTAATTGACTTTCGAGTAGACTTTGGAAGATCAAATACTAGAATTGTATTAGGTATATGTTTTGTTTTCCTTGAGTTAACTTTCCTGGTTTAAGCCTTAATTATCACTGAGTGGAGGAAGTAGTTAGTTAGTTAGTTTCAGCTAAATACAGAAAGCAACTAGACCTATAATATCACAAACCAACTTGCCAAATTTAGAAAATGAACGAAACTAAACATCAACTTTCCCTAGCATTTGCTATGTTTCTGCACACATGAATACATCTCTCTATATTATTTATATAGTATAATATTTCTGAAATATCTTGTGACTTGTGAAGCCTATATTTCTGTCTAAATATAGAGAATACTTGCTCACTAACTCCATGATCTCTAAGATTATACGGTGTGAAGTGGTTTGAAAAGTGGATGTTATTTGATACATGGACGACATGTTAGCACGCTTCAGATTTGGGGCGTGGTGCAAAAACTGAGGGTGTGGGACGGGGCGTGGAAGAGTGGGCGTTGTTCAACACGTGACACATTTTTTTATTGTTAAGTTATATTTAATAATTATATATAATTAGTGCCGGACCTATAGTACAAGTAATCTAGGTTTGGGCTCAGAGCCTCAAAAAATAGGGCCCTCACTTAAAAGAAAATTAATATACCAACTACTAATATCAATGCAAACTTATTGTTAAGATTTGTTTGGTTCATTTATATAACCAAACCATTTTTATAGTTGTGTTAGATTTTTGTTTGGTTTCAAATACAAATAAAGAAGTATCTTTTATAACATGCAAAAAAGAGAAAAAGGGTCTTAAAGTTTCGTTTCGTCTTGGGCTTACAAAAAAAGTTGGATCGGCCCTGTATATAATCTATTTAATTTCTAAACAAACACTTAAATACTATTTAACAAATAACATTAATAATTAAAACATTACATAATTTAAAAAGTAAAAAGATTACATAATTTTTATAAAAATTTTATTTAGTTTTAAAAAAGGAATTTTCTTAAAATTTTAAAAACTTACCGTTGGTTGACAACGGTTAATGTCCACGGGCAATCAAAACGCACCACATCACGTTTCCAAATGTCTCCACACCGGTGGAAAACTCACCGCCTTCAACACTGCGCCGTTGGCGGGTTGGTGTGCACGACGTGGAAATCCCACAACGCTGTAAAAAACGGCCACACCGCCTGGTAACATGTTTAGGTGCATATATATTCGCAGTAAGAGTACTTGAGAAAGAACTCAATTTAATGGTGTAGACTGACCCTATTCATAGCATAAGCAGGAGTGTGTGGTTCCATCATGAACCAGCTGATCATCTGATCGAGTGCCAAATTAAAACTTATATTTTCAGTTGGATCAAAGTTTGTATATACTAATCGTTTTAATGTTTGTTTTGTGTTTCTACTCTAGTGAATAAAATACATAATTATATATGATCATATTATTATATGTGTTTAATCTGGTCTCATCTCAAACGGCAACTGTTGTCACAATTATGATGTGTTTAATAATTTCTATTGTAGGTCACCAAAATAGGACGATTTAAGCAGATGTAGTGGTCACTGTACATGCCATCAATTTCTAAGGCCTAACTTTTTTTGTTCTTCATTGGCACACAAATACGTTAGATTTTTTATTTTATTTTATTTTTTTAAGTAGCGTGTGAGTTTGAATCAGTTATATAAAGATAATGAATGATACATTATTTTTTAATCATTTATAATAAATCTGCATAATATTGAGATTTTCTTCATTGGCATAGATAAAAAAATATGTTAGATCTTTTACGTAGCGTGTGAGTTTTGCATCAATTAAATTTATAAGATTAATAATACAAATTTTTAATTACTTACAAGAAATTTCTTAATATTGATAATTTTTTTTTCACATTTCTCGCATCCCGTATTCAAACAACTTTAGGTAGAGAATAGCATACTCAATTTATATGTATTACAGTTAAAATGAATAAAAGTGTTTATGTAATTCTAGTAATTTTTTATATAAAATTGGTTATACATTTATATATACACCTTAATTGTTTTTCCCTAATTTTAAAACTTTTCTCCTAAATAATGTTTTCTTATGTAACACCTAGTATCTGTGTATAATGGTAATTACAACTTTTTAAATCCATTAAACACTTCAAAGTTAAGCATATTTTTCTACTTTTATCATCCATTTCGTACGCAAAACTCTTTAAAATCCAAAACATTTAGGTAGGGCTATAAATGAATCGAATATTCAGCGAACAGTTCGTGAACCGTTCGGCGGAAAGTTCGTTTATGTTTGTTCGTTCGTTTAGTCAATTAACGAATACGAACAAGATATTTCATTCGATTAACTAAATGAACGAACATCAACAAAGGGCTCGTTCGTTCGATTGCGTTCATGAAATTTTGATACTATGTTCGTTTACGTTGTTCGTGTTCGTTTGTTTATCATGAACGTTTGGTAATATGTTTGTTTATGCTCCTTCATGTTCGTTTGTTTATGCTACTTTGTCAAAAAATTCTCTCAAATCATTTTATGTAGAAATTAATAATAGGAAAACTAGTTTGTAAATAATCAATTAACACAATATAGTGTTGATATAAATTAGTTAAAGCATTACAGTTTTGGTGTAAACTAACTAATAAAACAACATAGTTTTTAAAATTTTACATGTCTAACGTGACATCCTAGTTAAGCTTGAACAATATACTATAATAATATGATCACCTATTCATCTTTGCTTGCACCAAGTATCACCTCATTAATTGTTTCAATAATTCATAAAGGCAAAACTCAAAAGTGCACGCAACTAGTTAATTTTCTTCCTTCAACGAATTAATTAGCCCTAACCGAACACCCTCTAGCTAAACAATTTGTATAATCAACTTACGAGACTTGCTAAATATTACTTGCAAATCTTAATCATGTTGATCTTATATAAATATATAAGTCTCCATATATTGACCATATGTATAACAAAGTCTTCCTTTAGTTGACCATATATCAAAAAGTCAATAGTCGTGATCATGTTTATATTTGGAATACCAATATTCTCACAATAAATGCATGTATGTGTGCGCACGTGTTAGGCTTTTTGACAATTTGAAGGTATGTTTCTTCAACTAGTGCGTATACTATGGCAAAAATCAACGCAATAACTTTCGTTATTATAACAAATATTCTTCTGATACAATTATTCTTTGAGCTTGATGTATGTTAATTGATATTTTAAATAATCATGATATATTTTCACTCACATCTCAATCATTTCTCCCTTTCATCATTATACACCACTTCAATTCATATTATAATTTAACCATGGTACGGTAAGCACTACACCACAAATATCAAACTTATAAACATTTAATATATCTACTGAAAATTTGTCTTTAAAAATCTAGAAACTCAAAAGTGGTGAGACTTTTATCCTAAAATTTCTTCATTTATTGTCATGTTTCTAAAATTTAACAAGAAAAAAGTATATTGCATTATATAATGTTGAGGCATTTCATGGTACGTACGGGCATGATCTTTGAGAACTGTTGGAAGATTGTAGGATGGTTTGCGAAGACGATGATGCACCCCTACTAGCGTCCGGATTGACCTTCTCTGTCGTCCTTGTTCCTATTCCAAAAGGTCGCCTATCGAACGCTCGTGTAGTTCTTGATACCACGTAAACCCTACACAGGCTCAACTCGTGCCGTAGCTGTAGAAATTTAACCAAAGTTATTAAGCCATCGCCGGCCAACAAATCAACATGAACAAAGTATAACACTATAACTATGTATCTAACTAGCTCCTTTTGTTTTTACAATTTGAATTTGTTTGTACTTAAGTTATACATAACATTTTGAAATTTAACAAAACTTAAACTCATGAATATTCCTATTACCTTTGGTACAGGTAAAGTGTTGGTCCCCTCCACTTCTTGTTTAATGGCGCGATATTCATTCATCTTCCATTCGGTTTTCTTCACCTTACGCGACTTCCCTTCGTAAAACACCATCGTCTTCTTCACCCCGATCACTTTGTTGTCTGACGAATAGACATAAGTCGGCGAGCCAGTGGCTTTCCAGTAGCCCGAAGCTGTGGTCCGGCTAGGCCTTCCTCCTTGTGCCTCCCTTTGTTGTCTAGGCACGAAAAAGAACCATTGCTCAGTGTCCCTTTGGCATAATTCTCCAGCTAATTCTACACACCAAAACAATAAAACTAATTCACTAATAACTAAAGGGTCTACTATACGTCTATACATGCTATACACACACGCCAGTGACAATCTGATCTCATGTTATTTCAAAAGACCGTTTAAAGGTTAGGGATTGTGGCATAGCTTCTACTTTTAAACGAGCGTTTGAGTTTAGGGGTGCTTTACATTAGTAGTAGGGCCCAACTTAAAAACCCTATATATGATTCAAGAAACCCTAAAATGGCAAAAAGATGTGATATTGTCATTTTTTCATTTCTTACTTGGAAGATGGCTGGGGTTGTGTTCATAGACATTGACATCCGGGATGACACGTTGGAGATCGTGTGTTCGATGGTTTTGGAGCTTGTTCGAGAGATAGAACGAGATGAGCTCTTCTTCGGTCGGGTAGAATCGATAGACTACTGTGTGCAGCTGGTTGGAGACATCATGTTCGGCCATTGTTGTTGGTATTTACTGATTTAAATCAAAACTGTGTATATATATAGAGCTGGTGAAAGACACGGTTGGTTGCCGAGTGAAAATGGAAAAATGGGGCAAAGGCATAAGGTCTTGAATAAGTCATTGCCAGACCTTCAAGCTACAATGTCCACTTTATGGCTTCTTGTATTGAACTAGTCAAGACTCTTGGTTCCCTTTTCAGTAAATTACAGAACTACCCTTTGAGAAGAGCGCGCGCGCTCTCTATATATATGGCATAAGAACTATCACGAGTTGCGAGAATCATGAGAATTTTTGTTCTCACACGAGTTGGGCCAAAATTTTTTTGCACAAACATAGATGAAAATATTATAAACACCTATGTAAAAAAAGTACAAAAAATGTCAAGTCGACAGTTTTGACTGATGCTAGTTTTTTTACGCGCTGGCATAAATTTTGCATGAAGATAAATATTTTTTTACGCCTCATGTAAATGTTTGTGTGCGACATTTTTAAAATTTTTTTGCTTACTGAAACAACTGATTTTTTATAACTTTTGAGAAAAAAATTTCGGAAAAACATTTTGGATGACCTAGTTCTCACGGTTCTCACAATACAAGTTAATTCTCATTTTAACCATCCCTATATATATATATATATATATATATATATAATGTAGCATGAAATTTTTAACATTTAAAAAAAAATAATCTGCTCCGCGTTTTTTGTGTAAAAAATGTAACATACAAATTTTGAGCATTTAAAAAAAACAAGTAGGCGCTTTTTACATTTTTTTATAATAATGTTCAAATAATGTATGTTACATTCCCCTATTTAAAAAAAATAAAAATGTTAAATGAGGTTTTCTTGAATTTTCTCAATTCAAATAGGTTTTCGTTTTATCTTTCACACACACACACATATATATATATATTGAAAATTAAAATTAGTCCAGACTTGTGTACCCTCTAGAATAAACGATCAAGTTCGTGATCCGTTGCTGTCACACGTACATCTGTTAGCTAAAAGGGTAAAAGTGACATTATATATTTTTTTGTTTATTACGTAAATCCACACACAACACTCTGGAAAGAATCTCCCATGAATCTGGGGAGATGAGTTTATAAACCCTTTTATAACTACATTTATATATTTATAGTTATACAAACATAATTTCTAACTCTGTCTGACAATGCGGTATGTCCAATTCACTAGATGTACGGTATAGTGATCGATTGCAATAGGTGTTTAAGAATGTATAATCAGGGTTTTAAACGAATTGAACGTTTAACGAACAGTTTGTGAATTGTTCGGCTTAAAGTTCGTTCACTGTCGTTTGTTTAATAAATGAACAAATATACACAGGAAATTTCGTTCGACTGATTAAATGAACGAACACGGATAAATGTCTCGTTCGTTCAATTGTGTTTGTGAACGTTCGATACTGTGTTCATTCGTTCATTTACGTTCGTTTGTTTATATTGTTCATGAAATATTTTTTATACATTTATTTGTTACATCTAAACATTTTATATTCTTTAATTTATTAGCCTAATAATCAAAATAGGAAACTCTATTACCACCTTTTTGTGCCCTGTTCCCTTTTCCTTCCTCATTTTTCACATCGATGAATACATCGATCTCCGTTTCACTATTACGGCTTCAAGTTCTAGCGCTTCTTCCTCCACCACCCATTCTCGATCTCTGCCACTTTTGCCGGTTTTGTTTGTTTCCATTTACGTTCGTTAACATGTTCATTTTCTTAATTAACAAACACGGACATTAAATCTTGTTTGATAAGTGTTGATGAACCGTTCGTAAACACATCTTGTTAACGAACAAATATGAACAAAACTTTGTTCGTGTTCATTCGATTCGTTTGCAGCCTTATATATAATAAAAAATAGTAAAAACTAGATGAAAACCGAATGTTAAATACGTGAATCCATAATAATAAACATCCAATATAACCATGTGCCATATGCAAGCGTACTCAATAAATACGTTAGCGTCTTCCTAAGTACGCCACCAAGTTTTTTGCATCCTAACTACTATTGCATATTTACATAACAAGTCCGTTGACTTGTAAATTTCCCATAACACAAAAGCTCCCCTCGTGTTTGATTATATGATATGAACGGTCTCAGATGTTCAAACAATACTCCCCATAAACCATTGCATACCAAATTGTTCTTCTAAGGCTCATTAGATGATTCACCATGTTTCTCCGTAGCTTGTTTCTCTTCATCCAAGACATCTTCCAACAAGCTTAGCATTTCCTTCTTCCTCCCCACGCCCTTTCCACTGCCCTTTAAAACAACATTGTTGCTTCCAGCAAGGCATTACATTCATTAACCCTTATGTTGATAAACACATCCATAGGGTCAAAAACCCTTAAATCTCCGTTCCATCTGTCCTTTTTATCACCATTTTGCCCGTAACTTTGTTTGTAAAACTACTTTTCAAACTCCTGCGACATAACTGGTTGCTTAGGAGGAACCATGACTCGTGTACCAACATTTGTTAGGTTGACCGTGAATGTAATTTGTCTACGTTCGGTGACTGGATCGATTGTGGTCTTTGAAACTCTTCTTCTTAGTTTCTATGGTTTAAAGACTTCAAAACATCTTTCACATTCCCTTCTTATAATGAGATTCTCAATGTTTGATCCGACAAAGTTAATGGTGGGCTTGATCATATTTAGGTTTGAGAGGGCATGAATGTCCCATCACAGAAGAGATTGCAGATTGTGTTCATTCTAGAAGTGTTGAATGACTCCCCTCTTCGTTTAATCACACACAGACCCTTCAATTCATCATACATCCATGCAACAATCCTTTCAAGATACTCAGACTTGTTAATTTAATTATTTGGTGAAAATCAGAAAGCTTTTCTCTTTCAACTCTAGACCAGTTGGGTCGCTCTGGTTCTAGAAAGTCATCTTCAAGGGTGTCGTACTTTGCATATTACTCGAGATCCACCTCAACAAAAGTTGGTGGCATCTCATCTTCGCTAACATATTCTTCATCACTTTCATCACCTACCCCAGATAGGCCAACCTGTTCTTCACTTGCCCAGATGGGTCAACCAGCACAGATGCTTCCTGTTCTCTTCTCGTTCTCTTCTTGAAACTTCTGAAAGTTAAACGAATCTTCGAAATCTGTTGTACATTCCACATTAGATTTAGCTTGAAGTTCCTAGATCATGTCACACAATTGTATCATAACACTGTATTGGAACTTCATGAATGTCGCTTGTTCGTTAATAACTTTCTCCAGACCCTGGTTCTTCTTCTTTAACTCTTTCAGCTTCCCCTTTAGAACCTTAGTATCTTCGACTTGATTCTTCAAAAACCATAACCTCTTTTGCCTTTGTTTTACCGACCTCCTTGACCAATTGTTCATAAATTTTATGGTGGATTGGTTTTGGTAGTTTAGCAGGTGGTGCAGATGATTCGGCTTCAACTTTCTTTCTCTTTGACGAGCTTTCAACAACTGGTTTTTTTCTTTGAAGGAACACCTTATGCATATTTTCCTTGATCTAGATTATCTGCAAATAAAGAATCAACAAACTCTCTATCTTTTCTTTGTTTAATTGCCTCGACTATCAGTGTTTCTAAAAGATTCATCATAACTTTCCTTCTACGCTTCTCTGCTTTTTCAGTTTCTTTAATCTTATTCTAGTCTTGCATAAGTTAGATCTGGTCGTTGGTCAAACCTTCTTTTTTTCCTGAACTTTCTATCCACGAACCTTGCGCTTTGCCTTTTCATCTTTTGTTTCTTGTTCTGGTGGTTGTTGTTATGGATCTTTAGCTGGTTAATCCCAAATTAAAGAATATAGTAACAATATAATAACAAATCATTTGTTTTGTTTACCAATTGGACTACTAGGTAATAATTTAGTAACATACATAATGATGACCGTGTCGTCCCAATCAGTTAAAAATCTAATTAACCTAGGTAGCTAAGATAAGTCGAGTATCGTATCCACAAAGAGCGTGTGGACCGTATTGTACTAGTGTTTGATTGTCTAAACTATTTACAAAAAGATGTACAAAAAAATTATGAATTTTAGTATAATTATGATGCTCACTATTTTCTCTTTAAAAGTTGTTTCACCACAAAGTGATTCGAGTGATTATGTTAAATGAATAATGATTGTAATTGGCTTGATGATTATAAAAAAATGATTAACTAAAATTAGTTGTGATCAATATTGTAAATGCAATCATACCTGGGTTAGGATTAATAAGCAACTAAGGTCAATTCACATAAATGGTTTGATCAAGTTAAGAATTCTAATAATTTCTTGTGTTTGTGCAATAAGTAATCATTAATCTTAGATATCAACAATATCAATAAATGAACAAAAGTATGTTTCATTAATAATCAAGATCAATCCCACACAAACCCTAATACAAACCAAAATCAATAGCAATTATTCTTTTACAATGTCTATAAATTGTTAACAACTATGAATATTCAATACTAACAAGTGATTTATACCGAAACAAAGATTACCCAAATGTTTCTATCAAACCAATACATGTAAAACAAACCATATAAAACTTAAACTCTACACCCTTGGATGATCACAAAAAATTAGCCATGCATCGCGTTTAAAACTGTCCACTCCCAAATTCCATTTGATTTCAATATATTATCGTAATCCACATGATCTAAACAACTAACTACCCATTAAATAATTTGGAATCACAATTGTCAAAGACAATGTAATTTTTTTTATTAATTCCATATGATATTAAATTCTAACTAAATATTTACTGATAACTATACTTTAAACTAATATCATATTTAGTAACTTTAACATGTCATTTAATCTTATGGTTAGGTTATTATAATCATTTTAGCTTGTTTCATCCGTAGCCTGTAAAATATAAAAACCGATCAAAGTAATGTATTTTATATTAATTGTTTTGGTTAAAAATCGGTTTAAGGATAATATAACAGAATTTTGATTGTGTGGTTGAGTGCTTAAGTGTATGAACAACAATATAAATTATTGTAAAACAAAAGTGAGAATGAACACCAAAATTTGTACGAGGAAAAAGCCCTTGATCCTTGATAGATTTTCGTAACAAAAAAATCAGGTGATGGAAACTACCAATCACCAAATGTATAACATAAATAAGTAATCCAAGTACAACTTGGGAAGACACAGAGCTGAATACAATGTTTTTAAAGTGTGTGGTTTGTGAGAGAGTATAAGAGTAAAATGTGTTCGTATGATATAATAATCTGCCTAAAATAAGCTCCTAATCCCCTTTAAAAAATAGAAACTATAACATAACAAACAAAGCAAAAATGGTGCAAGTATCCCCACGTTCTCCATAACGGCTACACGCTTCCACGCACATGTGAATAGAGAGCATATTCCCCGAAGGATCAGCATTGACCAAGTCCAATTCGTTATATTCCTGCGAATACAAGTATCAAACAAAGGATACAATTGTTAGTAAATATAAATAATAAGGATCTGTGATCCTCAGACTTCCTGCACCATCTGTTAAGGATCAGTGATCCAGGCCCAATATAAGGATATGTGATCCACAATATTAAAAATTAACCCCTAACAATTGCCCCAAAATATGGCTGATATTAGATTAAACTTATCTGCCATATTTCTGTTAACATCGAACTAGCCGTTACAATACAACTAGTTGTTATAATGCATCTAACGGTTGCAGTATGCTGATGTCACTAATGGGATAACCTGCAACCATCATTGCGATAAATTGGGAATAGGTAGAGTTTAAAAATCCATTTAAGATCACGGATCACCAATTTAAAAACCATTCCAGAGTTTTATCAGGTATTCTCTTCTCTTCCTTCCATCTTTTCTTCCGTATTCTTCTTATCTTTCAGTCAATCTATGGAAAAAAATGCTTACTCTATTCTCTCCGAATAAGGATCAGGATCTTGATAGTCCACCATGAAGCCAAAATCTTCTGAAGAACCCTTCTTCCGAACTGTGTAGATTCACCGATCCAGAAATCGATCGTTTACACAACTGTTTCCCTGAGGGAACTACTTTTCATCCTTTCGACGGAGTGATTCTGTTTCACCCACCTGGGTGTGCTTTCCAGCTATGCCTTTCCAAATGGACTACACATATTTGTTCCCAGAATTCACCCAACGCTTCTTCACTCTAACTGGTATGTGCTACAGTTAGGCAATGCCCATGTTGTGTAGGGTGTTGTACACTCTAGGACAAATCATAAACAATGAGGGTTTGAGCTTTAGTCTTTCTGAGATCTCACACCTGTACATCCTTGTGTCTCATGGATCCCACCGATTTCTATTCAAAGCTAAGCCTCATCAACCACTCCCACTCCTTAAGACCACCAAAACCGACACCACATGGAAGAACCAATGCTTCTTTGTGAGGAGGGATACTATTCCTTTAGGGGATAGTCTCCCAAGAAAGTGGATCTTAAAGGGTAGGATATAAGATCCTTAGGTTAAGACCGTATAGAAATATCTTTTTATGGATTGATCTTGTTTTGTCTACTTGTGTAGTGAGCAATTTCGATTCTCTTAATGAGCAGCCAGGTACTGAGGAAAGAGTTGCTGCATTCTAGGCATTAGATTTAATGATCTGAACATTCAAGTTGAAAGCAAAGGATTTAGAAGAAACCCCATCTACCTCCTTCACAATGTCAAGTAAGTATTCATGTACAATAAATGTTAATGTATTGAAATAAAGTTAAAGGATTACGAATACTTATCTTTATGTTGATTGAATAGGTGCTCCTAGGTCCACAAGCAAATCTGCCTCAAAGTTCGATCTTGGTGATATCGAAAGCATGATCCCCCTGTTCAATCAAGAGAGAGCCAAAGACAACCGAAGGCCAAGGTTATGACCACCTGTGCTAAGGCCGGATCCAAGAGGAAGAAGCCATCAGAGCCTGAAGAAGATAACTTCCAGATCGAATGCCAGTTCCATGACTTTGTTAAAGAGGTAAGGATCCTTAATGCTTAAAACTAGTCTTGTCTATTGTAACATCTGCCAAAAACCGGATTTACCAAACCCGCTTCGTTTATTAACCGAACAACCAGTTAAAAATTTCGTTGCGTATTTAATGCCCAAATTTAATTTTAAACGATACATAACTAATAAGTATATTAGAATATAAAATTTATTTTTGAAAATGTATTAAAAATAGTGAGTTAAAAATAACATGCTGAAGCCGGGATTCGAACCCGGGTCAGCCAAGTCAACCTGGTCAAAACAGTCTTAACTCTCACGCGCTCAACCACTCCGCCACTTGTGATGTTTGTTAATATATTGAATCAATTAATACACAAATCAATCTGGGAAATCAAAACCCAGTGCACAGCGCGCCCAAATCCGCTCTCGCCGGAAATTCCGACGAATTCGTCAATTATTGACGTTTTTCTTTTGTCATAACGGACGCATTTACTGTCATATCGGTTATAACCGAAACAAAACCATCAATTCCATTCATTTGCCTTAAATTTTTATTGAAACCGAAAATACAATTCAAATCCGGGATTATACCTTGTCCATCAGTTAGGCTCGCGAATTCTATCAAACACACTCATCATTTCGCTTAGAAAGCTTCGCCAGAAGTCGCCGGAATTCTCTGTGAATTAACCGGAAAGTTTCGCCGGAAAACCGAATTCAACCCATCTTTTCTTCTTACCCAAAAATAAGATCATAGAACTCGTACTGACATCACTCCCACTCACCTTAAACCTCTGAAGAACCTCTGTCGCAAGAAATTGCACTCGCCGGAATTCTCTGCAAGTCGCCGGAAACCGGGACTTTCATATACACGGTAATTACCTCAATGTTTCTGTTTCATTCCATTATTATACAAATTCTAACACCATTTCATCGCTCAGAATCAACCACAGACGACGTTGCCGGATTTTTCTGTTTTCGCTGGAAAGTTTATGAAAGTTTCAGAATCACGTTGATAACCGGTACGATCATGTAATCTACTGATAATCATTATTCATTAGTTCAATTTCACATCTAATCCCTCCAAGCTGCTAATTGACTCTAACAGTCGAAGGTCACCAGAACAGAGCCGACGAGCTTCGCCGGATTTTCTGAAGAAGACGATCTGTTCGGTATTTTCTTTCCCCAAACTCTTCGATTCAATACTTTCCAATTGTTCATCTTGTTCATTAACCGAATTAATCAAGTATCAGTTGCTTTGACCGATGTCTGTGTTTTGAACGAAGAAGACGAGTTCAGATATGATATAAGATTAATTAAAAACAGTTTTATAAACGGGTTAGACACACAGTCCAACGGTGGACTGTGTGCAAATAAACACATACACGTCGCGAGTTCGATTCCTGTCCCAACCTCATTCGCTGTAATAAAATGCCTTTTTTTTTAAAAACTGAACCGGGTTAACTCCGTTAGATCTTAAGTATAATAAAAATCTGATTTAAACCAAGTTAGACACACAGTCCAGTGGTGGACTGTGTGTAACATTAAGTCACAGGTCCCGGGTTCGAGACCTGTTGACGACACCGGTCCGATACATTTTAAACCCTTTTTAAAAATAAATAATTTTCGGATTAATTGAATTAGTGTATAAATATAATTAAAAACAGAAATATTTCGGGTTAGACACGTAGCTCAGTTGGTAGAGCTGCGTGCACGCGAACGGGAGGTCTCGGGTTCGAGCCTCACCTGGCGCATACGCTTACACGATAAAACCGGTCAACAAGTCAACGGTCAACGGTAAAAAAGTCAACATTTTTTTATTATTTTTATTTATTCATTTTATTTAAAAATCAATTAAAAATACTTAAAAATAACATTTTTAAGGTTAGAAAATAGCCTAAAACTCACAAAAATATATCCAAAAATTCTATTAAAGTTGTTAATAAGATCCATTTATTTACCTTACTTTTCATTATTAATTAGGTTAGTTATTCCTCGACGATCAATCCTCTAAACTCGTGAGCATTCATCATCATTCACCGAACGCACCCACTGTGAGTGAATCTCTACAAATTCCCCGTTTAAATCACGTTTTTTTGGGGTGTATCATGTGTCTTACTATTTATTATATTTAAATCATTGTGCATACATCATATCATGAATAAATGTGTATCCAGCCTATGTAAACTGTTTGTGTGATTATTGTTAGATTTAATTCATTATTTTCAGTACATGCAATTTCATAGGCCGCCGCTCCCCCATTACATTATGAGCGTTGAGCATGTTCCCCATTACATTATGAGCGTGAACCTGGCGTGCCAACATACGGTCTGCTCCGTTTGATTGAGCCTTGATCGCACAGACATTTTCATTTTCAGTACATGCAATACGATCGGCTCCGTTTGATTGAGCCTTGATCGCACAGACATTTTTCATTTACAGTACATGCAATACGATCGGCTCCGTTTGATTGAGCCTTGATCGCACAGTTTCATTTATGTTATATATTTATGCAAGTTGATATGTTATTGTATGCTGTTGGTTTGTTAATGTATGTTATTGTTTGTTGTTGTTTGATATCGTATACTAATGGGTTGTGATTGTATGCTGTTGGTTTGTTAATGTATGTTATTGTTTGTTGTTGTTTGTTATTGTAAGCTAATTGTTGTTATTGTATGTTTATTTACGTTTGTTCATATATGAATATTGCACAATTTTTCCATATTAAATACAACCAGAAATAAATAATAAATGTTTTCTAACAAGGTTCACTCGCCAACTTTTTGTTGATCCAAAAACCATTTTTACATATGATACAGGTGAACAGGATGAAGTAAGGAAAACATAGAAAATTGCCTTAGAAGAAAAATAATGAAGTTTAGAAGGATGAATAGAACATGTTGTATTTGTTTGATATGATTGTATGATCTTTTTTAAATTGAAATAATAAATATGAAACATTATAATAAATGTCATTAGCTTTGATGATAACCCAATCATGCCCCGATCACCTTTTCCGCTGCGGGTCGGGGTGTGACATCTATTGCCAAGGATCCGTGATCCTGATTTTCCTGTCTTGTAATCATGCAGAAGTTCGTCTATCTGAAGATGCTCTAGGATAAAAGCCATGATTATGCTGGAGATAACCAGGCTAACCTCCGCTCTATTGTTGCCGCTAAGGACAAGATGATCTCCTAGCTTGAGGAAGAGGTCAACAACATTGAGGGAGAGGATGGCAGAGATACATGCTTACAAGGTTGAAATGGAGGCTATTGAAGAGGCCAAAGTCTGTGCTGCCCGTGCTATCCTTCAAGCAAGGATCAAGATAGCCCATGAGGCTATGGATCCTGCGTTTGACCGGTCTGCCTGGGACATTACTAGTTGGAAGCAGACTCTCTTGGATCTGGGCATTGATGGTGAGGTGGAACTGGTGAAGGCTTTGGAGGCTAGTACAAGCGGGGCGAAGGAGGTTAAGGAAGGTGGTGAAGAAGGTGAAGCAGCAGAAGGTGAAGCTTCTAAAGTGGGTGATGAAGGATGTTGATACGTAGGCCCAAGCCCACTTTTTATGATTTCTTGGTTTTTATTTGATGGTGTTTTGATTTCGAACAATTATGGTCTGTAACTCTAAACAATAGTTTCTTTAGGTTAAGGATCACTGATCCTTTAGACAATAGGTGGTGGCAAAGGTGGATGGGTCCTTCTTTTTCATGGAGGATGACGCCTTTACAGCCCTCGCCTTTATTTTCCTACATCTTACGAACAATTAGTAGGGACACCCTGCATCAACCCGAGTGGACGAGCCATGTTTTGCTGGTAGAAACTGGGGTTGATCATTTTGGCAACCTTTTGACATGGTTTTAATAAAATAACAACTTTATAACTATACTTTATGTTGCATTCTTATTTCAGAAATTTTGTTCTGATATGTTTGTGTTTGTTATCAGCTTTATTTTACAAAAAAAGAAAACACTTTGGATTGTTAAAAATATGCCAATTCTTTACCACAACAGCTTTTAGAGAAAATATGATATCATACATGATCAAGGATCATATATCCTTAATTGAAGGGTTTAGGGTGTAGTCAATGAGATAAATAAAATTAAGAATAAAACATACCAAAGAATCCAAGTTAGGATTCTATATCCTCGTAAGTTATTATTGTACCAACAAATAAACGAAATTTGTTAAGGTTTAAGGATTCAGGATCCTTGTTGAAAGAATTTACAAACCTTTAAAGCTCCTAGAACCTATAAAGATGAACTTGAGACTAAGCCAAATAATATGGGGACACGCCCAAACAAACTGGGGACAAGCCCAAATAACCCGGGGACAAGCCCAAATATCCCGTGATCTAGCCTAAACTGGTGATAAGCCCAACGTGAGTGACATGAAAATGTCAAAACCTTAGCTCACGTGAAAACGTTAGAAACCTTAGGATAACGGATGTATGGTACGTCTACCATTATACTTGAGATCCTACATATCGCCAACAACAATGAAATTGTCAGCCACTAAAGCATGTACAGGTCCCATTGCCTCGAACAATACTTGGATAAACGTGCGCTATTGGCGGGGTGTCAAAACCCAATTCGTGTGAAAGGTGAAAACCTTTAAACCTTAAAAGGTATAAGATACCTTAAACGTGGGAGAGAGGTGACCAACCCCTTAATCCTCTGCTAAATATGTTAAACATTTCTACAAAAACTTGAAACTTGGTGAAATTGGATGTTAAGTAGCTGACATCCTTTTCTTATGACAAACAGAATTGAAGAAAAATGTAAGATAAAATGTTACCAAGGTGAAGATCCTGAATCCTTTAGGATCCTTATCACATAAAATACTTCTTGAGATGAATTGTGTTCCACGCTCTTGGCAAGAGATCACCTCCCATAGTTAATAGGCGGTATGCCCCCTTTCCTGCTTCTACTTCAATAAGGTAGGGGCCCTCCCATTTGGGTGCCAAATTACCATCAACTAGGTTTGTAGTATTCTTAAAATGCTTTTCTCACAACCAAATCTCCAACTTGGAATCGTCTGATCCTGATGTTCTTGTTATATGCTCCAGGTATCCTTTATTGATAACTGGCCATCCTTATTCTTGCTAAATTTCTGAGCTCAACCACAATATCCAGATCTTGAACAAAATTTCACTCTTCGTTTGAGAATCACGGATGCTCGTTCGGGTTGTGGGAACCAGCATCTCTGTAGGGATCACTGCCTCAGTTCCAGACTAGGGAGAAAGGAGTCTGGCCTGTGACACTCTTTGGAGTTGTGCTATCTGCCTAGAGGACATATGGTAGCTCTTCAGCCCACTTTCCTTTCTTGGGTCCTAATTTTTTATTCAAGTTGTTGACGATGATCTCGTTGCTTGATTCTGCTTGACCATTAGCTTGTGGATGGACTCGTGTTGATGTGATCATCTTAATCCCCCAATTGTCACAAAAGTTAGTAGTTCTACTCCCAATGAATTGAGATCCATTATCAGATATAATTTCAGAAGGAATTCCAAATCTAGTAATGATGTTTCTTTTAATGAAGGATATGACTCCTTTTCTCTGACTTGAACAAAAGTTCTGCTTCTATCCATTTGGAGAAATAGTCTGTCAAGGCTAGCATAAATACTTTTCCTCCTGGTGCCTTTGGAAGTTTGCCAACTATATCCATTCCCCATTTCATGAATGGCCAAGAGGAAATTACTAGATATAAAGGCTCTGCGGGTTGATGTAGGATGTTACTATGTCTTTGGCAGGCATCACACTTTCTTGCATAATCTATTGCATCCTTCTTCATTGTGGGCCAATAGTAACTAAGGATCCTTGAGAATAGTGCTCTGTCCCCAGTGTGGTTTCCACAGTCTCCATCATGAAGATCCTTCAAAACCTCTTGAATTTCTGGATCCTTAATGCATCGCAAGTAGGGACCTGCAAGAGATCTTTTATATAAAATGTTATTTAATATAGTAAATTAAGATACCTTGACCCAGAAGGCTTTGGGATTCTCCCATGTGGGAATTTCTCCATTCTGAATGTAGTTCATAATTGGAAGGATCCATAATCCTGAATTTGGTTGCACATCACTAGGTATCGCTGCAGTATGCTCAACTATTTCCAATGCTTCATTTTTCTCAATTTTAGGAAAAATAATATGGATAATAGGTATCCTCACGTCTTCTTGTTTCTTTAGGATGATCCTAAATTTGCCAATGCGTCAGCCCCAACATTTTCTTCTCTAGGTACCTGCATTATACTAAAAGAATTGAAAGCATTTGCTAGCTTTTTAAGAATTTCTAGATATTTTATTGATTTCTCACCCTTACAGCATGTGAGCCATTATAATGGTTAGTAATTAGCAATGAGTCTATGTATACTTGAAGATACTTGATCCTCATCTTTTTAGCTAACTGCAAACTATCTATTAGGGCCTCATATTCTGCTTCATTGTTAGTTGTCTGAAACTCACAAGCAATGGATTGGGGTAATATGTCCCTCCATGGCGATTTTAGTAGTATGCCTAGTCTAGTTTCCTTGACATTTGAGGCTCCATCTATGAAGAGTATCCAAGGATCCTTGGTCTCCTCAAGCTGTTGAACCTCTAATTCAGCTTCCCTTTGTAGATCACTACTAAAATCAGCCACAAAGTCTGCCAAAGTTTGAGACTTGATGGTAGTCTTTGGTTCATATTTTATGTCATTTGCACTAGGTTTGACTGCCCACTTCACCATTCTTCCCGATATTTCAGGTTTCCTAAGAACATTCTTGATAGGAAAATTAGTTTTCACAATAATTGTATGCGTTTCAAAATAATGTCTAAGTTAGTGTAAGCCATAATCAATGCAAGAAGAATTAATTTCTCTAAATGAGAGTACCTGGCTTCAGCATCAAGAAGACTTTTACTTACATAATATACCAGATGTTGCTGGCCTTCATGATCCTTAAGTAACATAGAACTTACCGCTTTACCTGAGACGGCCAAGTACAAGGATAATGGTTCACCATCCTCTGGTTTCATAAGGGCTGCACAGCTACGGATAAATAATCCTTGAGAGCCTTGAGTGCAGCTTCATGCTTCTCGGTCCACTCGAATTTCTTATTCTTCCTCAGGATATCGTAGCAATCCTTGCACTTCTCTGAGGACTTTGAAATGAACCTATTTAGGGCCGCGATCCTTCCTGTCAGTCTCTTGACATCCTTGGCGTTGGCAAGGATTTTATATTCACAGTCTCCTTAATCTGCTAAGGGCTTGCTTTAATCTATCTTTTTGTCACCATGTAGCCTAAGAACTTCCCAGCTTTAACACCAAAATGACACTTTGATGGATTCGACTTTATGTTGTATTGGTCAAGGATGTTGAATGCTACTTCGAGATCCTTGAGATAATCCTCTGCTCTTTTTGACTTGACCACCATGTCATCTATATACACTTCCATAGTGTCTCCAATCTACTCTTTGAACATCGTGTTGACTAGTTTTTGGTAAGTGGCACCTGCATTTCTTAGTCCAAAAAGCATTGCAATATAACAGTATATGCCAATAGGAGTCATGAATGTTGTATCCTCTTGTTCAGATGGTTCCATCTAAATTTGTTGGAATCCAGAGGAAGCGTCCATAAAGGTTAGCAACTCATGTCCTGTTGTTGCATCCACCATGGAGTCAATGTGTGGTAATGGGAAAGGATCATTGGGACATGCCTTATTTAGGTCTGTAAAATCGACGACCTCCACTTTCGGTTTTTCTTTTGAACAACCACTACATTGGCCAACCATCTTGGATACTTAACTTCTCTAATCGTACCTGCCTTCAAGAGTTTGTCTACCTCCTCTTGGATGATAAGGTTCCTTTCAGGTGCAAATTTTCTTCTTTTTTGATGAATTAGCCTGAAAGATTTATCAATTCCAAGTTTATGTGTCATCATATCTTTAGATATACCTGCCATACCCTCGTGTTTCCAAGCAAAGGTAGACTTTCTTCTTTTAAGGAAGGATACCAGATCCTGCTCGATACTGTCAAGGATCCCGAATCCTATGAAGACTTTGATTTCAGGATCCTGTGGGTCCAGTATCACATCTTTGATGTCTTGCTCTGCTGCCTCCAAGACATTCCTTGGAGGTTACTGTGATTGCTATGTTGCCCTTGGTTTCGATGCCGGTTTCATTGAAGAGGTGTAAAAATTCTTGGCCTCTTGTTGATCGCTTTCTATCTTCACTACCCCAAGGTGTTGGTAGTTTTACACATTGGTGGTAGGTTGTTGGGACATCTTTCATTTCATGAATCCACGGCCTACCAAGGATAACATTGCAACAAGATAATCAGTCAATAACACAAAATTTTTGTCCATAGTTTACCCCGTCAATATAGATTGGGAGCTTGATGTCCCCTAGCGTGTTTTTTGTTTCCCCGATGAATCCCACAAGGACATATGATCTTGGAATTAATTCTGTTTCTGGGATATTTATCTTTTTTCAGGACATCAAGTTGTATAATGTTCACAGAGCTTCCACCGTCAATGAGGATCACGCGAACAAAGTGATTAGCTATAAACAAAGTAATAACTAGGCCATCATGATGAGAATCCTAAATATCAACACGATCATCCTCATCAAAAGAGAGGACTTTCTGCTGAGTTAGAGTGGAGGTCCTAATGCGCATGTCTCCATTCTCCAACTTGGCTTCTTTGGCATACCTCTTTGTCGCCGAGAATGAGGTTCCACAACTATCTGACCCTCCAAAAATAAAGTTTATGATTCGTGCATCGGGCAAGAGGTGGGGCAACTTTTTTTCGAATATCTTCTTCCTTCCCAGCAGCTCTTTCAAGTGCCCTTTACTGAGGAGATAGCCAATTTCTCTCCTCAAAGCTATGCATTCATCCGTTAAATGCCCAAAGTCTTCGTGGTATGCACACCACTTAGACTTATCCTTGAAGGAGTTAGACTTCTCATTCATCTTCGGCCACATACCTTTTTCACCTAAGTTCTACAAGGCAAGCATCAATTTATTGTTATTAACAGAAAAGCAATATTCAGATATTCGAGGATATTCCTCCTCCTCCTCATCTTGTTCAACTTCATGAATATTTTGATTATCAGGTTTGGAGTACTGCTTGGATATGTTATTCTTGTAGAAGGATCGTTGCTTCTTGTTGTTGTAGTCCTGTTTATTAGAACTAGTGATTCTGTCTTATATTCTCTTATCATCCTCTAATCGGATGAATCTCAGAGCCCTGTTTCTTACTTCGTCCAAGTTCCTACAAGGGGTCATGACAAGGTCATCTGAAAATGGAGAATCCTTTTATAATCCCATTTTTAAAGCCTCAACAGCAGTTGCAACATCTAGATTCAAGATTTCTAAGGATTATCTACCAAACTTAGTGACATAATCCCTTAAGGATCCATCACGAGCCTGGGTCTTATACAAGTCACTAGTTAGCCTTTAGAAAGTTCTACAACATGAAAACTGATTATTGAATAGGTTAACTAAATGAGAGAATGAAGTAATGGAGTAGGCAGGAAGACTTAGCAGCCATTTGAGTGCTGATCCATTGAGTATGGATCCGAAACCCTTACACAAGAAAGCTTCTTTTAACCTTTCGGGAATGGGGTTTATCTCCATTCTCTCCTAGTATTGTGCCACGTGTTCCTCTGGATCAGTTGTTCCATCATACAACTTCATGTTGGGTGTCTAGAAGTGTTTTGGAATCTCTGACTGGCATATGGGTGGTGAAAAGCGAGACACCTTGTGACTTCCATCCGGAACTTCAGGAATAGGTTTAACTATCCTTGGAACGCTTGATATCATATCCTTGAGCTTCTATAGCTCTCTGGCCATGGCCTGACTGATCACTGCATCCTGCATGAAACCATCGTTAGTATCCATAAAGGTGTTATTAGAATTTTTACCTCCCGTTTGACTCAAAGGTGGTATTGCAGAAGTGTATTGAGGATAAGAGATGTGTAACGCTTCGTATTTGTATCTTTCCATTTTTAGCAAGTCTGCTTCATGTTTGTATTTTTTGAAAAGTCCAAACCTTGTAATCGTATTTCTATTTTCAATTCATTGTATTCTAAGGCTTTGATTGTAATCAAGGTTAATCAATTATGCTAAATTCGCAAACCTTATTCGCATTTAAAATTATGATCACACGATACTTTATTCTTCGTAAATCAATTCAAAACAACGTGTAAATGTTTGATGAATGTTTATAGATCTTATATTAAACTCAAGCAAGTCAATTAGTGATGTTATTCAAAGAATTCAAGCTTCTATTATCATAAAATCATGTCATATTATGTTCAAGAAAATACTTGTTCTTAGTTGTATTTTTTAGGGTTTTTTATGCATAACCTTAGACCATTACAAGGACAATACTTGTTTATTATATCATATGTAACATTTAAACCTTAAGTCTTCATTTATATAACTTAAAAGAAAAAAAAAAGATTATGGCAGCCCATTTGCGGCCGCAACCCATAGTGTTCCCCTCTTCTTTTTTTTTGATTCAAAACTCCACCAAACCACCATAAATGCAACCCTAATCCTAACCCTAATCCTTCCCCTATATAAACATTAGGTCCTCCACCTCTTTTCCACTTTTACAAGCCTCCATACTCCTCAAACAAGTCCCAAACTTCTGAAATTCTCTGCTGAAACTCAGCAGCTTGCAAGTGAGTTTCGACTCACTTTTCTTCTTCTTTTTACCTTATTTTTCTTCCTAACACTCTTGGATAACCTCTAGGAAGGTTCTCATAAGTTTACTTGGGCAAACTAAGGTGAAACCACACCATTTTGAGGTCCAAAAGTGCACAAACTTTCTGCCCAAATTTTTATCTCTCAAACTTCAAGTTTTTCAATGTTTTCACTTTGTTTTCTTCCTCAATATTATTGATAAGCCCTATGGATGTTACAATAGGTTTTCCATGGAAAACCAAGGTGGAATCACACCATTTTTGGGGCCAAACTTTCTGTTTTGGATGATAACTTATAAAACTTTTTCAAACATATTTTTAACATAACAAATCTATGCTATATATGCCACTAACCAAACTTATGGTTAGTGTGTTAAGCTAGACTTGTTCACATACAGTTAAGAGGCATATCTTGTCTCTAAACTTGTGGTTTTTACTAGGGTTTCAAACCCACAAGTGTTGAGCCATCCAAGCTTTCAAGCTTGTGATGGTGTAGGTGTTATTACATGAAGGCCTTGGCCATTCAACTATTCAATCCACCCCTCACTTGATGATTTCCATAATTATTGACCATCCGGATTGTCCTTGTGTCAATCTTGTGTAAGGTGAATTTTATGAAAGAGGTTTAGGATGGTTATCCTCCTACCTCCATGCATGACTTATATGACTTACATGATATCCATGAACTACATGAATTATATGATTAATTGGTAATAATATAACTATATGTAAATACTTAATATAACGAACCTTAGACTATGACCAAATGGCTAGTTGTCTTAAAAAAAGGTCATTTTATCTTAGACATAACAATCGTTACGATTCTATTGGGCATGACCCATAAAAACACAAACACCCTTCGGGGCTTATTAGTGTAAAAAACGAGCGTTAATGTCTAGATAAATACTTTCGTTTATATATACTTTCTTTGCACATTTTAAATTCCTAAACTCAATAAACTCCCCATTAATCTAATACTCATACACCTACGTTGCCTTGTGTAGGATAAACTTGGTGTTCCATCCCCTAAATCAACCTAACTCTCTCACGGATAATACTTTGCAAAACCGTGAGTACACTCGACCCCTTTTATGTTTTCCACTATTTGGGTGCAACATGATTAATCTACAAAAAAAACCACACTAAATCACACTTTATTCTATACACAAACAATCCATCAACATACTTTAGTCTTATGCTACTTGAATTGTTACTTGGTATATTCTTATGTGATCTAAATGTCATTAACTTTGATCGAGCCTCCCTTAACATGTATAGCGCTATAGGAGTAATGCACCACCCGTATTCTTGTGGTCATTGTTAAGTTGAAATCTATTTTGCGGTACACTAGAGGATTGACTTGTAGATTCACATGACTTGTTTACACTTATCTTGTATGCTAGTTATTCATGTGGATTTGTTTAATCGGATTTTATACTTATGCTATAATATTAAACTTGTGTACTCGCCAATACTTTGTTATTGAACTATACTTTTTAACATGTTGCAGGTTGATGAAGTTGTTATGATGGAACTTAGTAGGAATGGCATAGAAACACACGTAGAATACTAAGTTAATTATTATGTTATTGTTGAACTTATTTCGTTGATGTTACTTTTATTTGGATTTTGTTGTAATATGACAATTGATGTTTTGAATGAAATGAGATATTTAATTAAAATATTGTCGCAAATAGTGTTATCATGTCTCGAGCAATCTAGTCGTCTCATTCCGATGTTTCCGCCATCGGTTGGGGTGTGACAAGATGTCTGCTGTCATAGTAGGGCCTGATGAAGCAATAGTTTGCATTGGGATGAAGTCCCCATCGTGGACTTCAGAATTCTAAGTGGTTGGCTCCTTGAGGGTCCTTGATCCTGAAAGATGTTGGATCCAGGATGCATTGGTGCTGAGGGCCTTGATGGATAATCCATGGATCCTTGAATCCGAGCTGAGGATCCTTGATGCTGAAAGTAGGATCCCTGAGACTGGTACATTCCATGTGATCCTCCCAGTTGGTAGAAGGATCCTTTAGGCTGAGTCGTCTCGAGTGATCCTTGCCAAAGGATAGAGGATCCTTGAGGTTGGTAGTAGGATCCCTGAGGCTGCGTCATTGCTAGTGATCCTTGCTGAAGGTTGGAGGATCCTTGAATCTGGGTATTGGATCCCCTAGAATGTTGGATTGTGATGATGGAGTAGTAGA
Organism: Scalesia atractyloides; assembly: GCA_947069175.1. Taxonomy (NCBI): domain Eukaryota; kingdom Viridiplantae; phylum Streptophyta; class Magnoliopsida; order Asterales; family Asteraceae; genus Scalesia; species Scalesia atractyloides. The sequence continues at coordinate 89,208,797 of CAMTDV010000003.1, forward strand.
ATCCAATGACCCAGGCATCAGTGGAGACTGATCTTCTGCCGGTCTCTTCTGCTTCTTGATTTCATCAATTTCGCGAAGGATCATCTGGTTAGTTTTGTCTTGCTGCTCCATGTAGCCTTTCGTTTGCAACATCAAAACAGAAATATCATTTTTAGTAGTCGTAGAGGAAGAAACAACATAAGTTTTTGATCCTATGAAGACGGATGATGTCTTCTTCTAAGCATTTTCAGCATTCTTCTGGAATGTTGGGGGAATGGGAGGCAAAGTCATAGTGGTTTGCGAAGAGGTAATCGCCGACATGGCACTTGAAGTAGCTTTCCCTAAGAGGCCATGAAGTTGATGGAAACGAATGGAAATGAATGAAAAGTTTCAAAATTGAAGCACCACTTGCCCCATGGTGGGTGCCAAATTGTTTTGGTCAAAAATCGGTTTAAGGATGATGTAACCAAATCTTGATTGTGAGGTTGAGTGCTTAAGTGTATGAACAACAATGCAAATGATTGTAAAACGAAAATGAGAATGAATACCAAGAGGAAAAAGCCCTTGATCCTTGATAGATCTCTAGCACAAAAAATCTCGGGTGATGGAAACTATCGATCACCAAATGTATAACATAAATAAGCAATGATCCAAGTACAACTTCGGAAGACACAGAGCTGAATACAATGTTTTCTAGAGTGTGTGGTTTGCGAGAGAGTATCAGAGTAAAATGTGTTCGTATGATATAATAATCTTCTTAAAATTAGCTCCTTATCCCCTTTAAAAAATAGAAACTATAACATAACAAACAAAGTGAAAGTGGTGCAAGTATCCCCACGTTCTCCATAACGGCTACACGCTTCCACGCACGTGCGAATAGAGAGCATATTCCCCGAAGTATCAGCATTGACCAAGTCCAGTTTGTTATATTCCTGCGAATACAAGTATTAAACAAAGGATACAATTGTTAGTAAATATAAATAATAAGGATCTGTGATCCTCAGACTTCCTGCACCATCTGTTAAGGATCAGTGATCCAGGCCCAATATAAGGATATGTGATCCATAATATAAAAAATTAAACCCTAACACTAATATCGACATATTTATATTAAATTTAGTAACAAATAAAGTGTAGCTAAAATGCACCAATCAAACATCCCCAGGTTAAACCTTTTTCATCCCGAAAAAGAATTGCAATGAGATCACAATTAGTAGCTAATCTTACGACACTTCATTTCAAATAGGTTAGTACCAACATAGTAATTGTGATTGCCAACATATTTATCCACTTTAACTTGAACCCGTCTAATTCCAGCCAAAACGTTGTAGTTAGTAATATACAAAACTACCAATTATGGTTTAACCGTCCCCACACCCCACGCATATAACAAACATCTACCCAACCTCAAAGCTTGTTGTATATTTCGAAAACTACACTTGATACGACTATACATAAACATTATGACCCAATAAATTTAAGCTTAAACCATTTATTTATTTTGCGCTGACTATGAAGATTGGGACTCTTCTCCCCTTTTGATCCCCGTGAACATTACTCGTGACAATGCAATAATAATATTTTTATATAATTATTGAGGTGTCATAATAAAGGAAACATGGTGTGTGATAGAGGATATACATCTTAATCTATTTTTGCCGAGACTCAATCTTTAACCATAAACATCGGGATGGGAAACTAAATATATGTCCATTTTTAAGTTATCGCACTCAACATTGGTGTTCTTAAGTTTGGGTCGAGCCTACCAAAATATCACAGGTTACCTATGTTTTCCTCCCCTAGAGATCAATCATGTGTAAGCATCAACAACCAATTTCCTGTCATTTCCCATATATATGCAAACTCTAATTCAAAGGACATTTAGATTTTTTCCTCAGATGATCAAACGTGGTTTATTTAACTAAACTAAATGAAAAAAATAAATACACATGACCTAACTAAAGTAACACGCAAGTTGATAAAATTAATCATTTTTAACAGAACTCATAAAAGGAATAAGTTCACCTAGCGAAGTCGATGTGATAAGATCTTCTGTGGTGATGATCTTCAAAGTTAACCTCAAAAACCTACAAAACTCATTCAAACCCATGTAGAAGCAAGCTTTTCATGTTGTGCTTAGCACATAAATTTTAAAAATTTTACAATTTTTCATTAAGCTCTTTAAAACTTTTGAAACCACTCGAATAGTCCCCATCCCTAACTTAAAACATTACATTTTCTCCAATGAAACATTAAGTAAAACAATAAGAATTCGGTAAAAAAATGACTAATTTTTTAAAGAAAAAAAAATCCTTAACCCACTTTCGTAGAAATCATGATTGCATTTAGTGTATACAACAAGCGTTTTAAACCACTCCGTAGAGTCAAGTGGACGAGTGAAACCTCTTGAGGGCTTATAGGGAACACACCCACAACGTTCATTTAAGTAAAAATAAAGTTCAAAGTATAAAAATACAAAATATACAAAAATCAAACTTGATGTTCTTTCATGGTGGTTTAAGTGAGCACTTTCCTTCCGAGTTTCCAATGCACGCTCGGTGGTTGAGTTGCCAGTTCCACAGTTTCTTCCAAATGATTAGCATACATATTGAAATAATTATGTAGGGCCACTTCATGATATCTTGCCTGAGGGCTTGTAAAGCCTCCTTTCGAATCCTTATCCTCAAACCCTCATCCCTAACTTTTTGGTTGGATTAATAAGTATGGGAGAAGAGTAGGGATAAACTTTGGCTTCTTTCGGCCCTGACACCTCTATAGTTGTTATGTCTTCAATCCGGTTTAAAAATTCACTTTCTTGCTTCGGAGAATCCATAGCCTCTTCCACCATATCACCATCAATTATGGTACCACTAGTCAACATCTCTTGGTCTCGTTTAAGTTGGGCCACCTCCTCAGTTAGTTGCCCAACCTGTATCACCAATGCTTCATTAGACTTATCTCTCACCTCATTTTCCTTATTTGACTCTTTCATCGTGTTTATGAGAGCATCAAGCTTGGAATGTATTAAATCGTGAGGCTCCTTATATGCTCGCTGAGGGTATTCAAGATAGTAGTCGTCATACTCCTCCTAGTAACATGAGAAATATGGTATCTCGGGTTTATAATTTTTGTAATCCGAATCTTCCTCATAGCGGTAATTGATCTCCGGATGGTAATATTCTTGATAATTTGGTGGTTTAGGCGGTTCCTACTATGGATCAGATGATGATGTATCTTCAAAATATGCATACCCATGGTTCACGTTCCTTGTATGCCTAACTCTCTTATAGAACACTGGGTATCTTGTAGCAAATGGGCTTAGCTCCTGCAACAATCACATGGGTAATCATCTACCTAATTCATGGTAAAGTTAGGTGCCTGCAAAACATGAACCTGCATAGACAAACTCAACTACCAAAGGTAAAAACAAATAAACAAAAAACTAAATACAAAAATCAAAATATTTTTGAATCTTTTAAGATTTAAAACTACTCAATATAAACAAAAAAAACAATGCAATACTAAGCGCACTAGCTCCCCGGCAAGGGCGCTATTTTTGATGATCGTGTATTCTCGATCAATCAAAAACCCAATTAACCTAAATAGCTATGGTAAGTCAAGTATCGTATCCACGAAGAGCATGTGGTCAGTATTGAACTAGTATTTGATGTTGAAACAATTTAAAAAAAAAACAATTATGAATTTTAAAATAATTATGAAGCTTACTATATACTCTTTAAAAGTTGTTTTGAATGATGAATCACAAAGTGATTCGAGTGAACTTGTTAAACAAATATATTATATTAACCCATATGATCTAACAACTAACTACCCATTATTTAAATTAAATTTTGAATCACAATTGTCAAGGACAATGTAATTCTTTTATTTTTTTGTTAATTCCATATACTATTAAAGTATAACCTAATATTAACTGATAACTATTCTTTAAACTAATATCATATCTAGTAGCTTTTACGATATTTGACCTTTAAGATATCTTATAAACTTAGGGCCTATTTAGTTCAAGGAATTCGTTAGATATGGAATTAGAATCTGAATCTTTTCTTTAAAAATTTATGTTTGTGACTAAAATGCCATCTTTTGTTGTGTTTTCTTCCATGTTGTTCTATCCAAACCAAAAGTGAATATTCATAAGAACAAGAATGATATATATGAACTGAAAGAAGTTTACGTGAACCAAAATCAATAATGAAATTAAAGGATGACACAACAAACTAAAATAGAAAAAATGAAGTAATTGAAGAACAAGAATCGAAGTGAAGTTGAAATTGGAAAACTGCAATGAAATTAAAAAATGGAAACCAAAATCGTGATGAAAAATGAGATAATTACATGAACAGAAATCAGATGAAGTAATGCTAGAATCAAATGAAATTGAATGAACCAGTAACAAAATAATCTTATAGAATAGGATGAACCAAGCCAGTTGAAAAACAGGACTAACTATGATGATGAGATCGGTGGGCCTGGTGGCAGTGGCGGATTCAGTAAAAATTTTCAGTGGATTCGTTTTGATATATTCTCATTATTTTTTTTTTCAAATCATACAAGGTTTTCACTAACATTTTTCATTTTTTTCCAAACCGAGTGGGTTCATATGAACCCACAAAATAAGGCTGAATCTGCCACTGCCTGGTGGTGGTGCCAATCTCCAGTGGTTTACCATCAGTTAGAAATTAAGCGGTGGTGCTAAAATCAGATGGATTAGGGTTGGAAGAGCTGGGGATGATGGGTTTTTAAAGGGCCAGTTTGGCCATTATATATTTTTTAAAATTACAATCCCTTTCCCTATATTTACTAACCAAACACAATAAAAATTTTCATCGGAATTCACTCCAATTCCTCAAAAACATTCCAATTCCATTACAAACATTCTACGAATCAAACGACCCCTTATGTTAGGTTATTATAATCATTTTAGCTCATTTTATCCGTAACCTGTAAAATGTAAAAACCGATCAAAGTAATATATTTTCTACTAATATCAATGCATTTATATTAAAACTAATAACAAATAAAGTGTACCTAAATGCACCGATTACATAACATAATAAAAGGGTCAGGTTAGTTGGATTAATAGTGAATCTAATATTGCGAACATGGCGTTAGGATCAATCGACTTGTCAAACTTGTGAATGGGAAACGTCATGTATGTTAGAATGAAGACCTTTGTTCCTAGTCATACGTTGTTTAGCTAAAGAATCAGTTACATAGTTACATATGATGAGTTAAAGCTAGAGAATATACCCAAGTGTGTCGGGTTGATTTGCAGACCATGAGCGGTTGACTCGAGGTAAGTATATGTTGAAGTCTGTGATACTCATCCTAATTTAGTCTCGGTCTTTTCATCTCTTATCGCAATAGACAAATTTAGGAACATCAACAAAGAATAGGCAGTGGTTCTCGAAGAGAAATAAGACAACTAAAGGTGGTTTTGGAATAAAATAACTGGTGGCAACGATCATATTGGAATAGGGTACAACAAGAGTGTGCAGAGTTTAGTCACCATCGTTTTTATTTTCTTTGTTTCTGTGTAACGTGTTTCTGAGTAATGTGTTTCTGAGTTTAGTTTTGTTGTGTATTTCCATTCTGTCTACTTCAGTTCTTGTTTATATAATGTAATCCAGATTTGATTAATAAAATTGTTATTTTAGTTTGTTTTGTGAACGGATTTCCTACAAGCTGTTAGGTAGGGGTGGCTGAAATAGGATCAGATGCGATGCTGGAATAGAAATAAGTGGTGGAATTATGATGTAGAGCGAAAGCGAATAATATACTAAAAAATAGTAGGTTTTTTTTAATCGGGAGTTTTCTAATTTTGGTAGGTTCATCAAACTTTGAAAATTACAAATTGACTGACAGTTATTGAAATAAAATACTAAATAAGCACATAAACATACTCAATCAAAGATTCACGCGTTTTATGCTAGAAAAGGAAAGTATCAAAGATTGACCAAAATTGGGGGGAAATTATGATTAATGAAATCGGAGCCTTTAGTCAAGGAATTTGGGTTCTAACTGTTGGGTTAAACCGCCTTTGTCTGGTGCCACATGATCTAGCTAGTTGAAACCTTTTCATCCGTTGGTCACAAGCCTGTAACTCCAATCATAGCCCAAGTTATGTTCCTTGTCCAACTGGTCCAAATTATAAGACTTTGGCAACTATCGGATCAGCTCCTCATTGAAGTAGGTCTGGAAAGAAACCATGAGGTAAGGTTAAATAAATAGAGTCGATTGGGTGGCTCTATGGCAGAATTGTAGCAACAGTTCTAGAACGGTGAATAACAACAACGTGTTTGGGGTAGGAAATAGGATTGGCAATTTTGAAACAATTCACAATGATGGCTATGGTCGGAACAATGTATCATGAGATGTTTTCGAGTAGGGAGACGAGGCTTTGTGTCATTCTAAGTGGCCTAAGTCTCATACCATGTAAAGCGAGCAAGATACTTATTAACTACATTCACCATTCCAAGCGACTAAACCAACTAGACTAAAACACTTCCGAGTTTTGACACTTTGACTGGCGAATCAAGTATCTAACTTGTTTACCTTGTCATGAATTGAAACATGAGAGACTAGGATCTGCCATTTCAAAATAGCAAACCAATTCTTTTAAAATATTATGACGATTTGATGTCTCTGGTGGGTAAAAAGGAACCCCCCCCCCCCACCACATTTGAAATGGTGGATCGTGAATGACATGGGGAGAACTACAGCAAGGTCCTCAAACCCCCTGGTTAGCCAAATTTTATGCTAAAATATAATATTTTATGAAATGTAGTGGGAGGAAGATGATGTTGAGTTTGCCATGTCATTTCCAAAAATCATCGAGGAATAGGCGAAGGTCTTAGCTTTCCGGTTTGAATCGGTGGAAGTTAAGAAAGCGCTGTGGGATTGCAAAGATGGAAGGGCGCGCGGGACGGACATAATCACAATTGCACTCATTAAATTCTTTTGGGGGGTTTCGAACATCTCTGGTAATGGATGTGATGAAGCAGTTTTTTTATTCATGGTTCCATTCACAACTCGGTTAGTTCCTCGTTTATCTCTTTATTGCCTAAAGTCTCGGATCCAATTTCTATGTTGGATTTTAGACTGAGTTCTTTGATTTGGGTGATTAATAAGATCATATCAAAACACTAGTTAATCAAATGAAGATGGTAATTGAAAGTGTGATTTCAAATGTTCAGTTGGCTTTTGTATCGGGTCAGGTCATTTTAGACGGATAATATTAGATTAAATTGTTGGGTGGGCAAAGAGATCAAAGAAGACTTTGTTCATATTTAAAACGGACATAGCAAAGGCATATGACACGGTTAGTTGCATGTTTTTAATATCTATATTGACATTCATGGGATTTCCCGCAATATGGCGAAACTGGGTGATGGACATACTATTTGCGGGTAAGGGCCCATGGCTTTATAGCCTAGTGACATCTTGGGGGTGGGATAAAGGTTTTGGGACCAAAGGTCCTAGGTTCGATTCTCACAAGGGGGGTTTTCCCATATTTGTTGGGTTTCCTCCTGAATTGGTGTATAGGCATTATACTTAGTGGAGATGGATATGATCGGGTGGTTTCACTGGTGGCACGATAATACTCCAGTGGTCCGTCAGTGATCCAACATTGTCGTTCAAAAAAAATTTGCGGGTAAGGCATCCATACTGGTACAACAATAAACTAACCGATGAATTAAGACAAATGATTATGAAAATATACATTTCTAATCAATAAAAGTTAAATAAAGTAAAGAATGCAAGTAGGTCCATGCAAATCTTCCAGCTTAAATTTTGTTTCCAAGACCAGCCTTGAGCTTCCGAATTGTAGTTACATCTGTTTTAAAAGACTTAGCAAGAACCACATCTTCAATATTTGTATCAAACAAAGATCCTGGGATCGAAGAGGCACTTGCACTACCGAATGCAGCGACAGCCACCGCGGGTTCCTTAACATCGGCGTTATACTGGTAATGAACAAGCCCCTTTGGAAAAATAAACATATCGCCGGTTTCTAGGGTTTGAGTGTAAAGCTTGTTAGTCGAGTCCACAAAACCGACCTCAAATCGACCACTCAACACGAAAAACAGGCCCGTTGCATGGGGTCGTGTGTGGGGTGCACTCACCCCACCCGGGCCTAAGCGTAAAAAGGAAAGAGAAACACTTTGACCATTTAAAGCCGGGAATTCGGCCATGCTGGCTAGCATTGATTTAGTGTCAGTTAAATTTGGCGCGTCGAAAAACCCTTGAATTTTGGTGTAAGTGAAGAAATTCCCGTCTAATACGGTCACATTAAGCGGAACAATGTAGTCGAAGAGTATGTCGGGATTGCTAGCGTGAACGAGCCCTGCGATCGCCACGAAGACACAAAGAAAAAGTATAACTTGTCTTGCCATATAAATTTCTCAAGTTTTTTTTTGTTTGGATTGTGTTGGATGATCAATTTGTTGTAATGTTAATAAGAAGGTGGGAAGTTGACAACTCTAATAAGCAAACCTCAAAGTTACCGAACAAGAACCAAGTGCGGTCATGGGATACAACGACCACTCTGGCTCTAATGGAAACTACAATCTAATCTTTTTATATTGAAACTGATTTAAATTAAAATAATGTAGTGAGTTTGCTTAAATTTGAAACTTTTCACTGAAATTTGATAGATGAATATTCTTGCTATCAAAGTAAATATTTTGAGTGAGGTTATTTATAGCATATTGTTAAATCAAAAAAATATATCATAAAAATATATTGTTAAAGACTAAAATGGTAAAGAAAAGTGGCTAATTTACAAAAGTGGGTTGGCAAAATAGCATTAGCTTTTTCTTTTACAAATATATCTTTTGACTTTTCTTATTTTCCGTAAAGAAGTTGTTTAAGCTAATCGGTAGCTTCCCCATCGTACCCCTAAAGGGCTCGCATAAAAGATTTTGACCTGGCACAGTAAATCTCTAGTATCTATCATGCGCATCTGATTTCCATCTTCCACAACATATTTTCATTTGGCATGGCGGAATGCATATGTTGCGGTAGATGGAAATATGTTACGACAAGGGAAACTTGTTAAACACATGTTGGTTTAAGATTTTCAAAAATCAAGGTCATCTTATTGGTTTAAATTTTTCAAAAATCAAGGTCATCTTATTGGTCATTAGGGTGATTTCCATTTAAAAGTTCTCCATTGTAAAGCTCAACCTTGCAAAAACCGCAAAAATACGTTTTATTGAATACATATAAATAAATACATTATTTGAAATATGGCAACAAACTGACAACAATACTTCACAGTCACAGCTCATATTAAAATGACACTCCACACCACATATTAAAATGACATAACAAAATTAAGAAACTTAAATGAACTTTTTTTAATAAATTACTTAAAGAAGTCATAGTTGGCGGTTGATTGCTCGGCATGAATTCCTTATTTGTCCTTCTTTTCCTGTGAGAACTTGGATCGCACCCATCTTAACCATGGCTTGACCAAATTTGGTGTTAAAATCAAAAGAATGAGCAATGGCTGCAACCGTGTTCTTGGTCAACGGGTCCAGTGCTAATTCTTGATCAAATTGAAGAACTCCCCTATGTAACATAATCTGAGTGTAGAAAGAGTTGTCCACAATTGAAGAACTTAAAGGGTTTTGATCCAAGTTTGTTATGCAATCAACGGTTGCGCTTTTAGGACATATAAGCCTCAGCCATGTTAAGAGGCCCAACGCCATGGTTGGGTCTGGTTTCCCGGTGTTATTGAAGTTATAAAGACGATCTTTAAATACAGAACAATGAGTGACTCCAATAGTGTGACCACCTATATAAATAAAGCAAACGATCAGCATAAAAGTATGCGTTGGCTAGAGGGGAGAGCTTTAATTTGGTCCGTTTATTTATAAATGGGTCAATATTTTGTGTCTCGTTCTAATGAGTAAAAAATAGCGAGTCAAACGAGTTAAAAGTGACCGTAAATTTCTAATTTTAATTTTAAAACCTACTATATCATGATTTGATTATATTTTGGGTATTTTAGCAAGTTGATAAATGTTTTAGAAGGTTTTTGGAATTTTAGAGAGTTCACTACAAAGGGTAGCAAACTCTAAAAAATTCTAACACCACCAGATGTTCATATGGCAAGCGAAGTCATCAAATAAGTTGAAATGACAAAACTCAAAAAAATGAGTGCTCCTTTCAGTAGTGGAATCCCTAGAAACCAAAACAAGTTAACAGAAACTCCTAGAAATGCTTATGATTTTTCTAGACTACCTAGATATAAAAAAATGTACATCGTATGAAAGGAATAAAATTTAAGGTCGACGAATCGCACCCAACATAATATGTTTCGACCGGACCCCATTTTGGCCAACTACTCAACTCATACATACATCATGTCCATCTTGCCACCTCTAGTAACTATTGATGGAAATTTGTGATACATGAGATAGAAACTCAGTAAAATACTCACCAGAAAGATAGACCATGTCGGTGGTGGTGAGTCCTTTGCTCGCAAAGGTTTAAATCGTGCTTGACACAGACGCATTAGGAGCTGGGAGGACTATAGTATTTTGGGCCAGAGACACAAGTCCATCCCTTCTTCCTGTTTGAACACTATATCTACCTCCACCACTCTACATTAACATAATTTTCATAGTTAACATTTAATTAAGCTGACAAAATCAAATTTAATAAGATGCAGTGTTATTATACTTACCAAGGAAACAACGTCTCTTGTAGCCATAGCAATTATATCAGCACAAGAAACCAGTCCTGGACACACCTTCTCAACCGCGGCTTTTGCAGCATCAATCACATCAAAACCTCTAAGGCTTAAATTTGGCGGTGCAGTTTTTTCGGTGTTGGGTCCGTCTACTAGAATCGATGCATCGCAACCCTTTTAAATTTAAATTATTTAATCCATGCAAATCTAAAATGATTAGTTAGGGTTTAATGGAACTAGTTTGCATGCATGCATGCATGAAAATGGATAATACTTACATTAACAAAGCAATCATGGAAGTGCATGCGAATCAGCGCAGGAGCGATTGTTCGATCCACGAGGAACTTGGAGAAGACCGTGTTTCTAACGATGGCTTCAACATCTAAAGTTTTACACTTGCCATTATAAAATCCATACTGCAGACCACCAAGAACACCAGTAAGGTTCAAGAATATGAACCCAACTGCTAGTGCAGCTGCTTTAGTGTTTGTCATGGCTTTTTAATTAAGCAAATTCTTAATGCACTGGAGTGAAAAAGAAGAAATGATAGTTTGGTATTTATAAGGATTGGAGAAGGATATTCTGATAATTCGAATATAGCTTTCAGAGTTTCATGGGATCGAGACATGTGGACAACGAGACAATCTCATAGAATAATAGATTTCAATTGAATAATTACATTTTTTTGTTGCAATCATATGTTACATAATATTTATTAGATGGTTTATGCTGCCTTCCTGGCTGTGCTCTATCTTCATATCAAATAAACATGCAACACGAGTTACGAGATTTATAGAAAATTGGTTTTGAATATTCCCCTCAGAAGTACGTGCTAAAGCGTGGGTCATCAAAGTTTACAAATTACAATCATAATTCAAGTCCAATTGCCCCATTTGTTCTTGAAAGAAATTGAAAAAATATGTATTTTGATGTTGAATATTTATTATTTCATAACGCATAGATATGTCTTTATATTTATAGTGTAGGTTCCGTATGTCCGGGTAACAATATTCGACAACATTACTATTGAGTTAAGATCTGAAGGCTACACGAAGAGCAATTATACTAAAGGTTTGTTTAATCGTTAAACAACCTTACAGAAAATAAGTGTACGTTGATTATTATTCAATAGTAATCAAACTAGAAAGTTAGTTAATATTATTTAAGAAATAATAACAATTATATAAATAAATTTATATAAAATAAAGGTTATTCATTTGATGGTTGATAAATGGGTTTTGATTGCTTAATTAATTAATGAGTAATAGAATTACTAAATCGAATAACACACACATATACAGGGGAGGGTTTAAATGAGAACGCTAAACATCATGAGAACCGTGAGACCGAATGAAAAAACCACTAGAACTTGGTCAAAAACAAGTGAAATTCAAAATGTCTTTTTACACATGTCATTATTATTCGAATACAATTTTAGAAATTTAATTTACATATTTAAATTTACGTGAATTGGGAAAAAAAATTACACATGTGTAAGTTTGTCATTTACACATGTGTAAATTTGTTATATTTACACATATGTAAAAAAATCTAATAAGAGTGATTTTGAGAGAATATATGAATTAGTTGATGTTATAATTTCTTTTTTTTGATGTTGTATTTTAATTAAAATGATGATTGTATTAAAATAATAGTTTTGATAGGTTTTCTTATTCGTTCTCACGATCCTCGCAATATTTAGCGTTCTCAAGATAACCCTCTCCTATATATATATATATATATATATATATATAGGTAGAGGTTCATGTAAGAAAATTTAAAAATGTGAGAAGAATAAGAAAGATTACGGAGATGACACATGTCCCTTTTTATTTTGGTAGTTTAAGGGTATAAGTGTAATTTAACTAATAAAATGTAATTAAATTTAACATTTTTAAATTAATAAACTAACATTAATGCACATGCAAGTTCCCCCCTTTGTTTTTTAAACGTCAATAACTTTTTATACATAACTCTTTTTTTTAAAAAATTACACCATAATAACGAGTGTTTTTTTATCTTTAATATGAGTACCATATAGATATACTTATGTAGAGAAAAAAATTGCGTCTCGCTTAGACACCATAACTCATAAAAACACCACAGCAGTTATATTGAAGGCACACATCTTATAAAGAATACCCTAACATTGAATATAACAGAAATAACACCCTAATAAATCAATTTCAAAACACAATACTTTAATCAGAATCAAAACATGAATAACACCCTAAATATAAAAACCAGTCAACACTTTAATAAGAATCAAAATAGAAATAATACCCTAATATATAAAAACAGAAATAATACCCTAACTCATAAAAACACCACAACATGTATGTTGAAGGCATACATCTTATGAAGAACAGAAATATAACAGAAATAACACCCGACAATTAAAACACTATTGTATGAGCATTGAAAAAACACCATAGACTAAAACATCCAAGCGAGACGTAATTTTTTTCTTTACATAAGTATATCAATATGGTACTCATATTAAAGATAAAAAACACTCGTTATTACGGTATAATTTTTTTTAAAGTTACGTATAAAAAGTTATTGACGTTTAAAAAAGAATGGGGGAACTTGCATGTGTATTAATGTTAGTTTCTTAATTTAAAAATGTTAAATTTACCTTTATACCCTTAATCTAGAAAATTAATTAGTTTAATAGTCAACACTATTTACAGAATTGCCACTATAATCTCAACCGTTAGATTAAATATCTAATGGTTTAGATTCTTTCATATCTTTCTCACACTTTTATATTTTCTTACAATAACCTCACCCTATATATATATATAAGGTTATCTTACAAGGGGAGTTTCATTTGAGAACAAAATTAAAATGATAAGAAAAAGAACAAATGGTATAATTGTAAAACATTAAGTAGTTTTTCTCTATCTCATTTATTATTATCTATAACGAATTAGTTATAAAAACTATCATCCATCACATGAAAATTTTTGCCTACACATATCAAAATTATTCTACATGTTTTGAAATTTATCCTACACAACTCATAATTAATCATACATACCTCGTAATTCATCCTACACTTTAAATTAAGTTACGAATTTAATGTAGTTAGCTATTATAAAAAAGACTATCAATTAATGATTAATCTAAGTTTACCAATATACCGTTACACTAATATTAAATACAAAAAATAAATTAAGTAAAATGAACGATTTTTATTGGTTGAAATTTCTTCTTTTTTATTCTTACAATAAATTTATTCTCATTTGAATCCTCCTCTATCCTACAAAGGGTGTATAATATAATAAATGTAAGAAGTGTTTTAAACCCAAAGATCTAATTTTTAAGGCAAAAATGTAAATTTTGTTTTTTATGACTTATTTGACTTGATAGGGGTATAAGTGTTAATAAACACTATTTAAATTAAGAAATTGTATCACTTTCATCCTATAACAACGATCTTCAAGCACAAAATCATGAATTCTCTCCTCACCCTCCCTACTCCGCCGCTAACTACCACCGGTGGCCACTGCAAAAATCCCTTAACCTCTTTTTAACAGCATCCACGGCTTCTTTCTTCGGCGGTTTCCTCATCTCCTAAACGTTTCTTTCTTGATTGTGCTTAGGTGCAAAACACCATACGCCAACGCATGTATTTCTTGCTTGATATCTGGAAGAAACTGTATTAAGATTCAATGTGTGGTTTTATAAACATCTGGAAACATTGTATTGTGATTCAGTCATGATGTTTAACATTTGGAATCTGAAAAAAATGTATTTTGATTCAAATCATAGTGTTTTAACATCTAGAGTGATTATATTGCTATTCAAGTCATTGTGACATCGGCTAACTATTCATATTTGTAACCCGACCCATTTTCTCATTCGATAGAATCAAATCTATTATCCATGTATAAATCTTTGGAATTCTATGTTATTTTATTTGTTTTATGATGCATATTTTTATACACGCTAAATCATAAGCCTTACACATGCTATACACAAGTCTACATACTTGAAACATTCATTAAATTACTTAAACATATCATTTTTGGTAATCAAACAAGTTCGAGGGCTGAAATTGCCAATTAATCAAACTTGCTGGAAAACGTGCTCTACCGCGCCATACGGGGGCAACTGTTAATCGCGCATGAGACACGGGTAAGCGTCATTAACCGGCCCTTTTGGCTACCGCGCCACACGACAAACCTAGCCCATTGTGTCGCGTGGCGTGAGGCAAGGCCTGTTACATGAAACGCAAGTTAGCGCATGGTTGGTCTTGTGGATCATCATGAAGACAATCATTTGGTGAGTTACACACGAATTTGATGCTAAATCAAACTCCTAAAACCATTTGGAAATCCTCTAATCACAATCTCACTTTCATTTTCACAAAATTCTTTGTAAATTCAAAAATATAAAAGCTAGGCTTGGAACTTCAATCTAACAATTCAAACTCAAATCCTAACCAATTTGTATGCATATATAGCCTAATCTAATCACATTCTTGGGTGCATATTCAATTTAGGGATTTTTATATTTTTTTTCAATTTAATCTAATTAACGTAAGTTATGCTATACTAATTAATCCATGCTAAATCATGATTCCACACTTCTTATAATATTAGTCATGCTTGTCTTAATTTCTAGGATTTTCATTCACTAAATTCTCTAGTTCGATCATTATATATTATTAATTTAAAAATAATATATTCATACAATCAAAATCATGCTAAACATGTAACGCTACATACATTATTGTTAGTTTTATAGAAACAATATTGGAAATCATAAAAACATAATTTTACTAATTATTTTTATACATACTGTATCATATTCAATTATATATATATATATATTTTAAATGTAAAATATAAAAAACTTTAAAATTTGCATTTTATTAATCCATATATATATATATATATATATATCCTTTAGACCTTAGACTCGTTACATATAATCTTAGGTCTAATTTGTAATGGCCTTTAGGATTTAGACTTGTTCATAAATTCATGGACAAATTGAAAATATTATATACTTATGCCCTTTAGATATTATAGACTAATATATATTTATTTTAATATAAAAACCACTATATACTTGCCAGACACATTCTAATAAACATTTTTTTTCATACTTATTATTCAGATTACATAGAAATATTTATTATAAAAATATGTATTTCATCACACTATATAAGTTTTAGTATTTAGTAATTAAATATGAATAACTTGTTATACTAATTGTGGTATATTTCACATATTTATAAACATATATTCCAAATTTAGATTTTATCACATTCGTATTGATTAACTAACAAATAAACGTTTACATGTAATTTTAGTCAAACTAGAATATATAATATATTAATTTTATTTTATGGTAGATACATTATAAATACATTTAATCACATTCATACAAACTATATTTATTGTAACGCTTCACATTTTGTACTGTTCTTATTTAGAAAGTGTGATCATATTTTTCTATTTTTGGAAATTGTAATCGTACCATGTTCGTATTTTATTTTCAATCTTATATTCGAGAATTTGATCATAATAAAATACTATTTTTATATATAGTTATACGTTTTACAATACTTGGGTTATACGTTATCAATCTTGAATGCATACGCGCAATCAAAACTCGAAATACTTGTACTCATAACTTATATGTGCTTGATAACTACTAAATACGTGGTTACAATCTGATATAATATACTTGAAATAGGCTAAATACGAAAAATTGGTACGAACTAACCCAACGCATAACCTTCATGCCGAAGACACACGAAGACAGCCCAAGAGACCACCTTCGTAGCATTCGTGTCAAATAATAATAATAATAATAATAATAATAATAACAACAACAACAACTAAGTAGCTTCAAGCTACTGTTTCGCCCCTCCCCATAACACAAGAAAAACATGGGCTTTAGCCTATCCGTTCACACGAACCACTAAGGTGGCCTTCGCCACTCTTTCGGCCCCCTACCTCCTTCGCTCCTCCTTTTTCCTCAAACCACATACCACATGAAGGCATAAATCCTTCTCAAAACACATATCACACGAAGTCATAAGGCCTCTGTGTGAAATTTATACCTTCGTGTGGGAACGTCTGCACCAGACCTTTTACGCGCAGCTTAACGGTAGATATTTTTAAGTTCTGTTATAACTTTATTTCGACCACCAACTACCTCCCATTTTATTAAATTCTAAAACCCTAATATTAGCTTATAAATGCAAGCCTACTTTCACTTTAAATCCTTTCCACTCACCTGAAACTCTCATTTTTTTCTCAAAGTGATTCAAGCACATCAGTGAACTTCAAGAGTTCACATGGAGTTCCAAACGCGCTATTTTCGTCTTTTCTTCTTCTTGTTTCCTCTAAACTTCTTGGATAACCTCTAGGAAGGTTTCCACAAGTTTTTATTGGCAAACTAATGTGGAACCTCACCACATTGAGGTCCAAGATAGTTATAAACTTACTGTTTTGATTTAAAACTTGGTGTAAACTTGTACTACCAAGCTCCCAACTAAGTTCATAGTTGTGGGTTTATTGTAATGCCTCATATTTTTGTATTCCTATTTTTAGAAAGTTCGTATTCGCATTCCATTTTTAGAACCTTACAATCGTACGCAATCTCTTTTATCACAAATCGAGGCGTTAGTCATAATGAAAATTTATACTTTATTCATACTTATCGTACATGCAATCAAACATTCAAATATGTGATTTCATGCAAACCAACACTTGTTTGTACGTGCAATACTCATACATTACAGCTTTATACTTTAAATACTCGAAAACCGGCTAAAATACGTAAAACAGCCCCAAACCGACCACTCGTGCGAGTTAAACTCGTTTCGCA
Source organism: Scalesia atractyloides (assembly GCA_947069175.1). Lineage (NCBI taxonomy): Eukaryota > Viridiplantae > Streptophyta > Magnoliopsida > Asterales > Asteraceae > Scalesia > Scalesia atractyloides. The sequence goes on from CAMTDV010000003.1 coordinate 89,226,351, forward strand.
CGAAGTGTACCCACTTCATACGAAGTGAAGTGTACTTTGCACGAAGTTAACACATTTCGCACGAAGTTAGCACATTTCGCACGAAGTTAGCACATTTCGCACGAAGTGGGCTGACAACAACTCATTCTTATAAATACTAGCTCATTTCTCACATTTAATTTTTCTAAAACTTCACACCTTCACTCTGAAACTTTCAGATTCTTGACAGATTGTTCTCAGTCCTCCCAATTGAGTATTAGCTCACCCCATTTCTCTTATTCTTGTAACTTTATTTTACTTTCTTCCTTTTTTTTCTTTTGTGCCAAGTGTAGTAGCTATCCAGGTTCATCATCCTCAATAGGATTGGACTTGTGTTCTAGCAAGTGTGAGAATGTTGGGAGCCTTGGCTTTCCGAATTAAGTTTCACACCTCACTTGAACATGTTCTATTTCCGTACATTCATGACCATCCTGGTTTATCAACTTTGTTAATAAACTTAGTATTTTGGTGAATCATATAATGAGGTATGCATACCTTCTTGCTTAACCTCTATTACTTATTTGACGAACTATGGATATAAACTATATATATATTACGTATTTTCTTATAAATCTAGTCAGGACCATGATGCTAATCGGATTATGATTAAGTGTTATGACCTTAGACTATTCTGTCTCGTTGCTAAAATCCTCGTTCATAGGAATCAGAGTCGAAATGGGTGTTAAACGAGCTACATTGTTTCAGAACTGTACACTTCACACGAAGTGAACAGTCACTTCGCTGAAGTGAACAACCACTTCATACGATGTGGCATTTTTCTTACGTTCACTTTTCGTACTTTCTATTCCAAATCTGAATCCCTTTCCAACAAAGAATACTCACGCACCTCTGTCCCCTCATGTAGGGTAACTTCGGTATTTTACCCCCCCCCCCTTCAACTCAACAACTCTAAGATTGCTAGGAAAGCTTGCAAAACTGTGAGTATACTCGGCTTTGTTTTATCTTTTACACTTTTGGGGTGCAACAGTATGTCTTATCAAAATCACTAATTCATACATACTTTATGCTTGAAATCACAAACAAACAATCTATCATACGTGCTTCAGTCGTTATACTTAAGTTCATTCATGCTAGACCGTACTTATGCTTTATACTTGTCATTAACTTTATTCAAGCCTCCCTTAACTTGTATAGCGCTATAAGTGTAACGCACCGCCCGTATTCGTGAGCTCATGTTAAGTAAACAAAACGGTCCAGTTATTCTTATGACTAGATTATACTAGCGGTAAACTTTGGGTTAACATTTATAGTAGCATGCTATGTGTATGTTAATTTAAGATAACTTTTATGCATGTGGGTTCATTTAAACTTATAATTTATGCTAGTATTGAAACTTGTATACTCGCCAATGTCTTGTGTGTTGAACTATACTTTAATATATGTTGCAGGAAATTGATGATGAGGATGCATGGAATCTAGTAGGATGATCTAGAAACCCGCTTTAATATAGTTTTATGTTCTATTTTGTATTGAATCATGTTGTATTTTGTTTCCGAAACTATGTACTTGAATTCTATAAATGAAATGAAATATTGTTCTTTAAATACTTGCTACAAATTAGCGTTACGAAGTATCGAGCAATCTACTACATCCGCCCCGATGTTTCCGCTATCGGTTGGGGTGTGAAATTTGTGTTGTGGTTAAATACCACCAAAAAACAAGCTTAAACTTATTTTAAATTTGTATCCAAATGTTCTAATTTATTGAGAACCATCCAAGCTTCAACCTTCTATGTTGAAAATCTTGTGCATATGTTGTATGTGAACTATGAAAGCTTGGGCTATCCAAACTTGTTCCACAAAACCTCACTTGGTCACACTTTCATACCTAAATCCAAAAAACAACTTTCACTAAAGAGATAAGACTACGACACATCCCCGAACACTTTCCATGCTCGGACGCATGCACCTAGTTTGCTCTCTTGGTTGTTTTAGGATTTGGAGTGATACTAAGTAGTTTCCTCGAATCAAAGTAAGCTAACCCCGCCTCGCCTCCAACATTTGCCATGTTGGGTATGACACGCCCGAGTTGTTCTTATTTGGCTACTTGGATAATCTAGTAGTTTAGTTGTATTTTCATTTCATTCATGACCATCCGAATAATCTTCGTACTAATTTGTGCATTGGTGAGTTCATACAATGAGGTTTAATGGATGCTAATCATTCTACCTCCATGCTTGACTTACATGATAATACATGATGGACCTAACTATAACTTATACTATAAAATATATAATATATATGCTTTAACCGAATTCATGATACTAACCGGATTATGGTTAGATGTGAAGGACTTAGGTTATACTATTTTAGTTATAGAGTTCCTCGTTTGTGATTCTAATGGGCAAGCTAGGACCCATGAAAACACATGAAAACTTAAGTGTCCAAATGAGTATTTAGACAAGATATATTTTCGTACATATATACTTTTTATACTTGATTCTGAATGCGAACTCTTTACAAACTCCGAATACTCATACACCTTTGTTTCCCCAATGTAGGGTAACTTCGGTGTTACACACTCAACGATTCGTCAACTCCTAGTTACTTCGGAAAGCTTTGCAAAACCGTGAGTGTACATGACCCCTTTTTTACTTTTCGACACTTTTTGGGTGCAATACTTATTCGTTATTAAAAACGCACACATACACTTACAAACATGCTGGACACAAAGAAACAATCCAATATACATACTTAATACGTGATGCTAGAACTCATACATCTAGAATACTTATTTGCTTTATACTTGTCATTAATTTCGTATGAGCCTCCCTTAACATGTATAGCGCTATAAGAGTAACAACCCCGCTCATATTCTTGAGGTGATGTTAAGTTATACAAAACGGTCTTGTCATTGCGAGACAAGATTATGCGAGTGGGACACTTTGGGTTGGCAATTATAAGTTGCTTGCTAGTATTGTTATATTAAGTCTTAGTATACGATTACGCCGTGTGGATTTGTTTAAAACGTTTATACTTATGCTAGTAATCAAACTTGTATGCTCGCCAATACTTTATGTATTGACTTGTACTTTAATACGTATTGCACGAACTTTATGATGAGATGTTGAACTGAATCTAGTAGGATGACTAGAAACCCATTTTAAATTTAGTACTTGTTGTATTTTGTTTCTTGTTCAAGTTGTTGTAGTTTGTTTCCAAACAATGTATTTTCCGTTTAGCAATGAAATGAAATTTTGATTATTGAATACTTTCGCAAATAGTCGTTATAAAGTCTCTTGCAAACTATTCCGTCCCGCCCCGATGTTGCTGCCATCGGTTGAGGTGTGACATTCATTCTCACTGTTTTATCTATATATGAATTATTATTTCATTTGTATTTATATACTTACAACACTATACAAATCATTTGACATTTCACCATCTTAAACTAAAAATCCCCTAAAATCATATGAACCTAGAAATCTTTAGGTCATTGAAATTCGTTTTATTCCTTTATTCATATTTGTACATCATACATGTTATTAGGGTAATTTTGGGATTATCCAAACCGCTATGACTTGTGTTAAGTTGTGATTGATAACCTTCGCAAATTGTGAGTATTTATAGTCCCTTTTTCACTTTTACATTTTGGTATGTAATATGTATACTTATCCAAATTCTAAATCTTTTTACATAGACTATATGATTCATTATGTGTCTTTAAAGCTTTATGTTAAACTGTGTGTTTGTGGTTCTAATTCTTTGTTTATACATTCATACAACGCTCTATATTCTAGCATTTGATCATTAACAATATAAGCGAAAGTAACGATAATAGCGCTATTGGTTGACGCTAGCCCAAAGGCATTTGGGTATCAAACCAAATTCAATCTAAGCTTAACTTGTGAGTTAAGGACACTAGTCAACAAATATTTGATCATTGGACTGTTATTCATACATGCTTGAATCTACCATATATATATATATATATAGGGTAGGGTTCTAGAGTGAACACTAGTGTATTTGCGAACTGAGCGAACTAATCCTGGCCATTGATTTACACACATGTAAGGCCAGGAATTCATCATCAAATCGTAAAATACACTAGTGTATTTCATCATCATGGCCATTGATTTACACACGTGTAAGGCCAGGATTAGTTCGCTCAGTCGGAAATACACTTGTGTTCACTTTTGAACCTAATCCTATATATATATATATATATATATATATATATATATATATATATATATATTCTTTAAACGAATATTTACTCACCAACTTTTTAGTTGACCCTTTATTTTTATACATGTTATAGAAAATGCAGTTTAAGATTCTTTCAAGTTTAATGATACACATAGGATGCTATGGAGCTAACTTAAATAAATCAAGACAATCTTTCATGTTTGTGTTGTTCGTAAACTATATGTTCTATGTATGACTATCGAATTTGGTTTGATTAAATAGATCAACTCTAATTAGTGTCATTCGTTATGCACAATCTCTATGTCCCGAAGTATTCTATCGTCGGTTGGAGTGTAACGGTCATGGTGTTTGAACATCTAGAAAAGCAATAGAATCATTTCCAGATGTGGTTAAAACACCATGATTGTATTACAATTCCAGTCATGGTGTTTTAGAATATGTATGGTGTTTTATACCAACAAAGAACAAAAAGGCTTATACGATTTTTTTGGATAAAACAATAATGTTTGATATCTTCCAAAATTGAGTTTATGGAGCAATAACAATTAAACCCTTAAAGACTAATTTCAATTCATGTCGCATGTTACCCTTTTATTCCTTCTTATCCGTCTTAGGTAAATGGTCCTTTGTAGAGGAATCTTTACACACACATAGATATATGGGTTTAATAAATTAAATAATCTAATCATCTAATTGTTAGATAACTAGTTATAAGGCCCGCGCGCGTTGCAGCATGTGTATATCGCAAATATCGAATGGATCAGTTCAAGCGTTATGTAATGTGTCAACCATATGAAAACGCTTGTTTTGACGTATCCGATATAACTCAATATAACCTATATAAGCATAGCATTGGATTAAAATTCAAAGTAAATCGAATTTATACTGTATAAAATAAACGAAATCGAAACCGGGTTGTTCGTTCAGTGGGGTTCCACCTAACCACTTCACCGCCGTTGTATTTGCATCAAGACTTAGCGACGTCAAAACGTACTATGTCAAAAAACATAGGTCAACTGAAAATGTATATAAAAATAAGTGTCGCAACTAGGTGAGAATTCATTCTTAATACAATTATGTTTGGTTTCATTATAGTATCCCTACGATTCTACTACTCGGTATTGCAACCGAAATAGAAAAAAATAAATTCATGATATAAGTAGTAAATTTCTTTTGTTTTATACCTAATAATGAAACCTTCAAATCTAATTTACATTTGTGAATTTTTGTTTTAGCAACGCACAAATCTACTATAATATCCGGTAGACTTAACAAATTATTTACCTTGATTTTTAATAAAGTTGGAAAACCAAAGAATATAATAAAAAATGGGCGGATAATAATAAAGTAGGAAAACCAAAGAATATAATAAAAAATGGGAGTCTAATAAACTCTAAATTTCATTATATATTGTTTGTTAGGCGTTTAAAACCCCATTAAAGTAGAATATAATGCTAATTCCAAAAATGGCAATCATCGGACTTAAAGGATTTATAAAACTGAAATTTTATTTACTTTTTTTAATCTCATTCTAGAGACCTGCACCTTGAAAACAATTTTACTTCCTTTTTTCTCGGTGCAACCTCCATGTAACCTCTGGGCAAAGAAAACAAATCAAATTAAGACCGTAAGGTGTGGGGTTTTGTACGACACATGGTGGAGGAGAGCTTTGCTAGGCCACCCCAAAAAAGTGGGGTGTGAAGAGGGCGTGGTGTGACGTGACTTAGTTTGACGTGGCCAGCCATATGAAATTTTCTTTTAATTAAAGTAGCCAACCAAAGCAGCCAAGTCACCCTGCCCCACGCCTGGCGAAATACACAAGCCAAAGGGGCAACGCCATGCCCAACTCAAACCCGGGACGAAAAAGCTGACGTTGAAGGACAACCCACGCCCCCAACCCAATCCCCACCCCACGTTCTAAGTTTCCAACTATGAGCTTTGAAACTTTTTGCGTTTTTTTGGTTTCTAATAGCAGTAGATGATAGTAGGTGGTGGTGGCAATGATTGGGTGGCGACTGGAAGCTTGGCAAGCCGTTGGGCAGTGTCTAAGGACATGGTGGTGGTCAAGGTGACATGTTCGGTGGCTATGTTGGCGCCACAATTCCGGTGGAGAAGAACCAATGGCAAAAACTAACTGATTCGTTGTTAGATCTGAGCAAACAGCTTGTATTCATTCACTTACGGATGCGGAGGAAGCAGAGGGGCTGTGGTGGCGGCGGTTTTGGGTAATGTTGACACCACCGGAGTTGTCTGTTTCCGAGTTACGTTCAGATCGTCGATGGTAAAGGGTCAAGTTTTGAAAAGCAAAAGAAAGGACTAAATCAGTAAATTGCACCCACATTCAGTTTTAAGATATATAGTAATACTATTTGAAGCCTAAATTATTTCATTTTAAAATAACCAAATGATTAGTATTTTACATTTATAAAATTTTGTACTTCATACATACACATGCAATAAAAAAAAACCATAAAATTAATCTGTTCACATATGTGGTCAGCGATGGCATCAATTTTCTTCTTCTTTCTGCCTACATGGATTGCGTTCTTCTAAATAAGGAAATCTTTTTCAGCCTCTATGGTGCCCATTAATTTAATAATAATGTTTAAGCCATATGTTACCTTAGAAACATTATATATAAAAATTTTATAACTGGTTAGTTGAGTTCAAGTTTGATTTGTAACTAAATCAAGAATTTAGCTATATCATGGAAATGTAGCTCATTCCATTTTGAGTGAGATTTTGTGTAAACTTATGTGGTAGTCATGCCAAAATAGGAAACTAAAGCAAAGCATCACTAAAAATTAATTTGATCAAAATCAAAGTTTAAATCATATATATAAACTAAAATTTTAGTAACTCAAGAACACTCATCATGAGTCTAGATGTGAAACCAATAAACCATAGATGGTTGTCGGGTGCCTATAAACGGTTGTGCTTGTACTTATGCACGGTCGTGACTGGATAGTTTTCACGACAGAGAATCGTCCTTCGTACTGTACAATGCACAGTCGTGCTTGTCCTTGTTTTTCTAGATAGAATCTTTGTTCTTATACTTTTTTGTAGATTCTTGTCCCCGACTGTTACATGCATGGTCGTGCTTGTACTTGTGCATGGTCTTGTGTGGACATGTGTCTTTTAGAATTTTCAATCGTGTCAGGTTTGTTTGATCTCAAAGCTTCTGAAGTTTGTCTTGACCTTCCACAGTCGTGCTTTGGTAAGTGAACGTTCATGCACTTGCTACTTTGACTTCTTGGTTGACTTGTTGGGTGATGCATGATTGTGCTTATGGTTAAGCACAGGTGTGCTCAAGTTTCTTCTGATATGGAAGCATGGTCATGCTCAGAATGTGAATGGCATATGCTTGGTCTCATGACTTTCAAATTTGCTTTGTTTTTCGATCTTCTCACTTCTTTTCATTTAGAATGTCCAAAAACCTGCAATTATTAAATAGACACGATTTATATAGTATTTCCAATGATAACGCCCCCAAAAAGTTACTATAAAATAGGGGTAAATGTGTATGATAAATATATATATATTGATGACTTATCACTCACCATGTTTATAAAAAATAGCTCCATCAAGTTTGAATTTTATAGAAATTGTAAGAGATTACATACATATATATATATATATATGTGTGTGTGTTATTTGTAAGTGTTCTTTGCATTTTAAGTGTTGTGCGTTATGCTTTATGGGTTGTTTGTGCTCATTGTTGTTGTATTTTGGCATTCTGATGTTGTACATTGATTGCCTATATGACCCTAGAACCTTCATTTGTGCCCCTTTATTTCTGTCGCCATCTCCCCCATTAAGCCTCACCCACCTCTCAACCTGCTGACCATCTTTGCATTGACCGCTCATCCGGTATTAATACACCATTCCTTGCATTCTTTTCTGGTGACAGATTGTCACGATGAGTTCATCTGCTATGCTTCTGTTTAACCCTTTAGGGTTTTCAGGTTTGGTTTCATGTTGATTTTTGGTTGTCTATAGGTTCAGAAAATGATTTATGTTGCTTACTGATTGAATATCTAGTCAGAAGATGGTTAGCCCCTTGAGGTTCCGTTGAGACGTTGTCAGATTTCTGACCGTCGATTTAGCGTTAAGGTTTTCTGAGACCCATTAACTGCGATATGTTATTTTCCTTGTTTTTCTTTTTCTTGCATCCATAACGATGAGAATAGTCTCATCCGAGGGCTGATTTGCATGTCTTAATGATTTGTTTTCTGTAATGGTTTGGTTTCATGTGTTTTCTATGATGTTGGGGTTTCACATTTCTGGCTTTAATGACGGTGATGTTGTGGGTTCGATGATGAAGATGAGAATTATCTCATTAGAGAGCTTTCGGGTTTGGATGTTTGATTTTCTATAACGGTTTGGTTTCATGCATTTTTTATGATGTTGGGGTTTGGCATTTATGGCTTTGATGACAGTGATTTTGGGTCTCTCGATGAAGATGACTCTATGCTCATTTAAGACTTATGGCAATGCATGCTTGTAAGAGCTATGATGGTGTGTCGTCATTAGGTGTGGCAACTGTTGTTGCAACCATGGCAGAAATTTGAGTTGTTACCCTTGGAATCGTATTGGGTTTTGCTTTGTCAACGAGGATGTGATTGTAATGTTATATGTTAATTTGTAAGTGTTCTTTGCATTTTGGTGTTGTACATTGTGCTTTAGGGTTTTTTTATCCCCACAGGTGTTGTACTGTGGTATTGTGTTGTTGTACATTGATTGGGTGCATATCCCTAGAACCTTCATTTGTATCCTTTCATTTGCGTCTCTTCATTTATGGCTGTCATCTCCCCCATTCAACCTCACCCACCACTCCACCTATCAGCCACAATTTTCTTGACCACTCCACTATTGTTTGTACATCGTTCCCATCATTCTTTTTTGGCGACTGATTGTCAAAGGTGAGGCCATTTGCTATACTTTCGTTTAACCCTTTAGGGTTTTCGAGTTGGTTTTTGTTGTCCATAGGTTTAGATGATGGTTTTGGTTGCTTTCCGGTTGAATATTCAGTCAGAAGGTGGCTAACCTTATGAGGTTCTATTAAGAGGTCGTCAGATTTCTAACCATCACTTTAGAGTTTCGTCACACCTCAACCGATGGTAGAAACATCGGGGGTTGGACGTTGTAGATTGCTCGAGACTTCATAACGCTACTTTGTTACAAGTATTTAAAGAACAATATTTCATTTCATTTCTAGAATTCAAGTACATAGTTTCGGAAACAAAATACAACAACATGATTCAGCACAAAATAGAACATAAAACTATATTAAAGTGGGTTTCTAGATCATCCTACTAGATTCCATGCATCATCATCGATTTCCTGCAATATATATATATATATATTATATATATATATATATATATATATATATTAAAGTATAGTTCAACACACAAGGCATTGGCGAGTATACAAGTTTCAATACTAGCATAAATAATGAATTTAAACGAACCCACATGCATAAAAGTTATCTTAAATTAACATACGCACTAGCATGCAACTATGAATGTCAACCCAAAATTACCGCTAGCATAATCTAGTCATAACAATAACTAGACCGTTTTGTTTACTAGACATGACCTCACGAATACGGGCGGTGCGTGACTCCTACAGCACTACACATGTTAAGGGAGGCTTGAATAAAGTTAATGACAAGTATAAAGCATAAGTATGGTCTAGCATGAATGAACTTAAGTATAACGATTGAAGCACGTATGATGGATTTTTTGTTTGTTTGTGATTTCAAGCATAAAGTATGTGTGAATTAGTGATTTTGATAAGACATATATGTTGCACCCCAAATGTGTAAACGATAAAAGGGAGTCAAGTATACTCACAGTTTTGCAAGCTTTCCTAGCAATCCGAGAGTTGTTGAGTTAAAGGGGGTTGAATACCAAAGTTACCCTACATGAGGGGACAAAGGTGCGTGAGTATTCTATGTTGGAAAGGGATTCAGATTCGGAATAGAAAGTACGAAAAGTGAATGTAAGAAATATGCCATTTCACACGAAGGGGTTGTTCACTTCGTGCAAAGTGATTCTCACTTCGTGCGAAGTGGGCAGTTCTGAAACAATGTAGCTCGTTAACAACCCTTTCGACACTAATTTCTATGAACGATGATTTTAGCAACGAGACAGAATAGTCCAAGGTCATAACACTTAATCATAATCTGATTAGCATCATGGTCCCGACTAGATTTATAAGAAAGTTCGTAATGTATATATAGTTTATGTCCATAGTTCGTCAAAGAAGTCATAGAGGTCAAGCAAGGAGGTATGAATACCTCATTATATGATTCACCAAAACACGAAGTTTATCAACAAAGTTGATAAACCCGGTTGGTCATGAATGTACAGAAATAGAACATGTTCAAGTGAGGTGTGGAACTTAATTCGGAAAGCCAAGGCTACCAACATTCTCACACTTGCTGGAACACAAGTCTAATCCTATTGAGGATAATGAACCTGACTAGCTACTACACTTGGCACAAAAGAAAAAGGAAGAAAGTTACAAGAATAAGAGAAATGTGGTGAGCTAACATTCACTTAGGAGGACTAAGAACAATCTGTCAAGACTCTAGAAGTTTCAGAGTGAAGGTGTGAAGTTTCGGAAATGTTGAAGGTGAGAAATGAGTTGATATTTATAAGAACTAGTTGCTGTCAGCTCCACTTCGTGCGAAACGGGTTTAACTCGCACAAGTGGGTTGGTTTGGAGCTGTTTTTACGTATTTTAACCGGTTTTCGAGTACTTCAAGTATAAAGTTATAGTGTACGAGTATTGGACGCATAAAAAAGTGTTGGTTTGCATGAAAACACGTATTTGAATGATTGATTTCATGTACGACAAGTATGAATAAAGTATAAATTTTCATTATGATTAACGCCTTGATTTGTGATAACGGAGATGGGGTACGATTGTAAGGTTTCTAAAAGTGGAATGCGAATACGAACTTTCTAAAAATAGGAATACAAAATTTTGAGGCGTTACAAGTTTAGGGTTTACTGAGACCCTTTAACTGCAACATGCTTTTTTCGGTTTTTCGCCTTTTGTGGTTCGATGACACTGAGAATAGTCTCACCCGATAGCTTATTTGCATATCTTGATGTTTGAATTTCTGTAATGGTTTGATTTCATGTGTTTTTTATGATGTTGGGGTTTTGCATTTCTGGCTTTGATGATGGTGTTGTTATAGGTTTGATGACGATGAGAATAGTCTCATATGAGAGCTTTGGGAGCTCTATGTTTGAATTTCTGTAATGGTTTGGTTTCATGTGTTTTTTTAATGATTTTGGGGTTTGGCATTTCTGGCTTTGATGACGTTGATATTGGGTCTCGATGATGACCATTGCTTCACCCGAGAGACATGCATGCTTAATGAAGATGATTATACGCTCATCTGAGAGTTATGGCAGTGCATGTCTATAAAGGCTATGATGATGTGTTGTCGTTAGGCGTGGCAACCTTTGTTGTAGCCATGGTAGAAATCTGAGTTGTTACCCTTGGATCATAATGGGTTTTGCTCTGTTAACGAGGCTATGATTGTGATTTTGATTATTCTTAGCCTAGGGTTCCCACATACAAACCACATCAACTTGTATATTGCTGATTTGTGGGTGTTGATTGTATTTAGGTGTAGTACGTTATATTTTAGGGATTTTGTGCTCATTGTTGTTGTACTTTGGTAGTGTGGTGTTGTACATTTATTAGCTTTCTAAAGCCTAGATCATTCTTATTTTAGCCTTTCAATTGCTTTATTGATCGAGCTTTAATGATGTGTATTTATATAGTATTGATTTATAAGTTTGCTTTGCACTGAAGTGTTGTGCTTCATACATACTGATTTTTTGGTGATTACTGTTGTTGAACATCGGTTTGTGTTGTATATTTGTTTGTTTGTATAATTTACAAGTATATTGACGATGATGATGTGGTCTTTTAGGTGTGGCAACTGAGACAACTTGAAACAAGCAACCGGTTCTAGCCAAATTTGTAAGCCTCTCAACTAATATTTACTTTGTTTTTATGTGGTTTTATATTTAAATTCAGATTTACGAGCTCAAGGGCGATGATGAATGAGTTGTGATTATGGCAGTGGTGGCTAAGGCAGCTGGAAATAAGCTACCGGTTGAGCCTCTTGATCGAATTCTAATGATGTGTTTGATTAATTTTACAACATTAATTGAACCATTATCTTATTTGAAATTTTTTTTTCTATCAAGATGTCAAATCCAAATGAGGATCAACATGTTTTTGATGTCTTCAAAAGATATTGGAAGATGTCGTATTGTATTGTATGATCTTCGTATCACCCGGAAGCTAAACGAACTAACAAAAAGGTTGGTTAGTATTGGGAAAAAAATAAGCGGAGTTGCAAGTATCCATTAACGCGTTTCACACAATTTATAAAGCTTTGAATGACGTTAACAAATTAGGGTTTAATGCATAATGGACTTTGAAAGTTGGTTGAAAATATTTTGTATTATATTAATATTCAATCAATGCTATGTTAGGTTTTAGTAGATTGATTGTAACTTTTGTTATATATATATATATAATATATATATATATATATATATATATATAATCAATCACGTACACTTTTAATTTATGTCAGGGTTTAGAGTGTTTGAAGTAGGTTGATGCCCCCACCGCAACATCGCTGAGGTGGAGGTAAATACTAGTTTATAAAGTTGAAATTTAGGTAGTTAAAGTGTTATATATATATATATATATATATATATATATATGCGTGTGTGTTTTTTAAATGCTTCATGGTTTATTTAATTTATATGAAAATGTATTTAATATTAAATGGTTTTATTAAGCTAATAATAATTAATAATATATGTACGTTATATATAATAACGAATCCTAGTGACCCTAATCCAAGGATCTAGGATTCCTAAGAATGTGTCAAATCCAATTGTAATTAAGCATCAAGTAGGATAAATTCCTAACAAGTAATCATGTAGATGTTTGTAAAATCGGGTTTGAAAAATTCGAGGTTGTCACAATAATATGCTCAAAGAAGCACACTAACTTTTTTTGAACAACGGAATTTAGTAACAAAACCCCACTAGCAAGCGACTAGAAAGGGGCACAAAACAACCAACTACGTACAAGCATTTACTGTTTAGGATATGCTGTATTATGTGTACTACTTCATTTCATCTTTGATTAATTAAGGATTTACTGTTTTATTATTTTTGTACAATTTTTAACAATCATATTTATATGTAGGCTTCATACAAACCAAGCATTTACCTTCTCAATATATGTTAAATACTAATTAAGATAATGATAAAGAAGGCTTTCTGACTAATGAAAGAGGCTTCATGATCCGCCATGTCAAATGGGGGATCCCTTATCACCTACTAGAGAGATCAACCGCCATTTTAAATGGCGGATATCAGTCTATCATGTTTTAGTTCCGTACTTGGGGTATGCTACTTTGGTACTTGATCCGTTAGTCAAAGTGCCGAACCTGTAAGTAGTCTGATCTGGTTGGTTTTGCCATTTGGAATGGTGGATTGGGTGTCTTCCATAAAAAATTCTATATTTCAAGTGGCGGATCGTGCATGATGAGTCTGAGTCGCCATACCAACACTAGAATGGTCTGGGCGATTAGACGTTCTACCCTTTCGAATAGTGAATCACCTAGAAAACCCAAAACCATCTTACCTCTCTCCTGGAAACCATTCATTCTTGCATGTTTGTTCGTAAAAAAAATTCCTAGAATGAAGGGGAACCCTTAGCTTGTACAAGGAAAAAAAACCTAGAAAGATGTAAGGGGGTGTCATCACTACCCTAAGATATCCTAACCCCTTTCAATCCTGCACTGCCATATCACTCACTCCATCCACTACTCGAAACTATCAAATTTAGTGATACCACTACCCTATTTTACCATTTTTTTCTTTTTTAAAAGGGTGTACATATTTGCACACCAAACCCTAGCTTTATATATGCCACGTATAGGTCTATATGCGGCGCATAGCCACCTTTTTCAATTTCCAAGAGAATCTCTTATATGATGTGGGAATTTGTCCCTTTATATACGCCGCGTATAGGCCTATACACAACATATATAAAGAGTGGGTTTTTTAAAAGAAACAGTGTTATACATTATTTATCGTTGTAGCAAACTTTTATAATAAGTAATTTTTAAAATAAAAAAAAAACATTGTTAAGTATTCTATCGTATAGTATAATATAGGTCTCGTATAAGCCTATTGATGTAGCATCGTATCATATAGTGTAGTATACATCTCGTATAGGCCTATACGTGTAATATAATATTGTATTCTATCATATCGTATAGTGTAGTAAAAACATTGTTAAGTATTATATCGTATAGTATAATATAGGTCTCACATAGGCCTATGGATGTAATATCGTATCATATGGTGTAGTATAAATCTCGTATGGGCCTATATGTGCCATATAATATTGTATCCTCTCGTATCGTATCGTATAGTGTAGCATAAGTCATGTATAGGCATATACGTGTAGTATCATCTCGTATAGGCCTATAGGTGTAGTATCGTCTCGTATAATATGGTGTAGTATAAGTCTTGTATAGGTCCCGTATATGCTTATAAGTCTCGTATAGGCCTATGGATGTAGTATAGGTCCCATGTAGGCCTATAGGTGTAGTATAAGTCTCGTATAGGACTATATGTGTAGTTTAGTCTTGTATATACTATACTAAACTATACCACACTACACCACAGTTACTATACATGACTTAAGTTATACTACGCTATATGATAAGATATGATACAACATTACATCTATAATTCTATATCGGGTCTATATGGGACCTATACTATACAATACTACACTTATACACCTAGTACGGGACCTATACTACACTATACGATACAATATCAGACTTATATGAACCTATACGAGACTTATATTATACACTATACCACATGATATTATACGATACGATACGGTGCAATACCATACGATATTATAGGATACCATACAACACCAGTATAGGCCTATAGGCATATACAAAACCTATAGGGGACCTATACGATACTTATACTACGTTATTCGATGCCATAAGATATGATACTATACTACACATATAGGCCTATATGAGACTTGTACAACAATATACGATACGATACTACATCCATATGCCTATACGAGACGTATACTATATGATATGATACTTAAAAATGTTTTTTTAAAGTACTTATTATAGAACAATTCTAAAACGATAAATAATGTATAAAATTGTTTCCTAAATTTTTTTTAAAAAAAGCACCTTTTATGTACGTTGCGTGTAGGCTTATACGCGGCGTATAAAAGACAATTTTACCCCTGGATTGGGGGCTATACGTAGCCCAAACCAGGAATAAAATTTTCTTTTTGGCCCTTTATATACGCCACGTATAGGCCTATATGCAGCTTATATCAAGGGTAGTTTTTTTAACCACAAACTTGTGGTAAAATTGTCTTTTTATACATCGCATATAGGCCTATACGCAGCGTATATAAAAGGGTTTTTTTTAAGAAACATTGTTTTATATTTTTTATCGTTTTAGCAAACTTTTAAAACAAGTAATTTTAAAAAATAAAAAAAATCGTTATGTATTCTATCGTATAGTATAATATAGGTCTCGTATAGGCCTATGTATGTAGTATCGTATCATATAGTGTAGTATAAATCTCGTATAGGTTTATACGTGTAATATCATATTGTATCCTATCTTATCGTATAGTGTAGTATAAATCATGTATAAGCATATATGTGTAGTCTCGTATAGACCTATAGGTGTAGTATCATATAGTACAAGTCTCATATAAACCTCATATAGGCCTCGTATAGACCTATGGATGTAGTATCATATCGTATAGTGTATAGTGTGTAGTATAAGTCTCGTAAGGTCTGGTATATGATTATAGGCCTATACGGGACCTATACTATACCTATAGGCCTATACGGGTGTTGTATGGTATTGTATTATATCGTACAGTATATATAGTATCATATCATATAGTGTATAGTATAAGTCTCGTATAGGCTCCCTAAGGTTTTGCATGTGCCTATAGGCCTATACGGGTCCTAAACCACACCTATAGGCCTATAAAGGACCTACACTACACATATAGGCTTATACATGTGTTGTATGGTGTCCTATAGTATTGTATCGTATAGTGTATAGTATAAGTCTCATATAGGCTCCCTGTAGGTCTTGTATATGCCTATAGACCTACACAAGACCTAAACCACACCAATTGCCCTATACGGGACCTATACTACACCTATAGGCCTATACGGGTGTTATATCGTATCCTATAGTATCGTATAGTGTAGTATAAGTCTCGTATACCTTATAGGTGTTGTATATGCCTACGATACTACATCTATAGTTCTATATGAGGCTTATACGGGACCTATACTATACGATACTACACCTATATGGGACCTATACAACACTATACGATACGATATCACACATATAGGCTTATACGGATGTAACCTTAGCTTGAAATTTGTTTACAAGTTGAACGATGTAGTAACACTAAAATCAATTTGGATGTTTATTAGGCCCCACACTATGCTTCCCAACTCCATGCTCCTCTTGATGATTTTGAGTCGGTCTCAAATTGGACGGCATATTATTCCTGATCTGCCGCTACCACCTCTAACTCATCTTTGCTTTCTTCTTTGTTTTACTCCTAAACCTCTCCAAATCGAAAAGTTCTTTCCGATTTCAAGACCATATATTTGTGCTCAACTTCCACTGACCTCATCACCTTTTTCTCTCCCAATTCCATATTGTGCCCCCTATGTCATGCTGCAAATGCCTTAGTTTTACCAATTACTAGATATAAAGTTGTGGACATGCCTTTAACAATGAGAGTTTTAAGGCTCCATGTATTGGCCGTTTGCCCAAGCCTGAAGATTTTGGTCCAACATTCATGTCTACAAGTCGAAAGCATGCACAAGTTTAGACTTTTTAGTCCATTCAACCTAAATTTTATATTGTGTATTTCAGAAACTGGTATGTTTTATGTTGTAAATTTAAGACATTGGTGTGACTACATCGAATCAGACACTTGTGTGTTTTATATTTGTATTTCAGATACCGGTGTGTTTTATATTGTGTATTTCAGACAATAGTGTTTTATGTGTGAGGTGTGTGTTAAATTATGAAAATTGATACAGTACAACGTGAAGAAACCGATAAAACACAACATCAATAAATAATGAATGTTTTCTGTGTTTTGAAATGTGTGAGAGGTGTGTTTAAATTTTGAAGATTGATATAACACAGTGTGAAGAAACCATAATAAACTGATAAAACACAATGTTAAGACAAAATTACTTTGTTTTACGTTTCGAACTTCGGATGAAGGATGCTATGGTTTATTGTGAAAACTGATATAACACAATGCGAAGAAGTGGAAATTGATAAAACACGACGTCAAGAAATAATTAATGTGTTTTGCGTTTCGAATTTCGGATGAGTCAATTGTGGATATGAAGGTTGTAAGTTTCGATTTTGAATAGTTAATAAATATATAGTTTCCATAAAAATAAGGTTTTATTGTTAATGGATATATATATATATATATTCCAAAAATAAAGTAGATTATTTAAATTACCTTTATGCCCTTTAGTATAGAATCTCTAGATGCCACATGACACTCTTAGAATACTTCCTATACTTTGTAGGAAAAGTAGATTTTGTAGCAAACACACACACACTATATGTAAGGTGCACGGATGAAGTTGAGCGAGGGCAAATGAGGGAGATGTATAAAAAGCCAAGAAGGAGGTGAAGAAGGCGATGACAAAGGCAAAGAACACAGCCTATAAGCAGATGTATGAATGCCTGGAAACAAAGGAGGGGGAGCAACATATGTTCAAGATTGCCAAAGCTAGGGAGTGTAGGAAGAAAGATCTAGGAGTAGTGAAGTTTATAGAGGGAGAGGATGGATGTGTTTTGGTTAATGATCATGACATTAAGTTGAGATGGAAAACCTATTTCCACAGTTTTTTAATGGCGCGAGGGCTAACCAACAAGAAATTGATAACACAAATACTCTAACAAGACAACGTAATAACTACTACTACCGGCGTATCACACACAGAGAAGTAAGGACGGAACTACGGAAGATGGGAAAAGCAAAGGCAATTGGTCTAAACAGCATACCGTTCGAGATATGGAGGTGTTTGGGAGACGAGGGAGTTCGGTGGCTAACTACTTTGTTTAATATTATTTTCAAATCTAGAAGTATGCCAGATCAATGGAGAAGTAGTGTCGTGGTGCCTTTATATAAAAACAAAGGAGATGCCCAATGTTGTGGCAACTACAGAGGGATTAAGCTACTTGGTCATACTATGAAATTATGGGAGAGGGTAATTGAGACTAGACTTAGAAGAGAAACCCTGGTTATGGTAAACAATTTGGTTTCATGCTAGGGCAATCAACTATAGAAGCGATACACATTTAAATGGATTGATGGAAAATATAGAGAGAAAAGACAGGATCTACATGTGGTGTTTATTGACCTTGAAAAGGCATACGATAGTGTACCATGTAGGGTGATTTGGGATAGTTTGGAGAGTAGAGGGGTTCCTGAAAAGTATACAGACATAATTAAGATATGTATGATAGGACTGAAACTAGTGTGCGGGAACCTATTGGGGACACAAATTTCTTCCCCGTGGAAGTAGGACTCCATCAAGGGTCTGCGTTGAATTCTTTTTTGTTTGTGGTTGTCCTAGATGAGTTATCAAAGTTGATTCAGGAGTTGGTTCCATGGTGTTTGCTTTTTGCGGATAATATTGTTTTAGTTGCACAGAGTAAACAAAGCTTAAATGAAAGGTTAGAGGAGTGGCGAGCAATCTTAGAAGGCAAAGGTTTAAGGATTAGTCGCTACCAGACCGAGTATCTATACTGTAATTTTAGTGGTGTAAGCGATAACAAGGACGCTCATATCAGCATTGAAGGGCAAGTAGTCACAGAGAAAACTAAGTTTAAGTATTTAAGATCGTTTGTACAAAGGGATGGGGAGTTGGATAGTGACGTAACCCATCGTGTCCAAGTTGGATGGTGTAGATGAAGAGCAGCCACCATCAAATTAAACATGCATTAAGGTTTGGGGAATTATGAACCCTGGATATTAGAAGAGATGCATGTCTTGGAGGACCTAGTCAGTGTCGTATATATTTGACTTCCTTCATGGACCAGACAACGTTAGGCCTAATTTGGTTTTTTTGTGACCTCAAGTATTGTGGGCCTGCTTTGATTCTTTTGAGTTTCATTGTTACGTTTATTATTGTAATTGGGCTTTAAAACCTCACAGTAGTCAACAAACTAGAGGTGCATAAAATAACCGGTTAATTAATCGTAATCGGTTAATAATTGCTTGAAGGATAACCGATTAGTGTTTATTTTTAAATGTAGGTTAGTAATCGGTTAGGGATATTTAGTATAGGAGCCGGTTATTCACCGGCTCGAAAAATTCAAAAAAAAGGCAAAAAAATGGTTATTAACCAAAAAAAACGGTTAATTAACTGAATCAGTTAAAAAATTAACCGATTGAATCAAAAAGTCAAATTAACCATTATAACCTTTTAATCAAACCGGTTATTGAAATAAACGGGTTTGATCTCTACTCCCAACGGTTTCGCTCCAACGGTAATGCTCAGCTCACTTGGGGGCAACCCACTTCTCACAATTTATGTGAACAACTATCTCTATTGAGCATAGAAAATTAGCTCAAGCTTATTAGGAAACTTAGGCATCTGTATGCTAATTTATCTGGACTTGAAAATCTAGTTATTATTAATTATATTATAGAATGGTTATCCTTTTAGAAATATAAACTATACTTTTTACATTAATATGCTAGTGACATAATCAACTAAGTTAGTTAATGAGTCGGCAGTTAACTACATCCTTTCCAAAGGCTGTGTTGGTTCATAGTTTCGGTTGTTTAGATATAAATATGCATGCATAATATGAAAACAGATTGGTATAGTTATAAAAGGGTATATCAAATAAAAAGTTAATTTTGAGTAAATAGGATAAAAATGTCATTTAATTTTTCAGTTCTTAAATCAGTGAATAAGATGAAAATATAGGAAAAAAAGATGGTACGGCGTTTTTGAAAAAAAACAATTTGTTGACTTTTTCTTTTCACATGTAACACACATGCATATTCCTCTATTTTTGAACGTTCATAACTTTTTATACGACATTATTTATTAAAAATTTACATCATAAAATTGAGCATTTTTTATCTTTAATTTTAGTACCATATTGTTATTTAAAATATAAAAATTAAAAAACCGAAAAAATTGTGTTGTATTTCTATGTTATCTAATATTTTTGTGCTGAAATTTTTGTACTACAATTTTTTCTAAATTATTTGTGCTATATTTTTATACTAGATTTGTTGTGCTAAATTTTTTTGTACTAGATTTATTGTCTTGTATGTTTAAGAAAACAAAAGGATAAGGGTTTATGTTTTAGGAGCAAAATACCATTTCATTCTACTTATAAAGAGTGTCACATGTTATCTACATAATCATTCTTAGGCTACTTAGACAAAACTCACTTTTTAATGACTCTTCTTATTATACATAGCTGGTGTGTTTAAATGAATATTACCCTCATAATTATTTGACCTGAGTTTAAATGAAAAGTTATTTACTTAATGTATCACTCATGTAATTAGTCAATAGTATAGTGTATGTATTAATGCTTAACTACTATTAGTACTAAGGGTTTAGTATGTAAACTTTGTAACCATGTTTTTTAATGGCTAAACTTACACACTATGGGGATTGAACACCTAACCTCCTATATCCATTCCCAAGTGGATTAGGTAGGTGACGTTTAGAATTAGACGCGTCGATTCATCCCATTGTGTGTGTATGTATGTCGATGAAGAACAAGTCAAGGAATTCATTCAATTCCTTGCAAATGTCAACCAAAGTTAACTTTGATTCTACAATTGTGTTCATTCGATCTTAGGCTACAATAAAGAATCTATTATGCCAAATCGTGTGCATTCCGAATATGGTTAACTTCCTGCACTTTCACAGAAGATCACACATTGCATCAGTAAAATATAAAACGAATAAAAGTTGAAAGTGAAAGAATAAAACTTTGCTCATGTCGCAAGCTACATATTCCATATGTATTGATTATTGATTATTGACTATTAAACATTAAACAAAAACATCAAACAGGAACATGAGTATGAAATAATAATGATGACCATGATGGTGACGTTAGTAATATTGTTTTTGTTAGGTTTTCATCTTCATGCATCTTCAAATCCTGTTAAAATTATCCATTCTGTTGGTACGCTAATTATTATTCCCTTTTCTTTTGTCACGTTTAGTTATTTATTTATAGGGTATGATATATTTGTTATCTACCTATTATCCTTTGTCACGTTTATATATTTATTTATTTATAGGGTATGATATTTTTGTTATTTACCTATAAATTTAACTGTAATGTTTGTAGACACAGGTGAAGAAGTAGCGGTGCATAAAAGTGGAGTGAATCCTGTTGTTAGACTAGGAGGAGGCGGCAGTCATGCTGGCGGTGGAGGGCATGGTGGTGGAGGTGGTGGTCATGGTGGCATTGGTGGAGGTGGTGGTGAACTTGGTGGTCATGGTAGTGGTGGTCATAGAGGAAGCGGTGAAGACACAGGACTTGTGATTCCAGTGTACGCAGGCGGTCACCGGACACGTAGAGTGCACCATGGTCGGAGCCATGGTGAGCATAACTCCACTGGTCTTGCCCAATTGGTTTCTACTGTATTAGCCTTGGTCCTATTATTAACATATTGCTGCTAAAGCTTGTGTGAAAAATTAATTAGCTTTTTTTTGTTAATGATGTGTGTTATATATATATATATATATATATATATATATATATATATATATATATATATATATATCGAATGTATTTTTTTTCTTTAAGTTTCCACAATATAAGAGCATCTTAATCCACACCTTTCTTTTAGTGTTACATTACCAGTTGAGTTGGCTGGTGGAAGTTTTGTACATATGGACATCTACAATGTGATCTATTACTAACTAAACACTATCCAAAAAATAAAATACTAGCATAAATGTAATAACATTAATAATAAATACTAAGATTAAATCAAAACTAATAATAATAATAGTTAAAATAATTAAAAAAGAATTAAGAAATAACGTAACTAGTAAATTTCCCCACGAGTTACGGCGGGTGCAAATGAAGTAACTCAGATTTGTACAGTAAAGACCTGAATCGTATCAGAACAAATGTTACGTCAAAACGTAGATAAACTGAAGATGCACATAAAAATAAGCACGGAAATGTATTATATATGACTTTACTTATTTGCGAAAGAAATTTACGTCGAACACCAACCTGAACTTATATCGAAACGTACAAAAAAATAAGAAAAAAATATGTCTTTTGAAGTTAAAAATGGTACCACGCGTTGCGGCGGCACCGAAACGTAAAGTAAGCCGAATTTATAAAGTCTAACGAAAACATATTATATTTGACATAACTTGTTGTAAAACAAAATTATGCCAAAACTTAGATCAACTGAAAACGTAAAAGGAAAGAACATATTATATCTAAGTTTACCCATTTTCAAAGCACGACAAAAATTATTATAAAGTTTTTAGAAAGTTGAAGGGTTGAAATTGCCAATGCTGAATGTTAAAGGGTAAATGCTAAAAGAACAAAAACTTATTAAAAGGAAAAAAGAGGATAACCAATGGGCAACTGCAATGCAACAGCATGGCATTGGTCATCAAGCTTTTAATTATTTGGAATAAAGAATAAGAATTTTGGTTGAAAATGAGTGTGATATCGGTGCTTAAAGTAATGGATTTGTTTAAAAAAATTGAAAATATGAAACGAATCAAACCTGTACCGCAAGTGTATTTTATTGAGTGGTTTATCGGCAGCATTGGAAAAATCGGGATTAATGGCAACTAGTCGGCTGATCGCTGATTAATGTTCAAGTAATCGGTGAATTAATCGCTAGTCGGCGATAGTCAGTCCTAATCAGCTCTAGTCGGCCGAAAAAAATCAGCCCTAGTCAACCGGAAATAGGTAATTTCGCAAAATTCCAGTCAGATTCCGACCAAACTGTGACCAAAACATATGAATTCCGACAATTAATCTTGTATACTTAAAAAAATGAGTAGAGGAGGGGTTAAAACCTTTCTTCTTAAAAAAATACGTATAAAAATGTGTATATGTGTGTATAAAACTGGAAATCACATATAAAAATCTCAATCAGATTAATCCTGATTGATCATGACTAATCCCGATTAATCGATAGTCGGTACCCCACCACCCTAATAGTGTCTAGCGATTCTTACAACCATTTTTATAGGTAAGGACCGGATGTGTTTGCTAAGTTTAATTAGTTGTGTCTTGCAAGTCCAATTTGATCCATATATTGGATGCATAATATGAGGTGAATGGCCTGAAAACTTGAAACATATGCATGCTTGTGAGTTGTGACCTGCAGACATAAATGTTTGACCAGAATCTTCAGGGAAAAAGGAATACCAATAAAATGAGAAAAGAAAGCAGATAGAGGCAAGAAAAATGAGATTTGAATTAAATGACTTAGTATTATTAGTTTATTTTTGTTTGGTTTATGGGTTAGTTTTACATTTTTTTTTTTGTGTTTTAGGATCAATATTCCTGGGACAACAAATATGTGCATGGCTAAGTATCTTGAAAACCTAGTTTTTAATTTAATGATAGGTGAATGGTTACCCACTTACCCGAAACAAGTTAAAGTTGAAAAGCAAAGAATAAGTATTTGCTTATGTCCAAAGGTATAGTATATATTCCATATTATATAATAGAAAACCCTAAAAAATAACATGAATATGAAGAAAATGAAGATGACAATAATGTGGTTATTAATATTGTTGTCCTTATGTCTTCATCTTCATGCATCTTCAAGTCCAAAGAAAATCATCCATTCTATTCGTACGTTGTTCTTTCCTTTTCTGGTAACAAAACATTTGATCATATGATATTTGTCTATATGTGTATCAATCTACCTAAAATTTTTGTAGACACAAGGGAAAAAGTTGTGGTACATAAAAGTGGAGTAAATCCTGTTGTTAGACATGGCGGTGGTGGTCATGGTGCTGGTGCGGCCGGACACCCAGGAGTTCTGATCCCTATATATGCGTACGCAGGTGGTCACAGAAACCAGCATGGTCGGAACAACAGCGGGCATAGCTCCACAAGTCTTCCCAAATTGATTTCTACTACATTGGCTTTGGTCCTGTTATTCACATGTTGCTGCTAAAGCTTGTTGTGTGATTGCAGTACATACTAAGTAGTATTCTGTAATAATCCCCGTGAAATAATGTACATATCATATTTATTTTGTTGATCTTTTTTTAATACTGATTCCTTTTGTAACTTAGTATAACCAATTTATTTTTTGAACTTCTTATCAATTTCATATATTGATTAGGTTTTTCATTTTTTTATCAAGGGTGTTTTTGTGTGACAAGAAGGATTTCTAGAGTCAAAGGTGTAAAAAACGGGTTTTTTTAATATCCAGGTTCAGGTACATATTCGGATACAGGAATAATCGGGTTTTGAATTTTTGGGTATTGTCAATACCCGGGCCGGGTTTGGTCCGGGTATTAGCCAGGAAATCTATACCTTGTGCATCTGGGTTCGGGTTTCTATACCCAGGTATTAAAATACCCTACTGTCAGGTTCGGGTAGGGTAGGATTCGGGTATAAAAAAAGCCCGGGCGGGTATTAAAAAAACCCGGATGGGTTTAAACATGAACTTTGTAGTTTTTTGTTTCCAACTTTGTTTTTGGGTTTATAAACATGAACTTTAATAATTTAAAACTTTAATTCAACAAGATTACATGTTACTAGGAACTAGAATAATCAAAGTGCATACATTACTAAAACCCACTATCAGGTATTCGTAAAACCCGGTACGGGTATTCCTAAAACCTGGTGCGCGTATTGCTACACCCGGGTATAAAAAAACGCAGGTTCGGGTTCGAGTACTTAACAAAAAAACCATACCGGGACGGTAGGGTCAGGTTCGGGTTTTAAAATACCCAGTTTTTTAATACCTGGATCCGGGTTCACGTTTTTTTTGCACATCTAAATTTCAATTGTCATGGCCAGACATTGTTGGGGGGGCTCAAGTACAGTGGGCCGGATTTCTATTCTTTGTTGTCGGTCTATTTTTGTTGGGCTCCAGACAATGATGGGCTTATTAGGGAAACTTAGGCATCAATTCATCATGTCATTCTTATTACTCCATTATCTTTTTCATTATTTATTTCATCAATCAAACTTAATCAGGAGACTTTTTGATGAAAGTTCTGTTCAAGAAACTTCTTTATTACAAAATAAGGTATAAAAGATTTTTATTCTATTTACACTATCTTTGTTCATTTTTCAAACTTAAACTTGATGCTCTCTGATACCAGTGTCGGATCTAGAAAATATTCGTAGGGGTAACGTTTTATAAAAAAGGGTAACGAAATCGAAAAAACATAAAAAAAAAAGTCAAATATTTCCAAAATTTACACTACCGTCGGAGCGCCAAAGGGTAGCGGAGGATACCCCTTCACCTAAGGTAGGTCCGCCCCGTGTCTTTCTGGTTCCTTGAGAATATTTCATAAATGTGTGGCTATTTATCTGGACTCGATTGAGCAATGGTTACCCCAAACACATATTAAAGTTAAAAAGGAAAGAATAAACTTTTGCTTGTATGCCAAGCTATAATATACATATTTTATTAAACAAAAGCATCAAACAGGATCACATGTTCACATGGATATGAAGTCAATGAAGATGATCACAAAGATTATGTTACTAATGATGTTTACAATATGTCTTCAACATCTTCATGCATCAACTTCAAATCCTAAGAAAACTATCCATTTTGTTGGTATGTTACTCTTTCCTTTTTTGGAAACAAAACATTAATTCAGTAGATATGATATCTGTAACTATGTTATATACAACATTAATTCAATAGATATGATATTTTTTTATTATGTTATACACATCATTCTAAATATATTTTTTAGGCAAAAGGGAAGAGGTTGTGGTGCACAAAAATGGAGTGAAGCCAGTTGTTAGACATGGAGGAGTTGCTGCAGCTCATGGTGCTAGCGGCGGTCATGGTGGTGGTGGTGGTGAGGGGGGAGGTGGAGGAAACCCGGGAGTTGTGATCCCTGTATACGCAGGTGCGAGTGCTCACCGGACACCAACTAAAAACCATCATGGTCAGAACAAGGGCGAGCATAACTCTACTGGTCTTCCCCAATGGATTTCTACTATATTAGCCTTGGTCCTGTTATTAACATATGGCTGCTAAAGCTAGCTGTGTGAGTGTAGTACAAAGTAAATAGTTTCTAAATAATTATATACATCAAAATCTTTTTTTCTTTTTTTTTGGTTATTATTCTAAGCTTTTTTTTTGAATGAGTAAGATTCTTTGTTATAAAATCAATAATGTAGAAAGAGACGATTACAGACTAATGGCCGGTAGACGAGCAACAACTTACCGCTACCTGGTGTCTATCGTAAGGAACATACAAAAGCCAACTAAACTATGTAGATAGGATAAGTCATATATTGAACCAGGGAGGATTGTGGAAAGTGTTGTAATACTAAATATCAATTATCTATTACTTGAAAAAGAAACTTGGTTGTGAATGTTGTTGATTATCTAAATTAAACAAACTAAAATTTAAGATTTTTATCAATAGCAGAACGATGGTTCCTCCAAATTTCAGATTGGTAGATAGACTACAATTACATGTTTAATAAAGCACTTACATCGACATAAGTGTTAACCTAATTAACCAATTGTGATGCTCACAGACTAAGTACTTCGGTTAATACATAACAGAAGGTTATCACATGAACATCAATCACAATTACTAACCCTGATTCCACCTTAAATATATCTCAATTCCTAGAACTCTCGGGAATTAAATGATTAAAAATTAAAGTTTAATGAAATGTCATTAGCTAATCAAATCGAAGGTGAAAAGCATCGAATACTTATATCACCAAGTTCATACATAATCAAACACATAAAAGTATCTAACTTACACAAATCCTCCACCTGGAGGAAACCATAAGACTACTAGCCGCTCATCTCGCACACATGGTCTTCAAAAACTTGAAAGATTGACGAATTCATGGTTGCAAGGATGGATGTTGTGGAAAACAATGATCATAGAGGAGGAAAAGCCTTGAACTTTAGTGCCCTAGAAGTCCAATGTTCATCCTTGATGTGTTGATGATGAATCCAACTAAAAGAAACCCTAATAAATGTATAAAGATAGCATGCACGCGTGTTTTCCGATTACTGACCGTAAGCTACGGTCAACAGACCGTAAGCTATGGTCAGAACTCTCTGAATTTGGTTATGCTAGACCGTAAGCTACGATCTCGCACCATAAGCTACGGTCAGCTTTCTCTAGATATTCTCTTATAATATCAAGCAGAACATAAGCTATGGTTAGGAGACCGTAAGCTACGGCGTGCTTCTTTATCTCCTTAAACACTTCCACATCAACTTTAAATTAATGACTCATAAGCCCCTCAACTTCAAGTCCTTCCTTTTCTTGTGTTTTCGAGTTATATCTCGGCCCGAACAAGTCCCGGTTAGTATCTTTTACTTCGCAAATCCATCATGAATGTTCCGCATTATCTCTAACCTTTTTAACTCTACCGAATTAAGTGATTATCCTGCAAAACCGCCGGTTCTCGTAGTCATCTCATTCAATGCATATAATCACTTAAAACAAACTAAAAACACATAGAATATGATCATTAACGCTCGGGTTTCACCCTCTCCATCCCTTTTGAATAGCAAACCCTACACTTCTAAACACAAAATTTTGCCCCTTAACATACGCGGTGTTACTACTTACCACCTGTTGAACCCAAAGGTATCAAAAACGAACGGGACGAACACGTGCTAATTCTTGATGCAAGCTTTTTCGTGCTTAGCTACTTTGCCCGCCTCCGCTTTGGTTATCGCCTGGCCCACCATCAAACCGTGGTCCCTTGCCCAATGAGGGGAAACACACCTGTCAAATCAACGCACGCGTGTTTCCCTCCTTCCCATCCAAAAACAAGAATGTCAGCAGGCCGTAGGTTAGATCTCCCTTCTAATGGATCGGTCAAGAAGTTCAACAAGGCTTCCTTTTTTCCGAGATCCCTGCCTGCTTAAGGACATCATGAAGCACATCTCGAACTGTTAGGTCCTATAAGTGTGAGACTGAAGCATCAAATGTATGCAACGGTCTATGGTAGTTAACTGGGATTAATTGGGTTAGTTTGTATCAAGTCTGGACCTTGAATAGGTCACTTGGGCATGTCATAGGCCATGTGGGCCAGGAAAGACTAAGGGAAGCCCATGAATGGCATGGGCAAACCCTAGGTATAAATAGAATATTATATCATTCCTAGGGTTGGAACTTAGAAAGACTTTTGGGATTTCTCTAGAGAGAGAGCCTCCATCTTGTACCAGACGGTTTTGCTTGTTCAAGTAATAGAATCGTGTGCAAGGTGTTAAAGTGAATTCTTATTGTGTTCATCTTTTCGGTTTTCTTGAAGATCATCAAGTTTAGATTCCGCCCATCCTTGGTGATCGTGTGATATCGTTGATAGATCCGGTTTATCGAGACTTACAAGTGGTATCAGAGCCTGTTGAACCTATTTTCAGGCTCAGATCTGATATCACACTGATTATGTTCGGTTTCAGCTGAAAGACACGAAGAACATTCAAGCATTTCGGATCAACATTCAAGGATTTCGGATTTTCTGGTTATATTTCGGACAATTTGGGTCATCTGCTACATTTCGGATTAATCTTTTTGTATTTCGGATTAAAATCTTGAATTTTGGATTGATTCGGATAATCTTCAAGCATTTCGGATTGTAATAGTTGCATTTCGGTCTGAATTCGTTGAAGATCACATTCCGAGTTACTGTTGTTGTGTATCTGATAGCATTCAAATTACTGTTTTGGATTCTCATTTCTGACTGAAACAGTGCATCTCGGATACCGTCTCGGATTACTGTTCCGGATTCTCATTTCGGACTGAAACAGTGCATCTCGGATACCATCTCGGATTAGCATCTCGGATCACTATTTGAGATTCCATCTCGGATTGTTAATCCGAGTTACTGTTCCGAATTTGGTACTGTTCCGAGTTGCACCCACAAAGGTGGAAAGTTAACTAGCTGATGTAACCGGAGTTAAACGTTTTCGCACACAGAATTTGATCCACGGACAATCTTAACAAACCGGTTGAACGGTTAGACTCGTGTGATTTTTAGGGCAAAATCACCATCGGACATTATATATCATTGGAATCGTATCATCGAGACGAGTCTAACGGTATTTTGGTAAAAACAGGTTTCGGACAGTTTTTATCATGTTTACCGGTACGGTTTCGAATTAGCAGAAGATATTTACAGCCCATGCTTAGCACTCGAACATAGCTTTCAGTCTAGCACAAAATCAAAACTCGAACCTGCGGGATGCAGTGAGGAAAAGCTGAATGAGTTTATTGGAAACTACAATGTTGATCCGGTTGCTGACTATGTGATTCGTTTGCTTGATGGGAGGCGAAAAGAGGAAGTAAGAGATGAGATGAATAGTGTTTTGGGTGATGACAAAGACTCCTTTTGTTTCTTGGTTGTGGGATCATTTATAATCAAACCAAGATCTCAAAGATCTATATGCAAAATCAACTGAGTCTAATCCTGAAGAAGTATCTGAGTAGAAACCTCATGCCCAATAAGCAGCCCAGCGCCCCAAACTCACGCTGATAAATCAGGCTCGCACATTGACACAGTCAACTACCTTTTGTGCATTGAACCTTGAAGGAATAGGGTTGCTCAACTCAGGGCACTTAATTCTAAAATGGCCGATGAATACAACAATGCAATGGCTCAATGCATCAGCCTTCGAGAAA
Organism: Scalesia atractyloides; assembly: GCA_947069175.1. Lineage (NCBI taxonomy): Eukaryota > Viridiplantae > Streptophyta > Magnoliopsida > Asterales > Asteraceae > Scalesia > Scalesia atractyloides. The sequence continues at coordinate 89,256,579 of CAMTDV010000003.1, forward strand.
GTAACAAGTTACTCACAGGAAAAGGTTGAACCACAAAAGAAAGACATAGCTCAGCTCCACTTGGACGTCAATCAACAGAAATGTTGGGTCCATGATTACAAAACCATATTAGATTCAAAGACCATGGAATGCGACTTGGTAAGAGTTGAGCTGGGACTTCTTACTGGAAAATATCAACAAAACGAAGTTAATATAAAGAAGTTTGATACATCTAGCAAGCTCAATCAAGACGTGTCCAATGTGCAGCTAGCATATAAGAGGAACAAAGGGAAGGGTTTGGGATTCAATCAGGTTGCCCCACCGTATAATCACAACTACAAAACAATGCCTGAAACCTGACGGGTGGTCTTTTGGACAACCCGTAAGTGCGATAAACTGACAAATATTCCACGCTTTAAACATTTAATTGTTACGATTTGATGTCTATGGTGTGTATGCCATTGCAGGTACTGAAGAGCATAACGAGGGAACTTAAACATGTTTTTATTCGGTGGGCACCGTAGCTTACGGTGGTGAGCTACGGGAAAGTTGTAACTGCTCCATTTAAGTCGAATTATGGAGTCTTTTCACATGCCAATCATTGGGAACGAGTAGCAGAGCTTGAGAGGCGATTTTAGGGTCTTATTATTGTGATTTGGTGACTTGATTCATATGAACAATCTAAGTGTAGTGATGATGAATTTCAAGAACATGAGAGGCTAAATCTCCTTGTGATCATCTTGAGTGGATGGTTTGTTGGACAAATTGTGTTTCAATTTATGATTTCTAGAATAATTGCTACTTTGTGGTTGTTATGGTGTTGAATGATTGTTTGTTAATTGTTGATTGATATTTTTATTCATTGCCTTATTCGTACGTTCTTGGTGTCGTTTGCAATCGAGATATCACGGCGAGGTTTACGGGTTGGATATTAATCAATTGGTCATCGGGTAACGACCTCGCATTGTAGTAATCCGAGTACTTGGTTCCCTTTTATCACAAACAATTAATCAAACACGAGTCATGTCTATGTGACTCTTTCTAGTTGAATTGAAACACATGCATTTTTTAACCGGAAACTTAAGATGATCACTTCCTTTGAAATCTGTTAAACAACCAATTTTTGAGTCATTAGTAGTTAAAATCTAAAAGCACACAACCAAAATCTTGGATTAAATTTATTTCAATTTAGGTAATTTTAGTTAAAGTATCACAACCTTTGGATAACGCAATTTCCACAATTCCCTGTGTTCGATACCCACTTACCACTAACTAGTAGCAGTATTTGGATTAAATTTACGTGAGACAATGACATCACGTCAAATTTTGGCACCGGTGCTGGGGAATTGTGCGCAACGTGTGTTATTATTTTGAGCAAGTATAATTTGTTGTTTTTCCAGGTTTACGCTAGTTGTGTTAGTGTGCAGGATCTTACAGGTGTATGCATACTAGAGGATCTAAAAAGCTATCACCATTGGTATTTGATCCGGAGATTGAACGAACTTTACAACGCAACAGGGTTTTGTTACGAGAAAATAAGGTTATCGGGTCGCCAACTACACCACTAACACCACTCAACATCATGGAGTCATTGCCTACTACCACAAGCCAAACAACACCATCTACACCTCCACCAATTACTACCACTAATCCACCTTCAACACGTGAAGTCAATCCTCCAAGTACCACATCAATGGTTCCACCATTCTCATCTTTTTTCCCAACCTCCGGTCAATCATCATCCACTCAACCACCATTGCCAAGTCAAACTTTACCAAGTTCAACCGTTATCCATAACTCTTCCACATTTCAACCACAAACCCAACCGGGTTTCCGTAATCCTTCCTCAAAGTTTGTGCAAACATCGGGTGTAGGAGGAGATGGGTACGATGATGGTTATGAAGAAGAATTCGGGGGGATATGAAGATGAAGGTTACTACTATGGGGGTGATGGAGGTAACTTGGGACTGCAAGGGGGAATGGGTTACCCACAAAGGCAACCTACAGAGTGCAACAAGTTCATCCTCAAGGACCACCATTCCAACATCCAATGCCTCTACAACAAGACCAAGGTCAACATCAACTACCGCAATTTCAAAGACCGTTGCATCAACCTCAACAACACTTTGTACCTCAAGGGTTAAGACAAGGTCAAGCGGGTCGACCAAGAGTACCTTTAGGTGTTCCGCGAAGACATCATCGAGAGGTAGTAAGGGGGGTTGAAGCACATTTTCGTTCGGTTATTACTAATAATCCTTCTCCGGTAGAGATACAACAACGCCCGGATGGGAGAACATTTGAAGTTAGGACGACTGCATTACAAAGCTTGTCGAAGTACAAGGGTCTAGCCACGGAGGAACCGTACTTCCATTTGGAAACATATGATTCCATTTGCAACACAATCGGGGGGCAAGGATTTGATTCCATTTGCAACACAATCGGGGGGCAAGGATTTTCGACGGGTGATGTAAAATTGGTATTGTTTCAGTTTTCGTTGGGAGATAAGGCAAAGCGGTGGTTCCACACTCTACCATCTGCTTCGATTTATACTTGGGCCGATATGCAACAAAGGTTTCTTGAAGAATTTTTTACGGCCCAAAGGACAAATGAAGCAAGGCGGAGCTTACGTAGTTTCCAACAACAACAGGGTGAAATGTTTCATGAGGCATTTGAAAGATTCAACATGATGTTGAAGAATTGCCCTCATCACGGCATAGCATTGTGGGAGTTGTTGAATGTGTTCCACGAAGGGTTGAGCTCGGAGGATGCTCGTGATTTAATGTCTATTATAAATGGTACATTTGGAACAAACTATGAGCATGATGATTGTAACATCCGTCAAAAAAACAGATTTTACCAAACCCGCTCCGTTTATGAACCGAACAATCAGTTAAAAATTTCGTTGCGAATTTAATGCCCAAAATAATTTTAAACGATACATAAGTAATAAATATGTTGGAATATATAATTTATATTTGAAAAAGTCTTAAAAATAGTGATTTAAAAATAAATTAGTGCTGCCGGGTTTCGAACCCGGGTCAGCCAGCGAGTCAAAGACTTAACACTCAGCCGTCCAACCACTGCGCCACTTGTATTTCTTGTTAGTTATTGGAGACAATTAATTCATAACATGAACCCCAATTCAAATATGACGCGCCCAATTGCAGTCGTCGGAAATCCCGGCGATCTCGCGAGATTTGACGGTTTCTTCAGTTATAACGTAAATCTTAATCACTACAATCGGTTATAACCGACGCCTGAGTCCGTGACACAAGCTATAACCGCCGGAAAACGTAATGACTTTGAATCAAGCCTGAAATCCGACTCTATACATCTCGATTCCTCCCTATAAATTCACCCACAACCCACTGGTAGCCTTTTTGCTCAAAACCGCACCCTTTCTCGACGAAAACTCACTCGCCGGAAAAGTTCTGCACCTCGCCGGAAAACCGAGCCCTTCACTTCTGAGCCTTACTGAACACCCAGAACTTATACCGAAGCCACTCACATCCATCTCAAGCTCGCTGAAGACTCTCTGCCGCAAGACATACGTCGCCGAAAGTTTCTGCTGTCACCGGAGTTTCGCCGGAGAAACAGAGGAGTCCAGTCGGTATACCTTACGCCTAATTTTTCATTCTTTTTATTTATCTCACCTGTAATTAACCTCAAAACACTAAAAGAACATGATTTAATCGTTGAACCAGTCAGTCATCGTTTCTGGTTAAGACTGACGAAGAAGACGAAGTTTCGGTAGCATATAAGTTTAATTTAAATCAAGAAATAACTCGGGTTAGACACACAGTCCAGTGGTGGTCTGTGTGCACATAAACACGCAGACGCCTCGAGTTCGATACTTGTCCCACGCATGCCTGCCTTAATAAAAGTGTCTTTTTTTAACCGAACCGGAGTCACCGCTATTACTTGTTAAGTTTAATAAAAACCAGAATAATAACCAAGTTAGACACACAGTCCAGTGGTAGACCGTGTGAATGTTTAATCACAGGACACGAGTTCGAGTCCGGGCTACCGCACCGGTCCGGACAATTATTAAACTTTTTATTTAAGACAGAAATGAAAATATTTAGTTTGTATATAAGTATAAGAAAAATCGGTTTATTTAACAAGTTAGACACACAGTCCAGCGGTGGACTGTGTGTTAACTCAACCCACAGGTCCCGGGTTCGAGACCTGTGGAGCGCACCGGTCTGACGCATTAAATCGTTTTTAAAAATAAATTCGTTATGCACAATCTCTATGTCCCGAAGTATTCTATCGTCGGTTGGAGTGTAACGGTCATGGTGTTTGAACATCTAGAAAAGCAATAGAATCATTTCCAGATGTGGTTAAAACACCATGATTGTATTACAATTCCAGTCATGGTGTTTTAGAATATGTATGGTGTTTTATACCAACAAAGAACAAAAAGGCTTATACGATTCTTTTGGATAAAACAATAATGTTTGATATCTTCCAAAATTGAGTTTATGGAGCAATAACAATTAAACCCTTAAAGACTAATTTCAATTCATGTCGCATGTTACCCTTTTATTCCTTCTTATCCGTCTTAGGTAAATGGTCCTTTGTAGAGGAATCTTTACACACACATAGATATATGGGTTTAATAAATTAAATAATCTAATCATCTAATTGTTAGATAACTAGTTATAAGGCCCCGCGCGCGTTGCAGCATGTGTATATCGCAAATATCGAATGGATCAGTTCAAGCGTTATGTAATGTGTCAACCATATGAAAACGCTTGTTTTGACGTATCCGATATAACTCAATATAACCTATATAAGCATAGCATTGGATTAAAATTCAAAGTAAATCGAATTTATACTGTATAAAATAAACGAAAACGAAACCGGGTTGTTCGTTCAGTGGGGTTCCACCTAACCACTTCACCGCCGTTGTATTTGCATCAAGACTTAGCGACGTCAAAACGTACTATGTCAAAAAACATAGGTCAACTGAAAATGTATATAAAAATAAGTGTCGCTACTAGGTGAGAATTCATTCTTAATACAATTATGTTTGGTTTCATTATAGTATCCCTACGATTCTACTACTCGGTATTGCAACCGAAATAGAAAAAAATAAATTCATGATATAAGTAGTAAATTTCATTTGTTTTATACCTAATAATGAAACCTTCAAATCTAATTTACATTTGTGAATTTTTTGTTTTAGCAACGCACAAATCTACTATAATATCCAGTAGACTTAACAAATTATTTACCTTGATTTTTAATAAAGTTGGAAAACCAAAGAATATAATAAAAAATGGGCGGATAATAATAAAGTAGGAAAACCAAAGAATATAATAAAAAATGGGAGTCTAATAAACTCTAAATTTCATTATATATTGTTTGTTAGGCGTTTAAAACCCCATTAAAGTAGAATATAATGCTAATTCCAAAAATGGCAATCATCGGACTTAAAGGATTTATAAAACTGAAATTTTATTTACTTTTTTTAATCTCATTCTAGAGACCTGCACCTTGAAAACAATTTTACTTCCTTTTGTCTCGGTGCAACCTCCATGTAACCTCTGGGCAAAGAAAACAAATCAAATTAAGACCGTAAGGGTGGGGTTTTGTACGACACATGGTGGAGGAGAGCTTTGCTAGGCCACCCCAAAAAAGTGGGGTGTGAAGAGGGCGTGGTGTGACGTGACTTAGTTTGACGTGGCCAGCCATATGAAATTTTCTTTTAATTAAAGTAGCCAACCAAAGCAGCCAAGTCACCCTGCCCCACGCCTGGCGAAATACACAAGCCAAAGGGGCAACGCCATGCCCAACTCCAACCCGGGACGAAAAAGCTGACGTTGAAGGACAACCCACGCCCCCAACCCAATCCCACACCCCACGTTCTAAGTTTCCAACTATGAGCTTTGAAACTTTTTGCGTTTTTTGGTTTCTAATAGCAGTAGATGATAGTAGGTGGTGGTGGCAATGATTGGGTGGCGACTGGAAGCTTGGCAAGCCGTTGGGCAGTGTCTAAGGACATGGTGGTGGTCAAGGTGACATGTTCGGTGGCTATGTTGGCGCCACAATTCCGGTGGAGAAGAACCAATGGCAAAAACTAACTGATTCGTTGTTAGATCTGAGCAAACAGCTTGTATTCATTCACTTACGGATGCGGAGGAAGCAGAGGGGCTGTGGTGGCGGCGGTTTTGGGTAATGTTGACACCACCGGAGTTGTCTGTTTCCGAGTTACGTTCAGATCGTCGATGGTAAAGGGTCAAGTTTTGAAAAGCAAAAGAAAGGACTAAATCAGTAAATTGCACCCACATTCAGTTTTAAGATATATAGTAATACTATTTGAAGCCTAAATTATTTCATTTTAAAATAACCAAATGATTCGTATTTTACATTTATAAAATTTTGTACTTCATACATACACATGCAATTAAAAAAAACCATAAAATTAATCTGTTCACATATGTGGTCAGCGATGGCATCAATTTTCTTCTTCTTTCTGCCTACATGGATTGCGTTCTTCTAAATAAGGAAATCTTTTTCAGCCTCTATGGTGCCCATTAATTTAATAATAATGTTTAAGCCATATGTTACCTTAGAAACATTATATATAAAAATTTTATAACTGGTTAGTTGAGTTCAAGTTTGATTTGTAACTAAATCAAGAATTTAGCTATATCATGGAAATGTAGCTCATTCCATTTTGAGTGAGATTTTGTGTAAACTTATGTGGTAGTCATGCCAAAATAGGAAACTAAAGCAAAGCATCACTAAAAATTAATTTGATCAAAATCAAAGTTTAAATCATATATATAAACTAAAATTTTAGTAACTCAAGAACACTCATCATGAGTCTAGATGTGAAACCAATAAACCATAGATGGTTGTCGGGTGCCTATAAACGGTTGTGCTTGTACTTATGCACGGTCGTGACTGGATAGTTTTCACGACAGAGAATCGTCCTTCGTACTGTACAATGCACAGTCGTGCTTGTCCTTGTTTTTCTAGATAGAATCTTTGTTCTTATACTTTTTTGTAGATTCTTGTCCCCGACTGTTACATGCATGGTCGTGCTTGTACTTGTGCATGGTCTTGTGTGGACATGTGTCTTTTAGAATTTTCAATCGTGTCAGGTTTGTTTGATCTCAAAGCTTCTGAAGTTTGTCTTGACCTTCCACAGTCGTGCTTTGGTAAGTGAACGTTCATGCACTTGCTACTTTGACTTCTTGGTTGACTTGTTGGGTGATGCATGATTGTGCTTATGGTTAAGCACAGGTGTGCTCAAGTTTCTTCTGATATGGAAGCATGGTCATGCTCAGAATGTGAATGGCATATGCTTGGTCTCATGACTTTCAAATTTGCTTTGTTTTTCGATCTTCTCACTTCTTTTCATTTAGAATGTCCAAAAACCTGCAATTATTAAATAGACACGATTTATATAGTATTTCCAATGATAACGCCCCCAAAAAGTTACTATAAAATAGGGGTAAATGTGTATGATAAATATATATAATTGATGACTTATCACTCACCATGTTTATAAAAAATAGCTCCATCAAGTTTGAATTTTATAGAAATTGTAAGAGATTACATACATATATATATATATATATATATGTGTGTGTGTTATTTGTAAGTGTTCTTTGCATTTTAAGTGTTGTGCGTTATGCTTTATGGGTTGTTTGTGCTCATTGTTGTTGTATTTTGGCATTCTGATGTTGTACATTGATTGCCTATATGACCCTAGAACCTTCATTTGTGCCCCTTTATTTCTGTCGCCATCTCCCCCATTAAGCCTCACCCACCTCTCAACCTGCTGACCATCTTTGCATTGACCGCTCATCCGGTATTAATACACCATTCCTTGCATTCTTTTCTGGTGACAGATTGTCACGATGAGTTCATCTGCTATGCTTCTGTTTAACCCTTTAGGGTTTTCAGGTTTGGTTTCATGTTGATTTTTGGTTGTCTATAGGTTCAGAAAATGATTTATGTTGCTTACTGATTGAATATCTAGTCAGAAGATGGTTAGCCCCTTGAGGTTCCGTTGAGACGTTGTCAGATTTCTGACCGTCGATTTAGCGTTAAGGTTTTCTGAGACCCATTAACTGCGATATGTTATTTTCCTTGTTTTTCTTTTTCTTGCATCCATAACGATGAGAATAGTCTCATCCGAGGGCTGATTTGCATGTCTTAATGATTTGTTTTCTGTAATGGTTTGGTTTCATGTGTTTTCTATGATGTTGGGGTTTCACATTTCTGGCTTTAATGACGGTGATGTTGTGGGTTCGATGATGAAGATGAGAATTATCTCATTAGAGAGCTTTCGGGTTTGGATGTTTGATTTTCTATAACGGTTTGGTTTCATGCATTTTTTATGATGTTGGGGTTTGGCATTTATGGCTTTGATGACAGTGATTTTGGGTCTCTCGATGAAGATGACTCTATGCTCATTTAAGACTTATGGCAATGCATGCTTGTAAGAGCTATGATGGTGTGTCGTCATTAGGTGTGGCAACTGTTGTTGCAACCATGGCAGAAATTTGAGTTGTTACCCTTGGAATCGTATTGGGTTTTGCTTTGTCAACGAGGATGTGATTGTAATGTTATATGTTAATTTGTAAGTGTTCTTTGCATTTTGGTGTTGTACATTGTGCTTTAGGGTTTTTTTATCCCCACAGGTGTTGTACTGTGGTATTGTGTTGTTGTACATTGATTGGGTGCATATCCCTAGAACCTTCATTTGTATCCTTTCATTTGCGTCTCTTCATTTATGGCTGTCATCTCCCCCATTCAACATCACCCACCACTCCACCTATCAGCCACAATTTTCTTGACCACTCCACTATTGTTTGTACATCGTTCCCATCATTCTTTTTTGGCGACTGATTGTCAAAGGTGAGGCCATTTGCTATACTTTCGTTTAACCCTTTAGGGTTTTCGAGTTGGTTTTTGTTGTCCATAGGTTTAGATGATGGTTTTGGTTGCTTTCCGGTTGAATATTCAGTCAGAAGGTGGCTAACCTTATGAGGTTCTATTAAGAGGTCGTCAGATTTCTAACCATCACTTTAGAGTTTCGTCACACCTCAACCGATGGTAGAAACATCGGGGGTTGGACGTTGTAGATTGCTCGAGACTTCATAACGCTACTTTGTTACAAGTATTTAAAGAACAATATTTCATTTCATTTCTAGAATTCAAGTACATAGTTTCGGAAACAAAATACAACAACATGATTCAGCACAAAATAGAACATAAAACTATATTAAAGTGGGTTTCTAGATCATCCTACTAGATTCCATGCATCATCATCGATTTCCTGCAATATATATATATATATATTAAAGTATAGTTCAACACACAAGGCATTGGCGAGTATACAAGTTTCAATACTAGCATAAATAATGAATTTAAACGAACCCACATGCATAAAAGTTATCTTAAATTAACATACGCACTAGCATGCAACTATGAATGTCAACCCAAAATTACCGCTAGCATAATCTAGTCATAACAATAACTAGACCGTTTTGTTTACTAGACATGACCTCACGAATACGGGCGGTGCGTGACTCCTACAGCACTACACATGTTAAGGGAGGCTTGAATAAAGTTAATGACAAGTATAAAGCATAAGTATGGTCTAGCATGAATGAACTTAAGTATAACGATTGAAGCACGTATGATGGATTTTTTGTTTGTTTGTGATTTCAAGCATAAAGTATGTGTGAATTAGTGATTTTGATAAGACATATATGTTGCACCCCAAATGTGTAAACGATAAAAGGGAGTCAAGTATACTCACAGTTTTGCAAGCTTTCCTAGCAATCCGAGAGTTGTTGAGTTAAAGGGGGTTGAATACCAAAGTTACCCTACATGAGGGGACAAAGGTGCGTGAGTATTCTATGTTGGAAAGGGATTCAGATTCGGAATAGAAAGTACGAAAAGTGAATGTAAGAAATATGCCACTTCACACGAAGGGGTTGTTCACTTCGTGCAAAGTGATTCTCACTTCGGGCAAAGTGATTCTCACTTCGTGCGAAGTGGGCAGTTCTGAAACAATGTAGCTCGTTAACAACCCTTTCGACACTAATTTCTATGAACGATGATTTTAGCAACGAGACAGAATAGTCCAAGGTCATAACACTTAATCATAATCTGATTAGCATCATGGTCCCGACTAGATTTATAAGAAAGTTCGTAATGTATATATAGTTTATGTCCATAGTTCGTCAAAGAAGTCGTAGAGGTCAAGCAAGGAGGTATGAATACCTCATTATATGATTCACCAAAACACGAAGTTTATCAACAAAGTTGATAAACCCGGTTGGTCATGAATGTACAGAAATAGAACATGTTCAAGTGAGGTGTGGAACTTAATTCGGAAAGCCAAGGCTACCAACATTCTCACACTTGCTGGAACACAAGTCTAATCCTATTGAGGATAATGAACCTGACTAGCTACTACACTTGGCACAAAAGAAAAAGGAAGAAAGTTACAAGAATAAGAGAAATGTGGTGAGCTAACATTCACTTAGGAGGACTAAGAACAATCTGTCAAGACTCTAGAAGTTTCAGAGTGAAGGTGTGAAGTTTCGGAAATGTTGAAGGTGAGAAATGAGTTGATATTTATAAGAACTAGTTGCTGTCAGCTCCACTTCGTGCGAAACGGGTTTAACTCGCACAAGTGGGTTGGTTTGGAGCTGTTTTTACGTATTTTAACCGGTTTTCGAGTACTTCAAGTATAAAGTTATAGTGTACGAGTATTGGACGCATAAAAAAGTGTTGGTTTGCATGAAAACACGTATTTGAATGATTGATTTCATGTACGACAAGTATGAATAAAGTATAAATTTTCATTATGATTAACGCCTTGATTTGTGATAACGGAGATGGGGTACGATTGTAAGGTTTCTAAAAGTGGAATGCGAATACGAACTTTCTAAAAATAGGAATACAAAAATTTGAGGCGTTACAAGTTTAGGGTTTACTGAGACCCTTTAACTGCAACATGCTTTTTTCGGTTTTTCGCCTTTTGTGGTTCGATGACACTGAGAATAGTCTCACCCGATAGCTTATTTGCATATCTTGATGTTTGAATTTCTGTAATGGTTTGATTTCATGTGTTTTTTATGATGTTGGGGTTTTGCATTTCTGGCTTTGATGATGGTGTTGTTATAGGTTTGATGACGATGAGAATAGTCTCATATGAGAGCTTTGGGAGCTCTATGTTTGAATTTCTGTAATGGTTTGGTTTCATGTGTTTTTTTAATGATTTTGGGGTCTGGCATTTCTGGCTTTGATGACGTTGATATTGGGTCTCGATGATGACCATTGCTTCACCCGAGAGACATGCATGCTTAATGAAGATGATTATACGCTCATCTGAGAGTTATGGCAGTGCATGTCTATAAAGGCTATGATGATGTGTTGTCGTTAGGCGTGGCAACCTTTGTTGTAGCCATGGTAGAAATCTGAGTTGTTACCCTTGGATCATAATGGGTTTTGCTCTGTTAACGAGGCTATGATTGTGATTTTGATTATTCTTAGCCTAGGGTTCCCACATACAAACCACATCAACTTGTATATTGCTGATTTGTGGGTGTTGATTGTATTTAGGTGTAGTACGTTATATTTTAGGGATTTTGTGCTCATTGTTGTTGTACTTTGGTAGTGTGGTGTTGTACATTTATTAGCTTTCTAAAGCCTAGATCATTCTTATTTTAGCCTTTCAATTGCTTTATTGATCGAGCTTTAATGATGTGTATTTATATAGTATTGATTTATAAGTTTGCTTTGCACTGAAGTGTTGTGCTTCATACATACTGATTTTTTGGTGATTACTGTTGTTGAACATCGGTTTGTGTTGTATATTTGTTTGTTTGTATAATTTACAAGTATATTGACGATGATGATGTGGTCTTTTAGGTGTGGCAACTGAGACAACTTGAAACAAGCAACCGGTTCTAGCCAAATTTGTAAGCCTCTCAACTAATATTTACTTTGTTTTTATGTGGTTTTATATTTAAATTCAGATTTACGAGCTCAAGGGCGATGATGAATGAATTGTGATTATGGCAGTGGTGGCTAAGGCAGCTGGAAATAAGCTACCGGTTGAGCCTCTTGATCGAATTCTAATGATGTGTTTGATTAATTTTACAACATTAATTGAACCATTATCTTATTTGAAATTTTTTTTTCTATCAAGATGTCAAATCCAAATGAGGATCAACATGTTTTTGATGTCTTCAAAAGATATTGGAAGATGTCGTATTGTATTGTATGATCTTCGTATCACCCGGAAGCTAAACGAACTAACAAAAAGGTTGGTTAGTATTGGGAAAAAAATAAGCGGAGTTGCAAGTATCCATTAACGCGTTTCACACAATTTATAAAGCTTTGAATGACGTTAACAAATTAGGGTTTAATGCATAATGGACTTTGAAAGTTGGTTGAAAATATTTTGTATTATATTAATATTCAATCAATGCTATGTTAGGTTTTAGTAGATTGATTGTAACTTTTGTTATATATATATATATATATAATATATATATATATATATATATATATATATATATATATATATATATATATATATATATATATATAATCAATCACGTACACTTTTAATTTATGTCAGGGTTTAGAGTGTTTGAAGTAGGTTGATGCCCCCACCGCAACATCGCTGAGGTGGGGGTAAATACTAGTTTATAAAGTTGAAATTTAGGTAGTTAAAGTGTTATATATATATATATATATATTATATATATATATATGCGTGTGTGTTTTTTAAATGCTTCATGGTTTATTTAATTTATATGAAAATGTATTTAATATTAAATGGTTTTATTAAGCTAATAATAATTAATAATATATGTACGTTATATATAATAACGAATCCTAGTGACCCTAATCCAAGGATCTAGGATTCCTAAGAATGTGTCAAATCCAATTGTAATTAAGCATCAAGTAGGATAAATTCCTAACAAGTAATCATGTAGATGTTTGTAAAATCGGGTTTGAAAAATTCGAGGTTGTCACAATAATATGCTCAAAGAAGCACACTAACTTTTTTTGAACAACGGAATTTAGTAACAAAACCCCACTAGCAAGCGACTAGAAAGGGGCACAAAACAACCAACTACGTACAAGCATTTACTGTTTAGGATATGCTGTATTATGTGTACTACTTCATTTCATCTTTGATTAATTAAGGATTTACTGTTTTATTATTTTTGTACAATTTTTAACAATCATATTTATATGTAGGCTTCATACAAACCAAGCATTTACCTTCTCAATATATGTTAAATACTAATTAAGATAATGATAAAGAAGGCTTTCTGACTAATGAAAGAGGCTTCATGATCCGCCATGTCAAATGGGGGATCCCTTATCACCTACTAGAGAGATCAACCGCCATTTTAAATGGCGGATATCAGTCTATCATGTTTTAGTTCCGTACTTGGGGTATGCTACTTTGGTACTTGATCCGTTAGTCAAAGTGCCGAACCTGTAAGTAGTCTGATCTGGTTGGTTTTGCCATTTGGAATGGTGGATTGGGTGTCTTCCATAAAAAATTCTATATTTCAAGTGGCGGATCGTGCATGATGAGTCTGAGTCGCCATACCAACACTAGAATGATCTGGGCGATTAGACGTTCTACCCTTTCGAATAGTGAATCACCTAGAAAACCCAAAACCATCTTACCTCTCTCCTGGAAACCATTCATTCTTGCATGTTTGTTCGTAAAAAAAATTCCTAGAATGAAGGGGAACCCTTAGCTTGTACAAGGAAAAAAAACCTAGAAAGATGTAAGGGGGTGTCATCACTACCCTAAGATATCCTAACCCCTTTCAATCCTGCACTGCCATATCACTCACTCCATCCACTACTCGAAACTATCAAATTTAATGATACCACTACCCTATTTTACCATTTTTTTCTTTTTTAAAAGGGTGTACATATTTGCACACCAAACCCTAGCTTTATATATGCCACGTATAGGTCTATATGCGGCGCATAGCCACCTTTTTCAATTTCCAAGAGAATCTCTTATATGATGTGGGAATTTGTCCCTTTATATACGCCGCGTATAGGCCTATACACAACATATATAAAGAGTGGGTTTTTTAAAAGAAACATTGTTATACATTATTTATCGTTGTAGCAAACTTTTATAATAAGTAATTTTAAAAAAAAAAAAAAACATTGTTAAGTATTCTATCGTATAGTATAATATAGGTCTCGTATAAGCCTATTGATGTAGCATCGTATCATATAGTGTAGTATACATCTCGTATAGGCCTATACGTGTAATATAATATTGTATTCTATCATATCGTATAGTGTAGTAAAAACATTGTTAAGTATTATATCGTATAGTATAATATAGGTCTCACATAGGCCTATGGATGTAATATCGTATCATATGGTGTAGTATAAATCTCGTATGGGCCTATATGTGCCATATAATATTGTATCCTCTCGTATCGTATCGTATAGTGTAGCATAAGTCATGTATAGGCATATACGTGTAGTATCATCTCGTATAGGCCTATAGGTGTAGTATCGTCTCGTATAATATGGTGTAGTATAAGTCTTGTATAGGTCCCGTATATGCTTATAAGTCTCGTATAGGCCTATGGATGTAGTATAGGTCCCATGTAGGCCTATAGGTGTAGTATAAGTCTCGTATAGGACTATATGTGTAGTTTAGTCTTGTATATACTATACTAAACTATACCACACTACACCACAGTTACTATACATGACTTAAGTTATACTACGCTATATGATAAGATATGATACAACATTACATCTATAATTCTATATCGGGTCTATATGGGACCTATACTATACAATACTACACTTATACACCTAGTACGGGACCTATACTACACTATACGATACAATATCAGACTTATATGAACCTATACGAGACTTATATTATACACTATACCACATGATATTATACGATACGATACGGTGCAATACCATACGATATTATAGGATACCATACAACACCAGTATAGGCCTATGGGCATATACAAAACCTATAGGGGACCTATACGATACTTATACTACGTTATTCGATGCCATAAGATATGATACTATACTACACATATAGGCCTATATGAGACTTGTACAACAATATACGATACGATACTACATCCATATGCCTATACGAGACGTATACTATATGATATGATACTTAAAAATGTTTTTTTAAAGTACTTATTATAGAACAATTCTAAAACGATAAATAATGTATAAAATTGTTTCCTAAATTTTTTTTAAAAAAAGCACCTTTTATGTACGTTGCGTGTAGGCCTATACACGGCGTATAAAAGACAATTTTACCCCTGGATTGGGGGCTATACGTAGCCCAAACCAGGAATAAAATTTTCTTTTTGGCCCTTTATATACGCCACGTATAGGCCTATATGCAGCTTATATCAAGGGTAGTTTTTTTAACCACAAACCTGTGGTAAAATTGTCTTTTTATACATCGCATATAGGCCTATACGCAGCGTATATAAAAGGGTTTTTTTTAAGAAACATTGTTTTATATTTTTTATCGTTTTAGCAAACTTTTAAAACAAGTAATTTTAAAAAATAAAAAAAATCGTTATGTATTCTATCGTATAGTATAATATAGGTCTCGTATAGGCCTATGTATGTAGTATCGTATCATATAGTGTAGTATAAATCTCGTATAGGTTTATACGTGTAATATCATATTGTATCCTATCTTATCGTATAGTGTAGTATAAATCATGTATAAGCATATATGTGTAGTCTCGTATAGACCTATAGGTGTAGTATCATATAGCACAAGTCTCATATAAACCTCATATAGGCCTCGTATAGACCTATGGATGTAGTATCATATCGTATAGTGTATAGTGTGTAGTATAAGTCTCGTAAGGTCTGTATATGCTTATAGGCCTATACGGGACCTATACTATACCTATAGGCCTATACGGGTGTTGTATGGTATTGTATTATATCGTACAGTATATATAGTATCATATCATATAGTGTATAGTATAAGTCTCGTATAGGCTCCCTAAGGTTTTGCATGTGCCTATAGGCCTATACGGGTCCTAAACCACACCTATAGGCCTATAAAGGACCTACACTACACATATAGGCTTATACAGGTGTTGTATGGTGTCCTATAGTATTGTATCGTATAGTGTATAGTATAAGTCTCATATAGGCTCCCTGTAGGTCTTTTATATGCCTATAGACCTACACAAGACCTAAACCACACCAATTGCCCTATACGGGACCTATACTACACCTATAGGCCTATACGGGTGTTATATCGTATCCTATAGTATCGTATAGTGTAGTATAAGTCTCGTATACCTTATAGGTGTTGTATATGCCTACGATACTACATCTATAGTTCTATATGAGGCTTATACGGGACCTATACTATACGATACTACACCTATATGGGACCTATACAACACTATACGATACGATATCACACATATAGGCTTATACGGATGTAACCTTAGCTTGAAATTTGTTTACAAGTTGAACGATGTAGTAACACTAAAATCAATTTGGATGTTTATTAGGCCCCACACTATGCTTCCCAACTCCATGCTCCTCTTGATGATTTTGAGTCGGTCTCAAATTGGACGGCATATTATTCCTGATCTGCCGCTACCACCTCTAACTCATCTTTGCTTTCTTCTTTGTTTTACTCCTAAACCTCTCCAAATCGAAAAGTTCTTTCCGATTTCAAGACCATATATTTGTGCTCAACTTCCACTGACCTCATCACCTTTTTCTCTCCCAATTCCATATTGTGCCCCCTATGTCATGCTGCAAATGCCTTAGTTTTACCAATTACTAGATATAAAGTTGTGGACATGCCTTTAACAATGAGAGTTTTAAGGCTCCATGTATTGGCCGTTTGCCCAAGCCTGAAGATTTTGGTCCAACATTCATGTCTACAAGTCGAAAGCATGCACAAGTTTAGACTTTTTAGTCCATTCAACCTAAATTTTATATTGTGTATTTCAGAAACTGGTATGTTTTATGTTGTAAATTTAAGACATTGGTGTGACTACATCGAATCAGACACTTGTGTGTTTTATATTTGTATTTCAGATACCGGTGTGTTTTATAAATTTTGTATTTCAGACAATAGTGTTTTATGTGTGAGGTGTGTGTTAAATTATGAAAATTGATACAGTACAACGTGAAGAAACCGATAAAACACAACATCAATAAATAATGAATGTTTTCTGTGTTTTGAAATGTGTGAGAGGTGTGTTTAAATTTTGAAGATTTATATAACACAGTGTGAAGAAACCATAATAAACTGATAAAACACAATGTTAAGACAAAATTACTTTGTTTTACGTTTCGAACTTCGGATGAAGGATGCTATGGTTTATTGTGAAAACTGATATAAACACAATGCGAAGAAGTGGAAATTGATAAAACACGACGTCAAGAAATAATTAATGTGTTTTGCGTTTCGAATTTCGGATGAGTCAATTGTGGATATGAAGGTTGTAAGTTTCGATTTTGAATAGTTAATAAATATATAGTTTCCATAAAAATAAGGTTTTATTGTTAATGGATATATATATATATATATTCCAAAAATAAAGTAGATTATTTAAATTACCTTTATGCCCTTTAGTATAGAATCTCTAGATGCCACATGACACTCTTAGAATACTTCCTATACTTTGTAGGAAAAGTAGACTTTGTAGCAAACACACACACACTATATGTAAGGTGCACGGATGAAGTTGAGCGAGGGCAAATGAGGGAGATGTATAAAAAGCCAAGAAGGAGGTGAAGAAGGCGATGACAAAGGCAAAGAACATAGCCTATAAGCAGATGTATGAATGCCTGGAAACAAAGGAGGGGGAGCAACATATGTTCAAGATTGCCAAAGCTAGGGAGTGTAGGAAGAAAGATCTAGGAGTAGTGAAGTTTATAGAGGGAGAGGATGGATGTGTTTTGGTTAATGATCATGACATTAAGTTGAGATGGAAAACCTATTTCCACAGTTTTTTAATGGCGCGAGGGCTAACCAACAAGAAATTGATAACACAAATACTCTAACAAGACAACGTAATAACTACTACTACCGGCGTATCACACACAGAGAAGTAAGGACGGAACTACGGAAGATGGGAAAAAGCAAAGGCAATTGGTCTAAACAGCATACCGTTCGAGATATGGAGGTGTTTGGGAGACGAGGGAGTTCGGTGGCTAACTACTTTGTTTAATATTATTTTCAAATCTAGAAGTATGCCAGATCAATGGAGAAGTAGTGTCGTGGTGCCTTTATATAAAAACAAAGGAGATGCCCAATGTTGTGGCAACTACAGAGGGATTAAGCTACTTGGTCATACAATGAAATTATGGGAGAGGGTAATTGAGACTAGACTTAGAAGAGAAACCCTGGTTATGGTAAACAATTTGGTTTCATGCTAGGGCAATCAACTATAGAAGCGATACACATTTAAATGGATTGATGGAAAATATAGAGAGAAAAGACAGGATCTACATGTGGTTGTTTATTGACCTTGAAAAGGCATACGATAGTGTACCATGTAGGGTGATTTGGGATAGTTTGGAGAGTAGAGGGGTTCCTGAAAAGTATACAGACATATTTAAGGATATGTATGATAGGACTGAAACTAGTGTGCGGGAACCTATTGGGGACACAAATTTCTTCCCCGTGGAAGTAGGACTCCATCAAGGGTCTGCGTTGAATTCTTTTTTGTTTGTGGTTGTCCTAGATGAGTTATCAAAGTTGATTCAGGAGTTGGTTCCATGGTGTTTGCTTTTTGCGGATAATATTGTTTTAGTTGCACAGAGTAAACAAAGCTTAAATGAAAGGTTAGAGGAGTGGCGAGCAATCTTAGAAGGCAAAGGTTTAAGGATTAGTCGCTACCAGACCGAGTATCTATACTGTAATTTTAGTGGTGTAAGCGATAACAAGGACGCTCATATCAGCATTGAAGGGCAAGTAGTCACAGAGAAAACTAAGTTTAAGTATTTAAGATCGTTTGTACAGAGGGATGGGGAGTTGGATAGTGACGTAACCCATCGTGTCCAAGTTGGATGGTGTAGATGAAGAGCAGCCACCATCAAATTAAACATGCATTAAGGTTTGGGGAATTATGAACCCTGGATATTAGAAGAGATGCATGTCTTGGAGGACCTAGTCAGTGTCGTATATATTTGACTTCCTTCATGGACCAGACAACGTTAGGCCTAATTTGGTTTTTTTGTGACCTCAAGTATTGTGGGCCTGCTTTGATTCTTTTGAGTTTCATTGTTACGTTTATTATTGTAATTGGGCTTTAAAACCTCACAGTAGTCAACAAACTAGAGGTGCATAAAATAACCGGTTAATTAATCGTAATCGGTTAATAATTGCTTGAAGGATAACCGATTAGTGTTTATTTTTAAATGTAGGTTAGTAATCGGTTAGGGATATTTAGTATAGGAGCCGGTTATTCACCGGCTCGAAAAATTCAAAAAAAAGGCAAAAAAATGGTTATTAACCAAAAAAAACGGTTAATTAACTGAATCAGTTAAAAAATTAACCGATTGAATCAAAAAGTCAAATTAACCATTATAACCTTTTAATCAAACCGGTTATTGAAATAAACGGGTTTGATCTCTACTCCCAACGGTTTCGCTCCAACGGTAATGCTCAGCTCACTTGGGGGCAACCCACTTCTCACAATTTATGTGAACAACTATCTCTATTGAGCATAGAAAATTAGCTCAAGCTTATTAGGAAACTTAGGCATCTGTATGCTAATTTATCTGGACTTGAAAATCTAGTTATTATTAATTATATTATAGAATGGTTATCCTTTTAGAAATATAAACTATACTTTTTACATTTAATATGCTAGTGACATAATCAACTAAGTTAGTTAATGAGTCGGCAGTTAACTACATCCTTTCCAAAGGCTGTGTTGGTTCATAGTTTCGGTTGTTTAGATATAAATATGCATGCATAATATGAAAACAGATTGGTATAGTTATAAAAGGGTATATCAAATAAAAAGTTAATTTTGAGTAAATAGGATAAAAATGTCATTTAATTTTTCAGTTCTTAAATCAGTGAATAAGATGAAAATATAGGAAAAAAAGATGGAACGGTGTTTTTGAAAAAAAACAATTTGTTGACTTTTTCTTTTCACATGTAACACACATGCATATTCCTCTATTTTTGAACGTTCATAACTTTTTATACGACATTATTTATTAAAAATTTACATCATAAAATTGAGCATTTTTTATCTTTAATTTTAGTACCATATTGTTATTTAAAATATAAAAATTAAAAAACCGAAAAAATTGTGTTGTATTTCTATGTTATCTAATATTTTTGTGCTGAAATTTTTGTACTACAATTTTTTCTAAATTATTTGTGCTATATTTTTATACTAGATTTGTTGTGCTAAATTTTTTTGTACTAGATTTATTGTCTTGTATGTTTAAGAAAACAAAAGGATAAGGGTTTATGTTTTAGGAGCAAAATACCATTTCATTCTACTTATAAAGAGTGTCACATGTTATCTACATAATCATTCTTAGGCTACTTAGACAAAACTCACTTTTTAATGACTCTTCTTATTATACATAGCTGGTGTGTTTAAATGAATATTACCCTCATAATTATTTGACCTGAGTTTAAATGAAAAGTTATTTACTTAATGTATCACTCATGTAATTAGTCAATAGTATAGTGTATGTATTAATGCTTAACTACTATTAGTACTAAGGGTTTAGTATGTAAACTTTGTAACCATGTTTTTTAATGGCTAAACTTACACACTATGGGGATTGAACACCTAACCTCCTATATCCATTCCCAAGTGGATTAGGTAGGTGACGTTTAGAATTAGACGCGTCGATTCATCCCATTGTGTGTGTATGTATGTCGATGAAGAACAAGTCAAGGAATTCATTCAATTCCTTGCAAATGTCAACCAAAGTTAACTTTGATTCTACAATTGTGTTCATTCGATCTTAGGCTACAATAAAGAATCTATTATGCCAAATCGTGTGCATTCCGAATATGGTTAACTTCCTGCACTTTCACAGAAGATCACACATTGCATCAGTAAAATATAAAACGAATAAAAGTTGAAAGTGAAAGAATAAAACTTTGCTCATGTCGCAAGCTACATATTCCATATGTATTGATTATTGATTATTGACTATTAAACATTAAACAAAAACATCAAACAGGAACATGAGTATGAAATAATAATGATGACCATGATGGTGACGTTAGTAATATTGTTTTTGTTAGGTTTTCATCTTCATGCATCTTCAAATCCTGTTAAAATTATCCATTCTGTTGGTACGCTAATTATTATTCCCTTTTCTTTTGTCACGTTTAGTTATTTATTTATAGGGTATGATATATTTGTTATCTACCTATTATCCTTTGTCACGTTTATATATTTATTTATTTATAGGGTATGATATTTTTGTTATTTACCTATAAATTTAACTGTAATGTTTGTAGACACAGGTGAAGAAGTAGCGGTGCATAAAAGTGGAGTGAATCCTGTTGTTAGACTAGGAGGAGGCGGCAGTCATGCTGGCGGTGGAGGGCATGGTGGTGGAGGTGGTGGTCATGGTGGCATTGGTGGAGGTGGTGGTGAACTTGGTGGTCATGGTAGTGGTGGTCATAGAGGAAGCGGTGAAGACACAGGACTTGTGATTCCAGTGTACGCAGGCGGTCACCGGACACGTAGAGTGCACCATGGTCGGAGCCATGGTGAGCATAACTCCACTGGTCTTGCCCAATTGGTTTCTACTGTATTAGCCTTGGTCCTATTATTAACATATTGCTGCTAAAGCTTGTGTGAAAAATTAATTAGCTTTTTTTTGTTAATGATGTGTGTGTATATATATATATATATATATATATATATATATATATATATATATATATATATATATATATCGAATGTATTTTTTTTCTTTAAGTTTCCACAATATAAGAGCATCTTAATCCACACCTTTCTTTTAGTGTTACATTACCAGTTGAGTTGGCTGGTGGAAGTTTTGTACATATGGACATCTACAATGTGATCTATTACTAACTAAACACTATCCAAAAAATAAAATACTAGCATAAATGTAATAACATTAATAATAAATACTAAGATTAAATCAAAACTAATAATAATAATAGTTAAAATAATTAAAAAAGAATTAAGAAATAACGTAACTAGTAAATTTCCCCACGAGTTACGGCGGGTGCAAATGAAGTAACTCAGATTTGTACAGTAAAGACCTGAATCGTATCAGAACAAATGTTACGTCAAAACGTAGATAAACTGAAGATGCACATAAAAATAAGCACGGAAATGTATTATATATGACTTTACTTATTTGCGAAAGAAATTTACGTCGAACACCAACCTGAACTTATATCGAAACGTACAAAAAAATAAGAAAAAAATATGTCTTTTGAAGTTAAAAATGGTACCACGCGTTGCGGCGGCACCGAAACGTAAAGTAAGCCGAATTTATAAAGTCTAACGAAAACATATTATATTTGACATAACTTGTTGTAAAACAAAATTATGCCAAAACTTAGATCAACTGAAAACGTAAAAGGAAAGAACATATTATATCTAAGTTTACCCATTTTCAAAGCACGACAAAAATTATTATAAAGTTTTTAGAAAGTTGAAGGGTTGAAATTGCCAATGCTGAATGTTAAAGGGTAAATGCTAAAAGAACAAAAACTTATTAAAAGGAAAAAAGAGGATAACCAATGGGCAACTGCAATGCAACAGCATGGCATTGGTCATCAAGCTTTTAATTATTTGGAATAAAGAATAAGAATTTTGGTTGAAAATGAGTGTGATATCGGTGCTTAAAGTAATGGATTTGTTTAAAAAAATTGAAAATATGAAACGAATCAAACCTGTACCGCAAGTGTATTTTATTGAGTGGTTTATCGGCAGCATTGGAAAAATCGGGATTAATGGCAACTAGTCGGCTGATCGCTGATTAATGTTCAAGTAATCGGTGAATTAATCGCTAGTCGGCGATAGTCAGTCCTAATCAGCTCTAGTCGGCCGAAAAAAATCAGCCCTAGTCAACCGGAAATAGGTAATTTCGCAAAATTCCAGTCAGATTCCGACCAAACTGTGACCAAAACATATGAATTCCGACAATTAATCTTGTATACTTAAAAAAATGAGTAGAGGAGGGGTTAAAACCTTTCTTCTTAAAAAAATACGTATAAAAATGTGTATATGTGTGTATAAAACTGGAAATCACATATAAAAATCTCAATCAGATTAATCCTGATTGATCATGACTAATCCCGATTAATCGATAGTCGGTACCCCACCACCCTAATAGTGTCTAGCGATTCTTACAACCATTTTTATAGGTAAGGACCGGATGTGTTTGCTAAGTTTAATTAGTTGTGTCTTGCAAGTCCAATTTGATCCATATATTGGATGCATAATATGAGGTGAATGGCCTGAAAACTTGAAACATATGCATGCTTGTGAGTTGTGACCTGCAGACATAAATGTTTGACCAGAATCTTCAGGAAAAAGGAATACCAATAAAATGAGAAAAGAAAGCAGATAGAGGCAAGAAAAATGAGATTTGAATTAAATGACTTAGTATTATTAGTTTATTTTTGTTTGGTTTATGGGTTAGTTTTACATTTTTTTTTTTTGTGTTTTAGGATCAATATTCCTGGGACAACAAATATGTGCATGGCTAAGTATCTTGAAAACCTAGTTTTTAATTTAATGATAGGTGAATGGTTACCCACTTACCCGAAACAAGTTAAAGTTGAAAAGCAAAGAATAAGTATTTGCTTATGTCCAAAGGTATAGTATATATTCCATATTATATAATAGAAAACCCTAAAAAATAACATGAATATGAAGAAAATGAAGATGACAATAATGTGGTTATTAATATTGTTGTCCTTATGTCTTCATCTTCATGCATCTTCAAGTCCAAAGAAAATCATCCATTCTATTCGTACGTTGTTCTTTCCTTTTCTGGTAACAAAACATTTGATCATATGATATTTGTCTATATGTGTATCAATCTACCTAAAATTTTTGTAGACACAAGGGAAAAAGTTGTGGTACATAAAAGTGGAGTAAATCCTGTTGTTAGACATGGCGGTGGTGGTCATGGTGCTGGTGCGGCCGGACACCCAGGAGTTCTGATCCCTATATATGCGTACGCAGGTGGTCACAGAAACCAGCATGGTCGGAACAACAGCGGGCATAGCTCCACAAGTCTTCCCAAATTGATTTCTACTACATTGGCTTTGGTCCTGTTATTCACATGTTGCTGCTAAAGCTTGTTGTGTGATTGCAGTACATACTAAGTAGTATTCTGTAATAATCCCCGTGAAATAATGTACATATCATATTTATTTTGTTGATCTTTTTTTAATACTGATTCCTTTTGTAACTTAGTATAACCAATTTATTTTTTGAACTTCTTATCAATTTCATATATTGATTAGGTTTTTCATTTTTTTATCAAGGGTGTTTTTGTGTGACAAGAAGGATTTCTAGAGTCAAAGGTGTAAAAAACGGGTTTTTTTAATATCCAGGTTCAGGTACATATTCGGATACAGGAATAATCGGGTTTTGAATTTTTGGGTATTGTCAATACCCGGGCCGGGTTTGGTCCGGGTATTAGCCAGGAAATCTATACCTTGTGCATCTGGGTTCGGGTTTCTATACCCAGGTATTAAAATACCCTACTGTCAGGTTCGGGTAGGGTAGGATTCGGGTATAAAAAAAGCCCGGGCGGGTATTAAAAAAACCCGGATGGGTTTAAACATGAACTTTGTAGTTTTTTGTTTCCAACTTTGTTTTTGGGTTTATAAACATGAACTTTAATAATTTAAAACTTTAATTCAACAAGATTACATGTTACTAGGAACTAGAATAATCAAAGTGCATACATTACTAAAACCCACTATCAGGTATTCGTAAAACCCGGTACGGGTATTCCTAAAACCTGGTGCGCGTATTGCTACACCCGGGTATAAAAAAACGCAGGTTCGGGTTCGAGTACTTAACAAAAAAACCATACCGGGACGGTAGGGTCAGGTTCGGGTTTTAAAATACCCAGTTTTTTAATACCTGGATCCGGGTTCACGTTTTTTTTTGCACATCTAAATTTCAATTGTCATGGCCAGACATTGTTGGGGGGGCTCAAGTACAGTGGGCCGGATTTCTATTCTTTGTTGTCGGTCTATTTTTGTTGGGCTCCAGACAATGATGGGCTTATTAGGGAAACTTAGGCATCAATTCATCATGTCATTCTTATTACTCCATTATCTTTTTCATTATTTATTTCATCAATCAAACTTAATCAGGAGACTTTTTGATGAAAGTTCTGTTCAAGAAACTTCTTTATTACAAAATAAGGTATAAAAGATTTTTATTCTATTTACACTATCTTTGTTCATTTTTCAAACTTAAACTTGATGCTCTTACTAGATACCAGTGGCGGATCTAGAAAATATTCGTAGGGGTAACGTTTTTAAAAAAGGGTAACGAAATCGAAAAAACATAAAAAAAAGTCAAATATTTCCAAAATTTACACTACCATCGGAGCGCCAAAGGGTAGCGGAGGATACCCCTTCACCTAAGGTAGGTCCGCCCCGTGTCTTTCTGGTTCCTTGAGAATATTTCATAAATGTGTGGCTATTTATCTGGACTCGATTGAGCAATGGTTACCCCAAACACATATTAAAGTTAAAAAGGAAAGAATAAACTTTTGCTTGTATGCCAAGCTATAATATACATATTTTATTAAACAAAAGCATCAAACAGGATCACATGTTCACATGGATATGAAGTCGATGAAGATGATCACAAAGATTATGTTACTAATGATGTTTACAATATGTCTTCAACATCTTCATGCATCAACTTCAAATCCTAAGAAAACTATCCATTTTGTTGGTATGTTACTCTTTCCTTTTTTGGAAACAAAACATTAATTCAGTAGATATGATATCTGTAACTATGTTATATACAACATTAATTCAATAGATATGATATTTTTTTATTATGTTATACACATCATTCTAAAATATTTTTTAGGCAAAAGGGAAGAGGTTGTGGTGCACAAAAATGGAGTGAAGCCAGTTGTTAGACATGGAGGAGTTGCTGCAGCTCATGGTGGTGCTCATGGTGCTAGCGGCGGTCATGGTGGTGGTGGTGGTGAGGGGGGAGGTGGAGGAAACCCGGGAGTTGTGATCCCTGTATACGCAGGTGCGAGTGCTCACCGGACACCAACTAAAAACCATCATGGTCAGAACAAGGGCGAGCATAACTCTACTGGTCTTCCCCAATGGATTTCTACTATATTAGCCTTGGTCCTGTTATTAACATATGGCTGCTAAAGCTAGCTGTGTGAGTGTAGTACAAAGTAAATAGTTTCTAAATAATTATATACATCAAAATCTTTTTTTCTTTTTTTTTGGTTATTATTCTAAGCTTTTTTTTTGAATGAGTAAGATTCTTTGTTATAAAATCAATAATGTAGAAAGAGACGATTACAGACTAATGGCCGGTAGACGAGCAACAACTTACGCGCTACCTGATGTCTATCGTAAGGAACATACAAAAGCCAACTAAATTATGTAGATAGGATAAGTCAGATATTGAACCAGGGAGGATTGTGGAAAGTGTTGTAATACTAAATATCAATTATCTATTACTTGAAAAAGAAACTTGGTTGTGAATGTTGTTGATTATCTAAATTAAACAAACTAAAATTTAAGATTTTTATCAATAGCAGAACGATGGTTCCTCCAAATTTCAGATTGGTAGATAGACTACAATTACATGTTTAATCAAAGCACTTACATCGACATAAGTGTTAACCTAATTAACCAATTGTGATGCTCACAGACTAAGTACTTCGGTTAATACATAACAGAAGGTTATCACATGAACATCAATCACAATTACTAACCCTGATTCCACCTTAAATATATCTCAATTCCTAGAACTCTCAGGAATTAAATGATTAAAGATTAAAGTTTAATGAAATGTCATCAGCTAATCAAATCGAAGGTGAAAAGCATCGAATACTTATATCACCAAGTTCATACATAATCAAACACATAAAAGTATCTAACTTACACAAATCCTCCACCTGGAGGAAACCATAAGACTACTAGCCGCTCATCTCGCACACATGGTCTTCAAAAACTTGAAAGATTGACGAATTCATGGTTGCAAGGATGGATGTTGTGGAAAACAATGATGATAGAGGAGGAAAAGCCTTGAACTTTAGTGCCCTAGAAGTCCAATGTTCATCCTTGATGTGTTGATGATGAATCCAACTAAAAGAAACCCTAATAAATGTATAAAGATAGCATGCACGCGTGTTTTCCGATTACTGACCGTAAGCTACGGTCAACAGACCGTAAGCTATGGTCAGAACTCTCTGAATTTGGTTATGCTAGACCGTAAGCTACGATCTCGCACCATTAGCTACGGTCAGCTTTCTCTAGATATTCTCTTATAATATCAAGCAGAACATAAGCTACGGTTAGGAGACCGTAAGCTACAGCGTGCTTCTTTATCTCCTTAAACACTTCCACATCAACTTTAAATTAATGACTCATAAGCCCCTCAACTTCAAGTCCTTCCTTTTCTTGTGTTTTCGAGTTATATCTCGGCCCGAACAAGTCCCGGTTAGTATCTTTTACTTCGCAAATCCATCATGAATGTTCCGCATTATCTCTAACCTTTTTAACTCTACCGAATTAAGTGATTATCCTGCAAAACCGCCGGTTCTCGTAGTCATCTCATTCAATGCATATAATCACTTAAAACAAACTAAAAACACATAGAATACGATCATTAACGCTCGGGTTTCACCCTCTCCATCCCTTTTGAATAGCAAACCCTACACTTCTAAACACAAAATTTTGCCCCTTAACATACGCGGTGTTACTACTTACCACCTGTTGAACCCAAAGGTATCAAAAACGAGCGGGACGAACACGTGCTAATTCTTGATGCAAGCTTTTTCGTGCTTAGCTACTTTGCCCGCCTCCGCTTTGGTTATCGCCTGGCCCACCATAAACCGTGGTCCCTATGCCCAACGAGGGGAGACACACCTGTCAAATCAACGCACGCGTGTTTCCCTCCTTCCCATCCAAAAACAAGAATGTCAGCAGGCCGTAGGTTAGATCTCCCTTCTAATGGATCGGTCAAGAAGTTCAACAAGGCTTCCTTTTTTCCGAGATCGCTGCCTGCTTAAGGACATCATGAAGCACATCTCGAACTGTTAGGTCCTATAAGTGTGAGACTGAAGCATCAAATGTATGCAACGGTCTATGGTAGTTAACTGGGATTAATTGGGTTAGTTTGTATCAAGTCTAGACCTTGAATAGGTCACTTGGGCATGTCATAGGCCATGTGGGCCAGGAAAGACTAAGGGAAGCCCATGAATGGCATGGGCAAACCCTAGGTATAAATAGAATATTATGTCATTCCTAGGGTTGGAACTTAGAAAGACTTTTGGGATTTCTCTAGAGAGAGAGCCTCCATCTTGTACCAGACGGTTTTGCTTGTTCAAGTAATAGAATCGTGTGCAAGGTGTTAAAGTGAATTCTTATTGTGTTCATCTTTTCGGTTTTCTTGAAGATCATCAAGTTTAGATTCCGCCCATCCTTGGTGATCGTGTGATATCGTTGATAGATCCGGTTTATCGAGACTTACAAGTGGTATCAGAGCCTGTTGAACCTATTTTCAGGCTCAGATCTGATATCACACTGATTATGTTCGGTTTCAGCTGAAAGACACGAAGAACATTCAAGCATTTCGGATCAATATTCAAGGATTTCGGATTTTCTGGTTATATTTCGGATCATTCTGCTGCATTTCGGATTAATCTTTTTGTATTTCGGATTAAAATCTTGAATTTTGGATTGATTCGGATAATCTTCAAGCATTTCGGATTGTAATAGTTGCATTTCGGATCTGAATTCGTTGAAGATCACATTCCGAGTTACTGTTGTTGTGTATCTGATAGCATTCAAATTACTGTTTTGGATTCTCATTTCTGACTGAAACAGTGCATCTCGGATACCGTCTCGGATTACTGTTCCGGATTCTCATTTCGGACTGAAACAGTGCATCTCGGATACCATCTCGGATTAGCATCTCGGATCACTATTTGAGATTCCATCTCGGATTGTTAATCCGAGTTACTGTTCCGAATTTGGTATTGTTCCGAGTTGCACCCACAAAGGTGGAAAGTTAACTAGCTGATGTAACCGGAGTTAAACGTTTTCGCACACAGAATTTGATCCACGGACAATCTTAACAAACCGGTTGAACGGTTAGACTCGTGTGATTTTTAGGGCAAAATCACCATCGGACATTATATATCATTGGAATCGTATCATCGAGACGAGTCTAACGGTATTTTGGTAAAAACAGGTTTCGGACAGTTTTTATCATGTTTACCGGTACGGTTTCAATTAGCAGAAGATGTTTACAGCCCATGCTTAGCACTCGAACATAGCTTTCAGTCTAGCACAAAATCAAAACTCGAACCTGCGGGATGCAGTGAGGAAAAGCTGAATGAGTTTATTGGAAACTACAATGTTGATCGGGTTGCTGACTATGTGATTCGTTTGCTTGATGGGAGGCGAAAAGAGGAAGTAAGAGATGAGATGAATAGTGTTTTGGGTGATGACAAAGACTCCTTTTGTTTCTTGGTTGTGGGATCATTTATAATCAAACCAAGATCTCAAAGATCTATATGCAAAATCAACTGAGTCTAATCCTGAAGAAGTATCTGAGTAGAAACCTCATGCCCAATAAGCAGCCCAGCGCCCCAAACTCACGCTGATAAATCAGGCTCGCACATTGACACAGTCAACTACCTTTTGTGCATTGAACCTTGAAGGAATAGGGTTGCTCAACTCAGGGCACTTAATTCTAAAATGGCCGATGAATACAACAATGCAATGGCTCAATGCATCAGCCTTCGAGAAAGTAACAAGTTACTCACAGGAAAAGGTTGAAGCACAAAAGAAAGACATAGCTCAGCTCCACTTGGACGTCAATCAACAGAAATGCTGGGTCCATGATTACAAAACCATATTAGATTCAAAGACCATGGAATGCGACTTGGTAAGAGTTGAGCTGGGACTTCTTACTGGAAAATATCAACAAAACGAAGTTAATATAAAGAAGTTTGATACATCTAGCAAGCTCGATCAAGACGTGTCCAATGTGCAGCTAGCATATAAGAGGAACAAAGGGAAGGGTTTGGGATTCAATCAGGTTGCCCCACCGTATAATCACAACTACAAAACAATGCCTGAAACCTGACGGGTGGTCTTTTGGACAACCCGTAAGTGCGATAAACTGACAAATATTCCACGCTTTAAACATTTAATTGTTACGATTTGATGTCTATGGTGTGTATGCCATTTCAGGTACTGAAGAGCATAACGAGGGAACTTAAACATGTTTTTATTCGGTGGGCACCGTAGCTTACGGTGGTGAGCTACGGGAAAGTTGTAACTGCTCCATTTAAGTCGAATTATGGAGTCTTTTCACATGCCAATCATTGGGAACGAGTAGCAGAGCTTGAGAGGCGATTTTAGGTCTTATTATTGTGATTTGGTGATTTGATTCATATGAACAATCTAAGTGTAGTGATGATGAATTTCAAGAACATGAGAGGCTAAATCTCCTTGTGATCATCTTGAGTGGATGGTTTGTTGGACAAATTGTGTTTCAATTTATGATTTCTAGAATAATTGCTACTTTGTGGTTGTTATGGTGTTGAATGATTGTTTGTTAATTGTTGATTGATATTTTTATTCATTGCCTTATTCGTACGTTCTTGGTGTCGTTTGCAATCGAGATATCACGGCGAGGTTTACGGGTTGGATATTAATCAATTGGTCATCGGGTAACGACCTCGCATTGTAGTAATCCGAGTACTTGGTTCCCTTTTATCACAAACAATTAATCAAACACGAGTCATGTCTATGTGACTCTTTCTAGTTGAATTGAAACACATGCATTTTTTAACCGGAAACTTAAGATGATCACTTCCTTTGAAATCTGTTAAACAACCAATTTTTGAGTCATTAGTAGTTAAAATCTAAAAGCACACAACCAAAATCTTGGATTAAATTTATTTCAATTTAGGTAATTTTAGTTAAAGTATCACAACCTTTGGATAACGCAATTTCCACAATTCCCTGTGTTCGATACCCACTTACCGCTAACTAGTAGCAGTATTTGGATTAAATTTACGTGAGACAATGACATCACGTCAAATTTTGGCACCGGTGCTGGGGAATTGTGCGCAACGTGTGTTATTATTTTGAGCAAGTATAATTTGTTGTTTTTCCAGGTTTACGCTAGTTGTGTTAGTGTGCAGGATCTTACAGGTGTATGCATACTAGAGGATCTAAAAAGCTATCACCATTGGTATTTGATCCGGAGATTGAACGAACTTTACAACACAACAGGGTTTTGTTACGAGAAAATAAGGTTATCGGGTCGCCAACTACACTACTAACACCACTCAACATCATGGAGTCATTGCCTACTACCACAAGCCAAACAACACCATCTACACCTCCACCAATTACTACCACTAATCCACCTTCAACACGTGAAGTCAATCCTCCAAGTACCACATCAATGGTTCCACCATTCTCATCCTTTTTCCCAACCTCCGGTCAATCATCATCCACTCAACCACCATTGCCAAGTCAAACTTTACCAAGTTCAACCGTTATCCATAACTCTTCCACATTTCAACCACAAACCCAACCGGGTTTCCGTAATCCTTCCTCAAAGTTTGTGCAAACATCGGGTGTAGGAGGAGATGGGTACGATGATGGTTATGAAGAAGAATTCGGGGGGATATGAAGATGAAGGTTACTACTATGGGGGTGATGGAGGTAACTTGGGACTGCAAGGGGGAATGGGTTACCCATAAAGGCAACCTACAGGGTGCAACAAGTTCATCCTCAAGGACCACCATTCCAACATCCAACGCCTCTACAACAAGACCAAGGTCAACATCAACTACTACAATTTCAAAGACCGTTGCATCAACCTCAACCTCAACAACACTTTGTACCTCAAGGGTTAAGACAAGGTCAAGCAGGTCGACCAAGAGTACCTTTAGGTGTTCCGCGAAGACATCATCGAGAGGTAGTAAGGGGGGTTAAAGCACATTTTCGTTCGGTTATTACTAATAATCCTTCTCCGTTAGAGATACAACAACGCCCGGATGGGAGAACATTTGAAGTTAGGACGACTGCATTACAAAGCTTGTCGAAGTACAAGAGTCTAGCCACGGAAGAACCGTACTTCCATTTGGAAACATATGATTCCATTTGCAACACAATCGGGGGCAAGGATTTTCGATGGGTGATGTAAAATTGGTATTGTTTCAGTTTTCGTTGGGAGATAAGGCAAAGCGGTGGTTCCACACTCTACCATCTACTTCGATTTATACTTGGGCCGATATGCAACAAAGGTTTCTTGAAGAATTTTTTACGGCCCAAATGACAAATGAAGCAAGGCGGAGCTTACGTAGTTTCCAACAACAACAGGGTGAAATGTTTCATGAGGCATTTGAAAGATTCAACATGATGTTGAAGAATTGCCCTCATCACGGCATAGCATTGTGGGAGTTGTTGAATGTGTTCCACGAAGGGTTGAGCTCGGAGGATGCTCGTGATTTCATGTCTATTATAAATGGTACATTTGGAACAAACTATGAGCATGATGATTGTAACATCCGTAAAAAAAAACGGATTTTACCAAACCCGCTCCGTTTATTAACCGAACAATCAGTTAAAAATTTCGTTACGAATTTAATGCCCAAAATAATTTTAAACGATACATAATTAATAAATATGTTGGAATATATAATTTATATTTGAAAAAGTCTTAAAAATAGTGATTTAAAAATAAATTAGTGCTGCCGGGTTTCGAATCCGGGTCAGCCAGCGAGTCAAAGACTTAACACTCAGCCGTCCAACCACTGCGCCACTTGTATTTCTTGTTAGTTATTGAAGACAATTAATTCATAACATGAACCCCAAATTCAAATATGACGCGCCCAATTGCAGTCGTCGGAAATCCCGGCGACCTCGCGAGATTTGACGGTTTCTTCAGTTATAACGTAAATCTTAATCACTACAATCGGTTATAACCGACGCCTGAGTCCGCGACACAAGCTATAACCGCCGAAAAACGTAATGACTTTGAATCAAGCCTGAAATCCGACTCTATACATCTCGATTCCTCCCTATAAATTCACCCACAACCCACTGGTAGCCTTTTTGCTCAAAACCGCACCCTTTCTCGACGAAAACTCACTTGCCGGAAAAGTTCTGCACCTCGCCGGAAAACCGAGCCCTTCACTTCTGAGCCTTACTGAACACCCAGAACTTATACCGAAGCCACTCACATCCATCTCAAGCTCGCTGAAGACTCTCTGCTGCAAGACATACGTCGCCGGAAGTTTCTGCTGTCACCGGAGTTTCGCCGGAGAAACAGAGGAGTCCAGTCGGTATACCTTACGCCTAATTTTTCATTCTTTTTATTTATCTCACCTGTAATTAACCTCAAAACACTAAAAGAACATGATTTAATCGTTGAACCAGTCAGTCATCGTTTCTGGTTAAGACTGACGAAGAAGACGAAGTTTCGGTAGCATATAAGTTTAATTTAAATCAAGAAATAACTCGGGTTAGACACACAGTCCAGTGGTGGACTGTGTGCACATAAACACGCAGACGCCTCGAGTTCAATACTTGTCCCACGCATGACTGCCTTAATAAAAATGTCTTTTTTTTAACCGAACCGGAGTCACCGCTATTACATGTTAAGTTTAATAAAAACCAGAATAATAACCAAGTTAGACACACAGTCCAGTGGTAGACCGTGTGAATGTTTAATCACAGGACACGAGTTCGAGTCCGGGCTACCGCACCGGTCCGGACAATTATTAAACTTTTTATTTAAGACAGAAATGAAAATATTTAGTTTGTATATAAGTATAATAAATATCGGTTTATTTAACAAGTTAGACACACAGTCCAGCGGTGGACTGTGTGTTAACTCAACCCACAGGTCCCGGGTTCGAGACCTGTGGAGCGCACCGGTCCGACGCATTAAATCGTTTTTAAAAATAAATGATTTTCAGTTTAATCTAATTAGTATATAAATATAATTAAAAACAGAAATATTTCGGGTTAGACACGTAGCTCAGTTGGTAGAGCTGCGTGCACGCGTACGGGAGGTCTCGGGTTCGAGCCTCACCCAGCGCATATATACACACATACGAACCGGTCAACAGTCAAAGTCAAAGTCAACGGGTTCGAGCCTCATCAATCGAACGCACCCAATGTGAGTGAATCTTACAACTCCCCTTTTTAATTACACGTTTTGGGGTGTGTCATGTCTCACAAAATTAACTCGTTTATTTAAACTTGTGCATACCATATTGTGATCTAAACCTAGATTGTATATATTGCTTGTAGTTATGTATTTTCATTTTGTCAATTTATATGCAATTCATTCATTAGGCCATCAGTTCCTCGTGAGAGACGAGTTGAGTAACGCGCGCCTCAAAACAAATCCATTATTGTTCGTGTGTGTATTATTTAGTTTATGTTGTTTGTAGTTATATATTTTATATTGTCAAGGTTATGCAAATCATTCATTAGGCCCATCAGTTCCTCGTGAGAGACGAGTTGAGCAACGCGTGCCTCAAAGCGTTCCATTATTGTTCATGCGTGCTTTATTTAATATCTAATGATTGTTGAATAAGTTTACATCTATTTTTACTCATGTGTGGTTGTGCACGTATTTTATACTCAATTAAATAAACTTGCTCAAATGTTTTCCATAGGATTCGCTCGCCAACTTTTTGTTGATCCAAAAAAACCATTTTTACACATGATACAGGTGAACAGGATGAAGCAAGGAAAACATAGGAAATGCCTTAGAAGAAAACAAAGAAGCTTAGATTGATGTTTAGGTCATGATGTAATTATGATTGTAAATCTCCCATTAAATTGTATTTATGAATATGAAACGTTATAATAAATGTCATGAGCTTTGATGATAACCCAATCATGCCCTGATCACCTTTTCCGTTGCGGGTCGGGGTGTGACAATGATTGGGCGTTTCTAGAGAAAATGGCGGTCACATCAAAAAGGAAAGCACAATCGTCGAGGCGGGCTAGACATGTAATCACAAGACCTCAAGTGTATGCGGTGGAGGACGGAGAAGCACAAACATCAAATCAGGTATATAATTTTTGTACTAACTGTAATGAACCAGGTCAAGAAGCGGAGGTATGCTTGGTGGGAGTAAGTGCAAATCAAGTCGAGGAAGTGAATGCAATTGGAAGGGGTGGTCGAAACTTTAACATGAATTCCAACACGTACCACCCCGGGTTAGGAATCATTCGAATTTCCGCTATGGGAACCCGGCGAATCAAGCCAACCCTAATTTCCAAGGAGCTCAACGGAGTTTTGCTCCTCGTCCACAATATAATCAAGGGAATTTTAGCGGCGGTAATGATCAAGGGTATCAAGGTCAATTTCAACAAGGAGGTGACCAAAGTGGAAATGCGGGTCAAACTTCATCGAGCGGTAATGAGGTTATGGATATGCTTCGAATGATGCAACAAGACATGCAACGGAGGAATCAACTCGACGAAGCTCGTATGCAAAAGGATGAAGTCCGTGACAAAATTATCCAAGCACTCACCACACAAATGGGTCAACTCGCATCCGAGGTAGCGGAACTTAAAAAAGGTAAGGGTCAACTTCCGAGTGACATAAAGGTAAATCCCTCTCACAACACTTCGCGTAATATTAATATTAACCATGTAAGTGTTTTACGAAGCGGTAAAGAATTTAAAGCAAATTTGGAACTGGGTTTGGTTGAAGGGGTGGTTGAGGATATTACGGGTAATGAGAGTGATGAGGATGATGTCCCATCACCAAATGTGTCAAGGGATCCTACTGTTGAAAATGTGATTAATAAACTGGGTTTAGGTGAAATCTTAAATGAAACAAAGGAGGAAGGTGGACCAAGTCAAGTCCTGTTTCCTTCCGCTTTAGTTGACCCGGGAAAGAAAATTTTTATTTCAACAAGGGGTCCTCAAAAGGAAGAACTTTTGGATGTGTTTAAACAAGTTAAGGTAAACCTCCCGTTGCTTGATGCTATTAAGCAAGTACCCGCTTACGCAAGTTCTTAAAAGAATTATGCACTTAGAAAAGACAACAAAAGAAGAAGTTGCCTAAGCGGGTTAGGGCGATGCTGAAAGGGATTCTTTCTCCCAAGCTCCAAGATCCGGGAACGCCGTTAATAAATATTCAAGTTGGAAATTTTCCAATGTCTAAAGCGTTACTAGATCTTGGAGCCGAAGTAAGTATATTATCGGGTGGGTTGTATGACCTACATGATTTTGGTCCATTGGCTCGGGTAGAGACAACAGTGGTTTTGGCCGATTTGTCTCACAATTTACCCCGAGGTATGGTCCAAGATGTAATTGTGAAGGTTGATGAATTTTACTACTCGGTAGACTTTTTAGTACTTGACTACTCGTTCGCTGACCCAAAACAACAACAAAACGTTATTTTGGGTCGGCCATTCTTAAGCACCGCTCACGCCATAATTGATTGTC
Source organism: Scalesia atractyloides (assembly GCA_947069175.1). Lineage (NCBI taxonomy): Eukaryota > Viridiplantae > Streptophyta > Magnoliopsida > Asterales > Asteraceae > Scalesia > Scalesia atractyloides. The sequence goes on from CAMTDV010000003.1 coordinate 89,293,300, forward strand.
GACTTGGTACGGTTGACATGACATTCGGTAACAGAAAAATGCGATTAAATGTTTTTACTAACACATCTAATTCTGTTGGTGTTGACGAGTGTTTCATGGCAGATTTAGTGGATGGGTGTGACCCACATGAATATGCGGAAGAGGATGTTTGTGTTTGTGTTTGTGATGTGTCTGAGCAGGTACATGCTAGTGATTTGCGAGTGGAGGAAGAAAACAGGATGGGGTGGCAATGAAAGAAGGGCGACCGCCGTGGACTCATCAATTAGAGAGTCTACCGGCGGAAAAACAGGATGTGACGGCAATGAAACACGATGTGATGGCAACGAAACCATCCTTGGAGGAGCCCCCAATCTTAGAGTTGAAGGAATTGCCGAGCCACTTGAATACGCATTTCTAGGGGATAATGACACATTGTCGGTCATTGCCTCTAATTTAGAGGTGGCTCAAGAGCACGAATTGTTGAGGGTGCTCAAGGCGAATCGGGCGGCCATAGGATGGACAATTGCTTATTTGAAGGGAATCAGCCCATCTATTATTATGCACAAGATAATTACAAATGATGAGGCCAAGCCGTCAAGGGAAGCACAAAGAAGGTTGAATCCGAATCTGCGCAAGGTAGTGAAAAAGGAGGTAATCAAATGGTTGGATGCAGGTATTATTTACCCTATTTATGATCGTGCTTGGGTAAGTCCTACCCAAGTGGTGCCTAAAAAGGCTGGTATTCAAGTTATTAAGGACAAAAATGGTGAACAAATCGCCACCCGACCGGTCACCGGGTGGCGTGTTTGTATTGATTATAGAAAATTGAATACCGTAACCTCTAAGGACCATTTTCCATTACCCTTCATTGACCAAATAATTGAAAAATTTTCGGGTCAAAAATACTACTGTTTTTTGGATGGGTATTCAGGATACAACCAAATTGCAATTCATCCCGATGACCAACACAAAACCACCTTTACATGTCCTTATGGTACTTTCGCCTTTAGGCGAATTCCATTTGGCTTGTGCAACGCTCCAGCAACTTTTCAACGATGTATGATGAGTATTTTCTCGGACATGGTTGGAGAGTCGCTTGAAGTGTTCATGGATGACTTCTCTATTTTTGGCACAAGCTTTGAGTCGTGTCTCGACGAGTTAGAAAAAGTTTTAAAAAGATGTGTCAAGAAGAACTTAGTGCTGAGCTAGGAAAAAAGTCATTTCATGGTTCAGGAAGGTATTGTGTTGGGCCATGTTGTGTCCAAAAAAGGGATGGAGGTAGACAAAGCAAAAAATTCGTGTAATCTCATCGCTACCTCCTCTTAAAAATGTTAAAGGGGTAAGGTCATTCTTAGGACACGCTGGTTTTTATAGAAGATTTATTAAGGGATTTAGTATTATTACTAAACCCTTATGTAATTTATTACTGAAAGATGTTCCATTTGATTTTACTGATGAATGTTTGCAAGCCTTTAATGTTTTGAAGGAACAGTTGGTGAAGGCCCCTATCTTGCATCCACCGGATTGGTCAAAGCCGTTTGAAATTATGTGCGACGCCAGCGATACAACTATTGGAGCGGTTTTGGGGCAAAGGTTTGATAAAAAGCCAGTGGCGATCTATTATGCAAGTAAAACTCTGTCCGAGGCGCAAATGAATTACACCACAACCGAGAAAGAATTATTAGCGGTGGTGTATGACTTGGATAAGTTCCGGTCATATGTTTGGGGGAGTAAAGTGGTGGTATATTCTGATCATAGCGCAGTTCGGTATTTAATGGAGAAGGACGACGCTAAACCTCGGTTGATTCGATGGGTACTTTTGTTGCAAGAATTCGACTTGGAAATTCGAGACAAAAAGGGAAGTGAAAATGTGGTGACGGACCACTTGTCTCGAATTCCAATTGAAGGGGCTGATGATTTAAGTGAGATTAATGAACGGTTTCCCGATGAACAGTTGCTCGCTGTCTCTACTTCTACGGCCCCATGGTATTCACATTACATAAACTATTTGGCCATGGGTGCTATTCCCGGTCATTGGACAAAGAGAAGACGACAACAGTTCATGGTACAAGTTAAACACTACATTTGGGAGGAACCGTACTTATTCAAAATTGGGCCTGATCAAGTAATTAAAAGGTGTGTTCCGGAAACATAAGTGGCCGAAATCTTAACCCATGGTCACTCCTCCGCTTGTGGGGGACACTTTAGTGGTCATAAGACGGGGTACCGGGTGCTCACGTGCGGGTTCTATTGGCCTGCAATTTTTAAAGACGCATGTGAGTTTGCCCGGAATTGTCTAAAATGCCAGAAGATGGGGAGTATTTCAAAGAGGGACGAAATGCCCATGCAACCTATCTTGGTGGTAGAAACCTTTGATGTGTGGGGGATAGACTTCATGGGGCCATTTCCAAGTTCAAATGGATTTTTGTATATATTGGTGGCCAAGGACTATGTTTTGAAGTGGATTGAAGCCATACCGACACGGACTAATGATCATTTGGTTGTATGCAAATTTGTGCAATCGAATATCTTTGCTCATTTTGGAATTCCACGTGTCATAATCAGGGATGGTGGTTCGCATTTCAAGAATTTTAATTTTGGGAAATTATTGTAGAGATACAATGTGAACCACCGAGTTGCCACACCGTATCATCCACAAACCAGTGGACAGGTCAAAGTGTCAAACCGTCAAATTAAAGAAATTTTAATGAAAACGATGCGAACTAACAGAAAGGATTGGTCAAGTAAATTAGATGATGTGTTGTGGGCATACCGAACGGCCTACAAGACTCGTATTGGTACAACTCCTTACCGGATGGTGTTTGGGAAGGGGTATCATTTACCGATGGAGTTGGCGCATAGGGCGCATTAGGCCATCAAGACGGTAAACGCCGATTATTATGATGCGGGGAAGATCCGGAAACTTCAATTGAGTGAGATCGAAGAGATTCGAGACGAAGCATATGAGTCTGCAGCTGGATACAAGGATAAACTCAAGAAGGTTCACGATGCAAAGATTCAGAAGCGAATTTTTGAAACGGGTCAAAAGGTATGGTTGTTCAATTCGAGGTTAAAGATGTTTGCGGGCAAATTTAAAAGCAAGTGGATGGGCCCCTATGTTATTACCCGTGTGGGAAGATTTGGAGATGTTGATATCGTGGATGAACGGACCAACAAGAAGCAAACGGTGAATGGGCATCGGCTCAAACCGTACTTGGAGGGGAATGATATTAAGCATCTTGAACTTGATAAAGTGGGCTACATCTTAAGGCCCTTGGATGAGAATTAAACGCAAAAGGCCCAGGTTTGGTAATGTAAAATACTTTTTTGTTGTTTGTGTGTGTAGTTTGTTTCGAGTCATTATCCGTACTTGTTGATTTATGTTGGAAACAAGTGTGGGGAAGTTTTTCGAAACTTCCCATACATGGTGTTGAGGACAACATGGGTTTTTCAAGGGGGTGGTAGGTTAAAATAGGTAAAATTGCTTTTATGGTTAAATTTATTTTTTTTTGAAAATGCCCAGTTACCACCGTAGCTTACGGTCCCCACCATAAGCTACTGTGCCCCAAATTTCCATTACAGTGTTTATAAACTGTCTTACGGTCCCCCTTACAAATCTTGGTCACCGTAGCTTACGGTCCCCACCGTAGCTTACGGTGCCGCCGTAGCATACGGTGGCTACTGGGTACCTAGGGTCCGCAAAACAGTGTTTTTAAACATAGGAATTAATCCCTACCCACCTATTTTCTACACACTTTTCAGCCACATCTCAATTTTCTTTGCCCCTTATTTACCTTCAAGAACCCCCACCTTCATCCACATAAATCTTTCAGTTTCTCACCAAATCGAGTGATTTTTGGGTCAATCTTGGCTAAAATTTCACAAGGATTTCGATTGTGTGCTTGCATTTGGTCAAATTTATCGTTTGGGGGATCAAGTTGGAACTTTTTGATCCGAAATTTTGTAGGGTTCTTGTGGGTTTTTGTTAATCTTCAAGTTTTTAGGGTTCTTCCTTTTCTACAAGCCAAGGTATGTAATTTCTTACATTATTATCATTGTTTTGTAGGATTGTAAGTGCTAGATTATCATGAACCTATGCTTGCTTATGGTTGATTATTTTGAGATGAATTTGATTGGGTTTTGAATGATTATGGTTATGGAAGCTAGTTTTGTGATGAAAATATGATTTTGGGCAAAATTTTACTACTTTAGGAGAATGTTGTTCAAATTTTTGCATATGGTGAATTAATGTTTTAACTAGTTTCCATGACTATAGTAATAAGCAAGTGTGGGGACAATGTGGGTTTTGAGAAGATGAATAATATGTGTTTGTCATGTCTATGTTTTGCAGAGTTATAATGGGGCAAAAAGGAAAAGAAAAATTGGGTTCTTCAAGCAACCCAACACCAAGAAAGAGAAGGTTAGTCATGCATGGTGGTAGTGATGAAGACGCAGAAGAAGATGTGCCTGATCGGGGGCCAAGGCCACAATGGACATCCGGTCTGTTGCATGATCAACCAGAAGAGTGGCAGGCTGAATTATTCAACGACCAGATTAACCGGTTGGCACAAAGAAAAGAGGCATTTATTTGCGAAAAAGAGGTGAGGGAAGCGGATTTTGGACCGTTTGGGATTACGGATAAATTTCGGGCATTAGGATGGGAGGCGGCTTTGAAGTGTTACAATTATGAAGGCACCAATTTGTATGATACTGAAATTCAGGAGTGGATGGCCACTCTTAAGTGTCCTTCGTATAGGGGTGGAGCGTCTAAGATAAGATTGATTGGCACTGTGAGTGGCATCGAGGTAGAGATGTCCTTTGATTGTTTAAGGCGGGTTGCGAAATTTGATAGTAAGCTGGTTAATCATTATATGCTTCCAAGATTGGAAGACCTCTATTTCGAACCCGAGAAGCATCCGCGTTGGAATACCATGTTGGATTGTCTATTCTTACCGGGTACTACGCACGGAAAGCTATACAGGAAGAATTTAAGGATTGAGGGAAAGTTGATGTTGGCCATTTGCATGCAAAATGTTATCCCGAGGCGGGGTGACAAAACCGAAGTTCGACGGCCGGAAGTGCCCGTTCTCTATACCTTGTTGACTGGGGGCCCCATGTTTCCGTTTCGCTTTCTGGTTATGAACAATGTATGGATCAGTAGGAACAACGATCAGCGGAAAATCATTCCGCATTGCCGCCTCATCACTGCTCTCTTGAAAATGTATGGGGTAATCGGTGCAGATGATAAGGGGTCCTATAAAAGGTTCAAGCCGTTTGAAATTCGACAGTTGGGGGCTGGGTGGAAATATACGGAATCTGAGAGGTATCACAAATTGAAAAGTGAGGGGCAACGATGGAGAGTTCTGAAGGCTGACGCGCGGGCACTTCGACCGGGTGAAGAGGATGAACCGGAAAGCGAGGAAGAGGGCCCAAGTGGGGATGAGGACTACATGGATGACCCACATGTTGTCTCAATGCATGCTGAGCAAGGGGGTTCGAGTAGTATTCCAACCGGAGGTTTCTTTGACTTTTTGAGATATCAATATGAGCCGAATTGGGCTCACGAAGGTACAATGCAAGAAGTAATCGAGAGTCAGAGGCCTTCTGTGTTCGATAGCTGGAGTGGGGCAGAGCGGACGTTTTTTGATCATCAGACATTCATGGGCGCAAGCATGGAACGTGCATTGAGGCACAATTTTGATAGACAAGAATCCTGGAACCATGCTCATGCTTACGCCTTTGAGCAGGAAATCAATAACCGATATTTAGATGATCAGAACCGGAGGATGCATGATGATTGGCATGCAGGGCGTCCGGTGGTTGTAGATCCTCCACCAGTTGATTACTCGACCTTACCACCCTATGACGGTAATGTTTCTTATCCAACACCGCCAATGCATCACTCTTAATGGGTGTAGGCAGCAGCAGCAGCAGCAGCAACCGAGCTCCGGGCAACAAGAAGAAGGAGGAAGTGGAAGTGGTGCGTTCGCATTCAACGAGTTCTCGGAGATGATGACTTCTATCTTCGGACCTCCTCAGCCACGCTATTACTGATCAGGTCGTATGTTTCCTTTGTACATTATTGTAGCTTTATTTTGTTGCATTCTGTTTATGGTTAGGAAGGAAAGAGGTGTATTAGGTTTGATAGTTATGTTGGGTTTGAGGTTTTGTGGCTGAGTTTTCATGTTTATATATAAAAAATATGGGATTTGAGGTTTTTGAAGAAAGGTTATACTGGGAGTAAATGAGTGATCATTCCTCCAAAACCATACATTGGGGACAATGTATCCCAAGTGTGGGGATGGGGGAAAATTTTTGGATTTAAAAAAAATTGTGTGAATCGAACCAAACAGTTGCCAAAGTTTGAAGGTACTACCGTAATATACATAACACATCGGTATCCCTTTTTTTCCATTCTTGGTGAGGATTGAGCCACATAGATGTACGTTTGAGATTAAATGTTTTTTGATTGAGTGGCAATGTGTGTATTGTGTTAATAGAACTTAGATAATAGATGCTTGTCAAAATCTAAGTTTACATGCTTGTGAATATGATGAGGGCATTTAGGTAGCCTCGTCTGGATGTGTGTTGAGTGTGGGTTTGGGGGGTTGGACCTCATAAGTTACATATATGAGTTTGGTAGTGAGCGGGACAGGGGTTTGGACACTAGTAGCCAAATTTGAGCTTTTAACCATTCAATTGTCACCCAAGCCTATGTCCTACAAAATTCTACCTTTTAATCGACCCAGTTTAGATAGGTTGATATTGTTATGATTGTATTTGTCTTTCATTAGTGGTAATGCGATGGTTGCTATCTTGATGCAATATTGTGTTGAAAAAAAGAAAAAAAAAACAAGAAAAAAGAGAAAGGAAGAAAAAGAAAAAAAAGAGATGAAGATGAAGTTAGTTGTAATGTTAGAGTTAGTTATTTATGTTGATTGTAATAATAAATCGGGTCAATTAAGCAAGCTACATGAATATTTCCCACCAATTCTCACCCTTACACATAGCCTTGTTACAACCCAAAAGTCCTTCTGATTCATAAGCATGTTATACAATTTTTTAGGTAAAGATTTGATTATTATCCAAGCTTATTGTCGCACATTTACACATTTGCATTGAGTGATCTAGCACAATCTTGCTAGTACCATTTTTGTCACCGAGAGGAGAGTATAATGAGGGGTGTGTTATGTAATATGCAGGTGAAGTTGATAACGGGGCAATTTGTTTGTGTTTGGTTTACATGACGATCACTTGTTAGTTTGAAACTTTTGTGAAAGTGTTGCTTGGGGCAAGCAACGTTTATGTGTGGAGCTACGGGAAAGTTATAACTGCTCTGTTTAAGTCGAATTATGGAGTCTTTTCACATGCCAATCATTGGGAACCAGTAGCAAAGCTTGAGAGGCGATTTTAGGGTCTTATTATTGTTTCTAAACATTTCTACAACATTGTTTTGGTGATTTGATTCATATGAACAATCTAAGTGGAGTGATGATGAATTTCAAGAACATGAGAGGCTAAATCTCCTTGTGATCATCTTGAGTGGAAGGTTTGTTGGACAAATTGTGTTTCAATTTATGATTTCTAAAATAATTGCTACTTTGTGGTTGTTATGGTGTTGAATAATTGTTTGTTAATTGTTGATTGATATTTCTATTCATTGCCTTATTCGTACGTTCTTGGTGTCGTTGACAATCGAGATATCACGGGGAGGTTTACGGATTGGATATTAATCAATCGGTCATCGGGTAACGACCTCGCATTGTAGTAATCCGAGTACTTGGTTCCCTTTTATCACAAACAATTAATCAAACACGAGTCATGTCTATGTGACTCTTTCTAGTTGAATTGAAACACATGCGTTTTTTAACCGGAAACTTAAGATGATCACTTCCTTTGAAATCTGTTAAACAACCAATTTTTGAGTCATTAGTAGTTAAAATCTAAAAGCACACAACTAAAATCTTGGATTAAATTTATTGCAATTTAGGTAATTTTAGTTAAAGTATCACAACCTTGGGATAACGCAATTTCCACAATTCCCTGTGTTCGATACCCACTTACCGCTAACTAGTAGCAATATTTTGGATTAAATTTACGTGAGACAACGACATCACGTCAAAACTGACGAAGATATTGAGAAAGCACAGCATATGGTGTACGACAAACCCAGTGTTTATACGTCAGACACACGGGAACCCTTTGGTGTTGTTGACTCTTCTAATGATTCAGCTCGAGTGTCTGGTCCTTCATCTGATAAACCAGGACTCTCCAACTTTATCAAAGCTGATGAAGAGAGAGCTGACGTGAACAAGGCTCCGAGTGCGCAAACTGAACAATCTGAACCTTTTACTTCGGATGAAAAGGTTCAGAGCAAGTTAAAAGAGCAGAAACGAGATAATCGGAGACGAAGAAAGCAGAAGTCCAAACGTCAAGGACAATCACGCTCTCCAAAATCATCAGTGTGCAGCAATAGCCCTCAAAAGGCTAGTGTGGTGAAAAATGCTTTTGTTAAGCCGGTCTTTAATGGAAAATGTGAAAAATATGCTTTTGACCGTGCTAGCAAAGCTTTTGGAAAGGTTGGGGAGATTTCTGAAAAGGATTTGCAGTCTAAACAAAATAAGAAAAATCAAAAGAAATCTCCACAACAGAAGAAGGCCCTTGCAAACGACAAGTGCAAACATCCAAATTCATCTTCTTCTGCAAGAAACGTGCAAGGAAATAAAGCAAAGAAGGGATCAGTTCATCCTTCAGGGCCTTCAAGAGCAAATCATGCTGATCAGAATGCTCTATATGTGAAGAGACAAACGTGCCTCAATTGCGGCATTCCTGGTCACATTGCTCGAAACTGCACAAGCAATCCCCATGTTCCATATAATGTTCAAAATCAGAAGGTTACACCTAAGGATAACAATCATCCGAAGCCGATGAAGGTATCATCACCTAAGGCAATGAAGAATGTGAATCCCAAGGTTAAACCATCTGATTGGGATTAGAATGTTGTCACAAACAAATGCAAGGCTAGTCAGAAACAAAAATCGGTTTCTAAAATGACTAAATCTGACACAGCTAAAGTTGTTGCTTAATCAAAGGCAACAACTGCGTTTGTTAAAATGAAACAGATTTGGAAACCCAAATCCAAAGCGGCAGCAACATCACCAATCCTCGAAATAAAAGGGGACTTGTGTTTAAAAGAAGTGTCTTATTTTGATGCTTCAGGGAAACCCAGGACCACGATGGCCTGGGTCCCACTGTCTTACTAATCTTCTTATTTTTCAAGAACAGCCAAGGAGGAGCTGTTGACAATCTCTAGAATGTTGATAATGGTTGTTCCAGGGACATGTTGGATAACATCTTACTGTTGCAAAAAGTTCAAATTTTATTATGAGTGTGATGTTTCCTTTGAAGGAGATGAGGTAAGAAAAGATCAGCGAAAAGGTACAAATTTAAACATCAGGGGTTAACTACCGTATCCTGTTTTAATCAGTTTTGTTTGATAGACGCTCAATTATGCATTCCCACAAGGTTGGGAGGAATTGACTACTTCGTGAGTCCAAAGTGGTGTGTACGTTAATTGTGTCTCGGTTTTCGTGCCGAGCCCCGTATGTATGACAAACATGTAAATCTGTTAACAAGGTTGGACGGTCAATTAACCCAAGTTATAAAAAGAATTTTTGTGCTGATACGCATTAAAATATTTTCGAAATGTTTTCAAAATGAGTCAGGTGAGTGTATTTACCATACGAAAATAAGCCGGAAGTGCTCGGTAGTGATAGAGGATCTTGCAAATCCTAAATCTGCCCAAAGTCTGTTTTGTACTCTTTCCATGTACAATTTATGATCCGCCTGTGGATCTTCTATTACAAGCTTGTATATTATTTTGTATTTTCGAACATTTGGTTTGTAATAGTAATTTTACTCCAAGACTTCCGCTGTGCTGTGTTTAATTGACTATGATGATTATCAATTGACGTCACGATACTCCCCACCCGGGCCCACCGGTGTATGGATTTCCAGGTTGGAAATCCGGGGGTGTGACATGTAACTTTATCTTTTTGACGCTTCGATTTTCTCAAAACCCTTTATCATGAGACCATATCAAGTTAGTCATCTCCGTATTACAACGCTTTTCACTTCTACACCTCAGGCATCAAAAAGCGATTCATGTAGCAGGGTATTCAACCTTTACTAGGAATGTACCGCCTCCATAAAAATCCAAACTTCACACTCACCTGGTTATGTATATCATTAGCATCATCTCAGATCGAGATGGGCGTTTTACTTCACGCACATGGCAAGCCGTGCAATCAGCATTAGGCACTCGCTTAGATCTCAGCACCGCGTTTCATCCTTAAACCGATGGTCAATTTGAGTGCACCATGCAAACTCTTGAAGACATGCTACGATCTTGTGTTATCGATTTCAAGGGCAATTGGGATACTCATCTACCTTAGGTCAAATTCTCATACAATAAAAGTTATCACTCGAGCATTGGTATGGCTCCTTTTGAAGCATTATACGTTCGTAAGTGACGATCACCTGTATGTTGGCACGAAATCGATGAAGCACAGATCACCGGACCGGAATTAATTCAAGAAACAACTGATAAGATTCTCCAAATCCGCAACAATCTTCTAGCAGCTCAGAGTTGTCAAAAGAGTTACGCTGATAAACAACGAAATCCACTCGAGTTTTGTGTTGGCGATCAAGTACCTTTGAAAGTATCACATGGAAGGAAGTTGTTCGTTTTGGACAAAAAAGGCAAGCTAGCACCTCATTATGTAGGACCATTTAAAATACTCGAGAGAGTTGGTCCTGTAGCCCACGAGCTTGACCTACAAGAAGAACTCAGCAAGATTCATCCCACATTCCATGTATCCAACTTGAAAAAGTGCCTTGCCGACGAAAACCTCCATATACCATTGGAAGATATTCAGATTGATGAATCGATGCATTTCGTAGAACAACCTGTAGAAATTATGGACTTCGGTGAGAACCGTTTAAGACGAAGTCAAATTCCAATAGTCAGAGTACGTTGGAAGTCAAAATGAGGACCTGGGTTTACTTGGGAACGCGAAGACTCAATGCGCGAAAAATACCCTCACCTTTTCCAAGTCAAACCTACCACTACTTAAATTTCGGGACGAAATTTCTAAAAGTAGGGATACTGTAATATTTGTCATAAAACGGGTTCTAAAACTTGCTCCGTTTTATAATTCAATTATACGTATGAAGTTCGTTACGCATTTATGTTAAAAGTTTAAAATTTTGATATATTGTTATTAGTATTTAATAATAAATAAAAACAATAAATGCTCATAAATAGAATATAAATAATAAAATAAAATAACAAAAAAGTGAAGACCGTGGGGATCAAACCCGGGTCTCCACCCAACCAACACACACAACACACCACTACACTACACACACATATCTACTATAATCTTAAATCAAATAAGTTTTATACTAAAGGAACATTTGAATCTGAGTTCAAGAACAACCGCCTGTAACGGCTGTAACCTCCTAATCCATCATCAATCTCGGTTTCATGTTCGATCTAAATTGAAGAAACGTTTCTAAAATGTGTGTTAAACGCAATCATTGGGTCAGTTATAATCAAATTGGTTATGTAATCATTCGGTCATCAATTTTTTAACCGAATCATGTGAAACCGAAACCTACACTCAAACCAACATTCATCTATAAATAGTGAGCTTGAAGTTATTCAGAACTTGCTCACACACTCGCAAAACCCATTTCAAACTCACTGCTCTCAAAATTCTGCATCATCGGAAGTTTTGAATCTCGCTGAAAAACTTGTTTTGTCGCCGAAACTTCACTGGAGAAATCAAACTATCTCTTGTTCGGTATAATCACTTGAATCTTCTTCTTTTATTTTCTGTTCTTATTATCAGTAGTGAATTAAATTAATTCAATAAGAGTTATTGATTAAACAGTCGGGTTATTGTTCTGGATTTTTAAAAGGAAGAAGATGAAGTCGAAGATGTGTTTAAATGAATTCAAAATTGGTAATTATACCGGGTTAGACACACAGTTAGTGGTGGACTATGTGCATTTTAAACAAACAGACCCGGGTTCGAGTCTTAACACGCTACCAAATTCCTATGTTATCCCAAACGTTTTTATAACCAATATATAAGTTAACTCAGTTAGTATATAAATTTAATATAAATCCTAAATATTGCGGGTTAGTCACACAGCCCAGTTGGTAGAGCTGTGTACAACACGAAGCAAGGGCGCGGGTTCGAGTTTGGTCGGTTACATGTTTATGAAATTATCAAACCTCTTTAAATAAAATCAGAATATGGTTTAACTTAATATGTGTATATATGTGATTAAAACGGATATATTCCGGGTTAGACACGTATCTCAGTTGGTAGAGCTGCGTGCACGTATACGAGAGGTCACGCGTTCGAGTCCCACACGATGGCAAAACCACCCGACCGACCGGTTCGACCCCTAAAAGGGGTATATTTTTAGTTAACCTTTTTCCTTTATTTTTCTCTAAAATCCATAAAAATATATAATAAAATAAGTCTTTTTAAACATAAAAATTAGTAATATAAATACTATAAAATTGTCTTAAAAGCCTAATAAAATTCATTACATAAAAATACAAATTTCAAATAAAATAAATATATTTACCGAATTATTACGTGAATATTTAGGTTAGTTTTCTCGTCAGTTGGAATCTTTAAATCGTGCGCGCTCGTTATCAAATCAAGAACACACCCACTATGAGTGAATTATTACAAACTTCCCCCTTTTTATTCATGTTTTGGGGTGTATCATGCGTCATGTTATTTATTTATTCAACTCTCGTGCTATTACCATTTTATGATCTAACGTGTTATGTGATATTTGTTGTTTATTGTTATTCGTGGCTATACTTTCTCATTTCAGTCAAGCATTCACATTAGGCCCCATCAGTTCCATGTTTCATACGGGTAGAGCATTGCGTTGCCTAAATAGATCGGCTCCGTTTGATTGAGCCTTGATCTCACAGCACATCGCTTATCGTGCTCACATGTACATTGCTAGATGATTATGTGGTTTGTGGATAGATTACATATACGTTTGCTAATATTTGGTTTATGCACATTTTTTAAATTAATAAACATAACAATTATTTATAATGTTTAAACCGGATTCACTCGCCAACTTTTGTTGACCCAAATCTCTATTTTTACACACGATACAGGTGATCAGGTTGAAGAAATGAACACATAGGATTGGGCCTTAGAAGAAGAATAAATCGTTACTTGAATGTCTTGTTTAGAAGAATTGTGCTTGTATGGATTTTGTGTTGGTTGGAATTTTTCCTTTCAATTTGGAATAATAAATATGAAACTTTATTATAGTAAATGTCATGAGCTTTGATGAAAACCCAATCATGTTCCGACTACCATATCCGCTGCGGGTCAGAGTGTGACACTTAAGAGCCTACGTTATTTGTTATTTTACATAATTATGTAGAATATTGTGTTAAAACTTTGCTACAGAGGAATTTATGTTTCCTATGGTATGTTTTATTGATTTGATCCTCAACTTATTGTTAAATTATAAATCATTTGATTCTTTTTACTATAAAATGTTTAAAAATATATGTTAAATCATGGTAATATAATCATTCTACCTTTATACTTAAAAACCGTAAATTGAAGCCATCGTTGCTAATCTACATGCTTCCTTCAACTTATAACTTGTGTTTGGATCATCATGGCCCTAAATTTCAGGCAAATCAGATCCCATCACTCTTTTCTTTACAAAAGTTTCCTATGTTAGATTACCATTATAGGAAGATGAATCTTTGGCTTAGCAGCGGTGGTTAGAGGTCGGCAAAAAACACTGGTTAATTAACCGGTTAGTGGTTAATTTTAACCGCTGGTTAGTAACCAGTTACAAATATTTAGTATGGGAACGGTTATTAACAAATTAACTGAAAAATAAAAAAAATAATAAAAAACTCAATTATTAACCGAAAACAACCGGTTAAAGTAATTAACCGGACTAGTTAAAAAATATCCGGTTAAAGTTGAAAAGTAAAATTAACTGGTATAAACTGTTAACCGGACCAGTTAGTAAAATTAACCAGTTTATACACCTCTAACGGTGGTGGGGTTCGGGTTCGTATACCAACATCTGTGTGTAGATGTTCACCGAATAGGATTGGATTTCCACTTTGTCTTAGAAACCTAAAATTTTAGGTAGACACTATTCTATAAATAAAATAAAGAAAAAAAAACTTTAATATTTCATCATAGTGAACCATAAACTTGAATCGAAACCAAAAAACCATTAAATTGCAACACGACTTTTGCTCAGGTGATTTAAATGAAGATTATGATGATTGAAAAAGATTGATTAACCAACAATTAGTTACGTGTCCATTAATTAAATAATTAATTAAAGCCATGAAATTCAATATTTTATCAAGAAAATAACTAACAAACGAACAAAAACGGTCAAGAGTGAAGAAGACCCACCAATCCACTCCCAGAAAAAATCAACCACAATCAATAAAACCCCAACTTCATGATTCTCACGTTCCTCTTCCCCTTCTTCCTCTGAATCTCAAAACAATATTATTTTACTCAACAATCTCTGCCTGCACCACATCATTTCTTCTTCTTACAACCATGACAGATGTTTCTTCTTCTTCTTCATCTTCCTCTTCACAAACCCATGACCCCACATTACCCCATAATGTAAATCAAGAACCAGAAGAATCAGCAGTAGTGGTTTCCACAGTTACTGATGATAATAAGGATGATAATCATCAGTTGTCGTTGTTAGCTCTTTTGTTGGCTTTGTTTAGGAAATCTTTCTGGGTTGGTTCTAGTTCTGCAGTGGCTCAAGAAACTGGGATGGAGATAGGGTGGCCCACAGATGTCCGCCACGTGGCACATGTCACGTTTGATAGGTTTAATGGGTTTCTTGGTTTGCCTGATGAGCTTGAACCTGAAGTGCCCAGAAGAGCCCCTAGTGCCAGGTTTGTTTGTGACAGTTATGTTTTGGATAATGTGGTTCTTGTTTGGTTGTTATGAACATCATTTTAAGAATCTTGATTGGATTTTGGATCTTGTTTTAGTTATCTTTACGGTCTTATCTAGGGCTGCAAACGAACTAAACCAACCCAAACGAAATTGTTCGTGTTGGTCTGTTAAGAGGCATATGTGTTCACGAACTGTTCATAGGGGTGTACAAAAAAAAACCGGTTTTAGTATCAAGACCGGAAAAAAAAAAAAAGCAAAAGCGGTTTCAACCCGAACCGAACCGACGGTTTGTAGACTGGTTAGTATTCTTGATCTTTGAAACCGGTTTAAAAACTGAACCTGTTTAAAAAAACGGTTTAACTGGTTAAAAACTAGTTTTGTTTTTACCCAAACCGGTTTTAAACTGAACCGGTTAGTACCAGTTTGGGTTCCTATTGTATAAAACCGGTAACCGTTTTTTAAAAATCGTTTTTTTTTTCCAAAAAAAAAACCTTCTTGGTTAAAAACCGAACCGGTTTAAAAAAAACGATTTGTACACATCTAACTGTTCATGAACGCTTACCGAACGATATTTTTATGTTGGTGTGTTGTTTGTTAAGAAAGTGAACATGTTTGTGTTCGTTTGGGTCCGTTTGTTAATTTTAGGCAACGAACCGGAAACCAACATTGATGAACACAAATTAGCACAAACTAATGTTCATGAACACAAATGGAAACAAACGGACACAAACAAGCATTCATCAATAGAATGTATAATAACCGACACTAATTAAATATATTAATTTTCGGAATTTTGAAGTATTTAAATAAATTTTGAAGTATCACACATAAATGAACACGTTACCGAACATTCACGAACATAAATGAATGAACATGCCCTCTGTTTATGTTCGTTCATTTAACTAAATGAATGAAATTTTTTGTTCGTGTTCGTTTGTTTAATAAACGAGCAAACACAAACGAACTTCCCGCCGAACAGTTCATGGATTGTTCGCTGAACGTTTGGTTCATTTGCAGCCCTAGTCTTATCTCTAATTATGAGAAATGTTGCCACTTTTGTTTCAGTTTGGATTATTTGCCTCTTGTTCTTGATTTCTAACAACTAGTTTAAATCTTGATGTAGCTAATTTAGATAACATACTTTAGCGGCGTGTTAGATATAGGGGGAGACAGAAAGATAGACGGTTATACAGCTTAATACTTGCCTTACGTAACGAGTGTTTACACGGTTATCACAATTTTCTAGTTAAAATCTGTAATGAACTATGCGTCACGTACTTTATCGAGTTCAAGTCAATTTAAAAACAGAAAATATATCATTTGTGAAGATTTTACAATTCATTTATAGAACAATCCATTAAATATGTATACAATGGAGTTTTCATAATATTTTGCTATTTTTCCATACATTTTTACTTTAAACTTCTGCCTAACAATTTGTTTATTCGATTTGTAGTGCTACTGTTTTTGGCGTTTCAACGGAATCAATGCAGTTGTCATATGATTCCGGAGGAAATAGCATCCCTGTTATAATCATGCTTATGCAACAATCTTTGTATAATCAAGGTGGTCTACAGGTCTGTTAATCCCGCCCTTTTTTTGCGTTAAAACAATAATTAATAAACGGGTCGTTGACCTTTTAACTGTATGCAGGCTGAGGGTATTTTTAGAATTAACGCGGACAATAACCAGGAAGAACATCTGAGAAACCAGTTGAACAGTGGCGTGGTTCCGGATGGTATTGATGTACACTGTTTGGCTGGTCTTATTAAGGTATATGATATGAGTATCCTTGTATTATGTTGCGGTTAATGTTTTAATTTTGTGGTTAACTTGATGATCTGATGATAATAATACAGGCATGGTTCAGAGAACTGCCAACGGGGATTTTGGATCCGTTTTCACCTGAGCAAGTAATGCAGTGTCAATCAGAGGAAGCTTGCATTGCCCTTTGCCGCCTTCTGCCGCCAATGGAAACCGCTCTTCTTGATTGGGCCATCAATCTGATGGCGGATGTCGTCCAACACGAGCATCTCAACAAGATGAATTCGCACAATATTGCAATGGTTTTCGCCCCAAATATGACTCAGGTTTGTTATTTTATTGTTTTCTGTTTTTAATCAATTTATGTGTAATAAAAATTAAAGTAAATGTATGAATTTGGTTGATTTGTTTTGCTGCAGATGGCGGATCCGCTGAACGCATTGATGTATGCAGTTCGAGTATTGAACTTTTTGTAAACACTGATTTTGAAAACCCTTCGTGAACGACAGAATTTGGTTATCGAATCATCTCAGACCCCGCCACGAGAATCACCGTCGGATGAAAACAGTGATCAAAGGCCTGAACTGAATTCGCACGCGCAACAAAATATTGATGAAAATGAAGAGAGAGAACATGAAGATGATCATCTTCGAAACATAACTGCCACAGAAGAATCTGATGGACCCGGGTTGTGTAATTTGCCTGTTCAATCTCCATCCTTCGAGCCAAAGACCCACGAGGTTGACGATACTCATAAACCCAAACCGGTGGCCAAGTCAAGTGATCCAGAAAAGATCGAACCGGTGGCTTTAGTCTCCAATCAAAGTTCTATAAATTCTCAAACCGAAAAGATCGAAGCATCGCATTGATTGAAAGAGATGTTGTATGGTAAGATATGTTGTCGTTCTTGCGATTTCGATTTCAAATCTGTAAAAATCTTTGAAACTTTGTTTTTGCATAGATTTCTTCGTCAGATGTAAATTTACTAAACAACCATGTAAGAAGCTTTGTGTTTTGGTATTAGTCTTTGCAAATTCATTTAAATTTAGTTATATTACCAAATTTATCATGCAATGTGAAATAATAAAAATCCTTAACAAACACCACTGGTGAACCTAATCATCCCGTTTCAACCTGTTACCCAATCCGCACAAGTCAACAGAATACGACTACAAAACATAAATCACGACACGCATCACGGTCTTCATAGTCCGCTTGATCAACTCTTGCAATACAAAAACAATTTGCCATCACTGTGTATTCAGTCAAATATGGATTACAAAATCATGTAATTCTTATTTTTCAGAATGTTGAACTTGAGACGGATCTTCAATCTAGAAGCTCTTCGGTCTTTTTGTCCTTGGACAAATAGTACCACCCAAAAGCACTAAGACCGGTTACTGCACCTGCTACAACAGCATAATTCCTGTGGATATCACTTGATACTCCTTTTGGTGGAGTAACGGGCTCACTTGCTTTCGCCTCACCAGCATTTACTGGGGTGTTCTCTCCAGGTTTCGGGCCCTAAAACGCCAATCACAGAGCTCAAAAAATCCGTAGCCGTAAATAAATTAATGTGCTTATTCTGATTGCAAAAAGGCTAGTATTAGAATTTATTAAATAAAATTGAATAGAAAGAGCTAGGATACGGTATGCATAAAAAGTTAACTTTAAGAGAAACCTTGTTTAGCAAACTCTTGTTATCGGAGATAAATTATAACCCAATTGACCCGTTGGTAAGTAAATGGGTCAAAATTGCCACTTTTGAAGTATATTGAAAGGGCCGGAGAGAGAGAAATAGATAGAGAGAAACCTTGTTTGCAAGCTTCTCCAACTTCTCACGTTCAGTTTTCTGCAAGATCAAGATTGAATGCAAAATTAAAATTTGAGTGTCTGAAGATGTAGATTAAGCATTATTGGTGGCTTTTTTTGTAAGTTAATTAGACAAAGGAACCACTAATAATCAACATGTAAGATTAAGACAGCATAGTTGCTAATATATAATTTTAATGACAAATATCAAATCTGTTTGCACATTAAGAACAGGGTGGAAAACAGGTGATCTCAAAATTCAATATGATACATTCTATTTATGCTCCTTCATGGCCATAAATGCAAGCAAGTGGGAAACGCGAAGACTTTACTGTTTATGCACCCACCTCACAAGTTACAAGTGAGCATCAGAATTAGATATCTTACTTGATGATCCAATACCAAACATCTGTTTATAAAAATTTAGTCATTTAGAAGTGCAAACAAGTATGTTAATACGGCCCACATATTGGAAGTTTACCTTCCACAATGTTATAATATTTTCTAAATGATAGCGTCTAACTGCCTAGCTTTTATTGGTCCTATAATGTTTAAAAAGTATTGCTTGAGAGTTTAAATTACTATTTTAATATTGAATTGTACTCTATGAATGTTCAAGAATTGTTACCATTGAAATAAAAAAAATTCAAAGTAACTATAAATTTGTATATAAGCATGAGGCTGATACATAAGTAGATATATATCTGTAGCAATAAAGTGATTTTCATCTCAAAGAATAGCAATAACAGAACCATATAAATCCCTTATATAAGCATTCATTCTCATAAGCCATATTAAAAGGACAGAATAATGACATGTGACATCAAACAAACAAAAAGATTTATAAACACCTAAAATGAGTTACCAGTTACCACACTAAGAAAATATAAGCAGAAACTTAGAAACCACGTAGAGATGATGAGAAGGGAATATCACAAGAAAATAAGCTTCTTTTAGGTTGGAAAAACATAAATAAACAAACATCCTTTTCTTTCACAAAAATGACCATGAACATTGAATAGTCAAAGCAAGTTTACAGTATAGACTATGGCATAATGGTAAGTTACTCTTAAAATTATATTTACCTTGATGTAGACATTTTCTGCAGCCTTCTCCTCCTCGCCGAGTACTTTACCACCGGTTGAGAACCTACAGAATACAGATCTAACAAACTGTCTTGTAGCCATGCTGAGGCGTCTTTAATCTTTTCCGCTTCAAAATGGAAAACAATATAATAAGTCTACATGATAAATCTTTACGTCTATAAGATATGCTATTGCTTATACAACAATTCTTAGTCTTTTAGTAGTACATTACTTTATTTTATGCATCATTTGGATGAACTATTAGATTTGACACAATATGTGCAAGCAATGCAAAACCTGATTTTAGAAGTTCCAATATAAAAGATTGTGCCTCGTGCTAACATAAACTTGCGTACACACAATTCAAATTATAAATTATCCATGTATCTAATAATATGTTCTCAATGCCTAAGTGCAAATAAATGCTCGATAACAACGAACAACTTCACATCAAGGCGACAAAATAGTCAGCAAGTCGTCAAAACCGATATGACGTCTGGCATTGACAAACACAACGGAGTTCAGATTACCTACTAACAACAGTTTACTCCACATGAAGCACTAACAAAACCCTAGAAACATGTTCATATGTTCTAAGTGGTCATATACAACTCATTTATGCATTTTACAACCTTCAAACAATGAAACAGATATTAACTTTGTATCAATCACTAGATCAAAACAAAATGAATTCAACAACCACTTTATTAAACCCTATTTCAACGCATCAACTATGTGTTTCTATGTGTATATATGTAATTACTTGTAGATAATGATATCGAAGCGCAACATCAATATTACAGCTGTGGAAATGGAAATGGAAATGAAAATGAAAATGCAGGAGAATCTGAATATCATAGCACTGAATAGTTAATCTAGACAATTAGGTCAACATTGTTTATCTAATCTAGCTGGATGATCGCATAATTATATCATGATAAGATGAAAAACGCACAAATTAGTTGCAGAGAGAAGATGCTTACCGGAGATAGATCGGAGTTTGAATCGGAGATTTCGGCTAGTAGACTTATGGTGGTCCAAATAGGGTACCAATGCAAACGGGGGAATAATTTGGGCACCAATTTTATTTTTATTTTTTCGAGTAAAGTACTGTAATTATGAGCGGGTTAATTTATACCTCTATTTCCCAAATCTTGCATCCCGAGCTCCAGAGGTTTACGTTTTGTTGCACTCTGAGTCCTTACAATGACGCCGTTAATTTCTTTCATTAATTATTTAACATTTTGGTCATTTAACATTTTAAACAAAACCCTATCTTATGTGCAACCACCCAAGCTTACCCTCGCCTACCTCACACTTTTGATCGAACTGTGACGTTGTTCACTCCAATTATGGTGTCATTCACACTCTCCAATTGATCCACATATGATGATCGACCATCCGCCAACGCCGATTGACCCACCCAGATATCACTGACTTTATGGAAATGACAAGGCTTTATAACACGCAAAATTTGAATTTGACCGATTGAAATATAGGTTGCAGCAACAATTAAAATATATGTGACATTAATACTTGTTAGTATTATAGGATTTGTAAAACATAGAAGCCAGACTTATGACAAAACAAACTAAGAGGGTCCAGTTTATATAACTTTTTGAATAATCTGAAATGAAAATAACTAGATTTGAAATTAAAGATTGTTAAAAGAATTGAACTTTGAAAGAAATGAAATTCAACAAATAAGTTGAAATGTTAATGAATTGAAGGTTATCAACCGAAAAATGGTTGATAAAAACAACAATGTCTTGTTTATTAACTTTTAAAGAAGTTATAGTATGAGGTGGTGATAGTGGTTGAGGCGAGAGCGATGGAGGTGACAATGGCGGTGGTCTTGGTGGCGATTATGGCATTGTGGTGGTAGTTATTGCAATGACGAGATGATAGGTACAACAATGGTGACAATGGTAGAAGCAATGTTGAATTCAGTTTCATGGAAAGTTAAGAGAATTCATTTTATTTACATTATTTCTACCATCAAACACTTTATCATGTGAATTGATATTCAAATTCCGAAAGTTCCAACTAATGAAGTGAACCAAATAGGTTAAAATAAAAACCATATTTTAGCCTTCTTAAATTTCAACAAACCAAAACTTACAATAAAACCATTGTGGATGCATGTTTATCATGTCACACACATCCTCCTTTACTCTTAGGCTATGGGTATAAGTTCGTGAAGGGTTTGATGAAGGTTAATATGACATCATGACCACCAGTGAACACCGCAAACAGTGATGAATCTAGAAAATTCGAATAGGGGTAACGTTTTAGTGAAAAGGGGTAACGAAATCGAAAAATATTAAATTTTTCTAAAATTTACACTACAATCGAAACGTCAAATGGCAACATAGATTACCCTTTCTATCACTATAGGTCTGCCCCTGCATGAGCCTCATCAGAGATAAAAGATAGTATTAATGCATTTTCAAAAATCTACAATTTATTTGTTGACATAAATGCATCCTACGTGGACTAGTCAGCTTATAACCTGACGTGGCACAATCCTATTTGTTGATGATGCGTAACATGTCAACCCCAAAAGTCTGCTTACATCGCCGGAGCAGCAACTAAAAACACCTCCGCAATCCACCGGCGGGCCGTATCTCCGCCCAATCGGAACATCGAAGCGTACAAAAAATCTTAATAATGGCGGTGCGTTCGACAGTGTCTCGGTTTCCGCTGGATCCGGACACACAGGAATCTTCAGGTTTACCATGGGGAGTGACGGTAACACCGTTCGCATTGAAGGACGAGAACGGTAACTCGCCGTTGTACGGATCCGGCGGGGAATCAAGCCCTAGGTGCGAGAATTGTTGGGGGTACTACAACACGTACTGTGACCAAGAGCAATGGGCCTGGACTTGTTCACTCTGTGGAACCCTAAATGGCCTCTCATCTGAAACAATTTCTCGTTATTCTAGTTACGATTCTCCACCGGAGATCATGTCTTCTTACATCGACCTCGAATTGCCTAGTAATCTTCAATTTCTCTCTATCTATCTGCATTATTCATTGTCAAATTAATTGATACATTGTGATGTTTAGTTAGGGCTCAAAACTATTGTGTTAAAAGATCAAGTTCTAAATCATGTTTTAGACTAGTGAAGACTTAATTTAGTCTATGTTAATGCAAATGGTGGACGGATAGGGTTGTAAAGGAACCAAACGATTAGCGGATAGTTCGTGAACTGTTTGTTTGTGTTCGTTCGTTTATTAAACAAACGAACATGAACAGGAAATTTCGTTCGTTTAGTTAAAGGAACGAACATGAACAGAGGGCGCGATCGTTCATATATGTTTGTGAACGTTCGGTAATGTGTTTGTTTATGTTCGATTGTGTTCGTTAGTTCATTAGTGTTTTTAGTTTCCATAGTTTATATAAATACTTCAAAATTCCGGCAACTGTAATATTTAATGAGTGTTGTGTATTATATGTTTTATTCATGAACGCTTGTTTTTGTTCATTTGTTTCCATTTGTGTTCATGAACATTAGTTTGTGTTTATTTGTGTTTATCAACGTTCATTTTCGTTCGTTGCCTAAAATTAATTAACAAACAAACACAAACGACACGAACGCGTTCATTTGCTTAACAACGAACACGAACATATAATCTAGTTCGGTAAGTGTTCATGAACAGTTCGTGAACACGTATGTTTCTTAACAAAAGAACACGAACAAGGCCTTGTTCGTGTTCGTTCAGTTCGTTTGCAGCTTATGGACGGATAGTGTGACACTTGAATTGATATATGTTTAATTCTGTATGGTATGCGATTTGAAGCTGTTAATATGAAGTTAGAGCATCCACAATAGAATGTTTTTCCTTGTTTTTAGCATTAAAAAATACAGCTTCATCGGGTTTTACTATTGTCGAGTTCGTTTTTTGCACTCATCTTTGGGTTGTTGTTTTTGGCCAAGAACAAGAAAAAAAAACGGATTGGGGTGGGGGCCACAGCACTGTTCATTATTAAATATATAGAGAGAGAAATGAGTGGTTAAAAATAAAAATGTGTTGATGATGTGTCAATGTTTTTGGGATTCCAGGGTGTTTTTTTTTGAAGAATGAGTGTTTTTCTGATGTGACAGCTTACTAAGCACGTTTTTTAGTGTTTTTATGTTTCCTTATTGTGGATGGTCTTATTGAGTTTGTTTTAGGTATAGATTTATGTATGCATTTGTATACTCCATTCCGTATGAATGCAAAATGTAGCCAATTACCAATAAAGAGCTGGCGAATGTTTCTTGATTTCGTACGCTGCAAGTTATTTTGTGACTAATTGGGTAATTCTATTGAAAAACAAACCAGTTGAGCTTCAATCACAGATTTAAAAGATGAAGCTCCACATTTTGTTTTAGAGAAGTGAAAACTTGCATCTCTTTGGGTTTTAGGCAATTGATTCCATGTTTATACAAATGTGGACTAACACATGAATTGATATATGTTTTCCTGCTCCTGTTGCCATTTGTAGCTGTTGAGTCTGTTTTAGCTATAGATTTATGTATACATCTATATACTCGATTACATATAAGTGCAGAATGTAGGGAATAAACTGGTGAATGTGTCTTGGTTTCTTACGATGGAAGTCTTTTTTGACGTTCTTGCTTGATGGTTGTTAGATCTCTAAAATTTAGGTTTCAGTATTAGTGTTCATAATACTCGACTCTTTCTATGTTGTAGTTGAAGGTTCTGAAGAGGAGCATATGCAAGCGCAGCCTGTTTAAGTTGCTGCTATTGATCTGGCATGTAAGATTGTGCTGTTTATTTAGCGGTTCAAGACTCTTTTGATGTTTTGTTAACTTCAGTTTCATGGCAGTCTTATTCATACACGACATCTCTATCTGTATATCTTTTGTGTTTCTGTAAGACGAACTTCCATGTGTACTTACGCAATGCTTATCTATCGTTTCCAGCTTCAGAAGAGTTTCTAGAACTTACAAAAAGTGCTTTGTTAGCTGCTTTGGAAGGTTGGTACTTATGTTATCATTATATTTACTTTATATTGCATACTTGCTCCTACGTGTCTTGAATGCTAAAATCTGGTTTACATCATAGCTCTTGCACCTGGGTCTCTTTTTGGGATCGCTACATTCAGCCACAAGTTAGGTTTATACGATGTGCAAGGACCTATTCCTGTCGTGAAAAATGTTTTTCTACCTGCGGATCCCGATGGAACCCTATCAATTAACTTGAAGATGCCATGCCCTTATTTTCTTTTTTGGCCCCAGTAAGTTCATTGACGAAATTTACCATGTCTTCATATCATTAGAGATGACATTTTCAACCCATTTGCTTTTATATGGTTGATTTGGGGCTTGTTTTATCCCACAATGTCAAAGGGAAAAAAACTAACTAAATTTGGAATGGGTGAAATGGGTCAAAAGTCACCAAAAGTGTATAATGTGTACAAAGTTCTAGACTGCTTTGTTCAAAATTTTAGACTATTATTTTAATAATATATCTTCCGTAATCACAGTTAATTAATTTTCTACAACTTCTGTATATTGTTACAAATACATACACCTGGCAAAAAGGGCGGGGTGGGTCGGTTGGCAGGTCGAAACGGGGTTGGGTCCAAACGGGTTCGGGTCAATTATAAAAGTGATTGTTTTGGTTCGGGTCAAAACGGATTTTGGTTCGGGTCTTTTTTTTAAAAAAATGTTTTTCTTTTTGTGTGAAAAAGGAAATTGTAACACTTAGGGGGCAATGCTGACCCAAAAGATAACTTAAATCTTGACCCGACCTGACCTGAAACAAAACAACCCTTTTTTAATTGATCCGTTTTGACCCAAACCCGTTTTGACCCACCACCCGACCCAACCTGACACGCCCGTTTTGCCAGGTGTAGAGATATCCAAAGGAACCCGAAAGTCCGATGAAATTTACCCAAATCTACCCATTAATTGTATCACGGGTTGTGATTCCCGGCCCTACATGCATACATATCTTTTATGCATGGTTTTAAAGGATCTATTTGCAAACTATAAGTGATGAGATCTTCTATGCCTATTATCTTTGCTGCAGGTAGAAACTTGTAAGGATCGAATAGCATCTGCACTCGAAACCTTAAGACCGACATCATCATGGGAAGGTACAGGTGGTGGAGAAGGATTGGACGGAATTTTTCTTGGAGGACGCGGTTTTGGGCCGGCAATGGAGTCACTTATCTCATACCTTGGATCTGAACATGGCAGCACTTTCGCATTAGGTTTGGTTATGCTTTACTACTTGTATGACTAAGGCTGCAAACGAACCGATCGTTCAGCGAACAGTTCAACAGGAAGTTCGTTTGTGTTCGTTGTTTGTTTAATAAATGAACAAATATGAACATGAAATTTTGTTCATTTAGTTAAATGAAGGAACATGAACAGAGGTTGCGTTCGTGAACATTTGGTAACGTATTTTTTTATGTTTGATAGTTCATTAGTGCTTTTCTAATTATTATATATTATTTAAATACTTCAAAATTCCAACAAATAAAAATTTTAATAAGTATAAGTGTATTATATATTTTGTTCATGAACGCTTGTTTGTGTTTGTATGTTTTCATTTATGTGCATGAACGTACGTTACCTAAAATTAACAAACGAACACAAAATCCTGTTCGGTAAGTGTTCATGAACACATATAGTTCCTTAAAAACGAACATGAACAAGGTCTTGTTAGTGTTCATTCGGTTCGTTTGCAGCCCTATGCATGACCAATCAATATTATGAAAGAAATTACAATTCTGTCCCTTCTAAATTAAAACAATTTGCAGCCAGAATCTTTGCTTTTTTATCCGGACCTCCTGATTACGGACCGGGACAGCTGGACACAAGAAAATATGGTGAACAGTATGCTAGTAGAGGAGAGGATGCTGAGCTGGCATTACTACTGGAACTAACACCGTTTTACAAAGATTTGGTAAGAATCTAGATGTTGATTACAGACTTGTATTCCTCAAGTGATATACATTTGAGAAATCAATCAAATCATATGGATTCATGTATATTTTACAGGCTGCGGTCGCTGTTCAAGCAGGTGTTTGCGTAGACATACTTGCGGTTACAAATGAGTACACTGATTTGGCATCATTGAAGTTTCCTAGTATTGATAGTGGAGGTTCGTTGTTTCTGTACCCTAATACTGATGACTCGACACTTCCTCAGGACGTGTAAGTAATGGATTCATAATCATCAATCACCTTCAAATTGGACATCCAAACAACCCAATTTAAAAAATCACTTATTTTGTAGGTATCGAATGCTAAGTCGTCCGTATGCCTTCAACTGTGTAATGAGGTTGCGGACATCTACTGAATTCAAAACCGGAAATTCGGTAAGTCGATGTTCATTCTATTACATATCCATTTTATAATTCTGCTTTGATAATGCTTCTAATACGTATTTTATGTACCCGCAGTATGGTCATTTCTTCCCAGATCCACAGTATGAAAATGTTCAGCACATTATTTGTGGCGACTCATATGCTACATATGCTTATGACTTTGCTTTTGCAAATAACTATGGGTTTTCCAGGTAAGTTTTAATGTTTTATATTCCATGTTCTGTGATGTTATTGCATATATTTTCTGAAAACTAAAATCTTGATTTGTTGGATCATTTACGTTGCAGACACACTTCTGAGCTACCTATGTTACAGTTGGCTTTCCAGTATACTGTAGTTGTGCCCCCCGAGGAAAGTCCAACTCCAGGTTCAAACCTGACAAGTAGGTATGTGTTTTTGTGCTATATTTCTCTATATTTTGAACTTGCAAATAATAAGTCAGTGAACTAAAATCTGGAGTAAAATGCCATTTTAATCCCTGAGGTTTGGCAAGTTTTGTGACTTTCGTCCAAAGGTTTGTTTTCCGCATCTTGATCCAAAAGGTTTGAAATCTTGCCATTTTCATCTGGCTCGTTAACTCCATTCATTTTTCTCCGTTAAGTTAGGGGTATTTTGTCCTTTTTATTTAGTAACGGTATTTTGAAAACCAGTACATTATGCGAAATGCTTGTACATGAAGTGAAAAAGATCGAATTGCCCTTTAGTTGACAAAAAGAACGAAAATACCGACTTAACAAAGAAAAATGGATGGAGTTAACGAGCCAAATGAAAATGGCAAGATGTCAAACCTTTTGGATCTAGATGCGAAAAACAAACCATTGTACGAAAGTCGCAAAACTAGCCAAACTTTAGGACGAAAATGGCATTTTACTCTAAATTCTGTTACATTATCATTGATAATTTCAGTATGCCTAGTAACTTTTTGCTTCATACGCATGTGTCTATGTAGATCAAAATATACCATTAAAAGACGACTCAGACTAAGAACGATACAGTTTGGAGTTGCACATAACTTCAATGACTTATATGATAGTGTGGATCATGAAGTTATTCTCTCAATACTTGTTCACAAGGTAACGTTCTTTTGCAACCTTCTACATTACATGTTTGTGCTTGTCTAGCTGATTAATGTGCACCCTTTCACAGGTGATCCTAGCCTCACTGAGTGACGGAGTTAGAGAAGGCAGGATGTTACTACACGATTGGCTTGTAATCCTAACGGCTCAATATAACGATGCATGCAAAAATGCACCCGCTGAGTTTGGAAACTCAAATGGCTCGCTTATTGATGTCACATTTTCTCAGTGTCCACAATTACAAACTTTACCGCAATTGATATTTGCTTTACTTAGAAATCCTCTTTTACGGTTTCATGAAGAAGGCATTCACCCTGATTATCGGATTTACCTTCAATGCTTGTTCAGGTACGTTGTGGTAAATTACATTTACATTCCTAGTTATATAATTATTGAGTTGAACAATTGATTACTATTTACAAAACTGTGAATTTGTATTAAAAAGTTAAGATCATAAAGATAGTTCATACATAACTGTATATTTAAAAATCAATAATAAATAGAAGAGTAAAGTACACGGATGGTCCTTGTGGTTTACCAAAATTTTGGATTAAGTCCCTAGCTTTCTAAAAGTACACAGATGGTCCCTGTGGTTTGCACTTTGTAACGCATTTTAGTCCCCATCTTTATCCAAAAGTACATGGATGATCCATGTGGTTTGCACTTTGTAACACATTTAGTCCCTAACTTAGACATGCTAAAATTTTTAGATTTGTTGGTTGGGGACTCTCTGCGTTACAAAATGCAAACCACAGGGACCATCATGTACTTTTGAAAAGCTAGGGACCAAATAAAAATTTTTAGTAAACCACTGAGACCATCCGTGTACTTTTAGTGAAAATTCCCAACTGAATCGTACAAATCATTAACCATCAAAACTGTCAACTGAATCGGAATTCCAAACCATCGGCCGGACCAAAAAACTGTCAAAACTGAATCGTACAAATCATAAACCGGCTGACTTTTTTCAATTTGTTCGGTTTCAATGGTTGATTAACACCCCTTGTAACAAAATATCCAGAATTATGTTAATTACTTGACATATGGTGAATATATTATGATCCTTTAGTGATTTAAATAAATAAGTTAATGCAGTGGACTAGAACCAAGTTATCTTCACCGGGCAATATATCCTCTGCTGACTTCATATGCAACTCCCGACAAACTAGCATATCCTCGTCATTCATTGAGCCGGGCTGCACTAATGACAAGTGAAAGTCCTATATTTTTCCTTGATGCATTCACAACTCTGATTGTATATTACTCCTCTACAGCTGACCCTGCACTTCCTTATCCTCCGCCAGATGACTGTAAGTCGTTTCTTGAAAAAAAAAAAACAAGTAAAATGCCATTTTTGTTCGTAAGGTTTGGCCAGTTTTGCGACTTTTGTTCAAAGGTATGTTTTTCCGCATCTGGATCCAAAAGGTTTGAAATCTCGCCACTTTCATCCGGCTCGTTAACTCCATCCATTTTTCTCTGTTAAGTCAGGGGCATTTACGTCTTTTTTTTGTTAACTTAAAAGGGTATTTCTGTCTTTTTGAATACTTGTACATTATGCTAAATGCTTGTACATAAAGTGAAAAAGGCCGAATTGCCCTTTAAGTTAACAAAAAAAAAAAGATGAAAATACCCCTGACTTAACGGAGAAAAATGGATGGAGTTAACGAGCCGGATAAAAATGGTAAGATTTCAAACCTTTTGGATTCAGATGCGAAAAAACAAACCTTTGGACGAAAGTCGCAAAACTGGCCAAACCTGGGACGAAAATGGCATTTTACTTTAAAAAAATAACTTTTTTTCAAACCGTGAGAATCCGTTATCGGAAAACTCACAAGACCGACCAAAACCTATTGAAGGTTGAACTTATTATTTTGGTTCCTAAATAAGTTGTGTTTTTTTTAAGGTTTGTTGAGAACAACAATAAACAAGGTGAAACAAGAAAGAAGCATGACTCCTAGACTGATGTTTATAAAAGGTGGTGAAGAAGATGCATCATTGTTTGAGAGTTATCTAATTGAAGAACAAGATGTTGATGGAAGTGGGTTTCCAAATGTTATGGGATTTGTTTCTTTTCTTCAGGAGATCAATCAGAGTGTTCTAGAATACATGAAATAGATGAAGACATGTATATATTGCATCAGAGATTGTAACAAAGGCTTACAAGGAACAAGAGTCAGGTATGTTTTTTTCACACAGATCATCAAAATTATACACATTGTTTTGGAAGGTGGTTATTTCAGTTTATTGGTGGGAAAAGATTTTAAACAATAATATTAGTTTATTGGTATTATGTGATTTACATTTAACTTCTTACAAATTAATAAATGTTTTGATGTTTCTTTGCTCTATATAAAGTAAGTATATTATGTTTAACTAGTCTTAAGACGCGGTGTTGCGGGGCGGGGTCGCAAAATCGTGTTACCAGCCTTGCGGGGCGAGAGAGTAAAACCGTGCTAAGTAGCAACTAAACGACGAACAAAACCGGAAAACAATGTAAACAAAAGCACAAATTTTTAACACCAAGTGACTTGTGACGTAAAACCTAGACAAAGTCAAATTTATATTAACACGTATTAGAAAGTCGAGAGGGTAAAAAAAACTGAGGGGCCAAATGTGATCGGTAAACATCATGCTAAAACGACCAAATGTAATAAAAAACATAAAAAATTAATAAAAAATAAACTCCTTTAAGATTAATATGTAAAACAAAAATATAAAACGAAAAATCACAAAAGACAAAAAAATATTATTTCTTCAACGTTATAAATTAATATATATATATATATATATAGGTATAGGTATTGTGGTGGAGACGAAGACTTTTACAACCATGTGGATCTCTCACCTTGGTTAAAGCAGGGATGAAGAAATAAATTTTATTTAACATCTAGTTATACATAGTAATAGTAATGTAATATAAAGTGATATTGTTTACCCTTTCAATTATTTAATCAATATAATATGATGTTTTATAAGTCGTTTCTCTTTTCATTATTTGAGTAATATATCATGACGTAATATAAAGTGATATTGTGTACCCTTTCAATTATTTAATCAATATAATATGATGTTTTATAAGTCGTTTCTCTTTTTCATTATTTGAGTAATATATCATGACGTTTGATAAAATTTTAAATATACCAATGCAACACGTTTATCTTTATCCATGATTTAATAAGATTTTTATTTGAATGAACATTGATACTGGTGTTGAATTCAGTTTTATGGTTTTCTCAATATGGTGATAAAAAATTCATAAAGTTTTTTTTATATAAAATTACATTGTTTACCTTTTATTGTTATTTGAGTTGTATTTTGGAAACATTGTTGCAACATGCTCATTTTCATCTTATTTTTATGTTTGATAAAAATTTTAATCGAACAGGTAAACATAGGTGATAGTTTGTTCTTTATCACGATGAATCAAGCCAATATTGTTCAAACTATATATCAGTACTAGTACAATATTCATTTTCATGGTTTTCTCGACGTAGCGTTATAAACTGACTAAAAATAAATTTGTATTGGTAATAGAGTATTTTCTAGTACCCTATGATATAACAAGTGACACTTCCCAGACCGCTGAACAATATCGATGCCGATATTTGCTTCGAGAGTTTTTGATAAATGTAAAATACGTGCCGATAACCTTTTAGGCGTATCTGCATTGGTTGTTACACCAAACGCAGGTATCATACCGATACTTTAACTAACCGAGTGGACACCGACCAAAAGTCGGCCGTGAAATGCGCGAATCCAACTAGTTATTAACAAAGTATATATGTATTGTTTTAAACATGAATGATTAGTCTATGGTGAGTGTAGTAAGATCTATATGAAAAATCAAGTCTTATCCCCAAATAAATCTGGTGAATTCTATAGACCACAAAAACCGATGTTATTTAAGACTTCAAAATCCACCAACCAACAAGATTTCATGCTTCAACTTTTTTAACATAAGAAACCAACACAAACTAGCATTTAACAGACATAATGAAAAAGACGGGTTCAATTGTAGACCCAAACACAAAAATGTTTAAAAACCACACAAACCAACTCAATAAAGATCACCTTCTTTATGAGTATGAATCACACAATCCGAAGTCGGGTACGAGACACAAGTCAGCACATACCCTTCTTTCATCTGGTTATCGTCAAGAAACGAACCATCGGACTGGTCAACCGAACCGCTAACAATCTTTCCAGCACATGTGGAACACGCACCCGCCCTGCAAGAATACGGGAGCTCAACCCCTGCACTTTCAGCCGCGTCAAGGATATAGCAATCATCAGGCGCGTCAAACTCGTTCTCTTCACCACCAGGTCCAATGAGCTTAACCTTGTATGTAGCCATGGCGGTTGTTTTGAAAAATTGGCTTGATTTCAACCCGAAAGTTTTTGAAATGGTTTTTACTGATGGAAGTGAGGTTCTGTGGTTTAGAAAAGCGGTAGGGGTTGAACGTGTGTACGTTTGAGATGCGATTGGGAGCGTGCATTGTGTAGGAAGACCAGTCGACAACATGGTTACCGAAATCTGTAAACAATCAAATATTTAATTTCACATTTACACAAACAATAGAAGATGATTATTTGTGTTTTAAAAACATAATAATAATAATCTCCAAAAGGTAAATTGGATAACAAACTTAAAGAGAATTATTATAGTTAATTAGGTTAATTGACATATGTTCATGGTTTGTTAGTGTGGTTAGGCTACTCAGTGTGGGGGTCGTCCTAGCCACGTCCAGGCCCGGCGACACCCCAAACACCACTTCCACTGGTCCGGCGGCGTCTTCAACGTCCTCCCCAAGACTCTGAGGACGGCCCTCCTTCTCACACACACCTATACATACAACACACACACATATACATATATATATATATATATATTAGGCTCATACTCCATTTCCTTAGGTCCATCCTCTTTGCCCCATCCTCACACCCATCCTACATGGCGGAGCATCCTCTTAAGACTACCTCCTCCCACACCGAGTAGCCTTACTAGGTGGCTCACCATAATTCTAGAACATTCCTTTTTTCTAGTGTCTTTAGAAGATTCTCCATTGTACAAAATAAGAATAGTAAACACAATTGTTACCTTTCCTTAGTTTTTCAGCAACCATACATGGCGCGCGTTTAATACACAACCAATTTTAAATAGAAACCGCAATAATATCATTTAAAAGAACCCAACCCCACATTGGGTTAGAGACAGATAAGATCATGAAAGGGAGAAAATACAAGAAAAAAAAGGCAGATCTACAAAATTGACAAGAAATTAGGTCTTGAAAAAGACAGTTCATGCAACAAAAGCTATGCATTCAAATTGTTCAAACTGATTTTTATATAAATCAATAATCAAATATTAAAATCTGAAATCACATATAAGGTGCTTGATGCTAGGGCTAGGGTTTAAGATAGGCAGTTCACGGAAACAGATCCATCTAGAACACAAACGTATTCATTCAGCCACAATTAAATAAATCCGTAGAGCTCAAACACTCAAACGATCTATTAAATAATCGCAAAACCATAGATGTAAAGAAATACAGTAATTAGTTAACTGGTGGTAACAAACTAGCATAATTACGATAATCAAGATAGTGAAAAAACTTACAGAAGATTTGAGGGATGAATCAATGAAATGAAAATTTAGGGTTTTGAGCAAAAGCAGGAGTGTTGATTTATATCATTAGACCACTCTGTGTGTTTGGACAAAAGGGTAAACGGGAATGTGCTAGAAGCTATTAGCTATGTGCTAGAAGAAACTATGTGCTATAGAAAACAACAAAGCAAACTGCCATTTTAGTCTAAAACTTAAATCTTTTGTATCTGGGTCTTTGTATATTAGCATTTTGGTCTAAAATTGAAATCAGTTCATATTTGTCTAATAAAATCTTGCTATTTTATCTATTTCCTCAGGGCAAAATGGTCACAACCACACCACCTTTTCCTCGGTGAAATCAGATTATCCTTTTAACCCTGCTTTGTTCCTCTTCCCCAAAACATCATCTCACTCTCAAGCAAAGCTCCTTCGCTACATCCTTACCTACCTCACCAACACATCATCTCACTCTTAGCGTTGTGTTTATCAGCGGCGATTGAAGCACCGCGGATCCTGAGCCGGATAAATTGCAGAAGCTATTGCCTAGGGTTTTGAAGCTGGTGAAATCGGATGGTTTTAAGGCGAAACCGGATTTGTTGTGTGTTATTGGGAGTATTGCTAGTGCTGGTGGTACCGGTTTGAATCGGAATTCGTTGAGTTTGTTGGTGAATTGTTTGGTTGAGTTTTTGAGTAGTAGTGATTGGGCGGCGAGGAAGGTGGCCGTTGAGGCGGTTGGCGGTGACGAAGGGTCACCACTGTCACACCCCGACCCGCAGCGGAAAAGGTGATCGGGGCATAATTGGGTTATCATCAAAGCTCATGACATTTATTATATGTTTCATATTCATTAATACAATTTAATGGAAATTTACAATAAATGATACAACATGTTCTAACTATCAATCTAAGCTTCTTGGTTCTCTTCTAAGGCATATCCTATGTTTTCCTTGCTTCAACCTGTTCACCTGTATCATGTGTAAAAAGGTTTTTGGATCAACATAATGTTGGCGAGTGAATCCTATGGAAAACATTTGAACAAGTTTATCCAATTGATTATAAATAAGGTGCATACCACATATGAGTAAATGTAGATGTAAATTTATTCACACAACACATAATATCGAATATTGAACACACAACACCAAATAGTTGTTTTGAGGCACGCGTTGTTCGACTCGTCTCCCACGAGGAACTGATGGGCCTAATGAATGAGTTTTGAGGCACGCGTTGTTCTTACGAACTGATGGGCCTAATGTATGAGTTTTGAGGCACGCGTTGTTCTCGTCTCCCACGAGGAACTGGGGCCTAATGAATGAGTTTTGAGGCACGCGTTGTTCTCGTCTCCCACGAGGAACTGATGGCCTAAATAATTTGTATACAACTTTGACAATATGAATACATCACAACCAATAATAGTTACATTCTAGTTTAGTTCATATAATGGTATAGCACAATTTGCATAAGAGAATTAGTTTAAACGACACATGATACACCCCAAAACATGAATAAAAAGGGGAGTTTGTAAGAATTCACTCACATTGGGTGCGTTCGGTTGATGAGGTTGAATGTACGCGAAATGGTGTTAACCACGAGTGGAATTAACCTAGATAAATCGCATTATGGTTTGGTAAGTAAACGGGTTTTATTAATCTATTTTAGTAGGATTGTTGGGTGTATTTTTGTGAGTTTGAGGCTATTTACTAACCTTAAAAAATGTTATTTTTAAGTATTTATAATTGATTTTTAATTAAAATAATTAAATAAAAATAATAAAAAAAATGTTTTATTTTTGCTACAGTTGACGTTTGACCGTTGACTTTGACTAGCGTTGACCGGTTCGAAGGCATATTGTTGTGCGCCGGGTGAGGCTCGAACCCGAGACCTCCCGTACGCGTGCACGCAGCTCTACCAACTGAGCTACGTGTCTAACCCGTTATATATCCGATTTTAATTATATATATATATTAATTAGAGTTAAACATAAATCCTTTTATTTTAAAAACGAATTAATTCACAAACCGGTGCGCTCCACAGGTCTCGAACCCGGGACCTGTGGGTTAGCGGACACACACTCCACCGCTGGACTGTGTGTCGCACTTGGTTATAAACTCGATTATCAATATACTTAACATGTACCCAAAACACTCCGGTTCAGTTTGCTGAAAAAAAAGAATTTTTATCAAGGCTGCGTGTGTGAAACCGGAATCGAACTCGTGACCTTAGCGTTAAAAGTGCACACAGTCCACCGCT
This sequence comes from Scalesia atractyloides, assembly GCA_947069175.1. Taxonomy (NCBI): domain Eukaryota; kingdom Viridiplantae; phylum Streptophyta; class Magnoliopsida; order Asterales; family Asteraceae; genus Scalesia; species Scalesia atractyloides. The sequence goes on from CAMTDV010000003.1 coordinate 89,329,238, forward strand.
GGACTGTGTGTCTAACCCGGTAAATAACTTGATTTTAATTATACTTAACCGTTACTGAAACGTCGTCTTCTTCACTGGTTTAACCGGAAGTGACGACTGCCTGGTTCGAAAAGTTGATTCAAGATCCTTTAGTGTTTTATGATTAATTACAGTCGAGATAAAAGTAAAAAGGGAAAGAATTAGGCGTGAAAAGTACCGGCTGGTTTTACTCTGTTTTCCGGCAGAACTCCGGCGACAGCAATCTTTTTCCGGCGACAGTATCTTGCAGCAGAGAGTCCTCCGAAAGCTTACAAAGGGTGTGGGTGACTTCGGTAAAGGTTTAGGGGATTCAATAAAGCTCAGGGATTAAAACTCGGTTTTCCGGCGAAGTATAAGATATTTCCGGCGAGTAAGTTTTCGCCGAGAAAGGGTGCGATTTGAGTGTGAAATGTTTCTGGCGAGTTGGGGGTGAATTTATAGGGTAGTATCAGGATGAATGGGGTCTGAATTCGGTCTTAATTCGAAGTCAACCGTACTCCGGCGGTTATGGCTGATGTCGCGGTTCAGACGTCGGTTATAACCGTCGTAATAGTTAAATTATCGGTTAAATTGGGCGAAAACGTAATTAAACGGCGAAGTCGTCGGGATTTCCGACGACTGCTAATTTGGGCGCAATTTACTGATTTTAACTTTGAAACTTGATATTTGAATTAAGTGTTTCCTTGAGTTACCAGAAAAACAAAGTGGCGGAGCGGTTGTTTGGCTGAGTGATAGTTTGTTTGGTTGAACCGGATACAGACCCGAGTTCGAAACCCGGCATGGGTAAAACATTTTTATTTTGTTATTTTTATCAGTTTTTCAAAAACTAAATATATATCCCCGCATAATAATTGATTACGGATCGTTTAAAATTATTTTGGGCATTTAATTCGCAACGAAAAATTTGACTGACTGTTCGGTTGATAAACGGAGCGGGTTTGGTAAATCCGTTTTTTTGACGGATGTTACAACCACCGGCGGATTCAATCCGTTTTGGCGGTGACAATTTTAAACCCTACGTTGATGTTGGCTTGCTACTTGTATGGCAACTCCGGTTGTAACCGTCGTGCCACTTAGCAGGTTCAACGATGACGATGATCTTCTCAGATCTGAGTCGATTTGTGTTGATATTTTCGTTTTGCTTCCTGAGATTGATTAGATGATTGTGTTAGATTGTTAGTAGTGTTGACAGATGGTCACCACCGGCGGATTCAGTCCGTTTTGGCGATGGCGATTTTAAACGCTACGATGATGTTGGCTTGCTACTGGATGGCAACTCTGGTTGCAACCGTCGTGCCACTGAGCAGGTTCAACGACGATGATGATCTTCTCAGATCTGAGTCGATTTGTGTTGGTATTTTTGATTTGCTTCCTGAGATTGATTAGATGATTGCGTTAGATTGTTAGTAGTGTTAGTTATGTTGTTGTTGGTCGTGATATTGATGGTTGTTGTGTTAACAGTAGCTATGAAAGGGCATGCTTTTTTATGTTTGGTTGTTGTGACCATTTTGCCCCTAATGAAAAGGACAAAATAGCAGGATTTTATTAGACAAATATGAGCTGATTTCACTTTTAGACAAAAATGGCAATAAAACTGAAACCACAAGGACCTAGATACAAAAGGTTTGAGTTTTGGACTAAAGTGACAAAAGTAACCAAACCTCATGGACTAAAATGGCAGTTTACTCAAAACAATGGGTCTGATTGCGAAGTCATTGAAGTTAAAGTGATTGCACCGTGATTGAAGTGAAAGTGAAGAGATTCGAGACTTGAGGGAAACGCTGCGTTTCACGAATAAGTTTAGTTTAAAAATTGTAAATTCTTTGTAGTCTAGCGTTAATTTTATTACGGATTAAAAGTTTTATTAAATTGGGTTGAAATGACATTTTTACCCGACTGTTAAAAAATAAACATCATAAGTATTTTAAACATGTAAAAACACTCCAAATCCGCCCCGCCCCCTTCAAAAGATGCGGGTCCAAGAGATGCGGTACTAGATCCGTATCTTTTGACAATTTAAGCAAAAATTACTTTTTCACAATATATTCAAGAGAAGCGGTTCTAAGGCAGCATCTCTTGGTATTTAAGCTAATTCTTTTTTCTTATTTGGTTCAATTTCCAAAAAAAAAAAGTTTGTGAAAGATTCCGAGATAATCCCCATCATAAACAAATTATCTAATGAAAATAAAATATACAAAAAACTAAATTAAATTAAAACCAATATAAAATAACCCAAGAATATAAATTACAAAGTTTTTCAAAGTAACAAAATTACAAAAGTTTTAAAGTATCACAAATACATACGTCTCTAAAGACGAAAGTCATATATAATAACTTTCCGAAACGATTTCTTCATACTAGCAATCCAAACCAGCTCTTCAATTGATTCTATTCTATGCAATTTGCCCTTTTACATAAAACACAAATTGGACCAAAGTTGGCCCAAAATAAAATACCTTTGTGTAACAGTTTGGATTTGGTGAGTGGTTGGCCAACTTCAGTTTATCTGCTTAGCGGTAAGCATCAATCACATACTGCAAGCAAGAAAGCTACTATGAGATTCTAAATGCTTACCGTATAGGATACGATCAATAATTTGATTAATAACAACTCTTACTGCAAGTGCAATAAGTTCTAAACTTGATAACAAAATAAAAATAAAAATAAATTATGGACAAAACAAATTGCACATAGATCACTAGTATAGGTAAATTCATATGTTTAGTGGTATGGTTCAAGTAAATTCATATGTTTGTTATGGGTAATCGAGTTGGGCAGGCCTAGCACCATATTCCTCCCATACCTTAAAATATTTTTCTTAAATAATCCCATATATATATATATATATATATATATATATATATATCCAATTACCCTTCTCAAATGTTGGCCCAACCCGACCTAGACCGTGTTGACCCACATCTAAAATTACTCTTTTTGACTTACCAAGGATCATGGTTTGTGCATTGAAAATAGACTAGAACTGATTCCTCGCATTGTGGGATCGGGTACGATTAAAAGGCAGACCAGCCAAAAATGTCACTAAAAAGCATGAAAATGTATAATATTTGACATGACTTATGTAATGTAAAGTAACTCTGATTTATAAAGTCTAAAGAAAATGTATAATATTGAGCCGATTCGTTTTCAAACAAAATTAACATCAAAATGTAGGCCATCAAAAAACGTCCACAAATATAAGCACAAAATGTATTATATTTGACATGATTCGTTTTCGATAAAAATTACATTGAAACGTAAAACATCAATTTACACCCGACGTGTACATAAAAATAAGCACGTAAACCTCGAGAGGGGGGTCAAAATGACATGTTAAAAAGTTTTTAGAAATTATTGAAGGTTTAAATATCAATATTAAAGGTTGAGGGGTGAAATTCATAAAATGAAAAAAAAAATCAAATACCATAGCTAACAATCTCATCTATTATATATATAATAATTCTATTGATGAAAATAAAGATTTGGTCAAATTTTAATGCTACACATCTGAAATAAACGCAAATCTAATGGGGTTATGTTCTAGCCAATAGCATAATGTAAGTTAGTGATTAACTAACTTAAAAAAGCTGGAATTTCGGCTAAGAAAGAGGTCTCTGGCTAAGAAAGAGGTCTCTGTGAATTTCCTCACGGACCCTATGGAAGGGAGATCTACTCTGCAACCAGCGGATCTGCTCGTCTTTGGCTGGGCTGGGGGGAAACATGCTTGTGTAGATCTCACGGGGGTTTCCCCTTTGGTTGGTTTAAGGGAAAACGGGTTTGTAGCTGGACAAGCGGCAAGAAAGGCAGAATCAAAGAAAGTGGATAAGCACGCTAAAGCTTGCGCAAAGAACCAACATGTCTTTGTCCCTTTTGCCTTTGATACTTTTGGCTCCCTAGCGCCAGAAGCTATCCACTTCTTGACGAGGGTTCAACGGGTCGTCTACAGCAATTGTTCAACCCTAAAGGGGCAAGGGTTTGTATTTGGAAGGTTAAGGTTTGCAATTCAGAAAGGATTAGCGGCGCGGCTACCTTCTGTTTTGATGTAACTTGGCAAGTTTTTCTGAATTTAAAATAATATTATTAGTATTAACTAAAAAAACTAACTAAACAAAAAAATGTATGAAGTATTAGATGTTTTAAACATGATAGAATTTATGTTCCCAAGCTTATTTAGTTAACTAAAAATATAGAATTCTTAAAATTTATATAAAAAAAAGATTAAGTCTCTAATATAGAATTCTTAAAATTTACAAAAAAAAAAGTGAAGTCCTTACACTTTATTTTAAGAACTAGTGTGAACTAGAATGTATTATAGATTCTGAATTCAATTTGGTGACGGATTTTCATTTTCGCTAAAAGGTATTCCAAATTGCCTGGTAAAACCCGAGTTGACTCATGACAAGTCTACTCATGAAATTACCATCTATAGATTTACCCAAATGAAGTATATGAAAGAAAAAAAATCATTTTTACCTTACATGTCTCATCTTCAATATGTTGACCAATCAGGTCAATGTTGCTTCTCACAGTTCCTTCAGAAAGGACTGGTTCTTGTGAAAATAGACACGTTTAATTTTTTTAACGACCAACAAAAATACTTTATCAATAACCAAACAACCACTAGCGTACAAGAAAAACACAAACACTACACATGTGTAAATATAACAAATTTACACATGTATAAATAGCAAACTTACACATGTGTAAATTTTCTTTATTTACGAATTCATGTAAATTGAAACATGTAGATTAAATTTCTAACATCATATTCGAATAACAATGCTAAGTGTAATTTTTTTTTAATTTGGATTTTTTTTACCAAGTTCTCGCAGTTTTTTCATTCGTTCTCATGGTTCACACCATATTTAGTGTTCTCATTTAAACCTATATATATAGGGGAGGGTTTAAATGAGAACGCTAAATATTGCGAGAACCGTGAGAACGAATGAAAAAACCATGAAAACTTGGTAAAAAACAATTCAAATTCAAAATTTTTTACACTTATCATTATTATTCGAATACAATGTTAGAAATTTCATTTACACGTTTAAATTTACGTAATTTCGTATATAAAGAAAATACACACATGTGTAAGTTTGCCATTTACATATGTGTAAAAAATCTAACAAGAGTGAATTTGAGAGGAGAAATGAATTATTTGATGCTGTAAATTCTTTTTTTGATGTTGTACTTTAATTACAATAAGCTTTGTATTTAAAAAAATTTGGTTTTGATTGGTTTTTTCATTCGTTCTCACGGTTCTCACAATATCTATGTATATCTTGAGAATGCTAAATATTGTGAGAACTGCGAGAACGAATAAGAAAACAGATCAAAACCAATTTTTTAAAGACAAACCTCATTGTAGTTAAAGTGCAACAACAACAACAAAAAAAGAATTTACAACATCAAATAATTTATTTCTCCTCTGAAAATCACTCTTATTAGATTTTTTACACATGTGTAAATATACAAATTTACACATGTAAATGGCAAACTTACACGTATGTAATTGTATTTATTTACGAATTAATGTGAATTTAAACGTGTAAATTAAATTTCTAATATTGTATACGAATAATACTAATGATAAGTGTAAAAAAAATTTGAATTTGATTGTTTTTTATCAAGTTCTCGTGGTTTTTTCATTTATTCTCACGATTCTCACAATATTTAAAGTTCTTATTTAAACCTTCCCCTATAAATAAAATCCCAGTTATATTTTTCGTAGAATCCAGTTTTCAGACGGGTCAGATTTTGGAGATCCGTTTCTAGGCGGATGGTACAATTATTGGCCCTATTTGGTTCACAATCATCCTAATGGACAATTGATTGTCCTTAACGTCCTTTATTGACGAAAATGGCGTATGGATAACCCTAGTTGACCACCATTGTCCCTAATTGACCTATTCGTCATCCTAATGGACCTTTAATCATCTTAAACGACCTTCATTGACAAATACGTAGCATGAACAACTTTGATTGATCATCATCGGTATATGTTTAAACAACATGCACATGATCGCCACTATATGTTTAACCCTTTTTTTTCTTAATCATTAAATGATACATCGATATGTACACATACGCAAACACTAATACTAACATATATATGTACCAGTATACACAATAGACCAATAAATGAAAATATAATTAGTTATAAGCTTAAAAAAATAATTTGTTTATCATAAGAAAGTTATTTCTTTATTTATTTATTACTATTAATACTACATATGAAAAGCTTTTTTATATTTTGTTATCAAAAAAATCGATCATAAATATATACAGTTAGTATCTACTTATTTTTTATGATTAGTTTTTATTTATTTATCTATCAAAACCAGTATTTAATTAATACTTATTTTTTATTATTAGTTTATAGATATTACCGTTATATCAAGAGATGCGAATTGCATCTTTTAGCTCTTATTTATGTAAACACCTAAAAGATGCGGTTAGATAAGAACCGCATCTTTTGACCCATATTTTTTTTCAAAACAAACATAAGATGGGATTAGAGAGGGGACCGTATATTTGAAAACACTTATAACATCTTTTGATCACTTAAGTACTAACTCCAAAAATGTGTTTTCGTCAAAAGTGCTTATTGTCATAGAGTTTTTCCAAAAGGAGATTTAAAAAAAATGTTTGAATTTCTTTTGTGGTGAAAAAAGCCAATAAATCAATAAGTTATTTTTAAAAGTATTTGACTTAGTTTATTTATGCAAAATGACCAAAAAGGACATTCTTATATATTTAAAACCATTACTACCACCTTTACATATAATATTTTATCCTTAGTTTAACAAAGTTTTTGAACAAAGGTGTATATATATATTATCGGAATATTATCTTGAGAACACTAAATATTGTGAGAACCGTGAGAACGAATAAGAAAACCAATCAAAACCATTTTTAATACAATCATCATTTTAATTAAAATACAACATCAAAAAAGATTTTACAACATCAAATAATTCATTTCTCTTCTCAAAATCACTCTTATTAGATTTTTTACACATGTGTAAATATAACAAATTTACACATATGTAAATGGAAAACTTACACATGTGTAAATTTTCTTTATTTTCGAATTCACGTAAATTTAAGTGTGTAAATTAAATTTCTAGAATTGTATTCGAATAATAATGACCAATGTAAAAAGAAATTTTGAATTTCACTTGTTTTTATCAAGTTCTAGTGGTTTTTTCATTGGTCTCACGGTTCTCGCAATATTTAGCGTTCTCATTTAAACCCATATATATATATACACACACATATATATATATATGGGAGAGGATAATGAGAAAACTAAAAAACATACCAATTTTTTTTTGTAAAAAATCGCTACTTTTTATGTATAAAAAAACTTTTCTTTTCAAAAAAAAAAAAACCCTGTACTGTACATATGCATTATATGCTTAGATTTAGCTTTTAGAGTTAGGTTTTTTGGGGTGGGGGAGGGGGGGGGGGGGGGTTAGGCTTTTGGTGGGAGGGTGGATGTAGGTTTTTGGGGGTGACTGTGGGGGGTTTAGGTTTTTGGGGGTGTCAGTGGGGGTGAGTTAGGTGGTTTAAGTTTTTTCATATTAACGCACATGTGGAGTACAACTTTTTAAAAAAAAGTTTTTTATATATTATATATAGCGATTTTTATTAAAAAAAATAAAAAAAATTTGATATGGTTTTTAGGCTTTTTAATTAGTTTTTTGGTTTTCTTATTTAAATTAGTTTTCTCATAATTCATCTCCATATATATATATATATATATATATATATTTGCAAATTACTAACTTGAAAAAAAATATTAGCAATCAAGATCTAATTTGGTTGATTGCAATACATCAATAAATAAAATTAGAACATGTAGAGATCTATTTCCATACGTCAGGAAAAAAAAAACAATTAAGAAACTTTAAAATTGCATAGAATCATTAGAAATTGTCTAACAAATGGGACGTTTCCAGAAGACATTAAGGATAACAAAACCCTATTCACAAACTGATGAAATCTTCCAGAAAAAAAATAAATAAATAGTGGAATGTTAAAATGAAGATTCAACCTGATCAAGATTGACAAAACACCAAACCAATGAATAAAAAATTAACCTACCAGGATACACAAATGCCCAGAAAAATAATTCATGTAATATAAAATAATCATTTGTGAATCAAGAATTCATGGTGAATCTATTAACTTTATGGGCCATATGGAACGCAAGAAACAAGAGACGATTCCAAGGTACAGATGCTAATAGTCACACGATAATAGAGGAGATAAAAGAAATGGCGTATGATTGTACGGTGCATAGATCAAAGTTCAAGAAAATAGCATGGAATGATTGGCGCAAGTTTTACATACAAATTTAAAGGGATATAAGGAGATGTAATAGCTTTGTTTAAGCGTATGTCTTTTTATTTATGTTTTCAGTTGTAATCGAATCGATAGCATCTTGCTATGGATATTTTGGTTGCATGGAATAAAATCAGTGTTACCTTCGAAAAAAAGACAATGTGAATTTTGGATAATCATCCAAAAAATCTCAAATTTTCTCCAAGAATAAAATTGAAACCAAAAAACCAACGAACAAAAGATGAATTAAATTGGATTTGGTAAGGTGAGGTAGATTGATAATTTTATATTCAAAAAACCAAAAACTATTAAAAAGCCAAGTTTTTAAGTCTTACAGAAAACAACTTTTTACCCCTTCTAGAAAAACTTAAAACTAAAAAACTTTATCATGCGAAACACTTTTTTAACTTTTTTTTTAATAAAAAACAACATACATCCACTAAATTTGATATTATAAAGAGTTATCTTTAACTAACTCTTTTAACACTTAAAAGGAATGTAAGATTAACAGCTGAAAGTCTTAATACTCTAGCTAGAAAAACAACATACAACAAGCCAGCAATACATGCCACTTAGGAAAATTACTTCCTCAAGACACACGAAATCTTATTCGATTTTTTTTTCGAACGGCGGCTATTTTATTTAAAATAGAAGACTGGGGCCAGCAAGAAGCTGGGTGTCCCTTACAACAAAACAAACAGAAAAAACAACAAAAAGACTTATTCGATTTACATCAAACTGTCAAAGTGGAATTACATTTCTTATGTTTTGAGCAAGTAATATTCTGTTTATTTTTACCTCTGATGACTTTAGGATTTTGAATCCTTATGATTGTGTATAAATCAGCGTGACTACAAGAAAACCTCGAAGCCTAATCGCCTTGAAAACCTCTCTCTTTCTATCGGAGCACCAGAATCATCGTTCTCAGCCTCTTTGTTTTCCATATGTCCGGTGCTAGCCAACTGGTGCCCTTACATGATTTAATATCGTCTTATGATCCACGTGAAGAAGTACCACTTTCTCGAACATCTTCTTGCGCTTGAATTTTATTATCGTTTGGTCAAGATGATCAAAGTTTAATATCCGTGACATTTTGTTGTAATCTTTTGGGTTCCACTTACTTTCTATATTAATATATAGAAGTTTCGCTGGTAAAAAAAAACTCAAAATTTATCAGCAAAGTAACACGAAATTCTAGGCGAACTTTAAGGTGATTGAAGAAGATTAGACTAATATCATACAACCATTAATTGGTTGTACATAGATCCTTTTTTAGAAAAAAAACTAAAGAAGAAAAACAATCATTATAATGATTTCTTTTATACAATCTTTTCTGGAATGTAACTGATGTATTTATAAGTCTTTTCTTCTGTTTTTATTTTAAATTAAGTTATCTTAGAATAATCCAACAATAACAGAAGTTTAGTTATAATTTCCAAGATCCCTGAGGTGGAAAACCAACAAAACAAATGCTGTAATCCAGCTACAGAAAATCTCATTTAGGATACAACTATGTTGTAAGTCCTCCGGAGCGGGTCAACCATCTTGGAGCCCATAAACAAATGGGAAAAGCCTGAGGTCTCCTTTAGCCCGCGTCTAGGCGAACGACCCTTTAGATTGCTTTTTTTGCCACAAAATGCCCCCACAACATGGGCGATGCCACCCGTGTTATAGATTCAATGATATCGAGCCATGTGTCCAAAACGACATTTATAAAAAGCAGCGCCTACACCGTGTTTCTGTGGACGATGTCACGGGCGGTTTAATTCCATTTAACCTTTGATGATGTCAAGAAATATTGGATTAGATGTAAAAGATAACCTTTGTTGGGTATCAATCAAACAAACAAGGTAAGTTGACAGGTAATATGCGAAAGTAAAAAGGACTGCAGTGAAAGATTAAAGCTTTATTGATGAATTGTTTGAGCTGAATGCTTACAATCACTGCTATATTTCTGATAAAAGAAAGAGATTTCGACTAGTGAATAAATAAAACTACCTACTGCATACTATTTATAATAAAGAAACAAACTGCTACTAACTTATTCTTCCACCTTTTCAGGAACAGAAAGCAACGGCTCTTGCTGCACGTTTTATTGAATTTTTCACTGCAGCCACTTCATCAGTTTAGCCAAGACTGCCAGCTCATAAATCATCAGTCAACATTATCCAACACTCTCCCCTATGTGTTGGCTTCATACATTCCCATCAGCTTCCTCATTCCACAAAATTTCAGCTTTGGCAAGGCCTTGGTAAGTATATCTGCCTTCTGCAGATTCCTGTTAACATGCTTGACACATATCTGGTTCCTTTCAACACACTCGCGGATGAAATGGTACCTCGTATCTATGTGTTTACTCCTTCCATGGAACACGGGGTTTTTCATCAATGCGATCGCAGCTTCATTATCTACCAACAATGTCACTATTTGAACCTCTTCCCCAAGCAAATCTGCAATCAAATTTCGTAGCCACAATGCTTGACACGCGGCTGCAGTTGCAGCCATAAATTCAGCTTCACACGAGCTAAGAGCAACTATTCTTTGTTTCTGCGAAGCCCAAGTCACTAGGTTGCCTGAGTAGTAAAATGCTAACCCTATTGTTCCTCTTCCATTATCCAAACCATTGCCATTACTATTGTCACTATAACCTAGTACTTCCCCATTGCCTCCCCTGCAATATTTTAAACCGAAACCAACTGTACCTCTGACGTACCTCAGAATTTGTTTGATTGCATTAAAGTGAGACTCCTTAGGATTCTGCATATACTTACTCACAACCCCCACTGAAAAACTCAAATCAGGACGAGTGTGAATTAAGTATCTCAGACTCCCTATAATTCGTCTATACTTTTTCGCATCATACGGTTTCCCACCTTCGTCTTTTGTCAATTGGTTCTTTGGTCGCATTGGGCACATAACATCCCAGCAACTTCAAGAATTTTGATAGCATAACTTACTTGTGTCAAGACAATCCCATCTTTGTTTTGACTCACCTCAATCCCCAAATAATAAGTCAAAAATCCCAGATCACTCATGTCAAATACACCCATCATTTTTCTTTTAAACTCTAGGATTCCCTCCTCACTTGAACCAGTGACGATTAAATCGTCTACATAAACACCAACTATAAGAATTAAATTAGGTTTATGTACCTTATACACGACATGTTCATGTGCACATATGATGAATCCAAGTTCTTTGAGTGATCTGTCCAATCGTATGTTCCATGCTCGTGGAGCCTGCCTCAATCCGTACAAAGCTTTGTTTAACCGATAAACATACTTCTCTTTTCCTTTGATTTCGAATCCCACTGGCTGCTTGACATATACCTCTTCCTTCAATTCACCGTTTAGAAAGGCGGATTTTACATCTAAATGATGCACGAACCACCTCTACTTTGCTGCCAATGCCAAAATTAATCAAATTGTTTCCAATCTCGCCACCGGTGCAAAAGCATCTTCGAAATCGATTCCCCTCTTCTGAACATAACCTTTAGCTACTAGGCGTGCCTTGTGCTTAATCATATTTCCAGCTGCATCCTTCTTGAGTTTAAACACCCATTTTAACCCTATTGCTCTGTGTTTTGATGGCAAATTGGTTAAACACCAGGTGTTATTTTTCTTGATTGAATCAAGCTCTTCTCGCATTGCCTTACACCAAGCTATTTCTGTTGCAGCATCTTCATATGTGACTGGCTCATCATCAGTTAACAACAGCTCTTCATTTTGTTCATATAAAGCTTGTATTTTAGCTTCATCCATAGCAGCAGTATCCTCATAAACCCCATCAATTCGACGAAACCCTTGTTTGGGAGTGTCATCAAATGGTACGGTATAATCAAAATTGTTGTTGTTGGATACTTGATTTGAGTTTTCAACTGATGAGTTGTGAGAGTTACCTGTGATATTACCAGAGAGTGAAGGATTCTGGTGATTATCTGGGGTCATAGGGTTTACCTCATCATCATGGACTAATTGTTGTGTAGACTGGACTGGGCCATTTTCATTAACATAGGCCCAGGATGTTTTAATTTGATCATGCGAATGGGCTTCCTCCCAGGTCCATTTTTTAAACTCAATGAACTCGACATCTCTAGCTTTAACAAGTTTCTTGGTTTTAGGGTTGTACAGGCGGTACGCTTTACTACCATCTTCAACCCCCAAATACACCATTGGCTTCGATCTGTCACCCAGCTTTGTCAGACCTACCATTTTCTTCACAAATCCCACACATCCGAACACTTTCAAGTGTTCAATTGACGGCTTTTCTCCCTTCCAGGCCTCATATGGTGTCACATTCTTGAGCGCCTTGGTGCCAATTCAATTTAGTAAATACACTGAATGCCACATAGCTTCACCCCAGAATGAATCAGGTACGCTCATAGCTTTAAGAATTGATCTAGTCATCTCGAGAATCATTCTGTTGCGCCGTTCTACTACTGTGTTCTACTGTGGTGAGTAAGGGGCCGTCAATTGTTGCATTATACCATCTTCTTGACAAAATTCTTTTAATTTGTTGGAGTTCAACTCCCCTCCACAATCAGTCCTTAACATTTTAATTTTAAATGAACTTTGCTTTTCAACCAGTTTCTTGAATTTTTTGAATTTACCAAAGGTTTCATCTTTTGATTTAATCACAAAAACCCACCTATATCTTGAATAATCATCGACAATTAACAAAAAAATATAGATTACCCCCATTGGTTTTTGGTGTAATAGGTCCACAGAGGTCTGCATGGAGTAGTTGTAGAGGTTCCTTTGCTCTCCACTTGGCTACATTTGGAAATCTCTTCCTGACTTGCTTTGCCATAAACCATCCTTCACACACCTGTGACGGGTGAGATACAATTGGCATGCCTGTGACCATCTGTTTGCGCCCCATCTCTTCTAGTAGTCTAAAGTTAGCATGACTTATACGAGCATGCCAGAGCCAAGACTCATCTACTTTCATGGATAAACATACGGGTTTAGCAGGTGTAAGGCTTATTTTGTATAGTCTATTGGCTGACCTCTGCACTTTCATTACTAATTTACCCTCTTCATCATGCATTTTCAGAAAATTATGCCTCATTCTGATGTCATAGCCATCCTCTGTCATCTGGCCAAGACTCATTATGTTGCTGTGTAGAGCAGGTATGTAATACACACTAGGTACGATAAATTGTTCACCATTTTTACAAGAAATCAAAAGTGTACCTTTTCCTTTAATGTCGACTTTTGAGCCATCACCAAATCGTACTTGACCTGAAACCTTTTCATCCAGCTCTGCAAATAACCTCTTGAGACCAGTCATGTGATTACTGGCACCATTATCAAGGTACCAAGTATCTATAGTGGACCCGTCTTCTTTATATGCACTAGGGTTGACCTTCTCTTCATTTAGAAGCACCATTGATGAGGTTTCCTCACCGCATACAGTTAACAAAAGTGTGGCTTCGTCTTCTTGGTCTTGAGTTAGGTTCACTTCTTCATCTTTTTTCTTTGTTTTGCACTCAGAGGCAAAATGGCCATAATTATTACATTCAAAACACTTGATATGGCTTTTGTCTCTTGGTTTCTTGGTTGACCCACTAGTCTCTTGGTGTGGCTTGCCTCCCCAGCGTCCACCTCTTCCACGGGTTGACCCCCGACCGCGCATAACTGTCCTTCCTCCCCTGTCATACATTCCACTACGACCACGGCCACCTGTCGTTTTATTTGAGCTCCTTTGAGCAGCAGATCCATCTGCCTTGGAAAATACAAAGCCTCCTCCCCGGAAGTCTTATTCTTGCTGAGTAACCGGTCTTCATACGCCTTTAAGTGACCTATTGCCTCTTCGAAAGGCATGTTATCCATATCCGAGCTTTGCTCGATTGATGCCACCAAATTGATAAACTTTTCAGGAACCGAGTCAAACAATTTTCTAACCAATTCTTCATCTTCTAGTGTGGGATCTTCCAGTGTTGCCCCACACTGGTATATTTCGAAATCATCGCAGAAAGCTTCCCGGCATATTCATCAATGGTTTCACCATCTTTCATCTGCAAGGCTTCGAACTCACTTTTCAGGACTCGTAATCTGGCCTTCTTCACCCGTTCAGCTCCAACATACGTAGATTTCAGGAGTCCCAAACTTCTTTGGCTGTTTTCTTCTTTGCATCCTGCGAGAGAATCTCTTCTGGAATTGATTGGAAAATAAAGGCTCTAGCTTGCTTTATTTTCTTCTCATCCACAACCACACCGGTTGGTGGTTCAATGGCATCCCACAACCCATGAGCATCCATTATTGCTTCCATCTTAATAGCCCAGGTATTATAATTTGTGGAGGTAAGAACAGGACATTGAAAAGGGAAAATGTTATCTTTATCAGGGTTAGAGTTGGTGACTACAGACATGGTTTCAAATCTGAGTACTTTGGGCATAAACTTTAGATCAAAACAACTGCTCTGATACCAAATGTTGGGTATCAATCAAACAAACAAGGTAAGTTGACAGGTAATATGCGAAAGTAAACAGGACTGCAGTGAAAGATTAAAGCTTTATTGATGAATTGTTTCAGCTGAATGCTTACAATCATTGGCATATTTCTGATAAAAGAAAGAGATTTCGACTAGTGAATAAATAAAACTACCTACTGCATACTATTTATAATAAAGAAACAATCGGCTACTAACTTATTCTTCCACCTTTTCAGGAACAGAAAGCAACAGCTCTTGCTGCATGTTTTATTGAATTTTTCCACTGCAGCCACTTCATCAGTTTAGCCAAGACTGCCAGCTCATAAATCATCAGTCAACATTATCCAACAACCTTAAACTGATCAATAGTAGACATATTTTGATGTGAGAAAATTTGACATTACATTTTGTTGATTTCTTTTGGAGAGCAGTGAATCAGTTTTCAGTTAGTGGTGAAAATTTGACTTTCCAATTTTTTTCTCCTTGGTTGGCGTTATACTAGAAACGCCGCTCTTCTTCATGCCCCTATAACGTGCAGGGCGCGGTGTTGGCTATGTTATCAAGCCTCTTCACGCCCCTATAACGCCCATTACGCATGGCCTGAGGCCCTGAGTTGACAAAAACTTTCTTTGGAGATGATTATATATTTTAGCTTAATTGTAATTATGAATAACAAGTTACAGGCGAGAGTAATTAATAATTACCAGTATACTTTTAAATTTATACAGACTTTTAAATAAGTTAATTAGATTGTACATAAATCATGAAATACATGTTCAGATGATCACAAAACTCAAGGCCTTTTAGTTTTCCTTCAATACAACAAACATAAAATAGCTCACCCGATTGATCGAGGCAGAGGTATTATCAGTTGCTTTCCTCTAGTATAGTCCGTTAAAATTACAACATTAACTAGGGAGGTACGGATAATCTCAAAAACGGTTTGGAGGAGATCTAAAGTCGAAGGACTATACGAGTAAAATAGTAATTAAATGTACTTAATTATTATTTGAATTGTCTTAGTATTAGATTCGATTAGTGTCTAATTGTTTAAATATAAGTATGAGTAAGAACAGAAGTCCTAGTAGAATTAGATTGTTTTAGTATTTATATTCATTGAGTCTTGTAGTTTTATTCATTCACAAAAATCAATAGAAGGAATTAGTGAATCTTGTTTGTATTCATCTCTCTCTAATCCTATACCTAGATTTAACATAATCATGGTATCAAGCAATTAGGTGTTACTCGGTTATTTATAGTGTTTATTGTTGTGCAGGAGATTTGTAGAATACTACGGAAACTTAATCTACCGACTTATGATCCAACTGCAGGTAAATTTTGCTTAATGCTATCAAAAAGGTAAGTCCTATGCCATAGATGTCGGGCTCTAGATTTACCAGCGATTCACAAACGATTTCCACATGAGAAGCTTTTGAAACTATAAAATGTAGGACATTTTGCACTTAAGCAAAGTAAACTACATTCTGTTATTTGGTAGAAATCTCCCAAAACTAAAATTATGGTGTGCTTCATTTCATTAATATACTAATAGATGCTGTAATATGCTAGTTTTGACTTCACTAGGCCAAATTTACTTTACATTGTGCTACATTTTAATGTGTCAAACCAAATCGAAGGGGGCATTATATTTATAAGAATTGATGCTTAGCTTTAGAGAAAATAGTGTTGAGATGAATAGATCTCAGTACTTATTTATACGAGGCATCGATAAGATGTGACTGGAAAGCTCTAAATGCCATTTTCCAAAAGCACCGTTCCGTGGGATTGGAAAGGTGTAGTATCAATGAAAACAGAGAAACTGCACTTCATGTAGCAGCCTCCGTAAAAAGAAGCAGCAAACAGGAAGAGAAGTTTGTGAAAAAGTTGGTGGTTAAGATGAGTAAGGAAGACTTGATACTTGACAATAAGGATTTCAACACCGCCCTCTATTCAGCAGCTGCGGCTGGAAACATTGAAATACTTAGGATTATCGTGGAAAAGAACAACATGTCGACGATAGGTGGCTGCCTTGTTTGGAAATTATCAAGTGGTGAAGTATCTGTATGATGGATCAAAAGGGTTGCAACATGAATATCGGAATGATGAGAATAAAGGTTCGCTTCTTGAGAAATGTGTGGAGGCTGATATGTTCGGTAAGCCTTTTCTTTTGTAGAATACACAAAAACGAACTAGTCGATTAAATCATGAAACAAAATCTTTATGCTTTATGTTTTGCGTAATTTCACCGTTTTCAGATATCGCCCTGGATATGGTGAACAGGTATCCGTCTCTTGGAAGTGGGGGTGTACTTGAAAATCAGGCTCGAAAGCCAGATGCGTTTGCGGATACAAATCAAATGTCATCAGAAGACGCTTTAGTTCAGGTAGTTAAACTCCCTCATAGTCTGTTATCATCAACAAGTATCCATGTATTTTTTACTTTCCGATGTTACATATAGAAAAATAATATAAGTGATAGGTGGTCGATAAGATAAACCTAAAAACTAATTCATGGGGTGGCCCTGATGGTGGTACTGTTGGAATAATCAACAATCATTTGTCTAATCAAAGTTACAGGTCAAATATGTATTTATGTAACACTTGATCCTTGAAACATTCCTTTGGTTTTTGGTAATAAGTTTCTTGATCCTCTACTATTAGCATAGCCGATATACATGTAAACCAATTTATATTTATTATGAATATATTGTCAAATATAGAATAGGTCAATGTCTTGTATTGTGTTTTTACCCGAAGATAGTGAATAACAAATCAAGCAATTATTTACCTACTTTCATGGTATCAGAGCACCTTCTTTGATCCTCCCCTTCCCTATGCCGTCCACCTAACCGTAGCAGTCGACTACTCCCATCTTTTTCACTTTCTTTTCTCCCAATACTTCTCCTTCCTCATGGATCCAAAGTATCATCCCGCAATCACAATTTCAACCATCAAAAGTTTGATTCCCATCACCCTCGAAATCGACTCCAGTCAATATGCAATATGCTTCCTAGGCAGAATTATTCAAGATCCACTGCCACGCTTACCAAGTTATCGACCACCTTACGTAACGAAAACCTTCACCCACTTCCAAAGACAAAGATGTTGACAAAACTTCTCCACTGCCCAAAGACGAACTTGGGATCGATGTAAGACCCTTACTTAACTAACTGGAATTTTTTAAAATTTTGCATTTAAATATATAACTGGACACACACGTCCGTTCATATTTTCGAGTTTCATAAAACTATATAAACATTAAAACATTTCAACATGTTATCTTTGTTTAGTTTTGTAACAACTAAACAAAATGTGGAAGATTGAGCTTTGATCATGTTCGGTTCTCCGTTGAGCTTGATCGTCATCCGGCCCTTCAACCATTACCTATATTAATCATGAAATAAGTTAGTTATACGGAGTTTATAACTAATCTAGTTAGGCCCGAAGGCTTAAAACTATAAAGACAATGTTTTTGCTGCTCAAATAACCCGCCATAAGCTATAGCTCAGTGCTGTAGCTTACGGCATGCTTTCTCTGCCTTAAACATTAGCTACCTGCCGTAGCTTACGGCAGGCTAGCTGCAGATCTTCCACAATTCCCCTTTTAATGTAAAATTCCAGTAACTTTTTTGTTACTTATCTGCTTCACTTGAAACTTGTTTCTAATTGATCTTAAAATGATTGTCTACGTAATTAACCCAAAATCCCCAACCCGGATTCATAAATTTTAAGGACTACGCAACCATTACCCGGTTTATGCGCATATTCATTTTGACCCGTTATGAGATTTAAGCTCTTAAGTTTAAATTGTCCGCATCCCTTCGTATCACTTATTCCCACTTTATCATCTTTACTCATTTATCATCACAACTTTAATTGTGATGGATTTTGATAGGAAAAATCATTATATTCTCATTCTACCCTTGACTTTGACACTTTTACGAAAATGACCCATTAGGAGGTATTAAGCCATAAAGGCTTATGCCTTTCACTTTTACACTACCGTAAGGGTCTACCCAATTATAAAATTTATTTTTAAACTATCCTTAAAGATCGTTTGCCCAGTTCATCTATTAAGGGCATTTTGGTCAATATTAGTTCTCTTAACTACGAAGAACATTTAAAAACTTGTTTTAACTAAGTGAACTCTTTTAACCCATGTTATATTTAAAACCATTGTATTCTTAAGAACATAATATCTCCAAATTTAAAATATTAGATATACCTCGCTTTAGGTAATCTAATGTCCACCCATGAGTCGTTGACTCTCATCAGTAAGTCCACATTGAGAGTTTGACCCTTTACACATACCTGGCTCGGGTCATAGCATTGACCCGTTATGATACCTTGCATTATTAATAGCTAATTAAAGCAAATGCAAGTCATACACTATTCTTCCTGTGAGCAAAAAACTTGACAAGCATCCATTAATGAGTATATTCAAATGGTGATATCACCATTTGACACGTTTGGCCTATATGACCATTTTTCCCACCTCTTGACTTATTCTTATTGCATCAGGATGACCAACCATTATAGTTGCGTGATAGTATTTACTTACCATCCACCCATTTGGCCCGTTTCGGTTTACACCATGTGATCATAATACTTAATAATCGTCTTTTATTCGTATGACCCCTTATGGCTTACGCCATAGAGTGTCTTTTCAAAACTCATTATTTATCCGTCAATCACGTGACCAATTTGCCATTTTACCCCTTTTACCCATTATGGCTTACACCATAAGGTAACTTTTCAAAACTCATTGTTTACTCGTTAACACGTGACTTAATTACCATTTTACACTTGTTACCATCACATGTGGTTTCTTACCATTTTCACTTGTTCCGACCCGTATCGATTCACGTTGGAACTTCATATTTCAATGACTCATTTCAAATACTAAAACACTTTATTCTTAATAAATACATAAGTAGATGTTCTACTTAATAGATGCAAGCTTTACTTACCTTTGCGTCCGGTTATGCTCTTTTCGCGTAGTTGATTCGTTTGACCCGTTTCTTCCCAAGCTTCCACCTAGCTTGTCAAGCGTCAAACTACCATTTATCATTCGCAAGATAGTTAGATTAGTCATTGTTTATCACAACTATCCCACCTTACGAACTTTATATCAAAATTACTATTTGATCTTATTATAAGTCAGTTTGACTTTTTAAAAGTCAAACTGCTTATATCATGGCAAATGCACTAATAAACTCAACAAACTCATTTGAGCACTTCTTTACACACTTGGTGGGTATCATTTTAATCCTCATTCAATGTGTCTAATATCAAACAATCATCATGTCTATCATGTTCTAAATATTTCACATAACCAATATCTATGATAGTGAAGAATACTTCTACTATCTTCATGACATATAAGTTCATCATATTCACTTAGGCATTACATCGAATACCTTGTAGGCATGAATTTTACACTACTTCTATCATGTTTATGATTGAACTAGTAGCCATGTATATACAACTCATAACATCACAATGGTTGGAATGTTCTATTAGCACCTAAACTCAATGCATTCAACATCCAACACATCATTTTCATCATCATAATTCATGTGTTCTTCCTCATTATTCAAAACCCATTTAACTAGGTGTGGTAAATCATCCAAACACCCAAATTGTAGCAATTTATTCAAAATTTTCACTTAAGGTTTGTTCCTAAGCAAGTATACATCTCTTATCTTACTTCAATTTATAATATTCATACATGGATTGAAATTCATGAATTCTACTTACATTCATAACATCACCAAAATAAGATTTTTGACATACCTTATGATCCCCTAGTTTAGGTGATCGTTAATATGCGTTCATGCACGGATTCAAGGTCCGAATTGCCCGCCAATTTGATGAATTAGGATTAAACAAGGGTTTGCTCCCTTGTTTTTTCTCCTGGTCGTTACACCTAGTGTGTGTTGTGTTTTGTTTTCTTTTTAATCTTTCAAGTTTCAACTTTTCCCCTTTCGGTCCCTCACGTTTGAGGTTTTAATTATAAATAACTATCATCCAATATTTATTACTAATTATACAAATAATCAACTAGGTTAGTTATTCCTATTTATTTTTTACGGGTTAACTTTTACCACCAACACCCGTTTTTAGGGTGTTACAAGTCTACCCCCCCAAAAAAGGTTTTGTCCCGAAACCCTTCTTACGTAGTTCCTTGGGTTAAACCCAATGGACTTGGTTTCGTTTTCACTTGAGCGTTGCTCATATTTTAATTATTCAGTAATCTTACTAGGAAGATGTGCTAATGTCTTTCGGTCAAGGGTTGTCATACACTTGTTCCTTATCTTTGTCCTTTACTTGATCGAGTTTCCACTTAGCCACTCAGTTATATGAGTTCATCAACATGCTTACTCCACGCTAATCCTATATTGACAAGCGCAATCAAAAAGTTTTATATGTAATTTGAACTTAACCAGTCTTGCCGGTTAGACTTATCAGTCACCGGTTACCTTATACCTTGTCATTCGGGTATACTCACATTGCCTTCCCCGCTTTTACAGACGTTTATGACCCCCCCAGTCCCGTAGCTCGTTCTACAATGTGATCATATACCATGTTATTTATATTATTATATATTTATTTTTTACCGTGATTGTATCACGTCATGTTTAAGTTTATATCGATCTTTTCCTTTTCGAAAACTTTCTTTTAGAATTTACCGTCTTGCGCCTATTGGTGTCAAGACCTGTTTCTTTTAATATTAATCGTTTTTCAATTCCTATCATGCTATTTATGTTTTTTAAAACGTTGTTTTTTAACTAAAACCGAATTTTAGTTTAACGTTTTCTCTTTAACTTATTTCTACTACTTGTATCAAGAAATTGACAACTAAACATTTCTTCTTTACTGTTCTTATTTTATGCGGGGAATCGTAACCGGTTCCCACGCTTTGTCCAAATGACTCGTGAGTCCTTCCACTTAGCCTCGTAGGCTATTTCTTTAGGCTTTCACCTTTTTAAAGTAAGGCCTCTAAGGTCGATTCTCTTTCGATTCGTGACCCGAAGTTCATTTTGGTCCCTTAAACCTTTACATTATTTATAACCCGAAGGTAGTTCTGATCCCGTAGATCATCCCTTTTCTCGTGTCCTTTAAATGTATTTGGTGTCAATGCACCCCTTTTTATGTTTGAAAGAAAAATCATTTACCTTGTCTTTTTTTTATCCGCCAATCATGCACCCCTTTTGACACCATGTCCTTCAATGGATCCATGGCACCATGTCTTCGGATCCCCTCAGTACCATCATTCGACCCGATTCTACTGCTTGTTATGCGTGGACTGCCCTTAAGAGTATATTCCACGATAATCAACATACTCGTGTCGTGTGGTTACAAAATAAATTCGCCAATGTGAAACTGGAATTATTTTCCAACATGTCCTATTATTGCCAAGAAGTGAAGAATCTATCCGACCAACTTGCAAATGTGGGTTCGACGGTTAATGAAGAACGACTTATTATCCGACTATTGAGCGGTCTTAATGAAGCCTAAGGTGGTATCGCCACCATTCTTCAACAACAAAAACCGTTGCCTAATTTTTATGAAGCCAGATCCACCTTGATACTTGAAGAAACCACTAAGGCCAACCGAACCACTACGAAATCGGCTCTCCACACCACTTAGCAGAATCAACCACTCCCGGGTTTCCCTACCAACAATCATTCAGCAAACAATCGTGGGACTCGGGGACGGGGCCGACGTTGTGGAGGCTGTGGCCATGGCCGTAGTTAAAATCAGCAGCAACAATGGGGGTACTACTCGGGTCAGCCAGACTTGCCATCGGCCTACGGACAGCAGCAGCAATGGCGCGCACCCTCCAGGTCTTCACCAACATGGGTCGCCCCACTGTGGACCAGTCAATCATTGGCTACCCCTCCATGTCCCTATCCTATGGCACACTCTAACAGGCCCACGACCACATCAGGCCCACACGATTGCAACTTCTTGTTGGGCTATGAGGATTTGACTCGTGTAGAGGATTATTCCTCTAAGCAGAGGATTGTTCCTCTAGGCAGATGATTGTTTCTCTAGGAAGAGGATTGTTCCTTTAGTCTGATGAAGACTAGAGCAGCGGTTCCTCTTTTTTTTATATTATAA
The DNA here is from genome assembly GCA_947069175.1 of Scalesia atractyloides. NCBI lineage: Eukaryota > Viridiplantae > Streptophyta > Magnoliopsida > Asterales > Asteraceae > Scalesia > Scalesia atractyloides. Next base: position 89,352,165 of record CAMTDV010000003.1, read on the forward strand.
AAATCAGTAACCTAATTGTACCTCATAAATACTTCTTATTCTTGTACCTGTACACTTGAGCACCTAATACAAAGAAAGAACTAGTTGTGGAGAGTGGATGTATTGATCGAACCATTATAAATCTCGTGTTCTTGTTCTGGTGATTTAGTGTGTGTGAGCGTGTGAGCTTGTTGCGTGTTTTGTTCTAGTTTTCGTGTGAGACTCGTTCTGACCTAACACTTCTGAGATGGGCTACACTATTATTGCTCTAGACCAGGCCTTCAATACTCTGTCTTTAAACCCACTAGATCAATAATGGTATATGGACACTAGAGCCACAGGTTACATGACTCACAACTCTCAATTCTCTATTGGTTCGGTAAAGAGGTTCCTCAGAAGCGACACGGGTTATAGCGAGAATTTGTGTTTAAATGGTCGAAATGAGTGCCAAAAAATGTAATATTCTTATGTGGAGAGCTGCGATGGGCAGATTCCGATCGTTGATGAGCTCACAAGAAGAAACTGTTTTAACGGAGATGAGGTTTGTGTGGTGTGTAATGATGGTTTGGAGACCAGGGACCATCTTTTTTGTTTGTGTTATGCTGCAGCGGTGTTATGGAACCATATTAGTAACTGGTCTAGTGTGTGTCCCGTTTTCGCTTTCTCTACTAAAGACCTTCTGGAAGTGCACGAGATCGCGGGCTTGGGGAGTCAGGCTAAAGATATTTTACAAGGTGTTATCGTGGTCGGTTGCATATGCTTGTGGAAAGCAAGAAACGAGAGAAGGTTCTCAAATAATAGTATGGATATCGGCAAGATTATTCAGAATGCCAAAGCTCTTAGGTTCTTATGGTATAGGTATAGGACAAAACATAGATCGTTGTCATGGTATAGTGGGCTTTCTTTTGATGTGATGTAATGGCATTCATGTGGTGTTTGGTTGTGGACGCCGCCGGTTTTAGGGTCGGTCTATTTATATAAGATGCTAACTTTCAAAAAAAAACAGTTTACTTTAGTTAACTAATTTAGGAAATTACATTAAATTAATAAATTATGTAACTTACACTTGGGCCGTTATAAATTTATAATAACATTACACATAAATATTAAATGAAGTTAGTGATTTAAACTTATTTTTTCTTTTTGCAATATATTTCTTCTATTAATTTAACCTTATCTAGTTGTTGCTTTCAGTTGTAGGAACTCATGAAAACGAAAGTGAAGCATTGCAACTCCTAAAAAGCATTTGGAAACATATCATTAAACATTACCCTAAGCTAAAAATTGCTTATATCCTTTCAAATCCGATTGATTCGAAAAATATCTCAGACGTTATGCCACTACAGGATTTAGTTTATGAACATCTTTGCAAACTAGAATTACAAAGTAGAAACTCGTGCCCCCAAGCTCAGCAATTACGAAACATAATGTCGAAACATCTTGTAAACATAGATTCGAAAAATTTGAGGGCCTTGTGCAAAGATAAAATACGGACCCCTAAAATATAAACTTTTAGAAAATATACAAATTTATTTAGAAAATACACAGAGCTGAAAGAAAAAAAACAAAATAAGACTTTTTTCATAAAAAATATGAAACACACAACTAGTTGTAGATTGAATAATATTTTAAAAATTAACATAAATAATCATTTTTAAACTAGATTTGAAAATGGTTTCTAACTTCTACAACGTAACTTTATTAAAAAAAAAAAATTCGGGCCCCCGAAGGATTTGGGCCCTGAGCCGTCACCCACCCCGCAACCCCCTCCGAGCCGAGCCTGGCCTGGCCTGGGGCTTGATGGTGGACACATTGATTGGTTGTTGACGATATTGGTTTTCAAGTGATACGGAAGGCCATAAAGCTTGACGAAACACCTTGGATCCTTGGTTCCACATTGGATCATGAGGCCATGAGGGACGCTTTCAGCACTCAGCAGACAACAACCAGCACTTCAGAGTTCAGGCAGCACTGACAACGTCAATTTCAGATACTGTAGTTTGTTCGACGTTTGGTTTCCAAATTACCGCCCATAACCAAAAGGTGTATTTTGTTCTTTTGAGTCTTGGCTAATCTTTGTTAATTGGGCTTTCTTTCAATTTTATTATTATTAATTTGGACTTATCTGATCATTCATATTTAACTATTTTAAAAGTTTTGAGTTGTAAAAATAAAAAGTTAAGAATTTTAGTAAATATCAAGTATTCAATTTTTTAGATATTGAGCAGCATTGTGGATGCTTTAATTAAAAAAAAGATATAAATCAAGCACACGTTCGATTGACATCCACCGATCGGAGCAAATCATCACCAATTCCGACCACCGTTGCATGTTCATTCTCACCACCACCTTACCCACCATTCATCTCTTTCCGGTAACCTCTCTCCCCCCCCCCCCCCCCCCCCCCCCCCTTTTTATCTCTATATTTAAAACGTACATACAACATTACATTACATTAAGCACCATTAACCCACATCCATAATTTTACGTAGATCTGATTGTTTTTTTACCAATGGGGTGATGATCATGATTTGATCATCAATCATCTATATAGACCAACATATTTGTAACGTTATAGAAACCAATTCGTGTGATTAAATGGATCGTCTTCCAGTTGAAGTAATCGGCAACATTCTATCCCATCTTCGCGCTGCTAGAGACGTAGTAATCGCTTCAACAACATGTAAGAAATGGCGCGAAGCGTGTTCAAAACATCTTCACATGCTTTCTTTCAATTCAGAAGATTGGCCCATCTTTCGTGATCTCACAACGAGCAGGCTCGAGATACTCATCACACAAACCGTGTTCCAAACCAAGGAGTTACAAGGTTTGTCCATATTAATGGATGGAGTTGACGAGTTTTCGGCTTCTGCTGTTATTGCTTGGTTAATGTACACTAGAGAGACATTGCGCTGCTTGTTTTACAACGTTCGCACCACGCCAAATGTCAACATTCTTGACATTTGCGCGCGACAGAAGCTTGAACTACTTGTTTTGGCGTATAATTCGATCAATGGGGTTGACCCGAATTATCAAAGGTTCACTTTCTTGAAGTCACTTTCTTTAAGTTATGTCAGCATTTCGTCGTTGGATCTTAACTTGTTACTTGCAGCCTGTCCAAACATTGAGTCTTTGGGCCTTGTAAGTCCGGAGATAGCAATCACTGACGCACAAGTAACAGTCGAATTAACGAGCCAAACGTTGAAAAAGGTGTATATTGAAGCTATAAGTCTAGACAAATTTTCTCTAGAAGCTGATAATCTTGTGAAACTACATTTAAAAGATTGTGCACTTGAGCTTTTTGAGCTTATTGGAAAGGGTACTTTAAGGCACTTTAAGATGGATGATGTTAGCATTCTACATCTTGACATTATTGACCCTATGGATGATCTAGAAACCATTGATGTTAACAATTTCACCATCATATGGTCTAAGTTCTATCAGATAATCTCAAAGTCTTGTAAACTGAAACGGCTTCGGTTATGGAATGTCGTGTTTGATGACGAGGTTGACTTTGTTGACTTGGAGTCGATCGCCTCATGTTTCCCTGAACTAAACTATCTTGCATTGAGTTATGAGTTGAGAGATGAGTTGAAAGAGGGTGTCCTTCATTATTGTTTGCAAGGTTCGTCGTTGATGAAGAATGTGACGGTTTTGGATATTGGATGGACTGTTCTTGATGAGCATTTTTCGGATTGGCTCGGATGTTTGCTAGAAAGATGTCGGACTCTTAAAAAGATAACGATTCATGGTGTAGTTTCGGAGTCTAAAACACATGTAGAGTGTCATATGTTGGCTAGTTTTACTTCGTCGATTGTTCGACTTATGAGACAATACATTCATGTCGATGTTCAGTTTGTATATGAATAAAAATTTTGCGGATTTCTTTCAAGACTCGAGTTATCACGGCAATCTTGACTCAAAACTATGGTCAAATGGTTAGATCAATGGTATTTTGGCATCAATTTGCAGGTAACTTTGTTGTTCTATGCTTTTAATTATTATAATGCTTTTTTTATCAATGTATGAAATTAGTTTATGATTAATTTTGTAATCTAAATGGTATTCTACTAACTACTAAACCATCTAACCAAAGAATGGTTATTATTAGACAGTAAGCCAAAAAAACCAAAACTACCCCTAACTAACAACTTTGACTATTCTAAACTAATTTTGACTTTAAACACTATTATGGTCAACAATCTCCACCTTATTGTGCAAAGTCAAATGCATCAAAGGCCAAGTAATGTGGAGTATATTCAAACAATGCATAAACTTCGATCCTAACAACGCTTTGGTTAACACATCGGCTGCATTATCAATTGTATCAACTGATTCAACCCGTATCTCCTTGGAGCTTACAACTGTCATAACTACTTATGGTCTCTAACGTATGTATCCTTTGACGCCGCTAGGATGTCCCAAAGTGACCATACTCTGCCTTCTAACCCGACCACATTTCCAAAGGTGTTTTCAGTTCAATTGTTGAAGATGGATATCTATTTACAAGATAGGTTGCAATGGCTAAAACTTCAATCCGAAACTATTTAGGCAGACCTGCACTAAACATGCACCTCATTTTGTTCAATAGTGTTCCATTTATTCTTTGAACCAATCCAATTTGTTGTGGAGTTCCCACCACTGTCAAATGTCTAGCCACACCAAACTTGTTTAAAAATTGGTTGATCAGACCATTACAAAACTCCAACCCGTTATCTGTTCTGAGCTTCCTTACATTCCTTTCAGTTTTGTGTCTTTGCAGCATTTTCCATTCTTTGAACTTTGCAAAAGTTTTATCTTTGTGTTCCAACAAAGACGGGTACACTTGTTCTGGAATCATCAATTACGGATAAGAAATACTTGGCTACGCCCCACAATCTGCATGAACATATTACAATAGTTCTTTTGTCGAATGGACACCCCTGCTAGCCATTACTCTACGAGACTGTTAAGAAAGAGCAAGATTACCGAGCCAGTCAAAGTTTTCGAAGACCAAACAGCATCAATCAAGATCCCACGGTTTCCTCCTTCTTCATCAAGGCCTCCAATCTCTTCCTCAATCTCAGCTATTTTCCTTATGGGTAGCTCTGTAAAACAGTATAAATAGGGATCTTTGTATGTAGGAAAATATATCACAAACAATACAATTCAATGCAACAATCTTCTCAATATTCAAGCCACGGTTGTTTCAAAACAACATGGTATCAGATCAGTGTTTTTGGTTCTAAACCGACCTGCTCATCACTTTGCTCATCATTTACCCAAATCCTTGTCCTCTCAACCAAGCTGCCATGGCCGAAGCCGGTAACTTGGGAGAAAACCTATTAATCCAACTTGCAAACCTTCTCAAGACTGGCTTTAATTCATAGAGTCAGAACCCAAAACTTTCAGACAACCTCCAGATAAATCTCAAACTCAACAGCAAGAATTATGCTCTATGGACTCGTATGATGCGAGTGGCCATAGGGGAAAATCCAAAACGCTGCTCAATCATCTGAGCACAGACGCCCCAGACCAGAGTGATCCCAAATATGAGCAGGTGGGAACAAGATGACCTTATCGTGTTCTCGTGGCTCATCCAAAACATCGAACCCACGCTAGCCAGTAACCTGACCGAGTTCCCAACTGCGAAGATGCTATGGGAAGCTCTGGTAGTCACTTACAGCAGCGGGAAGGACAAGCTACAAATGTTTAACCTCCATGTCAAAGCCAACGAAATAAAGCAGAATGATCTTTCCTTGGAGAATCTCTAGATCAGTCTACAAGGAATCTGGGGTGAGATCGACCGGATTGATCCTAACCCAATGAAATGTCATGATGATATCAAGACCTACACCAAAATAAGGTCAGAACAAAAGCTTTTCCAGTTTTTAAATGCCCTTGATCATAAACATAAACAGATTAAGAGGGAAATTCTCCGATTGGATCCTCTTCCCTCTGCGTAAGAAGCTTATGCTTCAGTCCGGAAAGAAGAAGCCCACCAGAAGATTTTAAACAACAAAGACTTACAGACCGGGGTAGCAGCAGGGTTGATCGCCATTGATAGCGGAACAGGGTTCGCCGCAAAGGGGCTCCGCCGAGGTCAACCATCCAAACAAGACAAATCCCACCTGAAATGTGCCCACTACGGCATGACCAAGCATACAAAAGAGGGATGTTTTAAACTGGTGGGATACCCGGAGTGGTGGAGCGACGACCACAAGAAAGGGGCAAAGTCCGGTGCCACATCGGGTGCTACCACCGCCGGAGCGGGCAACACCAGCACGGCCCAAGGGGGCTTTGGAGGGCTTGCCGCAGCAGGACCAGGGAGCGGAGAACTAGGGTTCTCTGTGGAAGGTATGCGGGTTGAGGGTAATCCCTCAAACCCTAACCCGGTTATAAGCTTAAACAAATTTCATTCCTTACACTTTGTGGACAGTAGTCTAGAGGGTTATAAATCTAACCCCAACTCTAAGGGTGATAAGTTTCAAATCCCTCAAATTATGGACCAAAAGATGGAAAACCCTAAGAAGGTTGGTGGTTATGCAAACATGGCACACGTGTGCAAAGCAGATAACGAGGCATGGATTTTTGATTGTGGTGCAACCGACACCATGAAAAATGAGATTTCAGATCTCGCGTCGATATCAAAACCAAAGAAGGCTTACATAAAAAACGCGAATGGTGGAGTCATGAATGTCGAAAAAGGGGGAACCATCGAGATCTCTCCCACTTTAAAACTCTCAAATTGTTTATATGTTCCCACTTTATCAAATAAATTACTATCCATTAGCCATGTAACGAAGGAACTAACCTGCACCGTTCTAATGCAACCCAATTTTTGTATCTTACAGGATATCAGGACGGGGACGATCATTGGGCGTGGCACTGAGAAGGGGAGGATTGTACTACGTGGACGAGGTGACTCAGGGAGGAAATGTGATGCTTGCTCATGGAACCATTGAATGCAAAGCTTGGGTATGGCATTGACGACTTGGGCATCCTTCCAATAGTTATTTAAATTTGTTGTTTCCAAAAATGTTTCCTTCAAATAAGCCAATTCATTTGAAACGTGTGTTTTAGCCAAGAGCCATAGGAAAACTTTTAGACTTAGTAATACACGAGCCAATATCCCTTTTTTCACTTGTCCACTCCGATGTATGGGGCCGTCTCCAACCACTGGGGGACAAAATTTTTGATACTTTGTCTCTTTCGTTGATGATTGCACCCGTATGACTTGGATTTATGTTATGAAAGATAAATCCAAAGTTTTCAAAAAACTCCTCCTATTCCACACCATGGTTAAACACAATTCCAAAAGGATATTCAAAACCTCCGATCTGGCAATGGGGGGAATTTGTTAACACCCACATGGAACAATTCTTTCAAACAAAAGGAATCATCCATCAAACCACCTGCCCATACACCCTGAGCAGAACGGAGTCGCTGAACGGAAAAACCGGGTGTTACTAGAAATGACCCGTGCTACGCTAATTTAATCACATGTTCCAAAATCGTTTTGGCCCGAAGCTCTCACAACCTCTGCCTATCTCATTAACCGTCTTCCAACGGAAATCCTCAACCTAAAGATCCCCCTTCAAACCCTGTCCGAATTATGACCCTTCCATCCACTCTGAACCTTGAACCCCGAATATTTGGTTGCACTGCCTATGTTCACATCCTTAAAACCCATCGATCTAAACTCGACCCATGTGCAGAAAAATGCGTGTTTGTTGGATATGGAATAAATAAAAAAGGGTACAGATGTTACAATCCCAAGACACGCCGCATGTTCACCACACTAAACTGTGATATTCTTGAAACCGAGTATTATTACAACTCCCAATCCAATGGTCAGGGGGAGAATGAAAGCAATAATGACACACTGGATTGGTTAAAATACTCATTATACACTCCTGAAAGCCCCGAAAGCCCTACTCACAGTACTCCTATTCCAAATCCAGAGGAACATCACACCTAATCTCCTGAGCACCTTGAAAACGAAATCAACCAACCTTCTAATGCCACGACCGAAGAAGCCCCCGACTTGATACCTTAGGTATGTAATGTTTCTCCTGTTCTGAATAATGAAACTATAGAGAATACTGTTGGTTCTAACCCTGAAGCAGAGATAATACAAGAAGAACCCACCATACCTCAAAAGGAAACTCAATATGTACTTCCTCCAAGAGCAAACAGAGGAATTCCTCCAAAAAGGTACTCTCCGGATAAAACTGCTACCAGATCCAACTATCCAATGGCTAACATAGCCAAAGGAAATTTATCTAATGAAGCCAAAGCCTTTGTAGCCGCCCTGTATTCAGAAGAAATTCCCCAAAATGTTGAGCAAGCTCCAAAATTCAAAAAATGGAAGAAGGCAATGGAAGAAGAAATGAAGGCATTGGTTCAAAATGGCACTTGGAAATAATGTCCTTCCATCAGGAAGAAACCAGTGGGATGCCGCTGGGTCTTCTCTGTCAAATACAAGACTGACGGCATGATTGACAGGTACAAAGCAAGACTCGTGGCAAAAGGCTACACTCAAACGTATGGAATTGATTACTATGAGACCTTCTCACCCGTGGCCAAGTTTAATACCATAAGGGTCTTATTCTCCATTGCTGCGAATAAGGGATGGGGGCTTCACCAGTATGATGTTAAGAACGCCTTTTTGCATGGGGAGCTGAAGGAAGAAGTGTATATGGAAACCCCACCAGGGTTCATGAACTTCAAAAGAGGAGAAGTATGTCGCCTGAAAAAGTCTCTATATGGCTTGAAGCAATCCCCAAGGGCTTGGTTTGGAAGATTTACAACTGCTATGAGAAAATACGGGTTCAAGCAAAGTAACTCAGATCATACTCTCTTCCTCAAGCAAAGAAATGGCCGAATAACATGCTTAATGATCTATGTGGACGACATGATCATAACAGGTGATGACGAGGAAGACATGGCAAGATTGAAAGAGGGCCTATTTGCGGAGTTTGAGATGAAAGATCTAGGCAGACTCAAATACTGTCTTGGAATTGAGGTACTAAGATCAAAGCAGGGAATATTTGTTTGCCAAAAGAAATATGTCTTAGACCTGTTGGCGGAAACAGGGATGATCGACTGTAAGCCAACAGCAACACCAATGATTGCAAATCAGAAGCTATTTATGGAAGAAGGAGCTGAATTGGCTGACAAAGAGAGGTACCAACGAATGGTAGGGAAGCTAATTTACCTATCTCACACTCGTCCAGACATAGCATACGTAGTGGGAGCAGTGAGCCAGTTCATGCATCAACCACAAGTCTCTCACATGGAGGTTGTCTTGAGAATAATCAGGTACCTCAAAGGAACAACTAGGCATGGGATCCTATTCAAGGCAAATAGGCACCTCGAGACACAAGTCTATACAGATGCAGATTGGGCAGGAGATAGAGGGGACCGAAGGTCCACATCCGGATACTTCACATTGGTTGGTGGAAACCTTGTCACATGGAGGAGCAAAAACAAAAGATTGTCGCTCTTTCAAGTGCCGAGGCTGAATTCAGAGGAATAGCTCGAGGCCTAGCAGAAGTCCTTTGGATCCGAAAGCTCTTGTAAGAAATTGGTTTTTCCCACAAAGGAGCTAGCAAGATTATGTGCGATAACAAAGCAGCAATCCAGATTTCAGAGAACCTAGTGCAACATGATAGAACTAAACACATAGAAGTTGACAGAAACTTCATCAAAGAAAATCTGGATGCTGGCATTATTGAGATTCCCTTTGTACGATCAGAAGATCAATACGCGGACATTCTCACCAAGGGAGTCAATGGGGAAATTCTAAGCAAGTGCTTGACCAAGTTGAATTTTGGAGATCCCACTATTCAACTTGAGGGGGAGTGTTAAGAAAGATCAAGATTACCGAGCCAGTCAAAGATTTCGAAGACCAAACAACATCAATCAAGATCCCACGATTTCCTCCTTCTTCATCAAGGCCTCCAATCTCTTCCTCAATCTCAGCTATTTTCTTTATGTGTAGCTCTGTAAAACAGTATAAATAGGGATCTTTGTATGTAGGAAAATATATCACAAACAATAAAATTCAATACAACAATCTTCTCAATATTCAAGCCACGGTTGTTTCAAAACAACAGAGACTCCCCCGTGATGCAATGTTCACAAAAACCAGCCTCACAATCTCATAAATTTCCATTTAGCTGTTACTGTTTCATTCCAGCAACCCTGTTGAGTACTAATGTGTACCACTTTATTGATCATATCGAATGTTACAGAAGAGCGCCTTGTCTCGTTTACAGTTGTACTAATGACCTGAATACGAGGCGCGAAGACCGAGGGATTTTGATCTAAGTTTTTTTATATGTAACATGATACATGTGAGAAAATTCATGTTTTAACTAGTGTCATAATAGTATGTATGATGATTTAAAGTCAGTTTCGTAATTTTCTTATAATGATATGTTTAATTCCAAGCTAAGCATTAATAATTCTTAAAAAATACATTAACCCATTATTAACCCATTATTAATTTACAACTCTCTTTTATGTCTATATTTTACTATTCAACTTTTTACAACTCTATATATGTTTTAGCACAAGTGTGTGAAACACAAGATTAAAAGAAGGTGTTTTTATTTTAGCTTAATAGCTTTTAGTACAAGTGCGTGAAAAATAAGATTAAGATTAAAAGAAGGTATTTTTTATTCTTATATGTTACATTTATAAAGCACATGTGCTATATTTATACTACATTTGAATAAATAAAATATTCTAATATTTTAACTTTTAGTTTTGTTTTCTTAATTATCTTTTTAGTAAATTATTAAAATGGAATACATCAAACACTTTTTGTTTTTTATAATTGTTTTTCTAATATAACCATTATAATATTTTATTGTTATAATTCCTTTTTTAATGTATTTTGTTTTTTGTTTATAACTTAAAAAATACGATATTTTATAAAATTATGAATTGTACACAATAATATAAAGTGATGTACTTTACCTTTTTTGTTTATAACTTAAAAAATACGATATTTTATAAAATTATGAATTGTACACAATAATATAAAGTGATGTACTTTACCTTTTATGTTTTATAAAATTATGTACCTTTAGACGTAAATTATATAACTAGGTTGTACACAGTAATATAAAATGATGCCGTTTACTTTTTTTTCCTTATTTAAGCAATATAATATGATGTTTTATAAGCCGTTTACCCCTTTGATTATTTGAGTAATATAATATGACGTTTGCTAAACTTTCGACATAACATTACAACATGTTTTTATTATCTATGATTTGATAATTTTTTTAGTCGAGCGAACATCGATACCGGTTACCTTTTTTTGTTATCTGGTTAACATAATATAAAATTTTGAATTCACTTTTCAACATTCTTATTTTAATCCACGATTCGATAAAAAAATTGAATCGAATGGGTGAATGTTGATATTTTTGTTCTTTAGTGTGAAGAACCGAACCAATACTGTTCAAGCTATATGGGTATCAGTGTCGTATTCGTTTTTATGGTTTTTTTTGACGTGATGATATAAAACTGATTGAAAATAAAGTTGTATTGACAATAGAGTATTTTTAGTATCGTATGCTAGAGCGATTGCCAATGACCAAAGCGATGCCTTGCCTTAACAAAATCGGTACCGGTATCAGTATATTGTTTCTATAGTTTTTGATCGATTCAAAACACATGTCGATATCCTTTTAAGCGTATCTCTTTTGGTTTCTATAAGAAACGAACCGATACCGTTAGACATTTTAACGAATGAAGCTGATACCGTTTGTATGCCCACCGCAAAGTGCGGAAATCTCACTAGTTTTAGCTTAATAATACCTTTTATATAAAGGTTTCTTACGTGGCTTTTTCATTATAATACAATAACAATTATTATTGCTATTATTTAGTTACTATTTGAGTTAAGATTTTTTAGGTGTGTTTTTTATCGTTTCGATTTAGTTATTCTTTTATAAGTGTTTTAGGTTTTAATATAAATTTTACAAGTTAACATGTTGTAATGCGTGTGTGTGATTCAACGCTTTTATGTCTATTATTTCCGGTTAAACAACTTTGTGGTAATGCATATGTCCTGAGTCGAGTTATTTATTCTTTCCTATGTTTTACGTTTCCGTCCACGTTGTAACCTGTATGCGTGGTTCAATGTTATTAAGTCTATTTTTTCAATTTAACAATTTCCCATTACATGCGGGTCCTAAATTCTAGTTTATATTAAAATGGACAAAATATTGAGCATTGGGGCAGCCTCATAAACTATACATGAGGGGAGTGTTTTTTAGTTTGAATTATAAATGTGTACCTAATCAAATTGTGTATAGATATTATTTTTTACGAGTTTGATTATTAAATGAATAAATTAATAAAACAAATATATTTAAATTACTAGTTGCATCTTTTTGCTTCCAACTTAGAGAGTGTCGCTGTTAGTGGTGACTTGTAATATTTATTTCGACCTTTTTATTATACCTTTTAAAAATCTTTTTTTTTTGGGTTTGATTTTTTTTCTTACAAGCATATTTCGCAATATGTACTTTATATAACTAATGTTTTATACTGAATCATATAAATAGTATATAAATTTCAGTAGCAAATAATAAATAAATATATCATCTGAATTTTTTTAATTAAATTTCCAAAATCATTTTCATTTTAGATATTTTTACTTTATTTATAAACTTTTATTAAACCTTCACATATATATAATATTTCACCAATTAAATCTTTAACTGATTTACCGGTGTTCTTGTATATGTGCTATGTTTACTATCGTATAGCGTATATATCCTCTAGTTTTATTATATGAATATAGATAGATAGATACGTCTATACATATATTAGTCGTGTGTGTACTTGTACACAATGCATTTTCGATATCCATACTATGTTGCACTAAATGCATTTCTAAGAATTAATTAGCTTTTTAGTTGTGAAAAACACTAATAATAAATACATATAAATAAATTGATTTGTTTATGTTGTACATTGTGTTATACAGTTTATGCATTATGCAAGTTTTGTATCCTTCGTAAGAAGTGTTTTTTTTTAATAAATAAAGTTTACATTCTACATGTGTTATACAGTTTATACATTATGCAATTTTGTTTTGTATCCTTCGAAAGAGGTGTTTTTTATTAATTAAAAAGTCACACAAGAAGTACCATCATTATTTACAGAAAGGGTCGACAAGATACAACATCATGACACATTGAAACTGCACTTATATGATCATTAATCAGAGATATACACTTATTTTATGTTGACTAAATGTTAAACATGTGATTTATTGATGATAAAACTAAAAGAAAAGATTATATGACTAGTTTCTTCCTTGTATGTTCTAAAGATTATATTTAACAGAAGTTTCATTGTAGGAATACTGATGATAAATAAACAACTTAACAAAAGTTGCAATACAGAAGAAAGATTAAAGCATAACTTGGTTATCAATGAAAGGATAAATTACAATTTGCACATGTGGTTTCACTCATTTTATATAATTACACTCTATCTTCTAAATTTTGCATTTGCTAATAGGGGCGGATGTATGTAGACACTAGGGTACCCGTGTAACTCCTCAACTTTATCAACGAAGTGTAAAATGTGTAAAAAAAAAAATATTTTCTCTTTGTTTTATGTATACACCTTAGCAAATATTAGGATAATCCTAGGTACAAAATATTTTTCGGATAGCCGGAACTTGTCTTCTAGATCTGCTAGCACTCTGCCACCACGTCATCCATTGGCTGACAGTTGACCATTAAGGCATTATGGTAAATTTGTTGGCCAAACTTCTCAGCGATTCATTCTCACCTCCCTCATCTTTTCCTCTTCACACACTGCCACCCCTATTTCTTCCACCTAACCTCCACACACACAGCACCACCTCCTCCACCGTTGATGGCCATTGGATCAACACCACAGTTGCACCAAATCCCCCCTCATCTTATCCCTTTTACACCTACATTACAGTCGCACCTACACACACACACACACTGCAACATGGTTTGTGAAGTTCGATTCTCGGTGACAACTTCGACAATCCATGGTAGTCGTGAATTTCTTTGATATTTCTTGTTTTAGGTTAGTTTAGAACCTTAGATTATACATTATTTCTTGAACTCGAATGTGCATTGCATACTTGTATCAGTGGTGAGTGGTCGACGACACCCACAACCATCGGATCGTCCAGATAACGGTGGTTGAACAACTGGACCTTTAGTTTTAGGTTCTAGGGAGATAAAGAGACTTCCACACCATCAACAACCCCATCACCCCCGTCTCATCACCACCGTCTGCCGCCATCACCACCTACAACCGTCTCCCGCCTTCACCAAGACTAGGTCTTGGGTTAATTATCTTTTGGATTATGTATAATTATCTAACTTATACATCTTTTTTATATATCTAGCTTATCTAACTTTTGTAAAAACTGAATGTTTATGGATTAGGTAATGTTTAATGGTAATGCTTATGTTTAATGGAATCATGATTTTATATTTATAAAAATACTAAATGGTTATGCACTTTGATGGATGGTTGGGGATCATGGTTATGTAGTTGAAACTTGAAAGTAGGATACAATACATGCACAAAATGTGGGATATGAATGGGATGCACACAAGATAGAATTTGGGATAGAATGTGCAATAGAGTACATATTATGCATATGGATAATGTTCAACGTAAGTCAATAATGCACAATGTAAGTCAAAACAAGTTCTCAATGTGCAAGTTAAACAGGTTCAATGCAAGTCAAACAAGTTCAAGTTAAGTAAAACAAGAAATAGGTCAAGTGTAAGTCAAATGTGCAAGATAAACCAATCATTATATGTTGCAAGTTAAACAGGTTCACTGTAAGTCAAACAATTTGAGTAGATAAAGTCAAACTGTAGTTGTGCTTTTGAAACAGTTTTAAAGTTTGACTATTGTAAGTCAAACTGCATGCTGGGATCATGGTTTTATAGTTGTAAGGTGGGATAGAATATGGGATATAAATATGGCTATTGTCAGTCAAACCTTTAAACTGAAATTTGGGATAGAGTTATGTAAACATGTTAACTGTAAGGATGTAGGTCAATTAAAATTTGGATAAAGTCAACAGTGTTGGCTAATGTAAGTCAAATGTGCAAGTTAAACAATTTAAGTCATAACTGAAATTTGGGATAGAGTTGTGTAACACCTCAAAAACGGGTTTTGATAATCAAACCACGCTAATATTAAAGAGCGAGTAAAGTACCGTTAGCGGTAAAAGTTAATCCGTAAACAAAATAACAAGGGAGAAATTAACCTAGTTAGTAACAAGGAAATAGTAATAAAACAATGAGTTGTAGCTCTTTATAAATAAAAACTCAAGCATGAGGGACCAAAAGGGGAAAAGTTGAAACTTGAATATATAAAATTAAAAACAAAACATAACACACACAAAAAGATGTGTGTGTATGTAACGACCAGAAAGACAAGGAGCAAAACCCTTGTTCATCAAGAATCATCAAAATTGAAGGTGAGTTATGGCTAAATCGTATGCATGAGCATAGAATTGTGATCATCTAAGCTTGGAGATCATGAGGTATGTTGTAAATTATGTTTTGGTGATGATAATTATGTGGATGAACTTGAAGGTGATAACCTTGAGTTCAACATTTTGTTAGTATGGTGGAATTGATAATGAAATTATGTGTGTGATCATCATACTTACAAGTAAATGTGAAATACTTGAACAATTTTGTGATTTGAATAAGGGTTCATGTAGGACATGAAGTGGGTTTTGATTATATGATGAAATAGATGTTAAGTTAATGTTAATAAGTGTATAAGATCATGTTGTTACTAGTTTGTATGTAGAACTTGATTATATTTGGTATTCAGATGAATGTCTAATAATATGATAAATGGGTTTTACATAGAGGTGAAAACCCTTAATTATAGCATAATGAATGGATAAATCAGCATTGATAATCGAAAGCTATGTTTATATATTTAAATTTATATCATTTTTGGGGCGTTACAATAACACTACAATATATATATATAAAAGACCCTATCTTATTATATTGAAATTTATTTAAAAGATTTCGTATTTAAACATGTAATTGCGATTACATGTCAGTAAAAATATTCGAGCTTATTAAAACTTATCGACAATAAGCATCTTGACATGCTATTACTGGTTAGTTCCATAATATTGAAAACAAGAGCGGAAGCTGATCTTTGATGGTGTTCGGTTCTTCGTATGGCTGGTCCTCCTCCGGTGCTCCAAATATCACCTGTATTTCATATTTTATGAAATACGTTAGTTATAAACAGATTATAACATAACCGAATAAACCCAAAGGCTTAAAATAATAAAATCAAAACTTTAGTTTCAGACTCCACCGTAAGCTACGGTGACCACCGTAGCTTACGGTCAAGCTTTACGGTCCTAACTCACTGTCTTACGGCTAAGACTTCCAATTTCAACCAGCAGTTGCCTACCGTAAGCTACGGTAGGCCACCGTAACTTACGGTGGCTTGCTGTAAATTTTTCTCTTATTTGCCGTTTTAGTTACGACAATTTCCGTAACTCCCTAAATTTTCCTTCGTTTTGCTCGAAACTTGTTTCTAAATATCCGTAAATGTTTTCTCACATATTTAACCTGAAATCCTTGACCCGGATTCTCATTTCATATAAATTATGCATTTATCACCGGTTTATGCTTTTATTTTCCGATTTTGCCCTTTTTACCCCCATTTAAAGAAACTATACATTTACGCATCCTTTTCGTTATACATTAACACTCCATTATTACCCGTATAGTTGCCTTATTCAACTAAACCTTTATTTATTTATTATTTGACCCGTTTGGTTGTTTTAGCGTAATCCAACGCTCATTTCAACCAAACCTTATCTATCTTATTGTTTCCACACTAAGATATCTGTCTGCTTCCAATTGTCCGAAATTTGTTTATCTACGTATTTAATTTGAAATCTTTATATCGGATTCTTAATTCTTATGAATTACGCATTCATTCTTGGTTTATGCATATATTCATTTTGACCCGTTAAGAGATTTAAGCGTATAAACTTAAATCTCACTTCCTCTTACTTTGTTTCTTGTTTTCATACAAAAACAGCTATACATTATGGTGGATTGGTTATAGAATGCTTTATTTTCAATTCTACCCTTCGGTTTGACATTTTTACGAAAAAGATCTAATATGAGACATTAAGCCAAAACGGCTTATGCTTTTCGCTTTTACATTACCAAAGGGGTCTATTGTATTATAAAACTCATTTTCAAACTAATATTAGAGTCGTTTACTTAATTCATCATTCGATGGCATTTTGGTCAACTTAGACCTTTCTTTACGACGGTCTTACAATATCATGTTTTGACCAAAATGTACTTTTAACCATAGTCTATATAGAATCATTATGTTTTTAATAACATAATGTCTACGAACTAGAATATTAGATTACCTTACCTTAGGTAATCTATTATTCATTCATGACTCGTTTATCTCTCAACGAACCGTAAGTCCTTCGAGAGTTTGACCATTACACGTACCTGGCTCAGCTCATAGCATTGATCCGTTCTAATATCATGCTCTATTCTTTCTATGAACACAACATTTCAACAAGCGATATTAGTTATCGTTGTCAAATGGTGATAATATCACCATTTGACCCGTTCGGTCTAAATGACCATTTGTCATTTTGAGATGGCACTTATTTGTCATCTAAACTATTTAACCCTTTTCATTTTACACTGAATGATTATCTTACTTTAAACATCGTTTCTTAATTCGCCTGACCCATTATGACTTACGTCATATGGTATCTTTTTCAAAACTCCTTATTTATTCGTCATCGCATGACTAATTTACTTTTTTACCCTTTTATCGTAATTCATGGTTTAATACCATATTTACTTGTTCCAACCCGTATCTATCCGTGTTGGAACTTTATATTTCAAATTCTCTTCCCGAATACCCAAAATGCTTGTTCAAGTATGTAAGTAATTCTACTATTTTAAGGATGTAAGCTTTACTTAGCTTGAATTCCAATTATGCCTTCTTCCGCGTAATTGTTCTGTTTGACCCGCTTCTTCCCAAGCCTCCACCTAGCTTGTCAAGCGTCAAAATATCATTTATCATTCGCAAGATGGTTAGGTTATTCATTATTTAACATGACTATTCCAACTTACGAATTTATATCAATTCACTACTTGATCATATTATAGGTCAGTTTGACTTCTAAAAGTCAACTGCCTATTAACATTTGCAAACGCACAGATAAGTTCAACAAACTCATTTAGGCATTTATCAATTACTCGACATGCGATAGTTTTAGGCTACCCTTTTATCTAAATTCCCAATCAAGTTCATGTCGTTTCTTTCACTTAAACAAATCCAAGCGATTAATAACATCAAATTAACTTAACACCTATTTCATCATTTCATACAAAACCATTCCATAGCAAGTATGAGTATGTACTCAAACTCATAATTTGTTCAAGTATCTTCCTACTATTATCATGCATGATGATTCTAAACATAGATATATCATCAACTTCATCATATTATTAAAACCCACTTCAATATCCACTTGTTAATCACCTACAAGTAATCATACCTCAAATATTCATAATTTCACTATATCAAACGAAATTATGCATACATATACACTCAATTTCATCTTTGAATCATAATCCAACAGTTTGATTACAAGTATTCTACTTGTCTCAAGTTACAACTTTCACCAATCTAGGTTTTTAAACATACCTTATGATCCCCTAGTTTAGGTGATTTAAAATTCAAGTTCATGCACAAGATTAAGCTCCAATTTCTATTCTAATTTGATGATATTGGAGATTAGGTCAAGAAGGAGTTTCTCCCGCCTTCTCTGCTCCTGGTCGACTCACACACACACACATTAAGTGTGTATTGTGTTTTAATTTTTGATATTTATAATACAAGTTCCCTTTTTGGCAGCCTTGGTCCCTCAAGTTTAGTTTTGATTAACAACGAGACTACAACTCATTGTTTGGTTACTTGTATGCATGTTTTTAGCTAGGTTTATTTGTCCCTAGTCATTTTATTTACGGGTTCACTTTCACCACTAACTGTCACACCCCGACCCGCAGCGGAATAAAAGTTGGGGCATGATTGGGTTATCACCAAAGCTCATGATATTTACTAACGAGTTTCATATTTATTAAATTCAAATATCCAGCACAAAATTTCATACAAACACAAATAATAAATCAATGATTGTTCCAATGAAATAACTTGATTATTCTGCTAAGCCATCCTAGGTGTTTCTTTCCTCAACTTGATCACATGTATCATGCGTAAAACAGAAAAATTTGGGTCAACAAAATTTGCCGGTGAACCTTGATAAAACATTTAAGTAATTGAATTTCATTGTTGTTTAAATAAGAATGTGCATAAATCACATGTGAGCAAATGTATATATGTAACAAATCACAAACCACATTGAATGTGTAACATCCGTCAAAAACAGATTTACCAAACCCGCTCCGTTTATCAACCGAACAGTCAGTCAAAATTTTCGTTGCGAATTAAATGTCCAAAACATTTTTAAACGATCCGTAATCAATTATTATACGCGAATATATATTTAGTTTTTGAAAAACTATCAAAAATCGCATAATAAAAATGAAATACATCTGCCGGGTTTCGAACCCGGGTCTGTACCGAATCAGATGCAACTTATCTCTCAACACCCAAACCACTGCGCCGCGGACTTTGTTTGTTATTTAATAAAATCATTTAATTAATAAAGTGACTTTACGAATTCAAAACCGGCGCCCAAACGTTTCAGTCGTCGGAATCCCGGAAATCTCGCGAGTTTTAACACCAATTTACGTTATAACGTAAACCTTTAATCACATATCGGTTATAACCGATGTTTGAAGTCCGCGACAATTTTCAAAACCGCCGGAAAACTTAAACTGATGAATACAGTTCAAAACCAGACCAAATACATCTCGTTTTCTCCTATAAATTGACCCACAATCGACGACAAACACTTTCGCTCAAAAATCACACCTTTTCTCGGCATAATTCCACTCGCCGGAACTTTCCTATTTTTCGCCGGAAAACCGAGTTTTAATTTTCTGAACCTCACTAATCCCCTAAACCTTTACTGAAGTTACCCATACCCTTTCCAAGATTTCCGGAGACTTGCTGCTGCAAGGAACCTATCGCCGGAGGTGAATTCTGTCGCCGGAGTTCTGCCGGAAAACAGAGAGTCTTGTCGGTATACTTTCTCCGCCCAGTTTTCTTCTCCGTTTCACTTTTATAATACCTTAATTAACTGTAAAACACTAATAAATCGATAAAACTTTGAACCAGCCGATTTACCGATTTCTGGTTATTTTTTTTCAGTGAAGAAGATGATGACTTGTTATCATATAAGTTTAATTAAAATCATGAAATTAATCGGGTTAGACACACAGTCCAGCGGTGGACTGTGTGCACATATAAAACGCAAAACGTCTCGAGTTCGATTCCCGTCTCACACACGCTGCCTTAATAAAATGCAATTTTTTTGTTTACTGAACCGGATCGCCACAGATATATGTTAAGTATATTGTTAACCGGAATAATAACCAAGTTAGACACACAGTCCAGCGGTGGACTGTGTGTTTGATTATATCGCTGGTCACGAGTTCGAGTCCGGTCTTCAGCACCGACTCGGACAATTATCTTCTCTTTTTAATTAAGGCAGAAAAGGAAATAAATAATTAGTATTTAAGTATAATAAAAATCGAATGTTATAACATGTTGAACACACAGTCCAGCGGTGGACTGTGTGTTAGATTAAACCACAGGTCCCGAGTTCGAGACCTGTGGAGTGCAAAACCGGTCCGCTTAAACTGTTTTTAAAATAAAATGATTTTCTGTTAATTCTAATTAATGTATATATGAAATTAAAATCGGATATATAACGGGTTAGACACGTAGCTCAGTTGGTAGAGCTGCATGCACGCGTACGGGAGGTCTCGGGTTCGAGCCTCACCAAGCGCACAACAATATGCCTCGAACCGGTCAACGCCGGTCAAAGTCAACAAGTCAAAGTCAACAGTAGCAGAAAAAAAATAAAATATTTTTATTATTTTTATTTAATTATTTTAATTAAAAATCAATTATAAATACTTAAAAATAACATTTTTAAGATTAGAAAATAGCCTCAAACTCACAAAAATGCACCCAACAACCCTACTAAAATAGTTAAATAAAATCCGTTTACTTACCAAACCATAATGCGATTTATCTAGGTTAAATCTCACTCGTGGTTAAAACCACTTCGCGTGCATTCAACGTCATCAACCGAACGCACCCACTGTGAGTGAATCTTACAATTCCCCCTTTTAAATTACACGTTTTGGGGTGTGTCATGTGTTATGAAATAATTAAGTTATTTATTTAAACTTGTGCCATACCACATCATGACTTAAACTTAGATTGATTTATTGTTGTGATTTACTTATATTCCGTTTGTCAAATTACATGAAACTCATACATTAAGCCCATCAGTTCCTCGTGGGAAACGAGTAGAACATCGCGTGCTTCAATTCAATTCATTATTGTTCATGTGTGTTTTCATTGAGTTTATATTGTTGTAGTTGTGTTATTCATATTATCATGTTTATGCAATTCATTCATCAGGCCCCTCAGTTCCTCGTGAGAGACGAGTTGAGCAACGCGTGCCTTTAATTGTTCCATTTTTATTCATGAGTGTTTTCATTTAACATATTATGATTGTTGATCAAGTTACATCTAATTTTACTCATGTTTGGTTGTGCACATATTTCATAATCAATTTAAATGAATTGTTCAAATGTTTTCCATAGGATTCACTCGCCAACATTATGTTGATCCAAAAACCTTTTTACACATGATACAGGTGAACAGGTTGAAGCAAGGATAACATAGGATATGCTTTAGAAGAGAACAAAGAAGTTTAGATTGTAGTTAGATCATGTTGTAGCAATCATTGTAAATTTCCATTTAAATTGTATTAATGAATATGAAACGTTTAATAAATGTCATGAGCTTTGATGATAACCCAATCATGCCCCGATCACCTTATCCGCTGCGGGTCGGGGTGTGACAGATTGGTATCAGAGCCATGACTATAGGGATATAGGATAGGTTATTAGACCCTTAGAGCCTATACTATAGTCTGCCTAAATTTTAAATTGATTAGGTGGTTACATACAAACTTGTGATATTTATTTGTTTCATATTTGTTTACATTTCAGTCAAACATACATGCTCATATACATGTTCATTATACATATATACATATTCATTATACATATATCGATGTTCATGTATTCAATTTATTTTCATATTCTCATTATCCAAAGATTTTATGCAATTTTCAATTCTCATCAAAGTAAGTTCTGCGACGGGCATGTAGTAACTGGAAGGGTACAAGTACCGGTAGTCGGAACGTCCTGTCTAGGCTGGCATTCGTATAAATCCAATATAACGGACCAGTTTGCCTACCTGGGGACCAACGATGAGAGTACGAAGGACCTATTAGGCCAAAGCATGCCACACCAAACGTCGTTCGAACTAACCCTACTTTGAGGTGTCATCGTGTCTACACCTGGACACATTCCGAACATCACACGTTGTATACATATTTCTCGATTTTCCCGGGTTTTTGTGTACGCAACCAGGCAGAAACCGTGCGAACCATATGAAAAACCGGTATTCATGGGGGCCCACATGATTACACAAGGTAAAGTATGGCGGCATGACGGGCCTAACAGCGAGCAAAGCCCAAGACATCCTATGGATGTAGTATTTTTGTATAATTATTTTATAAATGATCATTCTTGAATGCGACCCATGATCCCAAAAGCATCCAACTCATACTCTTGTCATGTATTCATTGTAGATGTCTTCTAACCTCGCCCGTAGGAAGACGAGAGCAAGAAAAGCCCGCGAACGCATGGCTACCTTAATCGCTCAACAAATGCCTGCCGTAATACCCAACATTGTAATCCAAGTTCAACAAGCACTTACCAATAATCCTGTCAATCAAGCAAACCAAAACATTTTCAACTCTTCCCCAAACACCACTAAATGCACCTACAAGCATTTCAAATCATGCGACCCTCCGAAATATAAAGGGACTGAAGGTGTCACCGCACTCCTCCATTGGTTTGAAGAAATGGAGAATACTTTTCTAAATTGCGATTGCCCTGATGATCGCAAAGTGCGTTATGCTACCGGTCGACTATATGGGATAGCACTTACTTGGTGGAATACAGAGAAGGCCAAACGAGGTGTTGAAGATGCTATGTCCTTAACTTGGAACGAATTGAAGGAAATCATGACCAGA
Organism: Scalesia atractyloides; assembly: GCA_947069175.1. Taxonomy (NCBI): domain Eukaryota; kingdom Viridiplantae; phylum Streptophyta; class Magnoliopsida; order Asterales; family Asteraceae; genus Scalesia; species Scalesia atractyloides. Next base: position 89,375,506 of record CAMTDV010000003.1, read on the forward strand.
CGATTTTGCCCAAGGAGTGAAATCAAGAAGTTAGAAGATGAATTTTACTCATTGAAGCAAATGGAAGGAGACCACACCACCTACAACAAAAGGTTCCTCGAATTACATCAAATGGTTCCCAACATGTTTACTCCCCTCTACCGTTTGATCGAGCACTACATTCGTGGTCTTCCGTCAAAGATTCAAGACCCTGTGATAAGTACCAAGCCTGCAACTTTGGAAGCAGCAATGGAGCTAGCAATAGAGCTCACCGAGAACCGAATCCGAAACAAAGACTTCGAGGAGGAGAAGAAGAAGGATAAAGAATCGACTGAAACCTCCGACTCCACCCAAACCGAATCCCCTTCTCAACCCAACCCTAAGAGAAGAAGAGTCGGGCGACTTTTCGCTGCTACCCAACGAAATCAACCCGTTTTTCACGCTATACCCATCCGAGCTGTCCCAATCACCCAAGTGGCACCCAACTCAGCTTACCCAAATAAGAAACCATATCTCGGACCTCACCCTCGATGCAACAACTGTTTTTATCACCATCCCCTTACTTTACCTTGCCGGCTATGTACAACTTGTGGACTTATGGTCATTTGAGCAATGTTTGTCGCACCTTTCAAGACCAAACCTTTTCCCCTACTCAAAACATGGCCCAAACTTATCACCAACCCCAACACCCCATGTTCCCATATGCTCGAGCTTGCTTCAATTGTGGCGACCCTACCCACTTTAGAAACACATGCCCTCAATTGGTAAACGTTATCAACACTCAAGCCCAATCAAACCCAGTTAACCAAGTAAACCAAGAAAACCCAACCACTATGCCACCAGCAAGAGGAAGAGTCTTCAATATCAACGCCAACCCTGTCGAAGATAATGACGGCCCTGATGAAGATACTCAGCTAGTCCTCTTCGCCGAAGATCCAGATTCAACTTCTATTGTTTAGCCTTATGTTCTTCTTTATCACATGTGTAGACTGTTAGAGAAATTATTGGATATTATATATTATATATTGTTTTCGGTATATGCTTTTGCCGAGGCCGTGGCTCCCCATCCATCGAGGTTGAGTTGGATCCCCATTTTATTATGTGGTTGATCTTGGCGTGCCCGCACGATCGGCTCCGTTTGTTAGAGCCTTGATCGGTTACGTAATTTTACATTTCAATACATGCAATACGCTCGGCTCCGTTTGATTGAGCCTTGAGTGCAAAGATTTATTCACATTTCCAGTTCATGCAATACGCTCGGCTCCGTTTGATTGAGCCTTGAGTGCAAAGATTTATTCACATTTCCAGTTCATGCAATACGCTCGGCTCCGTTTGATTGAGCCTTGAGTGCAAAGATTTATTCACATTTCCAGTTCATGCAATACGTTCGGCTCCGTTTGATTGAGCCTTGAGCGCACATACAATTTCATTATCAGTATCTTGTGGTTGTGGTGTTTGTAGTAGAGTCGCATCGAACTAACCATAACTTTCGGATAAAGTCAACGAAAATTTGACAAGGGTATGGTGGATACGCCGATGGTACTTCCTATATATAAGTATTCTTGTCAAATGATCGGAGGCATTATCAGGCGGTTATGAGAGGTTCCATGCATAGGCTGATTGTGTGATGGTTGTTTAAATTAAGTTGTTCAATTTCAGTACATTCAATACGTTCGGCTCCGTTTGATTGAGCCTTGAGCGCACATACAATTTCATTCAATATGTTCGGCTCCGTTTGATTGAGCCTTGAGCACACAATTTCAATTTCAGTACATTCAATATGTTCGGCTCCGTTTGATTGAGCCTTGAGCACACAATTTCATTTTCAGTACATGCAAGACGATCGGCTCCGTTCGATTGAGCCTTGATCGCACAGATATATTTCATTTCAGTAATTTATGTTTGTTGTATTGATTGTAGAGTTATAGGACTAATCATAATTCACTGTTAAAACCAATGAAAATTTGACAAGAATATGGTGGATACGCCGCTGGTACTTCCTATATATAAGTATTCTTGTCAAAGGATCAGAGGCATTAACGGATGGTTATGAGAAGTTCTATGTAGGATTTATTAGTTCTTGGTAACCAATCATAACTTGTGGATAAAACTAATGAAAATTTGGCAAGAATATGGTGGATACGCCGCTGGTACTTCCTATATATAAGTATTCTTGCCAAAGGATCAGAGGCATTATCAGACGGTTATGAGAAGTTCCATGTAGGATTTATTATTGCCTTGGTTGGAATTTGTGATACATTTATATCATCATGTTATTTAAAGAGATTGGATTGTGTTCCATTTCTACATAAATTAACCTCTCCATCATAACAAACGAGAGAGGAACTTCCATCATTCAAACATATATGTTATCAGAATGTGGATTCAAATATTTGCTGTTGTGTTTATTCATGTTCAAATATTTGCTGATGTGTTTATTCATGTTCAAATAATTGCTGATGTGTTTATTCATGTTCAAATATTTGCTGATGTGTTTATTCATGTTCAAATATTTGCTGATGTGTTGATTCATGTTCAAATATTTGCTGTTGTGTTTATTCATGTTCAAATATTTGCTGATGTGTTCATTCATGTTTAAATATTAGCTGTTGTACTTACTTATGTTCAAATATCAGCTGTTGTGTTTTTATTTATGTTCCATGAAGATTGTAGTGTTAGAAGTTTTGCCTTAGGATATAACCATATTTTCCCAAACGTATCTTAACACATATGCATGATATCATTTTAGCAAATCATTTCTGCTTATCAATATTCATACAGTAGGCAACAAAAAGCGATTCCTGAATAGGGTACATAACCCTTACAAGGAACGTTACCGCCTCGAACAAAAACTTAAACCTTCATTTTTCTAAGCATACAACTATCAAACAAAACGTCATCATCCCTTTTAGTCAAAATATATCATTATTTAAATTTCGGGACGAAATTTCTAAAAAGCAGGGGATACTGTAACATCCGTCAAAAACGGATTTACCAAACCCGCTCCGTTTATCAACCGAACAGTCAGTCAAAATTTTCGTTGCGAATTAAATGTCCAAAACATTTTTAAACGATCCGTAATCAATTATTATACGCGAATATATATTTAGTTTTTGAAAAACTATCAAAAATCGCATAATAAAAATGAAATACATCTGCCGGGTTTCGAACCCGGGTCTGTACCGAATCAGATGCAACTTATCTCTCAACACCCAAACCACTGCGCCGCGGACTTTGTTTGTTATTTAATAAAATCATTTAATTAATAAAGTGACTTTACGAATTCAAAACCGGCGCCCAAACGTTTCAGTCGTCGGAATCCCGGAAATCTCGCGAGTTTTAACACCAATTTACGTTATAACGTAAACCTTTAATCACATATCGGTTATAACCGATGTTTGAAGTCCGCGACAATTTTCAAAACCGCCGGAAAACTTAAACTGATGAATACAGTTCAAAACCAGACCAAATACATCTCGTTTTCTCCTATAAATTGACCCACAATCGACGACAAACACTTTCGCTCAAAAATCACACCTTTTCTCGGCATAATTCCACTCGCCGGAACTTTCCTATTTTTCGCCGGAAAACCGAGTTTTAATTTTCTGAACCTCACTAATCCCCTAAACCTTTACTGAAGTTACCCATACTCTTTCCAAGATTTCCGGAGACTTGCTGCTGCAAGGAACCTATCGCCGGAGGTGAATTCTGTCGCCGGAGTTCTGCCGGAAAACAGAGAGTCTTGTCGGTATACTTTCTCCGCCCAGTTTTCTTCTCCGTTTCACTTTTATAATACCTTAATTAACTGTAAAACACTAATAAATCGATAAAACTTTGAACCAGCCGATTTACCGATTTCTGGTTATTTTTTTTCAGTGAAGAAGATGATGACTTGTTATCATATAAGTTTAATTAAAATCATGAAATTAATCGGGTTAGACACACAGTCCAGCGGTGGACTGTGTGCACATATAAAACGCAAAACGTCTCGAGTTCGATTCCCGTCTCACACACGCTGCCTTAATAAAATGCAATTTTTTTGTTTACTGAACCGGATCGCCACAGATATATGTTAAGTATATTGTTAACCGGAATAATAACCAAGTTAGACACACAGTCCAGCGGTGGACTGTGTGTTTGATTATATCGCTGGTCACGAGTTCGAGTCCGGTCTTCAGCACCGACTCGGACAATTATCTTCTCTTTTTAATTAAGGCAGAAAAGGAAATAAATAATTAGTATTTAAGTATAATAAAAATCGAATGTTATAACATGTTGAACACACAGTCCAGCGGTGGACTGTGTGTTAGATTAAACCACAGGTCCCGAGTTCGAGACCTGTGGAGTGCAAAACCGGTCCGCTTAAACTGTTTTTAAAATAAAATGATTTTCTGTTAATTCTAATTAATGTATATATGAAATTAAAATCGGATATATAACGGGTTAGACACGTAGCTCAGTTGGTAGAGCTGCATGCACGCGTACGGGAGGTCTCGGGTTCGAGCCTCACCAAGCGCACAACAATATGCCTCGAACCGGTCAACGCCGGTCAAAGTCAACAAGTCAAAGTCAACAGTAGCAGAAAAAAAATAAAATATTTTTATTATTTTTATTTAATTATTTTAATTAAAAATCAATTATAAATACTTAAAAATAACATTTTTAAGATTAGAAAATAGCCTCAAACTCACAAAAATGCACCCAACAACCCTACTAAAATAGTTAAATAAAATCCGTTTACTTACCAAACCATAATGCGATTTATCTAGGTTAAATCTCACTCGTGGTTAAAACCACTTCGCGTGCATTCAACGTCATCAACCGAACGCACCCACTGTGAGTGAATCTTACAATTCCCCCTTTTAAATTACACGTTTTGGGGTGTGTCATGTGTTATGAAATAATTAAGTTATTTATTTAAACTTGTGCCATACCACATCATGACTTAAACTTAGATTGATTTATTGTTGTGATTTACTTATATTCCGTTTGTCAAATTACATGAAACTCATACATTAAGCCCATCAGTTCCTCGTGGGAAACGAGTAGAACATCGCGTGCTTCAATTCAATTCATTATTGTTCATGTGTGTTTTCATTGAGTTTATATTGTTGTAGTTGTGTTATTCATATTATCATGTTTATGCAATTCATTCATCAGGCCCCTCAGTTCCTCGTGAGAGACGAGTTGAGCAACGCGTGCCTTTAATTGTTCCATTTTTATTCATGAGTGTTTTCATTTAACATATTATGATTGTTGATCAAGTTACATCTAATTTTACTCATGTTTGGTTGTGCACATATTTCATAATCAATTTAAATGAATTGTTCAAATGTTTTCCATAGGATTCACTCGCCAACATTATGTTGATCCAAAAACCTTTTTACACATGATACAGGTGAACAGGTTGAAGCAAGGATAACATAGGATATGCTTTAGAAGAGAACAAAGAAGTTTAGATTGTAGTTAGATCATGTTGTAGCAATCATTGTAAATTTCCATTTAAATTGTATTAATGAATATGAAACGTTTAATAAATGTCATGAGCTTTGATGATAACCCAATCATGCCCCGATCACCTTATCCGCTGCGGGTCGGGGTGTGACAGAATGAACATATGACATAAGGGATGATGTAATTGAGATCAAGGCTCAATGAAATGGAGCCGATCTAATGAGGCACCTGATGCTCGACCGTATCCCACGAGGAACTAATGGGCCTAATGAAATGATTGCACTGAAATGATAAAATGAATCCACGTATAAACCACATAACAAACCATACACATTTGATTACGTAATGATATTAGCACAGCGTTAAATAAAATAAAGAAATGGTACGACACATGATACACCCAAAATATGATTAAAACGGGAAATTTGTGGAGATTCACTCACCATGGGTGCGTATTCGTGAGTGGAAGTGTGAGCGTACGAGTTGTGGATTTAACCGACGAAGAAATATTAACCTAAAAATAATATTGCGATAACTATGTAAATAAATAAACTATTATTTTGATTAAATCCTTTGTTTAGGTTTTTAGATTAATTTAGTGGGTTTTATTGATGTATTAAACCCTTATCATATGTATTTTTAACCAATTTTAATTGATTTTTCAATTAATTATTAAGCCAGACAAATAAATAAACTAAAAATGAATAATATAAATATATAGAAAAATTGTCAGACTGACAGCCTGTCAGTCGGCCGGTCAGATTACGTTTTAAGTATGCGTGTTGTGAGGTTCGAACCCGTGACCTCTCGGTGGCGTGCTCGCAGCTCTTCCAACTGAGCCACGTGTCTAACCCGTAAGAATCCGGATTTTAATTAATCTTATACACAAATTAAGGTCATTAAATTTTGATCAGATCTTAAAAAGAGATTTAAATAGTTCGGTCAGTGTGAGTATAAGGATTCGAACCGGTGACCTTTGAGATGCTATGCACCCAGCCCGACCAACTGGGCTGGGTGTCTAACCCGACAAATCTCGTGATTTAAATATATATATATACACTAACTGTGTTGTTGAAGGAATGATAAATATTAAAAAGGTTTGAAAGTGACCGGGCCGGTGGGTGAGCACAGATTCGAACGTGTGACATGTGGGTATATTTGCACACAGTCCACCACTGGACTGTGTGCCTAACCTGGTTAAATCTTAAAATTAAAATATATAAAACACGACTTTTTTTGCTTCATCTTCATCAGTTTGAATTTACCCAGAACTATACCCGCCCCTGATTTAAATCTGATGCTTACCAAAAACATCCGCTCAATAACTCAATTTCAAAGAACTCGAAAAAGAATATAGAAGGTTTGAGGGTCTACCGATTACCTGAGTCGACGGTGACTTGTGTTCCGGTACGGGTTGGATTCTGGCGAGAAGGGAATTTCGGCGACGAGGTAGATTCGACTGAACAGGGGAAACTTCAAGGTGTTTTTGAGCGAGATGAGAGTGTGATCTTGGTTTAGTATTTATAGGGGTGTTCGGGGATTTGATTTTGGGTTCTGATTGCTTGACAACAGGTTCAATCAAGAAATTTACCAAATATGGATTGAACAGCTGTTAGTTGGAAGGCAATACGCGTAGGTTACCGGGTAACTTTCAATTTACCAAACATACTCGACGACGGAGAGATTCAAGGAGAGGTGCGCGCTGATTTCGGATATAGTTGCAGGTTCAACTTAGGTTCAACATAAAAGATTTAGAAATCTAAACTTTACACAACAGTGTGTGTAGTCCAGTGGTGTTTTTAGTGTGTGTGTGTCCGGGGGAACCCGGGTTTGATTCCCGGTTCACCCATTTTTAAAAAAAAAAAACCTTTTTCTTTAATTATTTTTTATTATCTTTTAGAACTATTATAAATAATTATTAATTAGTTGTTTTGTTTAATTAGTTATTGATTATATCTTTAAACTTATTTTTAAACATTAAATTTAATCATTATATAAATATAACTAAACACATAAACAAAATTCTTTTATTGAAACAAAAAGGAGCGGGTTTTCGAGACCCGATTTACACGGATGCTACAGTATCCCCTACTTTTAGAAATTTTGTCCCGAAATTTAAGTAGGGGTTGCAACTTGAAAGAGATGTGCGTATTTTTCGTGCATTGAGTCTTCACGTTCCCAAGTAAACTCAGGCTCTCGTTTTGACTCCCAACGCACCCTAACAATTGGAATACGACTTCGCCTTAAACGCTTCTTACCGATATCCATGATTTCTACTGGTCTTTCAACGAGTTGCATTGATTCATCAACTTGAATGTCTTCTAGAGGGACATGGAGGTTTTCGTCAGCGAGGCACTTTTTCAAGTTTGATACGTGGAACGTGGGGTGAATTCTGTTAAGTTCTTCTGGTAGGTCAAGCTTGTATGCTACAGGACCTACTCTTTCGAGTATCTTGAAAGGTCCTATGTAGCGTGGTGCTAGCTTGCCATTCTGGCCAAAACGAACCACTCCCTTCCAGGGTAATACTTTCAAAAGTAGTTGATCACCCACGCCAAACTCCGAGGGCTTTCGTCGTTTGTCAGAACTCTTTTGACGACTTTGAGCCGCTAAAAGATTGTTTCGAATTTGAATGATTTTGTCGGTTGTTTCTTGAATCAATTCAGGTCCGATGATTTGCACTTCACCAATTTCGTGCCAACATACTGGAGATCGGCATTTACGACCATAAAAAGCTTCGAAAGGAGCCATGCCAATACTTGAATGATAACTATTGTTGTACAAAAACTCGACTAACGGTAGATGAGCGTCCGAATTCCCTTTGAAGTCTATGACACATGCTCGAAGCATGTCTTCGAGGGTTTGGATGGTGCGCTCAGATTGACCATCAGTCTGAGGGTGAAAGGCGGTACTGAGGTCTAAACGTGTACCTAAAGCAGTTTGTACGGCTCGCCATGTGCGTGAAGTGAAACGACCATCACGGTCTGAAATAATGCTTAATGATGCACCATGACGGCTTACGATTTCGCTGATGTAGATACGAGCTAACTACTCGTTCTTGAAGTCCTCGCGAAACGGAATGAAGTGAGCTGATTCTGTGAGACGATCAATGATTACCCATATGGTGTCATACCCACTGGAGGTGCGACGTAACCCGGTAATGAAGTCCATGGTCATGTTTTCCGACTTCCATACAGGTATTTCGGGTTCGACCAGTAGTCCTGAAGGTCTTTGATGTTCAGCTTTTACTTTGGAGCATGTAAGGCACTTGGAAACAAAAACAGCGATATCCTTCTTCATACCTGGCCACCAGTAGATGTATCGTAAGTCTTGATACATCTTATCGGCTCCTGGATGTACAGAGTATCGTGTTTTGTGTGCCTCATTCATGAGGAAATCATGAAGGTTGTCGCGATCGGGAATCCAAATACGGTTTAAATAGTATAGAGTACCATCGGATTTGGTTTTGATTTTGTGTTCAGCTCCACATGACAGCTCATCGCGTACGTCATTTTCCGTTACAGAGATATGTTGAGCTGCTCGTATTCTATCTTTGATATCGGTTACAATTTGCTAACATAGAAGATGAATAGAGTCCACATAACCCTTTCGAATGAGCGCATCAGCCACCACGTTTGCCTTGCCAGGATGATACCAAATCTCACAGGCGTAATCGTTGAGAAGTTCGACCCATCTTCGTTGCCTCATATTCAACTCTTTTTGATTGAAGATATGTTGGAGACTCTTGCGGTCAGTGTATATTTCACACTTGGTACCGTAGAGATAATGTCTCCATATCTTGAGAGCGAACACGACGGCTCCAAGTTCCAGGTCGTGGGTGGTGTAGTTCTTCTCATGTACTTTGAGTTGCCTAGAGGCATAGGCTATCACCTTTCCTCTTTGCATCATTACACAGCCTAAACCTTGCCTTGATGCGTCGCAATAAACCACAAAGTCATCGCAACCCTCAGGGAGTGTAAGGATAGGTGCGTCACAAAGCTTTTGTTTCAAAGTTTGGAAGGCCTCCTCTTGCTTCGGTCCCTAAATGAAAGGTTTTCCCTTGTGAGTCAAGACCGTGAGCGGAACGGCGATACGAGAGAAATTGGCAATGAAGCGCCGATAATAACCAGCCAAGCCAAGAAATGACCTAACTTCAGTAGGGGTACGTGGCGCTTGCCATTCTTGTACTGCATTGATTTTCGAAGGATCGACATGAATCCCTTTGTCATTGACGACGTGACCAAGGAATTGTACCTCTCTTAACCAGAATTCGCATTTTGAGAACTTAGCGTAAAGCTTTTCAGTCCTTAAGAGTGTAAGAATGAGTCGAAGATGCCGCTCATGATTGGATTTTGACTTGGAGTAGATAAGGATATCGTCGATGAAGACTATGACAAAACGGTCGAGATAGGGTTTGCATACCCTATTCATCAAATCCATGAAGACGGCGGGGGCGTTGGTTAATCCAAAAGGCATAGCCATGAACTTATAATGGCCGTAACGAGTTCGAAAAGCAGTTTTTGGGATATCTTCTTCATGCACTCTAAGCTGATGATAACCAGAACGAAGGTCTATTTTGGAAAAACAGGTGGCGCCTTGAAGTTGGTCTAGCAGGTCATCAATACGAGGCAAAGGATAGCGATTCATAATGGTCAACTTGTTGAGTTCCCTATATTCAATGCACATGCGAAACGTCCCATCTTTCTTTTTCACAAAAAAGACAAGTGCACCCCAAGGCGACGAGCTAGCACGTATGAATCCCTTGTCAGTCAGCTCTTGCAACTGACTGGCCAACTCTTGCATTTCTGAGGGGCTAACCTATAAGGAGATTTTGCGACTGGTGTAGCGCCAGGCATAAGATCGATTCGAAATTCGACTTCTCGCACAGGAGGAAGTCCTGAAACGTCGTCGGAAAAAACTTGAGGAAATTCTTTCACGATTGGAATATCTTCGAGTTTCTTTTCCTTACCTTCCTTCTTGACAATGTGAGCTAGAATTGCGATGTAATCCTTGCGAAGATATCTTCGAGCCTGAAGGCATGACATCAATTTGAGCCCTTTCCCAGGAGTTTCTCCAAAATACATAGGGTCTGACCATTTGCAAGAGGAATACGAATGAATTTTTCATGGCACACCACTTCGGCGTGATGCTGGCTGAGCCAGTCCATACCGATGTCGAACCTTCCCAATCTCATAGGGATGAGGTCAATCGAGAAATCATGATCATTTAGAGTAAGAGTACAATCACGTATAATAGAATTCAACGAAATGAGCTCTCCATCCGCAACTTCCACCGTGATTGATTCATCGAGACTAACACAAGGTAGGTCGAGAATAGATTCGAATTCTAAAGATACAAAGCTCTTATCCGCACCAGTATCGAATAATATGGATGCATAACTACCATTTACGAGAAACGTACCGTTGACCACATTGTTTTCAGCCCCTGCTTGGTTGGTGTTGATATTGAAAGCCCTTCCTCTAGCAGGTGGAGGAGCTTGGTGTCACACCCCGACCCGCAGCGGACAAGGTGATCGGGGCATGATTGGGTTATCATCAAAGCTCATGACATTTATTATAATGTTTCATATTTATTATTTCAATTTAAAAGAGATCATACAATCATATCAAACAAATACAACATGTTCTATTCATCCTTCTAAACTTCATTATTTTTCTTCTAAGGCAATTTCCTATGTTTTCCTTGCTTCATCCTGTTCACCTGTATCATATGTAAAATTGGTTTTTGAATCAACAAAAAGTTGGCGAGTGAACCTTGTTAGAAAACATTTATTATTTATTTCTGGTTGTATTTAATATGGAAAAATTGTGCAATATTCATATATGAACAAACGTAAATAAACATACAATAACAATAATTAGCTTACAATAACAAACAACAACAAACAATAACATACATTAACAAACCAACAGCATACAATAACATATCAACTTGCTTAAATATATAACATAAATGAAACTGTGCGATCAAGGCTCAATCAAACGGAGCCGATCGTATTGCATGTACTGAAAATAAAAATGTCTGTGCGATCAAGGCTCAATCAAACGGAGCCGATCGTATGTTGGCACGCCAGGTTCACGCTCATAATGTAACGGGGAACATGCTCAACGCTCATAATGTAATGGGGAGCGGCGGCCTATGAAATTGCATGTACTGAAAATAATAAATTAAATCTACACAATAATCACACAAACAGTTTACACAGGCAGGATACACATTTATTCATGATATGATGTATGCACAATGATTTAAATATAATAAATAGTAAGACACAATACACCCCAAAAACGTGATTTAAAAGGGGAATTTGTAGAGATTCACTCACAGTGGGTGCGTTCGGTGAATGATGAAGAATGCGCACGATTTAGATGATTGATCGTCGAGGAATAACTAACCTAATTAATGAAGAAAAGTAAGGTAAATAAATGGATTTTATTAACAACTTTAATAGGATTTTTTTGATATATTTTTGTGAGTTTTAGGCTATTTTCTAAGTTTAAAAATGTTATTTTTAAGTATTTTTAATTGATTTTTAAATAAAATAAATAAATAAAAATAATAAAAAATGTTGACTTTTTGACCGTTGACTTGTTGACCGTTGACCGGTTAGGTCGGTTATATGTGTGCGCTGGGTAAGACTCGAACCGGTGACCTCCCGTTCGCGTGCACGCAGCTCTACCAACTGAGCTACGTGTCTAACCTGAAATAATTATGTTTTTAATTATATTTATATACTAATTAAATTAATCCAAAAATCATTTATTTTAAAAAGATTCTAATGTAGCGACTCGGTGCACTCCACAGGTCTCGAACCCGGGACCTGTGGTTTAGTTTGGCACACAGTCCACCGCTGGACTGGGGGTGTCTAACTTGGTAAATATTCTAGTTTTTATTATACTTAACATATTACTGAATTAACCCGGTTCAGTCTCTAAAAAAGGCATTTTATTTCGGTGAAGGTGCGTGTGTCAAGAATCGAACTCGGGACGTTATGCATATTGTTTGCACACAGTCCACCACTGGACTGTGTGTCTAACCCGTTCATTAAACTGTTTTTAATTAATCTTATATCATATCTGAACTCGTCTTCTTCGTTCAAAACACAGACATCGGTCAAAGCAACTGATACTTGATTAATTCGGTTAATGAACAAGATGAACAATTGGAAAGTATTGAATCGAAGAGTTTGGGGAAAGAAAATACCGAACAGATCGTCATCTTCAGAAAATCCGGCGAAGCTCGTCGGCTCTGTTCTGGTGACCCTCGGCTGTTAGAGTCAATTAGCAGTTTGGAGGGATTAGATGTGAAATTGAACTAATGTGTAATGATTATCAGTAGATTACATGATCATACCGGTTATCAGCGTGATTCTGAAACTTTCAGAAATTTTCCGGCGAAAACAGAAAAATCCGGCAATGTCGTCTGGGGTTGATGCTGAGCGATGAAATGGTGTTAGAATTCGTCTTATAATGGAATGAAATAGAAACATCGAGGTAATTACCGTGTCGATGAAAGTCCCGGTTTTCCGGCGACTTGCAGAGAATTCCGGCGAGTGGATTTTCTTACGACAGAGATTCTTCAGAGGTTTAAGGTGAGTGGGAGTGATGTCAGTATGAGTCCTATGATCTTATTTTTGGGTAAAAAGAAAGGATGGATTGAATTCGGTTTTCCGGCGAAACTTTCCGGTAATTTTTCAGAGAATTCCGGTGACTTCCGGCGAAGTTTTCTGAGCGAAATGATGAGTGTGTTTGATAGAATTCGCGAGCTCACTGAATGAAGAAAGTATAACGCCCGGATTTGAGTTGTATTTTTCGGTTTTGAATTGAAATGAATGAAATTGATGGATTCCTTCGGTTATAACCGATCTTAGTGTTAATGCATACGTTATGACTAAAAAGGAACGGCCAAATTTGACGAAATTATCGGGATTTCCGACGTGAACGGATTTGGGCGCGTTTGAGTAACTGGGTTTTGATTTCCAGATTCATTTATGTATTAATTGTTTCAATATGTTAACAAACAACACAAGTGGCGGAGCGGTAGTAGGGATGTGTGTTAAGGCTTTGCTAGCACTCGGCTGACCCGGGTTCGAAACCCGGCAGCAGTATTTTATTTTTATTTCATTATTTTTAACAAATTTTCAATAATAAATTTTATATTCTAATAGACTTATTAATTATGTATCGTTTAAAATTAATTTGGGCATTAAATAAGCAACGAAATTTTTAACTGGTTGTTCGGTTAATAAACGAAGCGGGTTTGGTAAATCCGGTTTTTGGCGGATGTTACAGTATCCCCTACTTTTAGAAATTTCGTCCCGAAATTTAAGTAGTGGCATATTTGTCTAGAAAGGATGGTGTTTTAATTTGACAATTACATACTTAGAAGAGAGTAAGAGTTTAAATTTTGTTTGAGGCGGTAACGTTCCTTGTAAGGGTTGAATACCCTGCTACAGGAATCACTTTTTTTTGTCTAAAGTGTATGAATATGGAACATGGATACACAGAGTTGATCGACTAAGTATGATGTTATGCATATGAGTTTGGGTACGTTTGAAAGATTAGATTATATCCTAAAATAAACTTCTACTACTAAAACCTACATAGAACTTCTCATAACCGCCTGACAATGCCTCTGATCCTCTGGCAAGAATACTTATATATAGGAAGTACCAGCGGCGTATCCACCATATTCTTGTCAAATTTTCATTGGTTTTATCAGTTAGTTATGATTGGTTCTATGATGAGACTCTAGAACATAAATAAACATAACAACCAATATCTGAGTCCTAATTCTGATAGCATACATGTTGGATTGATGACACAATCCAATTCCTTTAAAGGATGCGATGATATAAATGCTAAATCAGTGAGTATAACACAAACTTCAATCAAAACAATACCAAATCCTACATGGAACTTCTCATAACTGCCTGATAATGCCTCTGATCCTTTGACAAGAATACTTATATATAGGAAGTACCAGCGGCGTATCCATCATATCCTCGTCAAATTCTCATTGGTTTTATCAGTAAGCTATGATTAGTCCTATGTGACTCTAAAACATAAATAAACACAACAAACAATGCCTGAGTCATAATCCTGATAGTATACATGTTTGAATGATGACAGTCCCTCTCTCGTTTGTTGTGATGGAGAGGTTAGTCTATGTAGAAGTGAGATACAGCCCAACTCCTTTAAATAATGAGATTGAAATACGTTGAGATGTATGATGGTATGAATGTTGAATCAATGAGTATAACACAAATCTGAAATAATAATTCGCATTAAGATCCTTGGATAAACTTCCAATTTAAAATTGAGACACGTGAGAATTGAGATAACATAAAGATAGCATAAAACAAAGCAGTGGGAGTTGAATCTTGATTGTTGGTGAAGGGGACTAGTTGAGTGTTTTCGTTTGGGCCGTCATTATCTTCAACCGGATTGGCGTTGATGTTGAAAACTCTTCCTCTTGCTGGTGGCCTAGTGGTTGGGTTTTCTTGATTTGCTTGGTTAACTGGGTTTGCTTGAGCTTGGGCGTTTATGATGTTAACCAATTGAGGGCACGTGTTTCTAAAATGGGTAGGGTCGCCACAATTGAAACAAGCTCGAACATATGGGAACATGGGGTAATGGGGTTGTTGATACGTTTGGATCATGTTTTGAGTAGGGGGTGAGGTTTGGTTTTGAGAGGTGCGACAAACTTTGCTCAAATGACCATAGCGTCCACAATTCGCACATAGTCGACAAAGTACGGTAGATGGATGGTGATAAAAACAGGTGTTACATCGAGGGTGAGGTCCAAGGTAAGGTTTCTTATTTGGGTAGGTTGAGTTGGGTGCTACTTGAGTGATTGGGATAGCTTGGAGGGGTACGGCTTGTAAGGCTAGTTGGTTGCGTTGGGTTACAGCGAAAAGTTGCTCGTCTCGTTTTCTCTTAGAAATGGGTTGAGAAGGGGATTCGGTTTGGGTGTAGTTGGAGGTTTTAGTCGATGATTTATCCTTCTTCTTCTCCTCCTTGAAGTCTTTATTCCGGATTCGGTTCTCGGTGAGCTCTTTAGCTAACTCCATTGCTGCTTCCAAGGTTGCAGGTGTGGCACTTATTAGAGAGTCTTGAATCTTTGAAGGAAGACCTTGAATGTAGTGCTCGATCAAATGGTAGTGGGGAGTGAACAAGTTGGGAACCATTTGATTCAACTCGAGGAATCTCTTGTTGTACGTGGTGTGGTCGCCTTCATTTTGTTTCAACGAATAGAACTCATCCTCTAATTTCATGATTTCGCTCCTTGGGCAAAACCGTCTTATCATGATTTCTTTCAACTCTTCCCAAGTCAAAGTCATAGCATCTTCAACACCTCGTTTGGCCTTCTCTGTATTCCACCAAGTAAGTGCTATTCCAAATAAACGACCAGTAGCATATCGCACTTTGCGATCATCGGGGCAATCGCAAGTTAGAAAAATGTTTTCCATTTCTTCAAACCAATAGAGAAGAGCGGTGACACCTTCAGTCCCTTCGTATTTTGTAGGGTCGCAGGATTTGAAATGCTTGTAAGTGCATTTAGTGGTATTTGGGGGAGGGTTAACAACATTTTGAACTTCTTGATTGACGGGATTAGCGGTAAGGGCTTGTTGGACTTGGACTACAATGTTGGGTATTACGCCAGCCATTTGTTGAGCGATTAGGGCAGCCATGCGCTCGCGGGCTTTTCTTGATTTCGTCTTCCTACGAGCGAGGCTAGAAGACATCTACAAGGAATACATATCAAGAGTACGAGTTGAATGCTTTTGGGATCATGTGTCGTATTTAGGAATGAATATTCATAAAATAAACATAGCAAAATAAATCTACTACACCCATAGGATGTCTTGGGCTTTGCTCGTAATTGGGCCTTGCATGCCGCCATACTTCACCTTCGTAATCATGTGGGCCCCCATGAATACCGGGTTTTTCATATGGTTCGCATGTGTTAGCCTGGTTACGTACACTAAAACCCGGAGAAAATCGAGAAATATGTAACGTATGATATTCGGAATGTGTCCAGGTGTGGACACGGTGACACCTCAAAGTGGGGTTAGTTCGAACGACGTTTGGTGTGGCATGCTTTGGCCTAATAGGTCCTTCGTACTCTCATCGTTAGTCCCCAGGTAGGCAAACTGGTCCGTTATATTGGATTTATACGAATGCCAACCTAGACAGGACGTTCCGACTACCGGTACTTGTACCCTTACAGTTACTACATGCCCGTCGCAGAACTCACTTTGATGAGATTTGAAAAATGAAAAATGCGACAAAATCTTGAATAACGGAAGTATGAATATGATTTGAATATGTGAATATTGTAACATGTATGATGAATATGTATGTAAGTATGTATGTTTGACTGCAAGTATAATTCACTATGTATCACAAATTGTAATATTGGAAATGTTTGCATGCATTTGTGTATGTAATAAATATGAAACAAATAAATATCATAAGTTTGCATGTAACCACATAAACAATTAAAATCTAGACAACTATAGTATAGGCTCAAAGGGTCTAAAAACCTATCCTATATCCCTATAGTCATGGCTCTGATACCAATCTGTCACACCCCGACCCGCAGCGGAAAAGGTGATCGGGGCATGATTGGGTTATCATCAAAGATCATGACATTTATTATAATGTTTCATATTTATTATTTCAATTTAAAAGAGATCATACAATCATATCAAACAAATACAACATGTTCTATTCATCCTTCTAAACTTCATTATTTTTCTTCTAAGACAATTTCCTATGTTTTCCTGATTCATCCTGTTCACCTGTATCATATGTAAAAATGGTTTTTGGATCAACAAAAAGTTGGCGAGTGAACCTTGTTAGAAAACATTTATTATTTATTTCTGGTTGTATTTAATATGGAAAAATTGTGCAATATTCATAGATGAACAAATGTAAATAAACATACAATAACAACAATTAGCTTACAATAACAAACAACAACAAACAATAACATACATTAACAAACCAACAGCATACAATAACATATCAACTTGCTTAAATATATAACATAAATGAAACTGTGCGATCAAGGCTCAATCAAACGGAGCCGATCATATTGCATGTACTGAAAATAAAAATGTCTGTGCGATCAAGGCTCAATCAAACGGAGCCGATCGTATGTTGGCACGCCAGGTTCACGCTCATAATGTAATGGGGAACATGCTCAACGCTCATAATGTAATGGGGAGCGGCGGCCTATGAAATTGCATGTACTGAAAATAATAAATTAAATCTACACAATAATCACACAAACAGTTTACACAGGCAGGATACACATTTATTCATGATATGATGTATGCACAATGATTTAAATATAATAAATAGTAAGACACATGATACACCCCAAAAACGTGATTTAAACGGGGAATTTGTAGAGATTCACTCACAGTGGGTGCGTTCGGTGAATGATGATGAATGCGCACGAGTTTGGAGGATTGATCGTCGAGGAATAACTAACCTAATTAATAAAGAAAAGTAAGTTAAATAAATGGATTTTATTAACAACTTTAATAGGATTTTTTTGATATATTTTTGTGAGTTTTAGGCTATTTTCTAAGTTTAAAAATGTTATTTTTAAGTATTTTTAATTGATTTTTAAATAAAATAAATAAATAAAAATAATAAAAAATGTTGACTTTTTGACCGTTGACTTGTTGACCGTTGACCGGTTAGGTCGGTTATATGTGTGCGCTGGGTGAGACTCGAACCGGTGACCTCCCGTTCGCGTGCACGCAGCTCTACCAACTGAGCTACGTGTCTAACCTGAAATAATTCTGTTTTTAATTATATTTATATACTAATTAAATTAATCCGAAAATCATTTATTTTAAAAAGATTTTAATGTAGCGACTCGGTGCACTCCACAGGTCTCGAACCCGGGACCTATGGTTTAGTTTGGCACACAGTCCACCGCTGGACTGGGGGTGTCTAACTTGGTAAATATTCTAGTTTTTATTATACTTAACATATTACTGAATTAACCCGGTTCAGTCTCTAAAAAAAGGCATTTTATTTCGGTGAAGGTGCGTGTGTCAAGAATCCACCACTGGACTGTGTGTCTAACACGTTCATAAAACTATTTTTAATTAATCTTATATCATATCTGAACTCGTCTTCTTCGTTCAAAACACAGACATCGGTCAAAGCAACTGATACTTGATTAATTCGGTTAATGAACAAGATGAACAATTGGAAAGTATTGAATCGAAGAGTTGGGGAAAGAAAATACCGAACAGATCGTCTTCTTCAGAAAATCTGGCGAAGCTCGTCGGCTCTGTTCTGGTGACCCTCGGCTGTTAGAGTCAATTAGCAGTTTGGAGGGATTAGATGTGAAATTGAACTAATGAGTAATGATTATCAGTAGATTACATGATCATACCGGTTATCAGCGTGATTCTGAAACTTTCAGAAATTTTCCGGCGAAAACAGAAAAATCCGGCAATGTCGTCTGGGGTTGATGCTGAGCGATGAAATGGTGTTAGAATTCATCTTATAATGGAATGAAATAGAAACATCGAGGTAATTACCGTGTAGATGAAAGTCCCGGTTTTCCGGCGACTTGCAGAGAATTCCAGTGAGTGGATTTTCTTGCGACAGAGATTCTTCAGAGGTTTAAGGTGAGTGGGAGTGATGTCAGTATGAGTCCTATGATCTTATTTTTGGGTAAAAAGAAAGGATGGATTGAATTCGGTTTTCCGGCGAAACTTTCCGGTAATTTTTCAGAGAATTCCGGTGACTTCCGGCGAAGTTTTCTGAGCGAAATGATGAGTGTGTTTGATAGAATTCGCGAGCTCACTGAATGAAGAAAGTATAACTCCCGGATTTGAGTTGTATTTTTCGGTTTTGAATTGAAATGAATGAAATTGATGGATTCCTTCGGTTATAACCGATCTTAGTGTTAATGCATACGTTATGACTAAAAAGGAACGGCCAAATTTGACGAAATTGTCGGGATTTCCGACGTGAACGGATTTGGGCGCGTTTGAGTAACTGGGTTTTGATTTCCAGATGGATTTATGCATTAATTGTTTCAATATGTTAACAAACAACACAAGTGGCGGAGCGGTAGTAGGGATGTGTGTTAAGGCTTTGCTAGCACTCGGCTGACCCGGGTTCGAAACCCGGCAGTAGTATTTTATTTTTATTTCATTATTTTTAACAGATTTTCAATAATAAATTTTATATTCTAATATACTTATTAATTATGTATCGTTTAAAATTAATTTGGGCATTAAATACGCAACGAAATTTTTAACTGGTTGTTCGGTTAATAAACGAAGCGGGTTTGGTAAATCCGGTTTTTGGCGGATGTTACACTTGGTTAGCTTGGTTCACCGGGTTTGGTTGGGCTTAGGCATTGATGATGTTCACCAGGCGTGGGCAGGTATTTATGAAGTGGTTCGGATCACCACAGTTGAAGCAGCCTCTTATGGGTTGCGTCATCGAGTAGTAAGATTGGACCATGGGTTGAGCAGGTGGTAGAAGTAAGGGTTGTTGGGCTTGGTCTACCATTTGGGTTTGGGTTTGGGTTTGGGCTGGAGGCTGATTGCGGTTTGATCGTTGAAGTGTACGACATGTTTGAATAGTGTGACCTGCACGGCCACAACTTGTACAATGTTGGCAAGGGTTCTCAGGAGGATGATGGTATTGGCAACGGTTACACTTTGGGTGTGGGTCAGTGTATGGCCTTTTGAATGGTGCGGCTGGAGGGGCAACTTGGGCGATTGGAGCAGCAGTGATGGGAGGGTTAGTTTGGGTGACAGCAAAGTTCTTGCCATTTCGCTTCCTCTTACCAGCAAACTTTGAGGAGGAGCCAGATGAGGTCGGAGTTGGGGTTTCAACGGTCGTTCTCTTCTTTTCATCCTTAAAATCGGCATTACGAATGCGATTTTCCATGAGTTCCGTAGCTAATTCCATTGCGGCTTCGAGTGTTGCGGGAGAAGTGCTTAAAACCGAATCTTGGATTTTCGAGGGGAGGCCTCGAAAGTAGTGCTCGATCAGGCGGTATAACGGAGTGAACAGGTTGGGAACCATCTGGTTCAATTCAAGGAACCTCTTGTTGTAGGAGGTGTGATCCCCTTCCTTTTGCTTTAAAGAATAGAATTCGTCCTCGAGCTTTTTGATCTCACTTCTAGGGCAGAAACGTCTTGTCATCATTTCTCTTAATTCCTCCCATGATAAGGCCATGGCATCTTCCACACCTCGCTTACCTTTTTCCGTGTTCCACCAGGTAAGGGCTACCCCAAAAATCTTCCAGTTGTGTAGCGTACCTTGCGATCCTCAGGACAGGCGCAATTGAGAAAGGTGTTTTCCATCTCCTCGAACCAATGGAGGAGAGCGGTGACACCTTCAGTCCCTTCATATTTTGGGGGATCGTAAGACTTGAAGTGTTTGTAGGTGCATTTAGTGGTTTTGGGAGGAGGGTTGGCGACGTTTTGGCCTTCTTGGTTTGGAGGGTTGATGGGGTTTGCGGCGAGAGCTTGTTGAACTTGTAGTACGATGTCAGGAAGTACAGCGGCCATTTGTTGGGCAATATGCGTGGTCATGCGTTCGCTTGACCTTCCTGACCTTCTACCTCCTCGTAAGTGTCTAGCAGACATCTACAGGAATATACGTAGGGAGATTGTGAGTTTGAGAATTTTCTAGGTGTCATGTGTCATAAAAAGAATGAAAACAACATTTATAAATAACGGAAAATAACTTAACTACATCCATAGGATGTCTTGGGCTTGCTCATGTTTGGGCCTCCAAATGTCTCCCATACCATAGCCTGTATAGTCATGTGAGCCCCCATGACTATTGGGCTTGGTAGGGTTCGCATTGGTGTTGGATAGTTAACATTCGCATCACCCGAATGAAAATCGTAAAACATGATTGTGAGATGTAAGGTCGGAGGGTGTCCAGGTGTAGACACAATGACAACTCAAAGTGGGGTTAGTTCACATGACGTTTGGTATAGCATGCTTTGGCCTAATAGGTCCTTCGTACTCTCATCGTTAGTCCCCAGGTAGGCAAACTGGTCCTTTATTTTGGATTTATACGAATGTCAAGCCTAAACAGGACGTTCCGACTATCGATACTCGTACCCTTCCAGTTACTACATGCCCGTCGTGAAAACTCACTTTGATGTGATTTGAAAACATTGCAAAATTTTTTTGAAAAAAATCATGGAAATTGTGAAATCGTGAGGTGTGTGCTTTCATAGATATGATATGTTATGAGGATATGAACTATGATGAGCATTGCATAACATGTACTTGTGAGAGTGCTTGCATAATATTGTGTGTGAAATAAACATGAAACATATAAACATCATGAATTTTGCATGTAACACATAAACAATTAAAAAAATCTAATTAACTATAGCATAGGCTCTAAGGGTTTAATAACCTATCTTATATCCCTATAGTCACAAGCTCTGATACCAATCTGTCACACCCAGACCCGCAGCGGAATAAAAGTCGGGGCATGATTGGGTTATCACCAAAGCTCATGATATTTACTAACGAGTTTCATATTTATTAAATTCAAATATCCAGCACAAAATTTCACACAAACACAAATGATAAATCAAACGAAATAACTTGATTATTCTGCTAAGGCCATCCTAGGTGTTTCTCTCCTCAACTTGATCACATGTATCATGCGTAAAACAGAAAAATTTGGGTCAACAAAAGTTGGCGAGTGAACCTTGATAAAACATTTAAGTAATTGAATTTCATTGTTGTTTAAATAAGATTGTGCATAAATCACATGTGAGCAAATGTATATATGTAACAAATCAGAAACCACATTGAATGAACATATGACATAATGGATGATGTAATTGAGATCAAGGCTCAATCAAACGGAGCCGATCTAATGAGGCACCTGATGCTCAACCCGTATCCCACGAGGAACTGATGGGCCTAATGAAATGATTGCACTGAAATGATAAAATGAATCCACGTATAAACCACATAACAAACCATACACATTTAATCACGTAATGATATTAGCACAAGCGTTAAATAAAATAAAGAAATGGTACGACATATGATACACCCCAAAATGTGATTAAAACGGGAAATTTGTGAAGATTCACTCACCTTGGGTGCGTATTCGTGAGTGGAACTGTGAGCGCACGAGTTGCGGATTTAACCGACGAAGAAATATTAACCTAAAAATAATATTGCGATAATTCGGTAAATAAATAAACTATTATTTTGATTAAAACCTTTGTTTAGGTTTTTAGATTAATTTAGTGGGTTGTATTGATGTATTAAACCCTTATCATATGTATTTTTAACCAATTTTAATTGATTTTTCAATTAATTATTAAGCCAGACAAATAAATAAACTAAAAATGAATAATATAAATATATAAAAAAATTGTCAGACTGACAGCATGTCAGTCGGCCGGCCGGATTACGTTTTAAGTATGCGTGTGGTGAGGTTCAAACCCGTGACCTCTCCGTTGCGTGCACTCAGCTCTTCCAACTGAGCTACGTGTCTAACCCGTAAGAATCCGGATTTTAATTAATCTTATACACAAATTAAGGTCAGTAAATTTTGATCAGATCTTAAAAAGAGATTTAAATAGTTCGGTCAGTGTGAGTATAAGGATTCGAACCGTTGACCTTTGAGATGCTATGCACCCAGCCCGACCAACTAGGCTGGGTGTCTAACCCGACAAATCTCGTGATTTAAATATATATATACACTAACTGTGTTGTTGCAGAAATGATAAATATTAAAAAGGTTTGAAAGTGACCCGGCCGGTGGGTGAGCACAGATTCGAACGTGTGGCATGTGTGGTATATTTGCACATAGTCCACCACTGGACTGTGTGTCTTACCTGGTTAAATCTTAAAATTAAAACATATAAAACACGAGTTTTTGCTTCGTCTTCATCAGTTTGAATTTACCCAGAACTATACCCGCCCCTGATTTAAATCTGATGCTTACCAAAAACATCCGCTCAATAACTCAATTTCAAAGAACTCAAAAAATAATATAAAAGGTTTGAGGGTCTACCGATTACCTGAGTCGACGGTGACTTGGGTTCCGGTACGGGTTGGATTCCGGCGAGAAGGGAATTCCGGCGACGAGGTAGATTCGACTGAACAGGGGAAACTTCAAGGTGTTTTTGAGCGAGATGAGAGCGTGATCTTGGTTTAGTATTTATAGGGGTGTTCGGGGATTTGATTTCAGGTTCTGATTGTTTGACTGCGGTTCAATCAAGAATTTACCAAATATGAATTGAACAGCTGTTAGTTGGAAAGCAACACGCGTAGGTTACCGGGTAACTTTCAATTTACCAAACATACTCGACGATGGAGAGATTCAAGGAGAGGTGAGCGCTGATTTCGGATATACTTGTAGGTTCAACTTAGGTTCAACATAAAAGATTTAGAAATCTAAACTTTACACAACAGTGTGTGTAGTCCATTGGTGTTTGTAGTGTGTGTGTGTCCGTGGGAACCCGGGTTCGATTCCCGGTTCACCCATTTAAAAAAAAACATTTTTCTTTAATTATTTTTTGTTATCTTTTAGAACTATTATAAATAATTATTAATTAGTTGTTTTGTTTTATTAGTTATTGGATTATATCTTTAAACTTATTTTTAAACATTATATTTAATCATTATATAAATAAACAACTAAAGACATAAACAAAAATTCTTTTATTGAAACAAAAAGGAACGGGTTTTCGAGACCCGATTTACACGGATGTTACACTAACGGTCTTTTGCCCATTCTTTAATATTAACGTGGTTTGATTACCAAACCCGTTTTTGGGGTGTTACAATATATATATATATATATATATATATATATATATATATTGTAACACCCCAAAAACGAAGGTCCATTTGAGAAGAAATTTAATGTGAGAAGAAAAAGATGAAAGAGTATAATGGTAAAATATTAAATAGTTTATAATTCATCTCATTAATTATGTTATCTCTCTTTAATAAAGCACAAACATTTTATCCTAACATTTCAAAATTTATCTTACATATGTCTTACATTTACCGGAATTTACGTTACACACATGTAAATTTAACCTACACATTTCAAACACATACTAAAATTTATCATACACATGTCGAAAATTGTCCTACACCATAAATTATTTATCTTGATAGAGTATATGAAAAAAATGAGTTACAAGTTTAATTAATTAGATAATTAATGACAATTATAGATTTACCTATATGACCTTTTTCATAATATTAAATACACATATTAAATGAATTAAATAGAGAATTTCTATTGGTTTAAAAGTTATTATTTTTATTCTTACAAAATTTTTCTTCTTATTTGAACTCTTCATAATATATATATATATATATATATATATATATATATATATATATATATATCAACATAGAAGTTTAATTAAAAAATTACATGCATAGAGTCAGTGTCACTTTAATATAACCAATTAAAAGTTGACGCGTCAAAACAGATTTATGATTTAAGCGTTTTTATTAGATTGCGTCTTTTTACGATATATATTTTTTTATGTGACGAGATATTTTTCACTTGTCTTGCTTTTTTTCCATTTATTCTATGTTTCAGTTACATTTAAGTTTTAAGTTTGTTTAAAGCAAAGCGTTTGTAGTCAAGCAGTACTATCAAGGTATGTTGGTATGATGTTTCTTAACGTGTGATTGAGGGTTTAAGTCTGTGACTGAACGTTTAAGTCCCACGGTTAACATAGTTTTGTAGTTTTAGGTATATTATCAGAGGGTGTATGAATTAGACGTTTAAAAATATTAAGTTTCTTAAGGCAATAACGCTAAACATCATATGTTAGAAACCGCTTTTTTCACACAAATTTCACCTTAATTCAGTGTTAAATTTGTAAAATTCTATACATCTAAACACAAAAAAAATGAAAAATAGCATTATAAAAAAAATATATGCAATGTAGAATAATTTGAAAAGATAGTTAGTCACAACTTTTGTGCTTTGATCAATTTGAAGACTTATTCAAGGAGCAACTGACAGTCTTGATCGAGTGCATGTACCATTTCTGTCTGCAAAGGATCCTCCCCCAGTGAATCTCCCTTTTTTGGCTTCATTTAATTTGTCCAAATATATATCAACGAATACCCCCCCTTTCCCTATTTGGGATTTAATATTTTATCTTTATAACTAGTATTTTAACCGTACCGTGCGATGCAGCGGTGATGTCAAAATTTAAATTAACTCGAATTTAACTGACATATATTTGACTTTTAACTCGACTTATTTTCGAACAAAATTTACTTAAATTAAAACAAGCACGTAAACTTATAATATTTGATCTGACTTGTTACCGAGAAAAAATTATGTCGAAATATAAACCAACTTTGATTTATACCAAAATGTACTTAAAAATAAACTTACATGAAAATAGTGTCTTTAAGTAAATAATGGTAATGCGTGTTGCGGCGGTATCGAAACGTAAAGTAACTTGAATTTTTATAGCCTATTTAAAACGTAGAACAAATGAAACCTTACATAAAAATAAGCATGAAAATATATTATATTTTACCACGTACATCAAAAAATAAGCATGTAAAACTCGAGATGGTTAAAATAACAATTACAAAGTTTTTGAAATAGTTAAGAGAGCGTATATCTATACTCGAAGTTAAAATTAAGATAAACAAACACAATTATAAAAGAAAAAAAAACTTAATTGACGATACCTACAGTGGTTAGATTTGTGTGAATTGTTATTTATATAATTATAAAGTTATATATTATTTAAATTTGATAAAAACTCAGCATTTGATTTTTATTTGGCCAATAATATATTTGATGACATTCTTGAATAATAATTAGTCGTTGTTAATTTATGTTTAAGCGTCAACATTTTAAATCATTATTAAAATGGCAACGGCAACCATACTTTATGGTTTAAAAAGAATGTTTTGAAAAGCATACAGCTTCATAAGTTTGAACAAAATGCCATGTTATAATCGTCCAATTCAATAACTTTGAATTTCATGAATCATACAAGATAAAAGAATACGTGTTACATCTACTATCTAGTGAGCGATGAGTACTGAGACATACAAGATAAAAGAATACGTGTTACATCTACTATCTAGTGAGTGATGAGTACTGAGACGTAGACGTCATATAAGCAGGAAAGTCACTCATTTACTATGCGTTATATCAAGTAAGTGGTATGTGATTTTTTAAACTTTTATAATACAGTTTACTAATTATTTTTAGACAATACTTTTTCTTTATTTCTAGCTGTTGCATAACAGCTTCCAACGTCATAAAAAGGCTCTCACAGTCTCACACGGATGAGCACACTCATGAACACACCACTTACATAAGGACAACTTGGTGTTTGCGTGAGCGTGATCCTAAATGGCCAACTCTCCTTTCACGCTCACGATTCATAACACTAATCTAATAAGTTGGGGTCATGACTAAGACTATCAACAAAATTACCATATTATTATTGTTATATATATATCAAATCACAGGGTTTGCGCTAGTGGATTTTGTAGGTCTTAGAGTTTCACCATCAATATTTTGTTTAGTTTGCAGTTTTTTCCCTTCAAAGTTAATCTCATTTGTTTTTCGGTTACTATTTTTTAATATTTTTTTTTTCTTACATCACATATTCAAACGGTCAAATACATAAGTTCTATACTTCTCATTACATGAATATATGTGGCCATGTGGGGTTCTCCTTATCTAGCCAAGTTTGATCAAACTTTTAAACTGTTTTTAAATAATCCTTTGAAGTTAGGTAAATTTTAATTTAAAGCTCAGCGTTTGATACATTTTTTTATAAAATACCCCTTATTTTAAAATATCTTAATGAATACGGTCCTTGAATCAGTTCAATAAAATAGTTGAAAGTTGACACATCTTAAGATTTTAAGACCTTTTTTAATTTCAAAAACGTTATTTTTTTCACGATTTAACATGTCACAATGATACCATCTGATGTAAATTTCTTTTTGCGACTCTCAATCAATATGAAACACATGTAGATATCTACTTAGGTATGTTTCCTACGGTTGATGTACCGAGTGCTGATGTCCTATGAAACCAAACTCAATATTAATCAAAACCCAGCCGTGTAGATTGATAAATCAAGTGTCAATACGTAAACTAGCGAAACGATTCCAAACGAATCATGTGATCGCGCAGGAAATTCTAGTAGTTACCTACAATTTAGTCAAGGTTTTGTACAAAGATGGAAGCAATAAAGTTACAAACACTTAATGCACTTAGTACAAGATAAAATTGATCAATGTGTTCCAAAAGCAAGAAATGGATGTAACAAATAGAAATGCATACCTAATCCATTGAAAATAATATATCTTTTTTTTTGTCCAATAACGTCTAGTGGCCAATCATTGCTTTTAGAATAAACATAAATAATTGGATAAAATAACGAAATACCACTAAAGTGGTTGATGAAAACAACATAAAATATTTTCGTACAAGTTGTTGAGAGGGATGGCATGAGAGAATGGTCATTTAAACATTATAAATTATTAACACTTTTATACATATTAGTTTTGTACTTATAGCTTAGAGTATTTTTAAAGTAGAATTTTTTATTTTTAATCTATAAATATTTGATAAATTACTTTCAACTCAAAACTATTTAATTTATTTATTTTTTATTTAAAATTTTTCATCTTTTATAATTTAAACTCACAACTTTTTTACCTTCAACTCTGATCACATATACTTTTCATCTTTTACAAATTTTTTGTTTTACGCTTTTTTTCTAATTTTTCCGAGTTAATGCAGCCCAACGTGCGTGTGTGATTCAACGTTTTTACGTTTCGTTCTAAATTTTGGAGTTAACACGACGCAACGTGCGTGTGTGGTTCAACGTTTTTATGTCATCTATTTTTCCTGTTTGACAAATTCGTTCTAACGTGCGGACCCTAGATCGACTTAGTTATTATTTTCTATGTTTTACGCTTCGGTCTAATTTCTTCGCATTAACACGTTGCAACTTCAGTTTTGGTAAATATTGACGGTGATGTGGCATTTGTGCTATTTAGCATGGTT
Source organism: Scalesia atractyloides (assembly GCA_947069175.1). Lineage (NCBI taxonomy): Eukaryota > Viridiplantae > Streptophyta > Magnoliopsida > Asterales > Asteraceae > Scalesia > Scalesia atractyloides. The sequence continues at coordinate 89,404,038 of CAMTDV010000003.1, forward strand.
TTACGCCCCCGCCGCAACGCGGGGTACTTAATACTAGTTACCTTTACTTTTGATGGTTTTTAAAGTTTTTAAAGGTTTTTTTCTAAATGTTTTTAACTTTTTATACGTAAGAACTCAAACACTTAACACACACGTGTAATACACTTATCTTTTAAAACAAAATCTTGTTAGAACTATGAAAAAGCTTGTTGGTGTTTTTTATCGTATTGAAAAACATTACAATATTTGATTATGAAAAACATTACAAAAATATAGCAATAAGAAACTTGAGTAGGTTTTTACATATATATGGAACAACTTTGTATATTCATTAATACAAATGTACAATGTTCAATAAATCCAAAACAATCTTGTATATACAAATAAAAAATAAGCATTTGCGACGGATAATTTGTCGTAAATGTTTTTTTAACGATACACTAACAACATCGTACTAATATACATATATCACAGCGTTAATAGTTTGTATGCTTCGTATTAACATACATATATCGCATCCTTAATAGTTTGTGTGCTTTGCACACTAATTTCTTTTGATATATTAACCGACTCTCTATGTGTGTAGACACACGTATTCAAGATCAAATATAAATATATGGACGGAAATATTTCTAATAACATATTTTTTTAAATTCAAATCATTCAATATAAATTTATAAAACTCATAATTATGTATCTATATTTAATTGTTTGATGATATTTTTAAAGGACTAAAGTCGGTAAAATATACTAACTATTGATTAGCGCATAATATACATGTGTATAATTCCTTTTATTTCTTTAATGTCACCCATATACCCATATGACCATATCAAAATTATCCTTAAGATATGATACGTAGATTACGAATTTTAACTACAACTTATTTGAACTGAATTTAAAAGTTCCATAATGTTTTTTTTTTCTTTTTTCATAGTTGTCACTAGTTGTCAGTACTTCGTGGGTCATTCGTAGTAATAATAAATAATAATAATAATAATAATAATAATAATAATAATAATAATAATAATAATAATAATATAATAATAATAATAATAATAGTAAAACAAGTTCTTCAAGACCAAATACTTCCCGAGTAATCGATACAAGTTATGTTGCCGAGACGACCTTTTTCAACTCTGTCTAATTACTCGGAATCGATCAAACACAGTCCACCACGGTCAAAATCGGATATAGTAGGTCAACTTGGGCCGAGTTTGACTTAAAAAAAATAAAACATAATTTCTACGTCTATCATATTAAAGAATGAAGATTATTTTCACGTATTTTGTTATAAATATTAGTAAATTTATGATATTTGACGTTTTAATTTCCGAAAACTAAATTCTTATAATTTAACATTTCCGAGTACTCTCCTCCTAGGCCGAGTACTTTCAATGTAACACCCAAAAAATGGGTTTGGTAATCAAATCACGTTAATATTAAAGAGCGGGTAAAAGACCGTTAGTGGTAAAAGTGAACCCGTAAAGAAAATAACTAGGAACAAATTAAGCTAGTTAATGACATTAATATAAGTGATAAAATAATGAGTTGTAGCTTTATATATAAACGAAACTAAACATGAGGGACCAAAAGGGAAAAGTGGAAACTTGAGTCTATAAAAAGTAAAAATAAAAACAAAACACCACACACACAAGGTGTGCGTGTGTGTAATAACCAGGGGAAGAACAAGGGGAGCCAAACCCTTGGTCTTCAAAGAATCACCAAATTGAAAGGGGAATTGGAGACCAAATCGATGCATGAACGCATATTATCGATCACCTTGATTAGGGGATCATGAGGTATGTCTAAAAACTTAGATTGGTGAAAGTTATAATGTGAGACAAGTAGAATACTTGTAATTAGATTGTTGGACTATGATCCAAAAGTGAAATTGAGTGTTATGTATGCTTAATTTTGTTAGATATCATGAAATTATGAGATATTTGAGTTAAGATTTACTTGTAAGTGATTAACAAGTAGATAATAAAGTGGGTTTTGATAATGTGATAAAGTTGATGACAAAGCTACGTATAGAATCATTGTACATAGTAGTAATAGGAAGATGCTTAGACAATTTGAGTGTTTGAGTATATATGCATACTTGCCATGAAATGAATTTTTATACGATATGAGAAATTTGTGATATATTAATGTTTAATGATGTTTGAAAGAATCATGTATTTATGAATGTTTAAAGTAGTTGATTAAGTTTGATGTTTGGATCAATTATATATATGATGCAAAGGGTTGTTTTTGTCACACCCCAACCCGCAGCGGAATAAAAGTCGAGGCATGATTGGGTTATCACCAAAGCTCATGATATTTACTAACAAGTTTCATATTTATTAAATTCAAATATCCAACACAAAATTTCATACAAACACAAATAATAAACCAAATGATTGTTCTAACGCCAATAACTTGATTATTCTTCTAAGGCCATCCTAGGTGTTTCTTTCCTCAACTTGATCACCTGTATCATGCGTAAAACAGAAGAAATTTGGGTCAACAAAAGTTGGCGAGTGAACCTTGATAAAACATTTAAATAAACGAATTTATTGTTGTTTAAATAATATTATGCATAAATCACATGTGAACAAATGTATATACGTAACAAATCACAAACCACATTGAATGAACATATGACATAATGGATGATATCAAACGGAGCCAATCTAATGAGGCACCTAATGCTCAACCCGTATCCCACGAGGAACTGATGGGCCTAATGAAATGATTGCACTGAAATGATAAAATGTATCCACATATAAACCGCATAATAAACAATTCACATTTGGTCACAAGATGATGCTAGCACAAACGTTAAATAAAATAAAGAGATGGTACGACACATTATATACCCCAAAACGTGATTAAAACGCGGAATTTGTAGAGATACACTCACAGTGGGTGCGTAATCTTAGTTGATGATGAGTGCGCATGAATTGAGAATTGATTCTTCAAGGAAATCTAACCTAAATAATCAATAATGCGGAGACCCGATAAATATATAAGATGAAATAAATATCTAATGTTTTGATTTATTACCTTGTTGCTAGTGTTTATAATTCTATTTAGTTATAACTAAAATACTCTTTAGTTGATTTTAAAATGAAAGGAATAATTAATCATCAATTAATATAACAAAATAATAAAATAATAAAATAATTTAAAACCTTGTCAGATCTGACAAGGTGGATCGGACCGGATCTGCTTGTGATATAGGATGCGTATGGTGAAGCTCGAACTCGCGACCTCTCGTTCGTGTGCACGCAGCTCTTCCAACTGAGCTACGTGTCTAATCCGTAAGATTCTGGATTTTAATTATTCTTATATACACTTTAGGTTTATTTAATTTTAATTAATTTCAAACAGGTTTTTTATTGGATCGAACCGGATGCCTGCCCTGAGTCTCGAACCCGAGACCTTGGCTGTAACCCGCACCAGCCCAACCAACTGGGCTGGGTGTCTAACTCATTAATACTTGCAGTTTTATTATATATATATATATATATATATATATATATATATATATATATATATATACTTAATATGTTATTCCAGAGATAACAGATTTAAAAAGGTTTTTATAAGTGATCCGGCCGGTGAGAGATGGAGTCGAACCAGTGACCATAGGTTCGGTTTTGGCACACAGTCCACCGCTGGACTGTGTGTCTAACCTGGTTGAAACTCATGTTTTAAATACATAAACGTATACGTTGAACTTCATCTTCTTCGTTTGAATAATTCACCAAACACTTTCGTATTTTTTAAACTGAATTAAACTTGATTCTTGTGATATTTGATCAACATATAAACTGAATTAGAACAAAGGAGGTTAACATCGGCGGTGGGTGTTTTCCGGTGAAAAAGTCCGGCGAGTGGATTCCGACGACCTCGGTGGTCCTCCGGTGGAGCAAAGTCTTCCGACAACAGAGGTGCTGAGAATGAACAGAGGGAATGGGCGATTTGATTTGAGAGGATTCGACTAGCATTTATAGGGATGCTTGATTTCGGTTTTTAGGAAAACAATTAGGGTGATTGGATTTAAAAAGGAAATAGACGGCTATCGATGATTGAAGTTGCCAGAAATAACGTCGAGCCAGCTGTCGACGTTCAAGCAAACTGCGTCGGCCACGAAATCTCCGGTGGGGAGATTGGCTGTAGTCGCCGGCTTCTCTTAGCGACAAAATAAATACATTAAATTCTAAATCTCTAACACATATACTATGTGTGGTGCAGTGGTGTTTGTGGTGTGTGTGATACCTGGGGAACCCGGGTTCGATTCCCGGTTCCCCCTTTTCCTTAATTATTATTCTTTTATTTTTTATTAAACCTTCTTTAATTATCTATTAACTATAAATAATTATTATTTAATTGATTAGTTATTATATTATCTTATTTTTAAACCTTGATTATTATTATTATTATTATTATTATTATTATTATATATGTATTATTGTAAGAACAAAATAATAACACGACGTAAATAAAAATACACTTTGATTGATACGTTGGGGCGGGTTTTCGAAACCCGATTTGTACAAATGTTACAGTTTTATAATGATTAAACAATCCCAAGTTCTTATATAAGATTGATAGATTAGCATACAATGATTGAAATTATGTTAAATTGATATAACAATTGTATGAACATAATAGAGAAATTAAATTAAAGCGGTGGCCTGGAAATGACGCCTACCTAATAATTGATGAAAGGCCTAAATGAGTTCGTCGAACTTTATTGCGCATTTCATATGCTAATAGGTAGTTGACTCTTAAAAAGTCAAACTGACCAATAATAAGATCAAATGGTAAATTTGATGTAAAGTCCGTAATGTGGGATAGTCTTGATAAATCATGACTAATCTAACCATTTTGCGAATGGTAAATGATAATTTGATGCTTGACAAGCTAGGTGGAGGCTCGAGAAGAAGTGGGTCAAACGAAACAAGTACGCGGAAAAAGGCATAATCAGATTTCAAGGTAAGTGAAGCTTACACCCTTATAGTAGAACACTTACAAATTGTATTGGTTATGAAAAAGGTAATTAGTATTTGAAATAAGAAGTTCTGACGCAGAATAATACGGGTCGGAATAAGTGAAAAGGGTAAGAAACTATTTTCATGGTAGTAAAGGGGTAAAAAACAGAAAGTTGGCCATGTGACGACAAATAAACAAGGAGTCTTGAAAGATATACCTTATGGTGTAAACCATAATGGGTAAAAGGATAAAAAGGTAAATTGGTTACGAGTAAAAGTATAGAAAATAGTATAAGAAACAGACAACCGATGGCGTAAGCTATAATGGGATAAACGAATTAAGAAATGATCTTTAATTAATATGATTAGACGGTGTAAACTGAAAATAGTTACATGGATGAAATTGTAAATAAAATACCATCTCACAAAGATAAAATGGTCATTTAGGCCAGGTGGGTCAAATGGTGATATTGTCGCCATTTGACAATAATGACTAATGTCGCTTGTTGAGTTTTGTGCTCACAGGGAGAATAGCATACGGATTGTGTTGCTTTTTACTAAAGCTTAATATTACAAAGTATTAAAACGGGTCAATGCTATGACCCGAGCCAGGTACGTGTAACGGGTCAAACTCTCAACAAGGACTTAAGGTCCGATGAGAGTTAAATGAGTCATGAATGAACAATTGATTACCTAAGGTAAAATAAATCTAATAATCTAAATCGTAGACATTATGTTCTTAAGAACATAATAATTTTAAATAGATTATGGTTAATGTTCATATTTGGTCAAAACATGATATTGAAACTCCTTCGTCGTAAAAGAAGGGTCTAAGATGACCAAAATACCCTCGAGTGATGAAATAAGTAAACGAATCTAATGTTAGTTTAAAAATGAGTTTTATAATGTAATAGACCCTTTCGGTAGCAGAAAAACGAAAAGCATAAGCCCTGTTGGTTTAATGCCTTTTAAATGGTCTTTTCCATAAATTGTCAAACCAAATGGCAGAAATTGGATAAAATGAATTTACGATAATAAATCCACCACAAATAATGTTGTGGTGGAAAATAGATAGATATCTTAGTGTGGAAATGATAAGATAGACAAGGTTTGGTTGAAATAAGCGTTAGATTTCGCTAAAACAACCAAACGGGTCAAAATGATAAATAAATAAAGGTTTAGTTGAATAAAGCAATGTATTTCGCTAAAGCAACTATAAGGGTAATAATGGAGTTTTAATGCATACTGAAATGGATGCGTAAATATATAGTTTAGTTTAAATGGGGTTAAAGGGCAAAATCGGAAAATATGAGCATAAACCGAGAATAAATGCATAATTCATAAAAAATAAGAATCTGGGTCAAGGATTTTGGGTTAAATATGTAAGAAAACATTTTATGGACATTTAGAAACAAGTTTCATGGGAAACGGCTAAAAATTGAATAAGTTACGAAAGTTTTCGTAATAAAACGGCAAGACGGAAATACTTGTGGTAGACCACTTTAAGCTATGGTGACCAGCCGTAGCTTACGGCATCCAATCACTGAATGAAAGCAAAAGGTTGTGTTATACGGATACGTTTCCGTGAGTCCAGGATCGTGTTTAAATGTGCTGGACTTGAAACGGGTCGAACGAACAACCAAAACAACACAGCAGCAAAACTGCTGCAGAAGGAAGCATCGCCGACGCCATGTTGGGCCATCGCCGAAGCAGCTTGGTTGTCCGACGTCTTAAGTTACTGCCTTAGGCAGTATAGCTCCGACGCAGAATTAATGGAGGCGTCGCTGACGAGGCTTTCAGCTGTCGGCGACGCCACCTCAGACACTAAATTTTTCTGTTTTGATATTTTGATAAGTCGTTATGTTATGCTTTCAGTTATTTTCTATAATGCTAATTTTGCAAATTTCCAGTTTAGGGTAATCGCAAGCACCTCCGGATGACGATCAAGCTCTAAGAAGAACCGAACACGATTAAAGATCAAGCTTCCGCATTTAGTTTCAATGTTAAGAAACTAATTAGTAAGGATATGTCAAAATGTTTAATGTTGATAAAGTTATAATAAATTCAAAAAAAAATTGTAATGACGTGTATTCGCATTTACTCGTTTAAATGCAAAAATTTTAATAGAAATTTTAAGTATTTTAAGATAGGGTCTTACATTCAACTACCCGGTCAATCGACTAAGTGCGCGTAACGACTTTTGCAACTATGATAATGATGATGATGATGATGATAATAATAATAATAATAATAATGTATTGTATATTATTATTATTATTATTATTATTATTATTATTATTATTATTATTATTATTATACGATCATTAGGGCATGGAATTGGCTTAATCTCTTTATTTATAATAAGGAGTTGTTATCATGCAATGTTTTGGGACTCAAAATTAAACAATAGCAAGTGTAGGGAATGAAGCCAAATGAGGAGCTCATTCATTGAAGCAAAATTCTCATGTTGTTAAGATACTGTTTAATATGAAACTTGTATCATTTTATATTATTTTGGTAATATATTAACATGAATGAACTAATAAAACCCATAACTTAGTGTTCTTTGTCTCTCACACATTAAACATATTGGATAAATTGTACTCAGAATTATTTTTTGTTACCATACGATTGTTATGGCTAATGTCGGGGGTCTAAAAGGGAAGAAACTTCTATTGATGGAAAAGAATCTTGATGTGGCAATGTATTAGGTAGTGACAAGGAATAGATGTAGACCCATCAACAATACCAAACAAGTTCGTCTTCTAAATCTTGGATGTTCTTTAACTTTTGTCATTAATCTAATGTCTAGTTTAAAAAATGCTAAAAGTTTTAACACCTTATATTCCATCATCAAAAGTGGTACAATGCAAGGGCGGAGCTTTATCGAGGCCAGGGGTGCTCCGGTCCGACACCTACCGATTTTTCGCTCATAGTGTTAATTTTAATGAAGGTTTTCGAAAAAAATTATTGTAGTGTAAACTAATGGATTTGTAAGAGTCCAGACCCCACCGATTTGAATTTTGAGGCATCGGCCTTCATTGAGTTTTCGTTTAATCTCCGTCACTGGTACAATTATAAATAGAGTGAAATTAACCTCTTATTTAGAAATCTTTATGAATATGGAGATCATCAATGTGAAACACAATATAAATGGCGTGTAGAAATTTTCGTTAGGAGAGTGAAATTAACCTCTTATTTAGAAATCTTTATTATAAATATGACCACCAATGTGAAACACAATATAAATGGCATGTGGGAGGCTAGAATATGGGTGTGGTCAAAAGATGTCACGTAACAACAATTATATTAAATCATAGCAAAAATAAAATTTAAGCCATCTACTAATAAAATAACGAAGACAATGACATTTTATTTAAGCAAATTTAGCTATTTACTACTAAAACCAGTTTTAAGTGGATGCATCCCTTTCACTTGGCTTTAGGTCTATCCGTCCATGACCGATCTGATGTGAGAACGGAAACAATCAAATGGCTCAAAATCTCTACCTTTAAAAAAGCTTCAAACCCAAGGGTTTCGTAAATATAATTCAATCTAAAAACTATCGTTCACAAAATCCTAAAACCCAAACCATATATATGAGTTATACGACCGGTGTTGTCTTTATCTTTCACTTATCCATCCTTTTGAATGGTAACTCTGCTAAGTACCTTTTGCGCATACATTCTTCCTCATTTGGGTTTAATAATACTATCTTCATCAAATTAAGGTGTGTTTTTTTCGATAAACAATATTGACCAGTGTCTTCATCATAGATCAGATTGAGTAACTAAGAGTGGAAATGGCCGAAAGGATGCTCCTTAATGCCAGAAGACGGTACTCGACTTGGTTTCCTTGTTGTGCGTCTCCTATATCTTGGAACTCAAGATATTGGATCCTTTATCGGAGCAGCTTGATCTTAAGATCTCGGATCCTTTGTTGGAGCGACTTGATTTTGAGACCCGAGGGATAGAATAGATTCCATCATTGTCTTGATCGGCAATTATGTGAATAGAAGGTTAATCTCTTCCACAAGCAGCCATTTGATAACCAATAACTTTGATACCAAATTACGTGAGAAAGGAAGCAATCAAGTGGCTCTAAATATCTACATGTAGGGGTTTTGGAATTATAATTTAATAAGAAAAACTATCATTCTAAAATAAAGTCCTAAAACTCAAAACATATATAAGAGTTCCAATTCATACATACGAGTAGATTAACTAACAATAAACCCTATAAAATAATTAGAAGGTAATGCCTTGACCATATTATATCCCGACGTTGTTCCAACATGATAATTACGATTTAAGTTCAATCTTGTCATGTCTAATGGGTTAGGGAATTGCATGTAATTGTGCATTTCTAATCATACTTTTTTTAATCCATGTTTGTATATCGAATATGGTTAGTTTGGGTGTTCTTATTGGTAATAAGTTGTATGTGGGAAAGCGTGCAAAATACAGGATTGGAAGGTGTAGAAAAGATTAAGAACAAAGAGGAAAAAGAATTGGAAATTGACTGGGGCGTAAGTTAAGGCGTTGGGTTGTAACACCCTGTAAAATCGTGTCCAATAGTATAGTGACACGTGTTGTATTTTTAAATATATTCTGTTAAAGACCAATAAGGACTAAAGGCGTCAACATGCTCAATCTGAGCCTCTGAGTGACGATCCGATGTCAACATGCATAAATAACAGCCTCTGAGTGACTGATATATCAACATGCTTAAATTATTAGCCTCTGAGTGACTGATATGTCAACATGCTTAAATCATTAGCCTCTGAGTGACTGATATGTCAACATGCTTGAAATTTGGCCTCTGAGTGACTGATATGTCAACATGCCCAGCCTCTGAGTGACATCGGGATCAACATGCTTATCATAAGCCTCTGAGTGATCCTTTGTGAAGTCCTAAACTCTCATACGTGCCATTTGTTGGACGAGAGAGTTCAATTTTGTACATACGTGAAAGTTGGATAATGGAGGGATTAAAAGTGTCAACATGTTAATTTATACCTCTGAGTGACCTTTTAACGAACCAAGAGCTCAGCAATGTCTGGGCATAATCCCGGGTATGCCAAGTATTGGCTACGGAGGGCTAAAAGTGTCAAAAAGGTGTTTAAAAAGGTTTTTAGAAGCTTTTTAAAGTTTAGGGGCTAAAGTGTCAAACTTTGAAACTGGCCGTGGGGCGGTTGCGGGCCGAGAGAGACCAAGCCTGGGTCTCTCGTGAGGCGCGAGAAGGCCTCTGCTGCAGAAAATTTGTTTGGCAGCCAAGCAAAGCTCCAAAAACCATTAAATCGAAACCATGGACTTGTAATCAACTATGCCACGTTTTGGGACACTTGTAAGCTTCCTCTTACACCCCTAAACACATGGCTTCACCTCCTTTGAGCTCTCCAACTATAAATAGGTGCTTAAGTTCACCATTTCAACTTGCACCTTTCTCATTAAATCACTCTTCTCCCGCCTCTGGAAGTTCCTAGCTGAAAGGAGAATCCAACTTAGTTCTCTTGCATTCTAAGAACCTCTTGTAAGTGTTCCTTGCTCTTGCGTTTTCGTTTATAGGCTTTTATAGCCAAAAGTCAAGCGTTTTCGTAAAACGCTTTGACTTTCGGTTAAGACCATTATGGTCCAGCCATTGTTCGAAAAGAACATGGCTAAGTGATCATAATAAGGTAGGTGTTAATCCCTATAAAGGGCACCTCCTGAAGATCACGTTTGCTAGACCAATTGACGGGTCAAAGTTATGATATTAAAAAGTTAAACAGGCCATTTTTACGGAAAAATCATAAATTGATCTTATATATGTTATGAAACCTGTTTTGACACTTAAACAATTTGGTAATAATTATTAGAACATGTTCGGCTCGTCAATTTCAGTTATAGGGTCGGTTCGCAACCGAAAGTCGCGAAGTTTGACTTCTGCTTTGACTTTCAATTCTGACCCAATTTAGATTAGTTACCTACTGATCTAAAGTTGCATTATGATCATAATATAATGTAGCATAACCCTCTGAGGTTATATTACATGTTCATAATCAGAATCCAAGTTTATGCGCAAGTTCCATAATTATGCCATTTTTTTTTACCAAAATGCCCTTTTTACATAAATCAAGGTTTTAATGATAATAAACTTGAAAATGAGTTTCCTACTGATGTAATATTATAAGTAAGATTATTTGGGATGTTAAACCAAGTTATAAACTGAGTTTTCAAACAGGTCCTTAAACTATGTCGATAAATGATGGTTTTAGCCCTTATGGCTTATAAAATGGTTTTAATCAAATTTTTTCAATGTAAATCATTTATCTACTGATATGTCATATTAAATAACATATTTTAAACATTTTAATCTGACCCTAAGGTCAGTTTTCATTAAACATCGCATAAAACGTCATTTTACGACATAAGCGCCGTTTCGACGCATAACATGGTTTTTAAACCATATTAATGGACCAAGAATTGTTACCTACTGATTTTGAAACTTATTTTAAACATATTTACAGTAGGTACATGTTATAAACTCAGAATCCCAAATAATTTATAAAATATGTGTAAAATTACCAAATTGCCCTTATGAGGCATAATTTCGTTTTAAAACCTTAACGGGCATATAAGTTGATATCCTACTGATATATTAACTTATTTAAAATATAATGGCGTATAGAACTTGTCCATGACTTATCCGGTTACCCGATATCGCTACGGAAATTAACCGAAACGGGTTTAACCTTGTCATTTAAGTCTCAAAATCCAGAATGTTAATAGTTTACCCATATTAAAAAAGTCAAGGTACTTGTTGGGATTAAACTACATTCTATCCAATTATCGTTTAATCTAGTGTCATACGTTTTGATCAAGTACGCCAGTCGGTCTAAGTTTATGACTTAAACAAAGACCGTTAGTATTTAATTGGTTAGTTTATGCCATAATCCAGACTGGAGACTTTCCGGTAAATGTTATCTGCACTTAATCCTTTTGTGTACGGCTGAGTTATTAAAAAATAAAAGAAGACTAGCTCAGGTAAATACTCTCGACTTATTTCCCCTATACGGGCTTGGGTTACGGTAAATTATTACTGCTTGATCGGAAATGAGATTAATCGAACACCCGTTCGGAATAAAAATCCGCATATTCTGTTTTAATCAGTTTTGTTTGATGATTTAAACATCGGGGGTTAACTACCGTGTCCTGGATACCCTCGGCTCATTACAATCGAAATGGCCAAGACCTTAGCGTGGGTGTAGGCATACACCCGATAGACGCTCAATTATGCATTCCCACAAGGTTGGGAGGAATTGAATCCTTCGTGAGTCCAAAGTGGTGTGTACGTTAATTGTGTCTTGGTTTTCGTGCCGAGCCCCGTATGTATGACAAACATGTAAATCTATTAACAAGGTTGGTCGGTTAATTAACCCAAGTTATAAAAAGAATTTTTGTGCTGATACGCACTTAAAACATTTTCGAAATGTTTTCAAAATGAGTCAGTTGGGTGTATTTACCAGCGAAAGCTGACGTATTTTCAGAAGACTAATCTGCAGGTACAATACGAAAATAGGCCGGAAGTGCTCGGTAGTGATAGAGGATCTTGCAAATCCTAAATCTGCCCAAAGTCTATTTTGTATTCTTTCCATGTACAATTTATGATCCGCCTGTGGATCTTCTATTACAAGCTTGTATATTATTTTGTATTTTCGAACATTTGGTTTGTAATAGGAATTTTACTCCAAGACTTCCGTTGTGCTGTGTTTAATTAACTATGATTATTATCAACTGACGTCACGATACTCCCCACCCGGGCCCATCGGTGTATGGATTTGGATAGGAAATCCGGGGTATGACAGGGTTGGTATCAGAGCCAACGTTTGAGAGAATTAAACACTAGCCTTTTGTGTTTAGTCTCAAACTTACACGAGCACATTCCTTAGACTTCCGAGTCTAGGCATTGACCTAGGATTTACTCATTTCATTATTAAGTTACCAGTATTGTTTTTTGAATTGAATTTTAACAGGAAAATACCACCACGTGTGAGAGGATAAAGTGGACGAGGAAAAGGTCCAATGAGAGGAGGGCCATTGGGACGCATTCCCCCTAAATCTCATAACTCAGATGCATACCAAGAATCAGGAGATTCGTCTCCATGGCAACCAGCGAGACATTCCGTCTCTAATAGACACTCGCCCTCACATTCCCAAAATTCTTACCACTCACACCACTCCTACCATTCTCACCATTCTCATTCTCACCACTCATACCATGAAGAATTTAACCCTAACCATTATCTTAACACGCCTCCAGCCGATCAAAATCAGTTGGACCAGCCACATCCTATGGACGAGGACTTCGACCTGGAGATGCCACCGTCGGGATAAAATGTGCATCCCATTGAAATTTCGAGAGATTCAAACTCATATGCTGGATCGCCCTACCAAGGTCCTAATGAGTGGGACCAATACTGGAAACAATTCACCTTTACCCACACTCCTTCTCACCACTCTCAACCACCTCCTGTTCAAGAAGATGTCCACATCGAAACGGTGGACCAACCTCAACAACCACCTGAACCACCAAGAAGAAAACGGGGAGCACGTATGTCGGTGCGTGCCGGACAAAGGTCGGGATCGCTACCACCTTTGCCCAACTCCTACCCCATCATTCAAGAGGACCCACAAATGGGTGGACCCTCTAATGTTCCACCTATAGTGGAACCAACACCTGTTGTTCAACCACCACCAACGGGTTATACTAACCCAATTCCCACGTACCAAGACACGTCTGGATATGATCCTTTTAACCCATCTACGCCGGTAGACTATCAAGCGTGGTCGCAAGACCCATACATGCAAGCGGTTATGCACAATGCACACCCGTCTCCTTTCCCACCTACTTATCCACCGACTGGATATCCAACTTATGGGTACCAGTATCCGGTTATGCCACAACCACAACCACAACCTCTGCCATCACTTGAGGCCATTAATGAGGCCTTATAAAGGATGAAAGAAATGCAGCAACATGCGGAGAAAACGGAGAAGAAAACGAATAAATTCTTCAAGAAACTCTCCAAGTTGGTCAAGGGAAAGAAGGACGAGTGAAGTCTCTTCTAATAATATGTAGTCCCTGCGAGGACATTGTTGTTTCTTTAGTCCCTGCATGGACATTTTTATTCCTTTAAGTCCTTGTATGGACAAGTTTATTTCATTTTCTAGTATTGTAATTTCTAATAAAAAATTTAATGAAGTACTTTTGGAATTATATATATATATATATATATATATATATATATATATATATATATGTAAATCATCCTCTTGAAAATGAGCGTCTCGATTTTACTCGAAATTTATGCTCTGCTATATAATTCCAAAAGACCTTAATAGATTGATTATGCCAAGTGGCGCAGACCACACATTGGCCAAGAAGTGATAGTTAAGTACGAAGGGGTCTTCTATCAGGATAGTTAAGGGAAGTTATCCTTCTATCCAGGAGTAAGGGACTAGGTCCAAACCTCCAAGGTCGTTAAGGTCGAAGGTGACCGGGACCATTAATCAATTATTAAGGTACTCTTATGTAACATTAAGAAATGTTCATACTCTTGGTAGTGTGGCTGAGGAACCACACTAGCCGTCAGGCCAATGTGTCCAATTAATTGTCCAACGGACAGGCTGATATGCCATATACATCTGATATGATGTAGGCCAAAGTGCCCAATTAATTGTCCAACGGACATGCTGATATGCCATGTACATCTGATATGATGTAGGCCAATGTGCCCAATTAATTGTCCAACGGACATGATGATATGCCATGTACATCTGATATGATGTATGCCAATGTGCCCAATTAATTGTCCGACGGGACAGGCTGATATGCCATGTACATCTGATATGATGTAGGCCAATGTGCCCAATTAATTGTCCGAGGGGACAGGCTGATATGCCATGTACATCTGATATGATGTAGGCCAATGTGCCCAATTAATTGTCAGATGGGACAGGCTGATATGCCATATACATCTGATATGATGTAGGCTAATGTGCCCAATTAATTGTCTAACGGGATAGGCTAATATGCCATATACATCTGATGTGATGTAGGCCAAGGTGCCCAATTATTGTCTAATGTGACAGGCTGACATGCCATATATATATATATATATATATATATATATATATATATATATTATGACCAATACGATCGGACAAGGTGCCTAATTATTATGTCCATTAGGGACAAGCCTATGAGCTATATAATTGTCAATGATGACAATGACAGTTGTGACATTGCGATCCACTGTCCAATCATATATGGACTGTGTCCAAATTGTAATTGCCTATGATGGTCCTATTAAGACCTAGGCCAAATATAGATATGTTAAGCCTAAGAGTTGTGATATTATTCACACTAGTATAGGCAATGGATTGTTATATCCCAATATTGAAAGCCGATATGGTTAATGCGCCATGGCTAAATAAAGTTTTATTGGTATATAGAAACCAAGATTTAAAGATGGCTAACTCAAACGAAGCACAAAGTAGCCACATAAATGTTGAATCTAATAAAGCTGAAAATAAAAAAATAGATGATGAAAATTTTCAAGCTCGCATCGATGCGGCTGTGGAAAGGGCCATGAGTAAGGCCATAGAAAACTAAGAGAGCCGAGTGCCACCCGCTCTAGACCCCTATCTATTCCACCATCTTCAGCTCATAGGGAGAGCTCTGTTCACTCTTCAAATGCGAAGAGTGAACCAAAGAAAATAGATCTTATTGAAAAGTCTCGTTCTGTTAAGGACGGATGTACTTATAAGTATTTTGTCTCATGCAAGCCCCGAGACTTAACGGGGAGAAAGGAGCGGTAGAAGCCCTAAAGTGGCTAGATGAGATGGAAACGATTGTAGATATCAGCAAGTGTGCTGATAAGGATGTGGTCAAGTACGTATCACAATCCTTCAAGGGCGATACCCTAACAAGGTGGAAGGCCATGATTCAATCAACAGGTAAGGTACACCTGTATAACTTGGGATGGTCCAAGTTTGTTGATTTGGTGAAGGAAACTTACTGCCCAACACATGAGGTGGAGAAGCTAGAGACAGACTTCTTGTCTCTATCAATGAAAAACCTAGACTGTCGGAAGTACGTCTCCGATTTCAACTCCCTATCTAGGTTAGTATCCTATTTGATCACCCCCGAATCCAAACGCATTGCGCGTTTCATAAATGGGTTGGCGCCCGAGATAAAGGGCATGGTAAAGGCTACACAGCCTAATACCTATAGGTCTGCTGTAGACCTATCTCTTTCCCTCACCCTAGATATGATAAGACAAAAGTCAATTAGGACTGAAACTGACGGAAAGATGAAACGGGAGGATAATAACTCCCAAGGATTTAAGAAGAAAGGAAATTTCGGGTACAAGAAGAACCAGAATACGTCTGGTGACAAACCTCTGTGCAAGAATTGTAAATATAGGCATTGGGGACAGTGTAGTATAAAACCACAAACCAAACCTTGTGTATCTGCAAGAGAAAAGGGCATAAAACCTTAGATTGCAAAGATCTTAAGGATGCAGTTTGCTATAACTGCAACGAAAAAGGGCATATAACGTACAATTGCCCCAAGCAACCTAAAAGTAATGAGCAAAGCCTGGAGAGGCCAAGAAAGAAAATGCTCGTGCCTTTCAAATGAATGCCAGGGAGGCCGTTAATGACAACAACGTCATAACAGGTACTTTCCCCATTAATGATATTTATGCTAGAGTTCTTTTTGATTCGGGTGCAGATAAATCATTTGTTGACCATAAGTTTAGTAAACTATTAAACTTACCCATAAGAACTCTAGACAAAATTTATGAGATAGAACTCGCCGATGGAACCTTAGAAATTGCTTCTTTCATTCTTGATGGATGCTCTATATTCATTAAGAATCATTCCATCTATATCTCTCTTTTGCCAATGAAATTGGTGGGGTTCGATGTTGTCTTAGGCATGGATTGGTTATCTCATAATCAAGCCCGCATTGACTGTGATAAAAAGCTCATCGAAATCAAAACCCCATCTGGTGAAATGATCACCATCCCTGGAGACTCACACTATGGACTGCCAAACAAGGTGTCGTTATTTAAGGCATCCAAGTGTTTGAAAAGAGGCTGTGTCATTTACATGGCACAAGTTACTATAAATGAACGAAAGCCGAACCTTGAAGATCAACCAGTTATCTCGGAGTATTCTGATGTTTTCCCTGAAGAATTACCAGGCCTACCTCCAGATAAGAAAGTGGAGTTCAGAATAGATATCATACCAGGAGCAGCACCCGTAGCTAGAGCTCCATATAGGCTAGCACCAACCGAAATGAATGAGTTAAGAGTTCAATTGGACGAACTCTTGGAGAAAGGCTTTATTCAGCCTAGTTCCTCACCTTGGGGAGCTCTTATCTTGTTTGTAAAGAAGAAAGACGGTTCGATGCGAATGTGCATCGACTATCGTGAGCTGAACAAGTTAACAATTAAGAATAGATATCCTCTGCCCAGGATCGACGATTTATTCGACCAACTTCAAGGTGCTAGTTACTTTTCTAAGATAGATTTGAGATCAGGGTATCATCAACTGAAGGTTAGAAGTGAAGATGTTCCTAAGACAGCCTTCAGGACCCGCTATGGTCATTTTGAATTCTTAGTGATGCCTTTTGGGCTCACAAATGCACCGGCAGCATTCATGGATCTCATGAATAGAGTCTGCAAACCATATTTAGATAAGCTTGTTATTGTCTTCATAGACGACATACTTATCTATTCTCGTAATCAAGATGATCACGAGAAACATCTTCGGTGCATCCTAGAATTATTAAGGCAGGAGAAACTTTATGCAAAGTTCTCTAAATGCGAATTTTGGCTTAGAGAAGTCCAATTTCTTGGACACAAGGTAAGTGAGCATGGTCTCCAAGTGGATCCCACCAAAATTGAGGCCATAATAAATTGGGAAGTGCCCAAGACCCCAACGGAAGTTCGTAGTTTCTTAGGATTGGCTGGTTAAAATAGGAGGTTCATTGAGAACTTTTCAAGGATAACCACTCCTTTAACTTCCTTGACCCGTAAGAATATTAGGTATAATTGGGGTCCAAAGCAACAAGAATCTTTTGAGATTCTTAAACACAAATTGAGCAACACTCCAGTGTTATCTCTACCTGAGGGTATTGAGAATTTTGTTGTTTATTGTGATGCATCACATACCGGTATGGGCTGTGTGCTAATGCAAAATGGCAAGGTAATTGCCTATGCATCACGACAATTAAAGGTGCATGAAAAGAATTACACCACCCACGATTTGGAATTGGGTGCCATTGTATTTGCACTAAAACTATGGAGACATTACTTGTATGGCACAAAGTGTGTTATATACACAGACCATAAAAGTTTCCAACATCTGTTCAATCAGAAAGAATTGAACATGAGACAACGCCGTTGGATGGAAACTCTTAATGATTATGATTGCGAGATTCGCTACCATCCAGGCAAGGCAAATGTAGTTGCCAATGCCTTAAGTCGCAAGGAAAAGGTTAAACCTATTAGGATTAACGCCAAGAGCATTGAGCTCAGAAATAGCTTGAGTGAAAAGCTACTAGACGCGGAAACAAGCCCTATTAGAGGCTAATATTCCTAATGAAGGATTAGGCGGAACTGTTTATCAATTAATGCCTGGAAATGATAGAATCCTAAGATTTCACGATAGAATTTGGGTTCCTATCTTTGGAGGACTTAGAGATCTAATCCTCCAAGAAGCGCACAATTCAAGATACTCGGTTCACCCGGGAGGTGACAAGATGTATCAAGACTTGAAAAAGAATTATTGGTGGATGCGTTTTGTCACACCCCGACCCGCAGCGGAATAAAAGTCGGGGCATGATTGGGTTATCACCAAAGCTCATGATATTTACTAAGAAGTTTCATATTTATTAAATTCAAATTAAAATTTAAATATCCAACAAAATTTCATACAAACACAATAAAAATCTAAATGCTTGTTTCAACGAAATAACTTGTTTATTCTTCTAGGCCATCCTAAGTGTTCTTTCCTCAACTTAATCACATGTATCATGTGTAAAACAGAGGAAATTTTGGGTCAACAAAAGTTGGCGAGTGAACCTTGATAAAACATTTAAATAATTGATTTATATGTTTATTTAAATAAAATTGTGCATAAATCACATGTGAGCAAATGTATATATGTAACCAATCACAAACCACATTGAATGAATATATGACATGAATGATGATGTATCTGAGATCAAGGCTCAATCAAACGGAGCCGATCTAATGAGGCACCTGATGCTCAACCCGTATCCCCAAGGAACTGATGGGCCTAATGAATGAGTGCACTGAAATGATAAAATGTATCCACATATAAACCACACTACAAGCAATACACATTTGATCACGAAGTGATATAAGCACAAGTGTTAAATAAAATAAAGAAATGACACGACACATGATACACCCCAAAACGTGATTAAAACGGGGAATTTGTAGAGATTCACTCACCTTTGGGTGCGTGTACTTGAGTGGAAAAGAGAGCGCACGAGTTGGGAATTTAACCGACAAGGAAGTACTAACCTAAAATAACAACGCGATAACTCGGTAAATAAATAGACTAATATTTTGGTTAAAACCTTTGCTTAGATTTTTAAGTTAATGTTATGATTTCTATAATTGAGCCCTTGATATAATGTATTTTTAGTATTTTAAACATATTTTCTTTTCATATTTAACCATAGAATAAATCAATTAAAAATAAATAAAACAAAAAAATATTAAAAAAATTTCTTGTCAGACTGACAAGTCTGACAACCGGTTCGACTATGTTTGTAAGCATGCTGTTGAGACTCGAACCCGTGACCTCCCGTACGTGTGCACGCGGCTCTTCCAACTGAGCTACGTGTCTAACCTGAAAGAAACCTGATTTTAATTATATTTATACACTATTTGGGTTTAATCAAATTTAATTAAATTAAAACGTTTTATACTGAATTGAACCGGACGCATGCAACCGGTCTCGAACCTGAGACCTCTACTATGATTTGCACCCAGCCCGACCAACTGAGCTGGGTGTCTAACCCGCAAATACCTGAAGTTTAATTATACTAATATACTGATTAAGTGTATACTGGAATGATGGATTAAAAAGGGGGTTTAATTTAGCCGAGCCAGTGTGTGCGTGGGATCGAACGTGTGACATGCGGGTATATTTGCACACAGTCCACCACTGGACTGTGTGTCTAACCTAGTTAAATCTTAAAATTAAAATATAATAAAACACGAGTTTTTGCTTCGTCTTCTTCAGTTTGAATTTACCCAAAACTATACCCGCCCGTTTTAATCTGATTCATCACCGATTAAATCATCAGTACGCTACGATAATTAAGTAATATTAAAAAGAAAAGAGCAAAAGTCTACCGTAGAACAGAAGTGGAGAATCACGATTTCTGGCGGTTGAATTCCTGTAACCGACTGCGTTTTCCGGTGAACAGAGGGGAGGGTGTTGAGCAGAGGAAAAATGTGAGTAGAATGTATTGAGCGAGTTTTGATTGAGAGTTTTCGACTAGTATATATAGGGATGTTTGAAGGCTCGATTTCTGTGAATTGGTTTCGGATTGATTGCCAGTGATTTCAATCAAAGAATTTACCAAAAATACGCTTAGCCAGTTGTCGATGTTGAGGCACACGCGTGATTTGCCGAGATCTCCGGCGAGGAGATTTGCGGATGTTGCAGGGTTCCATTTAATTTGAATATAAGAGGAATAAGATTCTAAAGATAGCACATCTAGTGTGTGCAGCTTAGTGGTGTCTGTGGTGTGCGTGCATCCGGGGAACCCGGGTTCAATTCCCGGTTCACCCATTTTAAAAAAAAAACCTATTTTCTTTAATTGTTTTTATTAAGCCTTTTAATTATCTATTAATTATAAATATTTATTATTTAATTGATTATATTATTTTATTAAGATAACTTTAAACCTTATATATATATATATATGGAATAATTTAATAGTTTAGACAATAAATAAAATAATCGAACAACATAAGTAAATACACTTTGATTGATAAAAATGAGGCGGGTTTTCGAAACCCGATTTACACAAATGTTACAGTATCCCCTACTTTTAGAAATTTCGTCCCGAAATTTAAGTAGCAGTGGTAACCGGAAAGAGATGCGGGTACTTTTCGCGCATTGAGTCTTCTCGTTTCCAAGTAAACTCGGGTCCTCGTTTTGACTCCCAACGCACCCTGACGATTGGAATAGGACTTCGCCTTAAACGCTTATCACCGAAATCCATGATTTCCACTGGTCTTTCAACGAAGTGCATTGATTCATCGACTTGAATGTCTTCTAGAGGAATCTAGAGGTTTTCGTCGGCAGGCACTTTTTCAAGTTTGATACGTGGAACGTGGGATGTATTCTGTTGAGTTCTTCTGGTAGGTCAAGCTTGTAGGCTACAGGTCCTACTCTTTCGAGTATCTTGAAAGGTCCTACGTAGCGTGGTGCTAGCTTGCCCTTTTGTCCAAAACGAACCACTCTCTTCCACGGTGACACTTTCAAAAGTACTTGATCATCAACGCAAAATTCCAAGGGCTTTCGTCGTTTGTCAGCATAACTCTTTTGACGACTTTGAGCCGCTAGAAGATTGTTTCGAATTTGAAGGATTTTGTCAGTTGTTTCTTGAATCAATTCAGGTCCGGTGATTTGCGCTTCGCCAATTTCGTGCCAACATACTGGAGATCGGCATTTACGACCATATAAAGCTTCGAAAGGAGCCATGCCGATACTTGAATGATAGCTATTGTTGTACGAAAACTCGACTAACGGTAGATGAGCGTCCTAGTTCCCTTTGAAGTCTATGACACATGCTCGAAGCATGTCTTCAAGGGTTTGGATGGTGCGTTCAGATTGACCATCAGTTTGAAGGTGAAAGGTGGTGCTAAGGTCTAACCGTGTACCCAAAGCGGTTTATACGGCTCGCCATGTTCGTGAAGTGAAACGCCCATCACGGTCTGAATTGATGCTTAACGGTACACCATGACGGCTTACGATCTCATTGATATAGATACGAGCTAAGTTCTCGTTCTTGAAGTCCTCGCTAATCGGAATGAAGTGAGCTGATTTTGTAAGACGATCAATGATTACCCATATGGTGTCATACCCACTGGAGGTGCGAGGTAACCCGGTAATGAAGTCCATGGTTATGTTTTCCCACTTCCATACAGGTATTTCGGGTTGGACTAGAAGTCCTGAAGGTCTTTGATGTTCAGCTTTCACTTTGGAACATGTAAGGCACTTGGAAACAAAAACATGTATATCCTATTTCATGCCAGGCCACCAGTAGGTGTATCGTAGGTCTTGATACATCTTATCGGCTCCTGGGTGTACAGAGTATCGTGTTTTGTGTGCCTCATTCATGAGGAAATCACGAAGGTTGTCGCGATCGGGAATCCATATGCGGTTTAATAATATAGAATACCGTCGGATTTGGTTTCAATTTTGAGTTCAGCTCGACATGACAGCTCATCGCGTACGTCATTTTCCGTTACAGAGAGTGTAAGGATATGTGCGTCACAAAGTCTTTGCTTTAAAGTTTGGAAGGCCTCCTCTTGCTTAGGTCCCCAAATGAAGGGTTTTCCCTTGTGAGTCAAGGTCGTGAGCGGAATGGCGATACAGGAAAAATTGGCAATGAAGCGTCGGTAGTAACCAGCCAAGCCAAGAAATGACCTAACTTCGGTAGGGGTACGTGGCGCTTGCCATTCTTGTACTGCCTTGATTTTCAAAGGATCGACATGAATCCCTTTGTCATTGACGACATGACCAAGGAATTGTACTTCTCCTAACCAGAATTCGCATTTTGAGAACTTAGCGTAAAGCTTTTCAGTCCTTAAGAATGTAAGAATTAGTCGAAGGTGTCGCTCATGATCGGATTTTGACTTGGAGTAGATAAGAATGTCGTCGATGAGGACTATGACGAAACGGTCGAGGTAGGGTTTGCATACCCTATTCATCAAATCCATGAAGACAGCGGGGGCGTTGGTTAAACCGAAGGGCATAACCATGAATTCGTAATGACCATAACGAGTTCGGAAGGCAGTTTTTGGAATATCTTTATCGCGCACTCTAAGCTGATGATAACCAGAACAAAGGTCGATTTTGGAAAAACAGGTGGCGCCTTTAAGTTGGTCTAGAAGGTCATCAATACGAGGCAGTGGATAGCGATTCTTAACCGTCAATTTGTTGAGTTCTCTATAATCAATGCACATGCGAAACGTTCCATCTTTCTTCCTCACAAAAAGAACGGGCGCACCCCAAGGCGATGAGCTAGGACGTATGAATCCTTTGTCAGTTAGCTCTTGCAGTTGACTGGCCAACTCTTGCATCTCGGATGGGGCTAATCTATAGGCAGATTTTGCGATCGGTGTAGCACCAGGCACAAGATCTATTCGAAATTCGACTTCTCGCGCAGGAGGGAGTCCTGAAACGTCGTCGGGAAAAACTTGCGGGAATTCTTTCACAATTGGAATATCTTCGAGCTTCCTCTCCTTGCCTTCCTTCTTGACGACGCGAGCTAGAAATGCGACGTAATTCTTGTGAAGATAACTTCGGGCTTAAAGGCAGGACATCAATTTGAGCCCTTTCGAAGGAGTTTCCCCAAAGATACGTAGTGTCTGACCGTCGGCGAGAGGAATACGAATGAACTTTTCATGGCACACCACTTCGGCGTGATGCTTGCTGAGCCAGTCCATACCGATGATAACATCGAAACTTCCCAATTTCATAGGGATAAGATCAATCGGGAAATCTGATCATTTAGAGTAAGAGTACAATAACGTATTATTGAATTTAACGAAATGGGTTTTCCGTTAGCAACTTCTACCGTCAGAGATTCAACGAGATTATCACGAGGTTGGTCGAGAATAGATTCGAATTCTAAAGACACAAAGCTCTTATCCGCACCAGTATCGAATAATATGGATGCATAACTATCATTTACGAGAAACGTACCGTTGACCACATTGTTGTCAGCGCTGGCTTGGTTGGCGTTGATATTGAAAGCTCTTCCTCTAGCAGGTGGAGGAGCTTGGTTAGCTTGGTTTACCGGGTTTGCTTGAGCTTGGGCATGGATGATGTTCACCAGGCGTGGGCAAGTATTCCTGAAGTGGTTTGGGTCCCCACAATTGAAACAGGCTCGCATGGATTGCATCATGGGGTAGTTGGGTTGGTAGTAAGGTTGGGCTGGGAGTTGTGCCGGTGGTAGAAGTAAGGGTTGTTGGGCTTGGCCCACCATTTGATTTTGGGTTTGGGTTGGAGGTTGACTGCGGTTCGATCGCTGAAGGGTACGGCAGGTTTGGATAGTGTGACCCGCACGGCCACAACTTGTGCAATGTTGGCAAGGGTTTTCAGGAGGGTGATGGTATTGGCAACGGTTACACTTTGGGTGTGGGCCAGTGTATGGCCTTTTGAATGGTGCAGCTGGAGGGGCGACTTGCATGATTGGAGTAGCAGTGATGGGAGGGTTGGTTTGAGTGACTGCAAAGTTCTAGCCATTTCGCTTCCTCTTACCAGCAAACTTCGAGGATGAACCTGAGTGGTTTGGAATTGGGGTCTCAATGGGTGTTTTCTTCTTCTCATCTTTAAATTTGCCATTTCGAATGCGATTTTCAGAGAGTTCTGTAGCTAACTCCATTGCGGCTTCGAGTGTTGCAGGCGAAGTGCTTAAAACCGAATCTTGGATTTTCGAGGGGAGGCCTCGAATGTAGTGTTCAATTAGGCGGTATAATGGGGTGAACAGATTGGGAACCATTTGGTTCAACTCAAGAAACCTCTTGTTGTAGGAGGTGTGATCTCCTTCCTTTTCCTTCAGAGAATGGAATTCATCTTCAAGCTTCTTGATCTCGCTTCTAGGGCGGAAGCGTCTTGTCATGATCTCTCTTAATTCCTCCCATGATAAGGCCATGGCATCATCTACACCTCGCTTTCCTTTTTCCGTGTTCCACCAGGTAAGGGCTACCCCAAACAATCTTCCAGTCACGTAACGTACCTTACGGTCCTCGGGACAGTCGCAATTGAGAAAGGTGTTTTCCATCTCCTCAAACCAGTGAAGGAAAGCGGTGACACCTTCAGTCCCTTCATATTTTGGGGGACCGCAAGACTTGAAGTGTTTGTAGGTGCATTTAGGGGTTTTGGGAGGAGGGTTAGCGACGCTTTGGTCTTCTTGGTTGGGAGGGTTAATGGGATTAGCGGTGAGGGCTTGCTGAACTTGTAGCAAGATGTCAGGAAGCACTGCGGCCATTTGTTTAGCAATTTGCATGGCCAAGCGTTCCTTTGACTTTCCTGACCTTCTACCTCCACGTAATTGCCTAGCAGACATCTACAGGAATATAGGTAGGGAGATTGTGAGTTCAAGAATTTCCTAAGTGTCATGTGTCGTAAAAAGACTGAAAACAACATAACTGAAAAAAAAAATTTTAACTACATCTATAGGATGTCTTGGGTTTGCTCATGTTTGGGCCTCCAAATGTCCCCCATACCGTTGCCTGTATAGTCATGTGGGCCCCCATGACTATTGGGCTTGGTAGGATTCACATTGGTGTCGGCGGGTTAACACTGGCACCACCCGAATGAAAATCGTAAAACATGATTGCGAGATGTATGGTCGGAGGGTGTCCAGGTGTGGACATAATGACAACTCAAAGTGGGGTTAGTTCACACGACGTTTGTAATAGCATGCTTTGGCCTAATAGGTCCTTCGTACTCTCATCGTTAGTCCCCAGGTAGGCAAACTGGTCCTTTATTTTGGATTTATACGACTGCCAAGCCTAGACAGGACGTTCCGACTACCGGTACTCGTACCCTTCCAGTTACTACATGCCCGTCGTGAAAACTCACTTTGATGTGATTTGAAAAAAAAATATGAAAACATTGCAAAAATCTTTGAAAAGAACTAACGGGAATTGTGAAATTGTGAGGTGTGTGCTTTCATAGATATGATATGATATGAGGGTATGATCTATGATGAGCATTGCATATTAACATGTACTTTTGAGAATGTTTGCATAATGTTGTGTGTGAATATAAACATGAAACATATAAACATCATGAATTTTGCATGTAACATAACAATTTAAATCTAGTCAACTATAATATAGGCTCTAAAGGTCTAATAACCTATCATATATCCCTATAGTCACAAGCTCTGATACCAATCTGTCACACCCCGATCCGCAGTGGAATAAAAGTCGGGCATGATTGGGTTATCACCAAAGCTGATTATATTTACTAAGAAGTTTCATATTTATTAAATTCAAATTAAAATTTAAATATCCAACAAAATTTCATAAACACAATAAAAATCTAAATGCTTGTTCCAACGAAATAACTTGCTTATTCTTCTAGGCCATCCTAAGTGTTTCTTTCCTCAACTTGATCACCTGTATCACGTGTAAAACAGAGGAAATTTTGGGTCAACAAAAGTTGGCGAGTGAACCTTGATAAAACATTTAAATAATTGATTTTTATGTTTATTCAAATAAAATTATACATAAATCACATGTGAGCAAATGTATATATGTAACCAATCACAAACCACATTGAATGAATATATGACATGAATGATGATGTATCTGAGATCAAGGCTCAATCAAACGGAGCCGATCTAATGAGGCACCTGATGCTCAACCCGTATCCCCGAGGAACTGATGGGCCTAATGAATGAGTGCACTGAAATGATAAAATGTATCCACATATAAACCACACTACAAGCAATACACATTTGATCACGAAGTGATATAAGCACAAGTGTTAAATAAAATAAAGAAATGATACGACACATGATACACCCCAAAACGTGATTAAAACGGGGAATTTGTAGAGATTCACTCACCTTTGGGTGCGTGTACTTGAGTGGAAAAGAGAGCGCACGAGTTGGGAATTTAACCGACAAGGAAGTACTAACCTAAAATAACAACGCGATAACTCGGTAAATAAATAGACTAATATTTTGGTTAAAACCTTTGCTTAGATTTTTAAGTTAATGTTATGATTTCTATAATTGAGCCCTTGATATTATGTATTTTTAAGTATTTTAAACATATTTTCTTTTCATATTTAACCATAGAATAAATCAATTAAAAATAAATAAAACAAAAAAAATATTAAAAAAATTTCTTGTCAGACTGGCAAGTCTGACAACCGGTTCGACTGTGGTTGTAAGCATGCTGTTGAGACTCGAACCCGTGACCTCCTGTACGTGTGCACGCGGCTCTTCCAACTGAGCTACGTGTCTAACCTGAAAGAAACCTGATTTTAATTATATTTATACACTTTTTGGGTTTAATCAAATTTAATTAAATTAAAAACGTTTTATACTAATATACTGATTAAGTGTATACTGGAATGATGGATTAAAAAGGGGTTTAAATTAGCCGAGCCAGTGTGTGCGTGGGATCGAACGTGTGACATGCGGGTATATTTGCACACAGTCCACCACTGGACTGTGTGTCTAACCTAGTTAAATCTTAAAATTAAAATATATAAAACACGAGTTTTTGCTTCGTCTTCTTCAGTTTGAATTTACCAAAACTATACCCGCCCGTTTTAATCTGATTCATCACCGATTAAATCATCAGTACGCTACGATAATTAAGTAATATTAAAAAGAAAAGAGCAAAAGTCTACCGTAGAACAGAAGTGGAGAATCACGATTTCTGGCGGTTGAATTCCAGTAACCGACTGCGTTTTCCGGTGAACAGAGGGGAGGGTGTTGAGTAGAGGAAAAATGTGAGTAGAATGTATTGAGCGAGTTTTGATTGAGAGTTTTCGACTAGTATATATAGGGATGTTTGAAGGCTCGATTTCTGTGAATTGGTTTCAGATTGATTGCCAGTGATTTCAATCAAAGAATTTACCAAAAATACGCTTAGCCAGTTGTCGATGTTGAGGCATACGCGTGATTTGCCGAGATCTCCGGCGAGGAGATTTGTGGATGTTGCAGGGTTCCATTTAATTTGAATATAAGAGGAATAAGATTCTAAAGATAGCTCATCTAGTGTGTGCAGCGTAGTGGTGTCTGTGGTGTGCGTGCATCCGGGGAACCCGGGTTCAATTCCCGATTCACCCATTTTTTTAAAAAAAACCTATTTTCTTTAATTGTTTTTATTAAGCCTTTTAATTATCTAATAATTATAAATATTTATTATTTAATTGATTATATTATTTTATTAAGATAACTTTAAACCTTATAAATATATATATGGAATAATTTAATAGTTTAGACAATAAATAAAATAATCGAACAACATAAGTAAATACACTTTGATTGATAAAAATGAGGCGGGTTTTCGAAACCCGATTTACACAAATGTTACAGTATCCCCTACTTTTAGAAATTTCGTCCCGAAATTTAAGTAGCAGTGGTAACCGGAAAGAGATGCGGGTACTTTTCGCGCATTGAGTCTTCTCGTTTCCAAGTAAACTCGGGTCCTCGTTTTGACTCCCAACGCACCCTGACGATTGGAATACGACTTCGCCTTAAACGCTTCTCACCGAAATCCATGATTTCCACTGGTCTACGGACGATGTTGGGAGGTATGCCATTAGGTGTTATAGGTTTGAAGAAGTCCATAGCCATTTTTGTAACTAAGTGTCTGACATGTTTGCAAGTTAAGGCCGAACATCAGAAAGCGTCAGGACTTCTACAACAACTTGAGATTCCCACTTGGAAATGGGAAATGGTAACTATGGATTTGATTACAAAGTTACCCAAGACCAAAAGTGGTAACGACACTATTTGGGTCATAGTGGATAGGCTGGCCAAGTCAGCACATTTCTTGCCAATTAAGGAAACGTATAATTCAGATAAATTGGCTAAATTGTATGTGGACAAGATAGTGTCCCTACACGGTGTGCCAGTATTTATTGTATCCGATAGAGATACTAGATACACATCTCACTTTTGGAAAAGTTTCCAACAATCGTTAGGCACACGATTAAATTTCAGTACGGCTTACCATCCGCAGACTGATGGTCAAAGTGAGCGTACTATTCAGACTTTGGAAACATGCTTAGGGCATGTGTGATTGATTTAGGTGGAA
This sequence comes from Scalesia atractyloides, assembly GCA_947069175.1. Classification (NCBI taxonomy): domain Eukaryota; kingdom Viridiplantae; phylum Streptophyta; class Magnoliopsida; order Asterales; family Asteraceae; genus Scalesia; species Scalesia atractyloides. The sequence continues at coordinate 89,433,123 of CAMTDV010000003.1, forward strand.
GTTGGGATGACCACTTACCCCTAATAGAATTCTTCTACAATAACAGTTATCATACTAGCATCAAGGCTGCTCCTTTTGAGGCCTTGTATGGGAGAAAATGTAGAACGCCCGTATGTTGAGCAGAAGTTGGGGAGGCCCAACTATCAGGACCTGAGATTGTCCTGGAGACCACGGAAAAGATTATGCAAATCCGTGATCGTCTCAAAGCTACCAGGAACAGGCAGAAAAGCTATACTGACAAGAGGCGTAAACCTCTTCAGTTCAAAGTAGGGGACAAGGTCATGCTGAAAGTATCACCCTGGAAAGGTGTGATGCGTTTTGGAAAGAAGGGCAAGTTAAGCCCAAGATATATGGGACCATTCGAGATAGTCGAATGTGTCGGCACTGTAGCTTATAAGCTCAGGTTGCCAGAGGAGCTTAGTTAAAAATCCATGATGTATTCCACATATCTAATCTTAAGAAATGTCTTACCGATGAGTCGCTAGCAATGTCGAACAAAGATGTACAAATTGATGAAAACCAGAGGTTCGTTGAGAAACCAATTTCGATCGAGGATCGACAGGTTAAGAAGCTCCGAAGAAAAATGATACCTATAGTAAAGGTTAAATGGGATGCCTTTAGAGGTCCCGAGTATACATGGGAGGTTGAGTCCACTATGCGACAAAAGTACCCCCATCTTTTAGAATAAAATCTCGAGGTCGAGATTTCTTTTAGGGGGTGAGGATGTAACACCCTGTAAAATCGTGTCCAATAGTATAGTGACACGTGTTGTATTTTTAAATATAGTATGTTAAAGACCAGTAAGGACTAAAGGCGTCAACATGCTCAATCTAAGCCTCTGAGTGACGATCCGATGTCAACTGCATAAATAACAGCCTCTGAGTGACTGATATATCAACATGCTTAAATCATTAGCCTCTGAGTGACTGATATGTCAACATGCTTGAAATTTGGCCTCTGAGTGACTGATATGTCAACATGCCCAGTCTCTGAGTGACATCGGGATCAACATGCTTATCATAAGCCTCTGAGTGATCCTTTGTGAAGTCCTAAACTCTCATACGTGCCATTTGTTGGACGAGAGAGTTCAATTTTGTAAATACGTGAAAGTTTGATAATGGAGGGATTAAAAGTGTCAACATGTTAATTTATACCTCTGAGTGACTTTTTAACGAACCAAGAGCTCAGCAATGTCTGGGCATAATCCCGGGTATGCCAAGTATTGGCTACGGAGGGCTAAAAGTGCCAAAAAGGTGTTTAAAAAGGTTTTTAGAAGCTTTTTAAAGTTTAGGGGCTAAAGTGTCAAACTTTGAAACTGGCCGTGGGGCGGTCGTGGGTCGCGAGAGACCAGTCCTGGGTCTCTCGCGGGGCGCGAGAAGGCCTCTACTGCAGAAAATTTGTTTGGCAGCCAAGCAAAGCTCCAAAAACCATTAAATCGAAACCATGGACTTGTAATCAGCTATGCCATGTTTTGGGACACTTGTAAGCTTCCTCTTACACCCCTTAACACCTGGCTTTACCTCATTTGAGCTCTCCAACTATAAATAGGTGCTTAAGTTCACCATTTCAACTTGCACCTTTCTCATTAAATCACTCTTCTCCCTCATCTGGAAGTTCCTAGCTGAAAGGAGCATCTAACTTAGTTCTCTTACATTCTAAGAACCTCTTGTAAGTGTTCCTTGCTCTTGCATTTTCGTTTATAGGCTTTTATAGCCAAAAGTCAAGCGTTTTTGTAAAACGCTTTGACTTTCGGTTAAGACCATTATGGTCCAGCCATTGTTCGAAAAGAACATGGCTAAGTGATCGTAATAAGGTAGGTGTTAATCCCTATAAAGGGCACCTCCTGAAGATCACGTTTGCTAGACCAATTGACGGGTCAAAGTTATGATATTAAAAAGTCAAACAGGCCATTTTTCGGAAAAATCATAAATTGATCTTATATATGTTATGAAACCTGTTTTGACACTTAAACAAGTTGGTAATAATTATTAGAACATGTTCGGCTCGTCAATTTCAGTTATAGGGTCGGTTCGCAACCGAAAGTCGCGAAGTTTGACTTCTGCTTTGACTTTCAATTCTGACCCAATTTAGATTAGTTACCTACTGATCTAAAGTTGCATTATGATCATAATATAATGTAGCATAACCCTCTGAGGTTATATTACATGTTCATAATCAGAATCCAAGTTTATGCGCAAGTTCCATAATTATGCCATTTTTTTTTACCAAAATGCCCTTTTTACATAAATCAAGGTTTTAATGATAATAAACTTGAAAATGAGTTTCCTACTGATGTAATATTATAAGTAAGATTATTTGGGATGTTAAACCAAGTTATAAACTGAGTTTTCAAATAGGTCCTTAAACTATGTCGATAAATGATGGTTTTAGCCCTTATGGCTTATAAAATGGTTTTAATCAAATTTTTTCAATGTAAATCATTTATCTACTGATATGTCATATTAAATAACATATTTTAAATATTTTAATCTGACCCTAAGGTCAGTTTTCATTAAACATCGCATAAAACGTCATTTTACGACATAAGCGCCGTTTCGGCGCATAACATGGTTTTTAAACCACATTAATGGACCAAGAATTGTTACCTACTGATTTTGAAACTTATTTTAAACATATTTACAGTAGGTACATGTTATAAACTCAGAATCCCAAATAATTTATAAAATAAGTGTAAAATTACCAAATTGCCCTTATGAGGCATAATTTCGTTTTAAAACCTTAACGGGCATATAAGTTGATATCCTACTGAAATATTAACTTATTTAAAATATAATGGCATATAGAACTTGTCCATGACTTATCCGGTTACCCGATATCGCTAATATGCGCACAGTTACGTATATGTAACTATTTTACGGAAATTAAACGAAACGGGTTTAACCTTGTCATTTAAGTCTCAAAATCCAGAATGTTAATAGTTTACCCATATTAAAAAAGTCAAGGTACTTGATGGGATTAAACTACATTCTATCCAATTATCGTTTAATCTAGTGTCATACGTTTTGATCAAGTACGCCAGTCGGTCTAAGTTTATGACTTAAACAAAGACCGTTAGTATTTAATTGGTTAGTTTATGCCTAATCCAGACTGGAGACTTGCCGGTAAATGTTATCTGCACTTAATCCTTTTGTGTACGGCTGAGTTATTAAAAAATAAAAGAAGACTAGCTCAGGTAAATACTCTCGACTTATTTCCTCTATACGGGCTTGGGTTACGGTAAATTATTACCGCTTGATCGGAAATGGGATTAATCGAACACCGGTTCGGAATAAAAATTCGCATATTCTGTTTTAATCAGTTTTGTTTGATGATTTAAACATCGGGGGTTAACCACCGTGTCCTGGATATCCTCAGCTCATTACAATCGAAATGGCCAAGACCTTAGCGTGGGTGTAGGCATACACCCGATAGACGCTCAATTATGCATTCCCACAAGGTTGGGAGGAATTGACTCCTTCGTGAGTCCAAAGTGGTGTGTACGTTAATTGTGTCTTGGTTTTCGTGCCGAGCCCCGTATGTATGACAAACATGTAAATCTGTTAACAAGGTTGGACGGTCAATTAACCCAAGTTATAAAAAGAATTTTTGTGCTGATAAGCACTTAAAACATTTTCGAAATGTTTTCAAAATGAGTCAGTTGGGTGTATTTACCAGCGAAAGCTGACGTATTTTCAAAAGACTAATCTGCAGGTACAATACGAAAATAGGCCAGAAGTGCTCGGTAGTGATAGAGGATCTTGCAAATCCTAAATCTGCCCAAAGTCTGTTTTGTATTCTTTCCATGTACAATTTATGATCCGCTTGTGGATCTTCTATTACAAGCTTGTATATTATTTTGTATTTTCGAACATTTGGTTTGTAAGAGTAATTTTACTCCAAGATTTCCGTTGTGGTGTGTTTAATTGACTATATTGATTATCAACTGACGTCACGATACTCCCCACCCGGGCCCACTGGTGTATGGATTTGGATAGGAAATCCGGGGGTGTGACATGGGTACTCCCTAAGGGTAGGGTACGTTGGCGAGGGAGTAGGATATGTCGGAGACGGAAGGGCGTACATAAGGTGCGTATTGTACATCGAATGATAGTGGATTTGAAGTGTATTATAGACATGAGACCATGGGAGGATCTTAGTTATGTCACACCCTGACCCGCAGCGGAAATGGTAGTCGGGGCATGATTGGGTTTTCATCAAAGCTCATGACATTTACTATAAAGTTTCATATTTATTATTTCTCTTTAAAGAAGAAGTTACAATAAACATACAAGAATAACATGTTCAAATACACTTTCATTACAAACTAAAGTATTAAACAAAAATCATACAATTACAAAGGGAAACTAACTAAATGTCCATTCCAAAGCATTAACTTGTTTATTCTTCTAGGCCATCCTACGTGTTTCTTTTCTCAACTGGATCACCTGTATCATGTGTAAAAATAGGGTTTTTGGGGTCAACAAAAGTTGGCGAGTGAATCTTATGAAAAAAAAACATTTGAACGAATTTATTATATTGGTTATAAAAAGGTGCATAACCACATACGAGTAAACGTAAATGTAAATTAAATCACAAAAAACATAATATCAATTAATGCACAAGCACACACACCAAATGATGAACAATGAGATCAAGGCTCAATCAAACGGAGCCGATCTAATGAGGCACGCGATGTTCAACTCATCTCCCACGAGGAACTGATGGGCCTAATGAATGATTTGCACGCAACTTGACAAAATGTAAACACGTATCACAACAAACAATATTTATATCATAAGTTTAGGTCATATAATGGTAATAGCACAAGTTTGAATAAACGAAATAATTAAAGCAACACATGTTACACCCCAAAACATGAATAAAAAGGGGAATTTGTAAGGATTCACTCACAGTGGGTGCGTTCCTTGATGACGATGAATGCGCACGAATATTATGATTCAACCGACGAGGGAAAAACTAACCTAAATAATAACGAAATGATTCGGTAAATAAATAATTAATATTTGAGATTAATATTTTTAATTAGTGCTCTTAATGGGATTGTTAGATTTATTTTTGTGAGTTTAAGAAATTTTCTAACTTTAATAATCTTATTTTTAAGTATTTTTACATAATTTTCCAATTAAATAAATAAATAAAAAGAAATAAAAATGTTGACTTTTTGACCGTTGACCGTTGACCGGTCGAACTGTGTTTTTATATGCGCTGAGTGAGGTTCGAACTCGGGACCTCTCGTATACGTGCACGCAGCTCTACCAACTGAGCTACGTGTCTAACCCGAAATATTTCTGATTTTAATTATATTTATATACTATTTAGATTATTCAGAAATTATTCAAATTTTAAAAAGGATTTAAACTGTCGAACCGGTGTGAGAGCCTGGACTTGAACCCGCGACGTGTACATTGTTTTTGCACACAGTCCACCACTGGACTGTGTGTCTAACCCGGTTATTATTCGGTTTTTATTATATTTATACACTTATCACATGCTTCAGGATTTGGCTTTTATAAAAAGGGTATGTTATTTCAGTGGATCGGAACACAATCAGAACTCGAACCCGGGATCATATGTTTCAAGTGCACACAGTCCACCACTGGACTGTGTGTCTAACCCGGTATTTTATCCGATTTTAATTATACATATAAACTGTTTAATCTTCATCTTCTTCATCGGAGTAACCCAGAAACATAACTCTTCTGTGTTTGATTTAAAACTCTTTGTTTTAAATTATGAATGGACGATTACAAGACATTAAAGAAAGGATTCAACAGAGTTATACCAGACAGTCGTGATCTTCACCTCTCCAGTGGAATTCCGGCGACAACACAAAATTCCGGCGAAGTATAACTTGCGACAGAGGCTCTGCAGGAAGTTTGAGGTGAGTGTGGGTGATTTCTGTCTGAGCTCTAGAAGTCCTATTTTAGAGTAAGGCAATAATGGAAAGGGTTCTTCGGTTTTCCGGCGAGTAATTGAGAATTCCGGCGACTTGCAGGGACATCGTTATAGTGTTTTAGCGAGAGTTTAAGAGAGAGATTGAACGAGTTCATGCTGAGGGGTAAGGATTGATATTTATAGTGTAACCATTCAATCATAGATTTCGGTTTCAAATTTCAAGACCAAAATTATGGTTAATGCTTTCCAACTTTAAAAGAAACGGTTTGTGGATCAATTGAGTTTTGATTTGCGGTGATGTTAATCATCAATTACACTCATTTGATTTCGGAGTCAACTGCCGAATTTGATGATTATTTTGAATCCGTTTCGGCGGTTACAGACTTGGTGTTGTTGCAGGTAGACGTTTTGTTTCAGATTAAAACTTAATTGATTTCGATTTATTCACAAGTGTGCGTGTGGTGTAGTGGTATGTTTTGTGTGTGTACAAGCGGGAGACCCGGGTTCGAGTCCCGGCTTCCCTATCCTGTTTCCTTATTTAATTTTCATTAGTTTTTATTATTATTATTTATTAATTGTGGTTTTCAATCTCTAAAATATTTATTATTTATGTATTATTTTAAATAACCGACACGATAAATACGCAATGAATTTTTAATCGAATATTTGATTGATAAACGATGCGGGTTTTTGAAACCCGATTTTCACGAATGTTACAGTATCCCCTACTTTTAGAAATTTCGTCCCGAAATTTAAGTAGTAGTGGTATATTTGACTTGAAGGGAGGGTGTTTTAATTTGACAATTACATAATTAGAAGAGGGTGAGAGTTTAAATTTTATTTGAGGCGGTAACGTTCCTAGTAAGGGTTGAATACCCTGCTACAGGAATCGCTTTTTGATGCCTAAAGTATAAGAATGTGGAACATGGATATACAGAGTTGATTGACTAGGTATGATTTCATGCATAAGAGTTTTGAGGGAATTGATACGTTTGAAAAGATAAGGTTATATCACAAAATAAAAACTTCATCCATGACAATATTAAAACCTACACGGAACCTCTCATAACCGCCTGACAATGCTGTTGATCCTTTGACAAGAATACTTATATATAGGAAGTACTAGCGGCGTATCCACCATATTCTTGTCAAATTTTCATTGGCTTTGTCAGTAAGTTATGATTAGTTCTATGTGACTCTAAAATCTACAAAACAAACACAACAGCCAAAGCTTGAGTCTCAAATCTGGAAGGATACATGATCGAATGATGACAGTACCTCTCTCGTTTGTTATGATGAAGGGGTTAGTCTATGTAAAAGTGAGACACAACCCAACTTCTTTAAATGATGAGATCGAGGTACGTCGAGATGTATGATGATATGAGAGTTAAATCAATGAGTAAAGGTATAAAACAAAACCGTAATGTCAATTCGCATTAAAATTCTTGGATACATAAATTCCCAATTTATAATTGGGATACGTAAAGATTGAGATAACATAAAGAAAACATTAAAACTAGACGATTGGAGTTGAGTCTTGATTCTTGGTGAGGAAAAGCTAGTTGGGTGATTCGTTTGGGCCGTTATTATCTTCAACAGGATTGGCGTTGATGTTGTAAGCTCTTCCTCTTGCTGGTGGTAGTGCTGGGTTTGCTTGATTTGCTTGGTTAACTGGGTTTGCTTGAGCTTGGGCGTTTATGATGTTAACCAATCGAGGGCACGTGTTTCTAAAGTGGGTAGGGTCGCCACAATTAAAACAAGCTCGAACATATGGAAACATGGGGTATTGGGGTTGTTGATATGTTTGGATCATGTTTTGAGTAGGGGTGAGGCTTGGTTTTGAGGGGCACGACAAGTTTTGCTCCAATGACCATAACGCCCACAATTTGCACACAGTTGACAATGTACGGTAGATGGATGGTGATAAAAACAGGTGTTGCATTGAGGGTGAGGTCCAATGTAAGGTTTCTTATTTGGGTAAGTAGAGTTGGGTGCTACTTGAGTGATTGGGATAGCTTGGAGGGGTACGACTTGTGAAGCTGGTTGATTGCCTTGGGTGATAGCGAAATTTTGCCCATCTCGTTTTCTCTTAGGAGTGGTTTGAGAAGAGGATTCGGTCTGGGTTGGGTTTGAGGTTTCGGTTGATGCTTTATCCTTCTTCTTCTCCTCCGTGAAGTCTTTATTCCGTATGCGGTTTTTGGTGAGCTCTGTAGCTAACTCCATTGTTGCTTCCAAAGTTGCAGGTGTGGTACTTATTACAGGGTCTTGAATTTTTGAAGGAAGACCTCGAATGTAGTGCTCGATTAAACGGTAAAGGGGAGTGAACAAGTTGGGGACCATCTGATTCAACTCAAGGAATCTCTTGTTGTATGTGGTGTGGTCGCCCTCCTTTTGTTTCAAAGAGTAGAACTCATCTTCTAGTTTCTTGATTTCGCTTCTTGGACAGAAACGTCTTGTCATGATTTCCCTCAACTCTTCCCAAGTCAAAGTCATAGCATTTTCAGCACCTCGCTTGGCCTTCTCTGTATTCCACCATGTAAGTGCTACTCCAAACAAACGACCGGTAGCATATCGCACCATGCGATCATCGGGGCAGTCGCAATTGAGAAAAGTGTTTTCCATTTCCTCAAACCAATTGAGGAGAGCGGTGACACCTTCAGTCCCTTCGTATTTTGGAGGATCGCAGGATTTGAAATGCTTGAAGGTGCATTTAGTGGCTTTTGGGGGAGGATTGACAATGTTTTGATCTTCTTGGTTGATTGGGTTGACGGGATTAGCGGTAAGGGCCTGTTGTACTTGAATTACGATGTTGGGTATTACGGCAGCCATTTGTTGAGCGATTTGGGCAGCCATGCGTTCGCGGGATTTTCCTGATCTCATACTTCTACGAGAGAGACTAGAAGACATCTATAAGGAATACGTAGCGAGAGTATGAGTTTGACGTTTTAGGTGTCATGTGTCGTATTTAGAAATGAACATTCACAAAAACAAATGAATAAAATAAACCTACTACATCCATAGGATGTCTTGGGCTTTGCTCATGTTTGGGCTTCCATATGTCCCCTTACTTGGCCTTGGTAGTCATGTGGGCCCCCATGACTACTGGGCTTTGGTAGGGTTCATATTGGTGTTGGCCTGTTAACACTTGCGCCACCCGAATGAAAATCGTAAAACATGACAGTAAAGTATAAGGTCGGAAGGTGTCCTGGTATGGACACAATGACAACTCAAAGTAGGGTTTGTTCGAACGACGTTTGGTGTGGCATGCTTTGGCCTAATAGGTCCTTCGTACTCTCATCGTTAGTCCCCAGGTAGGCAAACTGGTCTGTTATATTGGATTTATACGAATGCCAACCTAGACAGGACGTTCCGACTACCGGTACTTGTACCCTTACAGTTACTACATGCCCGTCGTAGAACTCACTTTGATGAATTTGAAAAACGAAAAATGCGACAAAATCTTGAATAAAGGAAATATGAGGATGATTTGAATATGTGAACATTGAAATATGCGTGATGAATGTATATGTAAGCTTGTTATGTTTGACAATAAGTATAACTCATTAAGTATCACACAAAATGATAGTGAAAGTGTTTGCATGCATTTGTGTGTGTAATAAATACGAAACAAATAAACATTATGAGTTTGCATGTAACCACATAAACAATTAAAATCTAATCAACTATAGTATATATCCTATATCCCTATAGTCAAAAGCTCTGATACCAATCTGTCACACCCTGACCCGCATCGGAAATGGTAGTCGGGGCATGATTGGGTTTTCATCAAAGCTCATGACATTTACTATAAAGTTTCATATTTATTATTTCTCTTTAAAGAAGAAGTTACAATAAACATACAAGCATAACATGTTCAAATACACTTTCATTACAAACTAAAGTATTAAACAAAAATCATACAATTACAAAGGGAAACTAACTAAATGTCCATTCCAAAGCATTAACTTGTTTATTCTTCTAGGCCATCCTACGTGTTTCTTTTCTCAACTGGATCACCTGTATCATGTGTAAAAATAGGGTTTTTGGGGTCAACAAAAGTTGGCGAGTGAATCTTTTGAAAAAAAAACATTTGAACGAATTTATTATATTGGTTATAAAAAGGTGCATAACCACATACGAGTAAACGTAAATGTAAATTAAATCACAAAACACATAATATCAATTAATGCACAAGCACACACACCAAATGATGAACAATGAGATCAAGGCTCAATCAAACGGAGCCGGTCTAATGAGGCACGCGATGTTCAACTCATCTCCCACGAGGAACTGATGGGCCTAATGAATGATTTGCACGCAACTTGATAGAATGTAAACACGTATCACAACAAACAATATTTACATCATAAGTTTAGGTCATATAATGGTAATGGCACAAGTTTGAATAAACGAAATAATTAAAGCGACACATGATACACCCCAAAACATGAATAAAAAGGGGAATTTGTAAGGATTCACTCACAGTGGGTGCGTTCCTTGATGACGATGAATGCGCACGAATATTATGATTCAACCGACGAGAAAAAAACTAACCTAAATAATAACGAAATGATTCGGTAAATAAATAATTAATATTTGAGATTAATATTTTTAATTAGTGCTCTTAATGGGATTGTTAGATTTATTTTTGTGAGTTTAAGGAAATTTTCTAACTTTAATAATCTTATTTTTAAGTATTTTTAAATAATTTTCCAATTAAATAAATAAATAAAAAGAAATAAAAAGGTTGACTTTTTGACCGTTGACCGTTGACCGGTCGAACTGTGTTTTTATATGCGCTGAGTGAGGTTCGAACTCGGGACCTCTCGTATACGTGCACGCAGCTCTACCAACTGAGCTACGTGTCTAACCCGAAATATTTCTGATTTTAATTATATTTGTATACTATTTAGATTATTCAGAAATTATTCAAATTTTAAAAAGGATTTAAACTGTCAAACCGGTGTGAGAGCCTGGACTCGAACCCGCGACGTGTACATTGTTTTTGCACACAGTCCACCACTGGACTGTGTGTCTAACCCGGTTATTATTCCGGTTTTATTATATTTATACACCTATCACATGCTTCAGGATTTGGCTTTTATAAAAAGGGTATGTTATTTCAGTGGATCGGAACACAAACAGAACTCGAACCCGGGACCATATGTTTCAAGTGCACACAGTCCACCACTGGACTGTGTGTCTAACCCGGTATTTTATCCGATTTTAATTATACATATAAACTGTTTAATCTTCATCTTCTTCATCGAAGTAACCCAGAAACATAACTCGTCTGTGTTTGATTTAAAACTCTTTGTTTTAAATTATGAATGGACGATTACAAGACATTAAAGAAAGGATTCAACAGAGTTATACCAGACAGTCGTGATCTTCACCTCTCCAGTGGAATTCCGGCGACAACACAAAATTCCGACGAAGTATAACTTGCGACAGAGGCTCTACAGGAAGTTTGAGGTGAGTGTGGGTGATTTCTGTCTGAGCTCTAGAAGTCCTATTTTAGAGTAAGGCAATAATGGAAAGGGTTCTTCAGTTTTCCGGCGAGTAATTGAGAATTCCGGCGACTTGCAGGGACAGCGTTATAGTGTTTTAGCGAGAGTTTAAGAGAGAGTTTGAGAGATTGAACGAGTTCATGCTGAGGGGTAAGGATTGATATTTATAGTGTAACCATTTTCAAATTTCAAGACCAAAATTATGGTTAATGCTTTCCAACTTTAAAAGAAACGGTTTGTGGATCAATTGAGTTTTGATTTGCGGTTATAACTGATGTTAATCATCAATTACACTCATTTGATTTCGGAGTCAACTGCCGAATTTGATGATTATTTTGAATCCGTTTCGGCGGTTACAGACTTGGTGTTGTTGCAGGTAGACGTTTTGTTTCAGATTAAAACTTAATTGATTTCGATTTATTCACAAGTGTGCGTGTGGTGTAGTGGTATGTTTTGTGTGTGTACAAGCGGGAGACCCGGGTTCGAGTCCCGGCTTCCCCATCCTGTTTCCTTATTTAATTTTCATTAATTTTTATTATTATTATTTATTAATTGTGGTTTTCAATCTCTAAAATATATATTATTTATGTATTATTTTAAATAACCGACATGATAAATACGCAACGAATTTTTAATCGAATATTTGATTGATAAACGATGCGGGTTTTTGAAACCCGATTTTCACGAATGTTACAAGTAGGGCTAAGGGGAGCCCTGCCCCCTGTTTTTTCGCTTCGAAGTGTAAACTTAGTGAAAATCATATATGTATTGAGTCCACCCTATTTTTTCTTAAAAATGCATACTCATAGCCCCCTTATTTAAAAGTTCAAGTTCCACCACTGCATGCGGCATAGGGTCTAGGGGGCGTAACATACGCTTGGTTATGTTAAGCTTGCAAATATTGCTATTGGGCCTGAGAAAACAGCCATAAGTTAGGGTTTTCAAAAGAGTTAATTACATAGATGTACCCTGTGGTTTATAGCTAGTTTCGTCTTTGGGTACTAACTTATTTTTTTAATAGGTTCGTGTTTTATGGTTTCAATTTCGTAACACATTTGGGTACTAACACCAAACTTAGTTAATTTTAAGGTTAAATCTCAGTAAATGACTAAAATACCGTTCCATTTTAAAAAAGGACCATTTATGTCATTATTCTATTTTTAATTTCAAAGGTGTTACGAAATTGAAACCTTGAAACCTGAACATATTAAAAAAGTTGATACCCAAAGGAGAAACTAGCTATAAACTACAGGAAACAATCAATGTAATTAACTCTTTTCAAAATTAACATTCCCATGAGGCTAAAGAACGAATCAAGGGCAACAATTGGAGATATTGGAACATCAATTCATCTGTCAAGACCCAAATCGTTTCCGATCCATCAATTAAGGTTTCTCAATTACAACGACACATTCAATATAACATGCAAATTAAATTGTGAATGAATATAAATAAATAAAGATAACATGCTATTTCTATATTAGTAAAAAAATAATAAGAAAGATTATGGAAATGAATCAAGCGACAAAAGAATTTATGAAATGTGCATTGATTACATATTTTCGAAAAGAAAATTTGGCTTTTTAACTCATAAAACAATAACACTTGAGAGATTTGAGTTCGTTAGACATAACTTACATCTATTAGGTGGGCGAATCAGGGACTGACACATGTCCAAATTTTTGATATATTTCTTGGTTTCATTTACGTTATTATCCCGAATAATATTCCTAAAAATCTTAGTACAACTTGTACTCTTTGCATGTATAGTTGGACCTATTCCACTCATAAAAAAGAAGATGGTAAGTACGAAAGTGAAAGAAAATCTTTAAAGGACCCTTCTTTTTCTGCATAAGAGACCTACTTTATGAAAGAAAACCTTGTCTCATTTGCATTTCTATTGGATTAAAACCTAAATTGTAATCATATTCTTAATTAATCAATTGATTAAAAATACTCCTTTAAATAATTCAATAATTATCCACTACTTGCATTACTTTGATGGATTAAACAATGATACATAGAGTCTAGCCTTTTTGCAGAGGTATCAGGTTCTATCCTGAGTCCACCCCGATTTTCGTCCTACCTTCTGTTACGCTAGAGAGTGTACAACTATTGTGGTGGTATAACAACTTTCAAATGGTAGTCGGCGGTATGGTTTTCCGGTGGATCGCCAAGCCAGACTCTGACGCCAGCGTCAGACCGTTTAAGACAACATAGTTTGGCCGGAGTGAGGCAACGAGGCTCTCCAGTATAAGTACGGTAGCATAATATAAGAAATTCACGGTTCTAATAATATTAATTAAATAATTTTCAATTAATCTATTTATTAAAAATTGCGCTAACCAATAAGAAAACGTAGGCGGTTAGAGAGTGGAATAGGAATTAGTGATTTCTTGTGGGTTCCTGTCAAGACCTTTTCTTAAATTTTTATATAAAAACAAAAAACAATTAGTTTAAAAATTAGTTATTTATTATTTCTCATTTTGTCTTCAAACCCCACAATATTATTTATATTTTCTCAATTTTATTTTATTATTTTCATTTTTGTCTTCATAACCCACGAATTGAATAAAATAGGGGCTGTGTTGCAAGGACAAGATTTGTGTACAACTTGAGCTTCAAATTTTGTTCATAGTTATATTATTACTAGACGAGTAAAGGCAACAGAAGTGACATGTAGTCGATCAGATTCATAAACTACAGTTATGCAATTAATGCTAACAAAATAATAAAAATAGTACCCGGACTGTATCAATTATATAAACTCATAAACCTTTATTCTTCCTTCACATCTCACAGTTGCTTACCTGTTTCTTGGTGAGAGACCAGATTCATCTAAGCGCAGCTGACTTGAAATAATTTTTTTGTTGTCATACCTCATTACATGCTCTGCTTTTTTTGAGAGATTTGCGTTGATAGTCGTAGTTGTGAGGTATGTAGACTCCAGCTGAAACAGTTTTGTTTAGGGATATAGTAGTTGTCATATGCATGGAACAAAACCTAAATAAGAAATGTTTAAAATTTGACATTGGTCAGTTACCACCAAATGACACGAAACGTGTTTAAGTAATCATGGTCGGCAACATCGGTAGTTCGCGAGGGGTTGTGCTCGTCTACGGCTTCAAAGATAACCAGCAAAATGAATTATAATTCTTGTTCCTGGGTTGACAGTCGTGACGCAAAGGGGCAATTTGGTGGTCTACCTTGGTGATGAGTGGCCCACCGTCAATACTAGCCAATAAAAGCATAAAGGCTTCAAAACTGGTACAACCGTATGATGCACAAAGTACAACCAATTTACACGTAACAACCAAAAAAATCCCACCGCCATATATTAATACAATCAACAAACGCCAACCATAGTTGTACAAACAAAAAACAAAGAAAACAACAACCTACAACATTAAACACCAATCTAGCACACCATGCAACACCATAATGTAAAAACATGTTACAAATAGTTTGACTATGCAAGTTGATCTTGCTCGCGAGCAGAAGGCATAAAAAAAAAGCAAATGGTCGCTTTTTATATAATAAAAATATATCACTCACCAGATGCACCTTCTACATTATCTCTTCCACCAGACCTGCTTCCATCTCCCCTTACCCTTCATCAAAGTTTTTACCTATCAAACCAACATGTTTTCCAAGTCCTTCCATCTTGGGCTTCTGTTCAAATCATATATAAAATTTAAACTTTTGTATAAACATACCCAAAAACTCTTAATAAAAAAAATCACAATTTTATTGGAAGAAACGTTGATGGGAAATGCATACTCAGTTCCATTATTACCTCAACTAAACCTTTATTACATAGTATGTGCATAAAATAAACAATAATCAAAATGGAATTATCAAATTGACAACCAAAGAAAACCCCAAAAGTGATAACAATTATTTACAATAAGAGAGAGACACATGACGATCGTCTTCCCCTTCTTCAATCTAAGTCTCTAACTCTATCTTTCTCCTTCAAAACTATACTTCAAACCGAACCACTATCTCTCATCTCTACTCTCCACATATATCATCCAAAACAAATTGTCGGTTTCTTCTCTACAAACAAATAAACACAAAATACATAAACAACAATAAAACTTTAAAATCTAATCGACCCGATTCAGATTACCGAAAATCCATAAAAACCCACAAAGATTTCTCTAGAAATATTAAGATCGGAACTAAAAGATTAATAAATTAAATTATCCACGATAAAAAGATAACTTTTCAGCTTGATCAAATTGTTGAAAATCGAAGAAACTGGAGATAGGTTACTGCTACCTTGTTTCGATCTTAGTTTAGACAAAATCAATGAGATAGAAAACCGGAGGAGAATCTGGTTTTGGGGTTCAGCAGCAGCATTGTTCTTCTTTGTTCTGTGATTATGTTATCTCTTCCGCACCATCTTGTCTTGCGGAGGCATCCCATGAGCTCCCATTCGCAATCTACCAAAATTATACCCAGATTATTATCCAAGACATGAAGGTAGACTGGAGCTTGATCGTAACTTGACCGGATTCTTGCCGGAATTGTGTATTACCAAAAATAGTCTCAAACAACATATCAAGAACAGATCTAACTGAAAATTTAACATGCAGTACAATGCAATACTTACCGGATCTTCGCCGGAGATTGGCCGTTTATGAGTCGGAAGTGAAAGGCACTACTGTGCTCAGCCGGGTTTACCACCAAAAATAGTGGTCTTCTCTCTCTCTAAAATATGTGGAACTCTATTTCTTCTCTCTCTATTATCTGCGTAATCATGTCTGGCAACGGCAGGGAACTCCAATGGTGTTCGTACGGCGGCAGAGAACTCCGGTGGTGGTCTTCGGCAGCGGCAGGTGTTCGTGCGGTGGTTCAAACCACATCACCTTCACCATAGCACTTCTCTCTCCCTCTAACTCTGTCTCCATCTCTCTCTAGGGTTTAGTGTTGTGTTAGTATAAAAACAAAAATAAAAGAAAAACAAGTAGATGATAGATAAATGAAGAGGTAAGAAATAACAAAATCATACATCAACAATTTGTACCTACAAAATCACAAACCACAAAGTAAGTATAAAGTACAACCTCTTATACCTAAAAATATTAAAAATTATACTATTATACTATTATATAATTATATAATATATAATTATTCAACACAACTACACAAGAAATAGATAATGAAACCATATGTTTAGTTTCTTCACAGAGAAGGAGATCAAGAGATAGGAGACAGAAAGTAGAGAGAGAGAAAGAGACATGTTTTGAGAAAAAGACTGGACCTTTCTTTTGTGGCTATTCAGATGTTACCTTGATATGATAGCTTTGATCTTCTTCTTCTTCTTCAACATCTTCTTTTAGTTCTTCAACACACACTTTCACCTGAAAAAAAGTGTTAGTTTTTTTCTTTTTGCAACATCTTCTAAACCCATATCAGAATTTGTGAATTCTGACTTTTACAAGATTATTTATTGTTTCTTAAACATGGGTTTTTGTTTATTTCTTCAGTTTTCTTGTAAAGGTGTGAGCTTTCTTCTTCTTTAACAACAATTCACCATTTTTTACAGTTTCACTTCATCAACACAGCTTCAGCTTGCAAACCCAGTGAGATTTTAATCTTTTTATGGATTCTTTGGCTTTAACATGATCTTTATGACATGGGTTTTTGTTAATCTGTTCATTTTTTTACAGACTCCATAATCTTGCAAAGGTGTGAGCTTTTTTCTTGTTCTTCATCAAGTCACCATCTTTAAGAGTTTTACTTCATTAACACAGTTTCAGCTGAAAACCCAGTGAGATTTTATGGTTTCTTTAACTTTAACATGATCTTTATGATATGGGTCTTTGTTAATCACCTCAATTTTGTTTTGTAGTTGCATAATCTTGAACTAAAATGGCGTGAAAGAAGTTATGCATGGCGAGTCATAGAGTTGGAGAGACTAGTTTGTCAGACTCAGGACCTTCACACCATCAACATCATCACCAACACCTGCCATACTCTGTTTTTCCAGCCTTTAATCCTCCTAACACAGGCTTCATGTACAAAAAAAAAATCAATTTTTTGCTATTTTTATTGTAAAGTTTTCATCTTTATCACATGGGTTTCATGAAAAATACCATCTTTAATGTAATATTGTAGTACTATAGTGAATTCTACTATAAATTATAATCCTCTGTTTTTCTTGACACTTTTGTTGTTTTTTAGTAATCAAGAAGGACCATCTTTTGATTTTGGGGAGCTAGAAGAAGCTATTGTTCTTCAAGGATACAAGACTCATGGTGATGAAACCAAATTACGTATGATTTTGATTCCTACTCTTTCTGACGTTTGATAAAGCATAACAAACTTCACCCTCAAGAACACACACTAATACACACACTAGTGTGAGAGAAAAAGTGGGTTTGAAAGTGTCAAAAGATATGATCTTTTTATCCATAACAAGTAGAGTAGTAATATGTATGATAATATTATCCACTTACTCTTCTTGAATCACCATAAAAACAGAGACCCAAAAGTGTGATTTACTGATTTATGAATTATGAATTTTGTTGTCTTTTTGTGCATCTTTTTTTTTTTTGAATTTTTTGATGATGATCCTAAAAGATATTCTTCATTGTGATCTTATTGCAGCTTTATACACAACAGTACCAAGGCCAGCTGCTACACTGGACATGTTCCCTTCTTGGCCTATGAGAATTCATCAAACCTCAAGAGTAGTTCTTTATTACCTTCTTTTGACCATCTCTTTACAATTAGTAAAAAAACAATTTTTAACTTTCCGTTTTATCTCTCAACTAGTCATCCCTTTTTTGGATTTAGTCAGTCAAAAAATTTGTTTTTCTTCTATTTCCCATGTTAAAGATTGAATCTTTATGACATTTGTGTGATCAAAAAATATGTTTTTAGGTTAATATAGGGTAAATTTGTTTTTTCTTGTGTCTTTAGCTGTTTTTTCACACACCCATTTGATAAAGATTGAATCTTTATGAAATTTATGTGAATAAAAAACATGTTTTTAGGTTAATTTAGCATGAATTGTTTTTTCTTGGGTTTTAACTGTTTTTTTTTTTTTTTCACATGCCCATATGATAAAGATTGAATCTTTATGACATTTGTGTGATTGAATAAAAAACATGTTTTTAGGTTAATTTAGCATGAAGTGTTTTTTCTTGGGTTATTAACTGTTTTTTCACATGTCCATATGATAAAGATTGAATCTTTATGACATTTGTGTGATTGAAAAACATGTTTTTCTTGTTAAATTAGTATGAATTGTTTTTTCTTGGGTTTTAAAGTGTTTTTCTTGTGTGATTGGGGTTTTTTTAAAATGGCTATTCCCTTCTTAAGATTTTTTTTTTTTTATTTTCTTGGCCTTTTTTAATAATTTTTTGTGTTTTTGAAAATCAGGGAAGTAATTCAAGTACTGATTCAGGATCAGCGGTAAATGTCGCAATTGCTAGTAAACCCGAAACTCATTCTCATTTAGAACCCGAATCTCCCATTAGCGGTAACAGTCGAAAAACATCTTCGGAACACCAACCACACGAAGTTTTTAGACAACAATTGCAACATCTTCAAATACCACAACTTGATATGGAAAGTGAAGGAGGTAGTCCTGTAACAACTGGAGGATCATCACACTCTCAACAAGCCCCTAAACCCTTCTCAGAAAAGGTATTTTATTTTTTATTTTATTTTTTTCATTTTTTTAAAAGTTTTCTTCATTTTTTTTGGCTTTTTATATAGACACATAGTTGCACATTAAACCTTCTAAACTTGAAACAACATGTTAGTTTTGATATGGTATCTTAATTTCCTTTTACATCATATGCATCACACCATTACAAAAGGTGAAAATATATTTATATTTTATCATACTTTATAAATGAAACCTGCAAATGAATATAACTGTACTCATATATCCCAACAAACTACTATAGAAAATTAACAAGAAGTCATTGTTTTTCAGATCTGTTTCCCTGACATGTAACAGTGTATGTGAGAGAGAGAGAGAGAGAGAGAGAGAGGACAAAAGCTTTTATGTAATTTTCATCTCTAATTGATAAAAAAAATTTGTTTCCATTTTATAAAATAACATTCACATCTTAATCAGTTCATTCACTCCCCCCAACTGTGTTACATTTTTATCTTTTTATGGTAATGATTACTCAAATCCCTATAACTACAGTTCTACAAATTTCTTTTTTTTTTAACGGGAAGTTTGGATCCCTAACGAACTATTGTAATATCATCGTGCCACTAGGAAACCACCCGATCATATCCATCTCCATTAGGCATAATGCTTATACACCAATTCAGGAGGAAACCCAATAAATCTAGGAAAAACCCCACTTATGGAAATCGAACCCAAAACCTATTGGTCCCAAAGTCTTATCCCACCCCTAAAATGCTACTCGGCTATAAAGGCATTGACTCTACAAATTTATTTAGTTTAATTATCCAAGTTTTCTATTTTTTTTTATTTTATCATTTAAACAACACAATTTAAAATTTTATTGGTTGGTTCATTGATAGGTGTAGGTGTACATACTGAAGTATAAATAATAATAATAATAAAAAAATTAATTTCATTCTGTTTTTGGTTTTCATGCAGAGAAAGGGAATTGGCTCAACATCAGAGAAAACATTGGATGCCAAGGTTTTTTTTAGTTATATAAATTCAATACAAAAGTATTATGACAAACACAAATTTACAAATACGGTTCATATGACTGGTGTGGCAGTGATATACTCATACGACTCGTATAGTCTTTTTTGGAATGTCCATACTACCCATCTAGACCCATATAACCTGTATGATGTGACAGGCGTCATGGTGTCATTTGCAGGGATGCTGTACTGATAACAACACCTGTTATGAACACATAAAAACATATTTTTTTGTATTTCTTGGTTTCCTACTTTCAAAAATCACAATGAACTTGATTATGCATGCAGACATTAAGGCGCTTAGCTCAAAACAGGGAAGCAGCAAGAAAAAGCAGGCTCAGGAAAAAGGTTTCTTGAATCACCAAAAAATGACTAAATCTCATTTTCTCTCATTAGTTTAAACTCACCCCTATTTCAAGATTACCAATAAGTTTCTGGGTACAAACATTTGCAGGCATACGTTCAGCAGCTGGAGTCTAGCCGAATAAGGCTAACTCAACTCGAACAAGATCTTCAACGCGCGCGATCACAGGGGCTGTTCGTGGGAGGAGGTGGCGCTGGTGGAGGGAACCTTAGTTCCGGTGAGTTGTTTATATAGAAGTATAAACGAGCCAAGCCGCTTGTGAGCTACTCAAGATCGGCTTGCTATAAGCTCGAAAGAGCTGAACTTAAACAAGCTTGAGCCTAAAAACAAGCTTGTTTAATTAACATGCTCAAGCCTGAGCTTCACTTACCGAGCTTGAGCTGGCTCGCGAGTCAGCATTGCCTTTATTTAATATATTAAATATATATCCGCATAATCATTTATATATATAAAATTATGACCAAAATAACTAAATAATACATATTATGTTATAGATAAAATTATATAGAATTTAAATATATTTAAAATAGTTATAAAGATATATAAAAAATTCTGAACTGCGAACACACATCCCAAAATCTATTCTAAAATCCACCATCTGATAAACACCCAATGCCACTAGGACAAGAGGCCACCAACATGTAAATTAAATAATAAATAAAAATCGAGTCGAGCCCAAGCGAACTCGGGCTTGTAAAGCTACTCACGAACCAAGCTTTTTGAGCTATAGAAATGTAACTCAAACCGAGGCGAGCTGAGCTCTAGTTCATCATCTAAGTTGTGGACATTTTAATTAGTTGCTTTTAGTTCTAACAGAGGATGTAATCCTGTGTGTGCAGGTGCAGCAATATTCGACATGGAATACTCAAGATGGCTAGATGATGATCAGAGACATATGGCCGAGTTGCGTAAAGGATTACAATCTCATTTATCTGACGCTGATCTACGCATCATAGTAGATAGCTTCGTTGCACATTACGACGATATCTTCCAGTTAAAAGGTGTAGCAGCCAAATCCGACGTCTTCCACTTGATAACCGGCATGTGGACTACCCCAGCGGAACGCTGCTTCCTGTGGATGGGCGGTTTTCGCCCCTCTGAACTCATCAAGGTTTCATACATATCATGAAAAATATTACACATTTATTATTTTTTTTACATATTGAAACAGTTTTTGTTTTTATGTGTTTTTGTCTGACAGATGTTAGCAATACAACTTGATCCTTTGACAGAACAACAAGTTGTGGGGATTTATAGCCTGCAGAAATCCTCACAACAAGCCGAAGAAGCGTTAACGCAGGGGTTGGATCAGCTGCATCAATCGATGGTCGACACCATCGTTAGTGGGTCCGTCAATGACGGGGTCCACCATATGGCTGTCGCTCTAGGAACACTTACTAATCTTGAAGGATTCGTTCGTCAGGTAAATAATAAATTAATAATCATATACTCAGATATATTTTTCGAACGCTAATTAAGAATTTGAGCTCACATCATTTTTGGGACAAATACTGTACCACTAGATTACTGACTCAGGGTAATCATATAATTATATGATTTTGACTAATTAATTCTCATGTTTGAATTATTATTATGATTTGACTTGTTTATTCTTAAAAAATGTTAAGTTGAGTTTTTTAATTCAGAAAAAAATGATAGTGTTATTATCAATAAGGATTTTGAATTATTTGTGTAGTTGACATTTTATCTGTCAATATTTTAACTTTTTTTTCCTTTCTTTTAATATTAGGCTGATAATTTGAGACAGCAAACTCTTCATCAACTGCATAGGATATTAACGGTACGACAAGCAGCGAAATGTTTCTTAGTGATTAGCGAGTATTATGGACGTTTACGAACTTTAAGTTCGCTTTGGGCTTCTAGGCCACGCGAGTAAGATATTTAACCTATTATCGCTTTTGTTTTGTTTATGGTTTGTTGTTAGGTTCGATCAAACGTAATTTTGGTTATTGTTTTTTGTAGCGCGTTGATAAGTGACGAAAACTCGTGTCAAACGACGACGGATTTGCAGATGGTGCAATCTTCACACATTCATTTTTCTAACTTTGGATGATGAAATAACAAAGTTGGTAAAAGTTGATGATGGATGGGCAATTGAGAATGGCCTTTGTTTGTTTAAGGCTGAAGGCTTTTAAAACTGCTAAATTTTAGAGGATATAATTAAATAGTTTATTGAGTTTTTTTTTTCTTTTATTTAGTTTATGATCCTTTTCTTTTTTAATTTTCTACGTCTAGAAATTAAATTTTAAGTTGTTTATGAGTACTTTATCTTGTATATGAAAACCATTGTAGTGAATTATCATAACTAGTTATTTGAAAAACTTGTATAAACAAGTTAAAACATGAGTATTTCATGAAGAATCTAATCCTAACAAGAAGAAAGTTTATACGTTCATATACATTTTAAGACACTTAAACTAAAGTTATCATCATTTGAAGTTAAAAGGCGTTTTCAATCTTAACCGGATATGTAGCGGAGTGCATAAACTCCACCAACTCACGATTTTATCACACGCCTGCACACAGCCACACCTAACACACTTTCATATACACACACTATAATATAACTATCATGTGATAGAAATATAATATACATTAATAATGTATTAAATAATCCCATATAATAGAAATTATTTATGTATGATAGAAATATAATATACATTAATAATGTATTAAATACTCCCATATAATAGAATTATTATATACATAAATAATGTATTAATTAGGAAAAAGGAGACATTAAAAACTATTGCATAGAACACTTGTAATCTAAGCATTAAAATTTGTCTTTGACATATTAAAAATAAGGTGAAACTAGAAATGATTCCCCGTGTTGCGGGATTAGTTTTTTTTAATGTAATTTTTTTGCTTCTTTTTTCTTTTTGCAATTATCTCTGAAGAGCAAATAATGAGCGATTACATTTCGAACATTTTAGATACCACGAAAGTTGTTTGAGAAATCAATTGTAGTCGAATCTCATGGTGTGTTAATACGGTTGAACCCACATCTTACCGCAATTTTGTATTTATTAATCGTAGTTGAACTTATGGACTCTTTCAAATCAAACTTTTTAATTATTTATAGAGTTTTAGTAAATACACACAACACAAATACTAAACCGATATGACTTCACAAAAATTAGTTCTATTTATTATTCATTTTAATTTAATTTTAGTTATAAAATAAACATGTTACCTCAGAAAAATGAAATCAATTAAATAAATACAAAAGTCATGAAAATTACAATAATATTAATTTAAATTATTTATGTAAAATATGTATGGAGTTATGGGATGTCATCGCATTCCACATGAATGAAAATGATTGTGTTTGTGAGTCACCTACATATCCATATAGTTTTAACTGTAGTTAACAACTTCTTCAATTATATATATAATAATTACCATAGAGCACATCTAAAATGTATTATATAACAACACCTAAATATTTTATATGGATGTATTTATTCTATATACGATGTATCAGGGATATTTGTGGCTGAGATTAGAGCGACAAAATTATTTTTTAGCCAAACAATTTTTCTATTAATAGGAAGGCTTTGGCTTTTCGAACAAACAAATTTTCTATTATTAGGGTATATACGTATTGCAAAGATTCTAATTGGTAATGATTTTTGGTGATAGAAAAGGTGGTTGTTCTTTGGTTTCATGAAGAGGCTATTTGAGTTTTAGAAATGCATTCATGGGAGACAAACAAGAGATGGATTAATTAGAATAATGCAAGAATGGTATCGAGCTTAAGATGGTGGAGTAGATGTTATCCAATAATAGCACATATTTATTTAAATAAATATTTTGGGGTCGGTTTTTGTTGTTTACCTTCCAAACTAATGCACGTACCTAATGATCTAACATGTTATTCATATAAAAAATTAAATCCAAGTTTTAGAAAACAAGTATGCTTTAAAAGGGGAGGGATAGATATATAGAATTGTTTGGGATTATTAAATCCAATCCAACATTTAATAAAAGAAAATCTCGAGCGTTATGTTTGACAACTATTTTGACTATTTTAAGACTATGGGGTATGGAGGAGGGTAATTCTCAAATGATGATTCATCACGTATGCGTCCACATAAGCAGATGTGGGGATGAGCCTAAAGAGGATGAACATATATATGTGTATGTATGTATATGTGTGTGTGTGTTGGAGGACCGTCGCAGGCGGCAGTGGGTGGACGTTGAGGACGGGCCGGGGCTGGGGGTGGTGTAGCCGGCCTCGACGTGCCAGGGACGAGCCCCACACGCCTAGTCTAGTGGTGTATCTGATGAGGAGTAAATTTAATAGATAACTGATTTTTATATGGACCACTTAGTTAGACAAGGGGAAATAGGACAAAGAAATATTCAAAGTTCAAACAAACATAACTTGGGCTACTATTGGAATTACAGGGTACATAAGCAGGCGAGGAAAATGTCCCAATGGGCTGGATCAAGCGGCAAACCACCTTTGGCGGTTTGACCCAGTTGCTAGACACAAATTCCTTAATCTAGGGGCCAAGACTCTGATTTCGTCAATCACAAATTTCCCTTAAATTTTGCAAACTCCAGTACTTTCCTTTTGTTGCTTAAAACACTTAAATTGTTTATTAGCATAAATTACGCGAACTATGCACATACAAATATGTAAGTTGAAATTATTTTTATCGTTGATCATGTGTTGTAACAGATTATACTCGTTGTTCATAATCGGTTATCTTGTAACGTTTCATGCTAACATTGAACGTAGAGCTGTGGATATTTTCATTTTATTAATTTACGTAACTAAATTAAATACTTTGACAATACAAAACTCTTGGTAACAATTTATTTTGTAACATCTACTTGCTCATCAGGTACTGAAAGTATAACTTTAAAAATACTTTTAATTAACATGTATTTTTGTGTGGTATATGATTTAAAGAAATAGTTAATGATCGACTTGTGTAATAACTAGTTATATTTTACACAACTGTATGATAATATATTACTTGAAATATAAAGGATAGCAATATAAATGTGTAAACTATAAAGTCATAATCAGTGTGCTTTTACAATTCCCACTAAAATACTGTGTTGAATTTTGTGCACATTATAACATATATCACTGTATTTAAAATAAGTACATTATAACGATTCATCGTTCAAAATCGGACATTCGAAAATTTAGATATTAGAATTTTGGATATCCAAAATTTTCAAATATTTAATTTCACTATCTGAATCTGTATTCGAAATTTCGAATATCCAACTTTTTTTTTAATTTTTATTTTTTAATATCCAGAACCGGATATTTCGGATAGTTTCTGATATCCCAAAAGAATTTTCGGATATTTCAGCATCTTGTTTGATGTTTTTATCTAGCAGACACAAAACCTTTGTCAGCAAGTTCTTGTTGTGTTAACTGTGGCAACTAGTACGTAGCGTGTCGAGATATGTCATTAAATGCTTGGTAAGTTACCGTTATGTTGACTTGCGAACTTGCTATCACTTGGAGTAGGCTGGTACCGGTTCGATTTATGTATAGAGTTTAGGTTCTAAAGTCTGAACCTATCGAATTGGTTTGGGTCGGGTTCTAAACCTGTTCGGGCCCAAACCTATTCTAAATGTAGTTCTACTGGTTTACATCGCTATTCAGTTTATGAATCGATCTTCGGTTTGAAATCCCAAACCGCCAAGTTAGTCGCGGAAACCGTTGTTCTTTTATGTATAGGGCCGGGTGCCAAACCTATCTAATGTAACATGGGCCTACTCTCCTACCCACTAACTTTGCCACTATGGAAGACTTGGTAAGTTGGGAATACTCCTTGATAACCAACTTCCTCTTGACTTGGGCTTGGATCAATCTTCTAACCTGGCAGGCCTCTTTGACTCACTGTTGAATTTATGGCCCAGCTAAGTTCTTTTGTTGGGTTGCTCAGAGTCTCAACTCTCAAGACAAACATGGGCTTTTTTATGTGTGATTGAATATGTTTGTGTGTATATATTTCATTATCTACACATGTATTTGAACACAAGCCCATCTATTACCAAACCAATATAAATAACTATTTCTGGGAATCTTCAATCCACTACAATATAGAAAAGCCTTCCATGCTCATCATCATGATTCATGAGTGTTGCATATACTTTTGGTGTTTTCTTTTCTCTTTTAACAACAATATTTTACATCCATGATCCAGCCTTATTCTTAACTAGTTGAATACTATGTCACTTTACCACTAAATTGATATCGTATTTAGGGATGGACATTTGGTACTAGAATCGAACCGGTACCATACCGTATCGGGTATATTCGGTACCGATTAATGGTACCCATTTTCCCGTTTTTCGGTACCGGTATTGTACAGGTATATTCGGTACCGGTACTCATTTTCTCCGTTTTTCGGTACTGGTTTGGATCCCTCATTGTATTCTGGTTGTACATATTCACTCAAGTCAAAACCAAGCTTCACCATAAGATAAAATGAGTAACGTTCGCGTACAAATACGCTTAACGTACAAACGTACGAATGGAATGGAAAAGTAAAAAACGTTGTGACATTTTTCGTAATTATTCTATTAGTAGAGTAATTATCAAAATTACTTTACATGTGCATCATTCAAAATTACTCTAGTTATTCAAAATTACTCTTAAAATACATCAAACAACTAGTCATTCAAAATTACTCTACAAGTGTATCAAACAACTAGTTATTCAAAATTACTCTAAAATACATCAAACAACTAGTCATTCAAAATTACTTTATGGTGCATCAAACAACCAGTCATTCAAAATTACTCTACAAGTGAATCATAATCACTCCACTAGTTCATCATTAATACACTACTACAAGATATTATTCAAATTACTCTACAAGTACATCAAACAACTAGTCATTCAAAATTACTCTATAATTGTATCATAATTACTCTACTAGTTATCAAAATAACATAACATACACAATTACTCTACAAAGTTTATCAAACAACATACAATTAAAAAATTACTTTAGAGGTGCATCATAATTACTCTACCGGTTCATCAAAAAATATAACAAACACATTTACTCTACAAGTTTATCAAACAACATAAAATTCAAAATTACTCTATAGATGCATCAAACAACATAAAAATCAAAATTACTCTACAAGTGTATCATAATTACTCTACTAGTTCATCAAAATAAAATAACAAACAACAAATACTCTACAAGTTCATCAAGCAATAAATAATTTAAAATTACTCTACAATTGCAGTATAATTACTTTACCAATTAATGATTAATATATTACTACAATATATTATACAAAACTACTCTAAAATGCATCAAACAAGTAGCCATTTAAAATTACTCTCCAAATACATCTAATACTAGTCATCCAAAATTTACTCAACAGGTACATCATAACTACTCTACTAATAGAATAAAATTACGAAAATGTCACTGTATTTTTTACTTTTCCACACTATTCGTACGATAAAAGTATTTTTATTTGATTTTTTTCAACATAAAATTTGTAACATAAAAAAAGTAAAGAAAATATTTTTCTATAAAACTTTAACTAAAGAAGGTGGGCCACGTGGCTTTTTTCTTTACCAACTAACCCATCCCCATCCATTCTCTGTTACATCTCTTTTATTCTTTCTGCTTTCCCAAAAACAATCCCCCTTTTCAACTTTGCCAGTATACACACACACGCAGACACACCCTTTAACTCTAAACCATCCAATTCCCACAAATGTCCGACGACCCACCCACCACCACCACGGCCACACCACCAGACCAAACCCCAATATCACTACCTCTCATTTTAACCAACCAAGACACCACCTTTTCACCACCATCATCCACCACCACCACATCTGAGCTAACAGAACAACCAGAAAGACTCACTAACACAAGTTACACAACCCCAGAAACCAATAACAACAATCAAGATTTATCAGAAACAGAACAAGTGTCACTCACTGAGCTCAAACACCTTGTTCAAGAAGCAATAACCAATAAAGATTTCTACTTTACACCAAACCCAGAAGAACCCACATCAGAAATCATCTCAAATCATGAAGATCTCACAATTTGGGGGATTCCACTTCTCAAAGATGAAAGAACTGATGTGATCTTGATCAAGTTCTTGAGGGCTAGAGAGTTTAAGGTGAGTGAATCTTTTACAATGCTGAAGAACACACTTAGGTGGAGAAAAGCATTTAGTATAGATGATTTGGTTAATGAGAATTTAGGGGATGATCTTGAAAAAGTTGTGTTTATGCATGGGAATGATAAAGAGGGGCACCCTGTTTGTTATAATGTGTATGGTGAGTTTGAAAATAAGGAGCTTTATTATAAGACATTTGCTGATGAAGAAAAGAGAACAAGGTTTTTGAAGTGGAGGATTCAGTTTCTTGAAAGGAGTATTAGGAAGTTGGATTTTAGTCCTGGTGGGATTAGTACTAACTTTCAGGTTAGTGATTTGAAGAATTCGCCTGGGCCCGGGAAGCGCGAGTTACGGTGGGCTACGAAACAAGCCTTGCAGCTGCTGCAGGATAATTACCCTGAGTTTGTATCGAAACAGGTGAGTTTTTATGTGTTTTGAGATGTTGATTGGTGTTTTTTAGTTTGTTGGTGAATATTGATATGTGTTATGCTTGTTTGGAATGCAATATAATGATAAAGTTTAAATCTTGAAATGTGAAGATGGATATGCTCATCTAAGTGCAGGTTCTTGGATCGCGTGTTGAACGATTAGAAGTTAGGACTTTGATTCATGTTTTTTTAATGATTGATTGTTGTTTTTTAAGGTAAGGATTTGGTTATTGATCATTTGATCTAGGCTTGGTTTGTTTAAAATCTAAAGTAATAATAAAAGTTCAAATCTTGAAATGTGAAGATGGATATGCTTGTTTCGTTGCAGGTTCTTTGATCGCGTGTTGAACGATTAGAAGTTAGAAATTTGATCAATGTTTTTTTAACAGTTGATTGTTGTTTTTAAAGGGATAGATTGTAATTTGTTACCGATCATTTGATCTATGCTACGCTTGTTTAAAATTCAAAGTAGAAGTATAAGTTCAAATATTGAAATGTAAAGATTGTCATGCTCATTTAGTTGCAGGTTCTTATGTTAAACAATTAGAAGTTAGAACTTTGATTAGTGTTTTTAAAGATTGATATATGTTTTTTAATGGTAACATAAATTCTAATTTGACTAAAATTTGGGCTTGTAATTGGTTGTTGAATGTTGATCATTTGATCTATGCCATGCTTTTTTGATTTTGGAAAAAAAAAACAAATCTGGAAACATAAGGAATAAAAGAATGTTATGCTTATAGTTGCAGGGTCTTCATTATGTACTAAACAATTAGAAGATAGACACTTTGATTAATGATCTATAAGCTCTCACTTTCTAACAATATAAATAGGAGAAAGGAGTGTAAGGATTGGTAAGCTTTGCCGGAAAGAAGCTACTCGACTCAAAGACGAAAGATTAATTGTTGTTTTTTATTAATAACAATGTAACATGAATCTGAATTTGACAAGAATTTGGGCTTCTAATAGGTTCATAAAAGCAATTACAGAATTATGATCTCCATTTATGCCTTTCATATTCGACATGATTTTAGAATGTGGAATCAACCCACTTATGAAATGAAAAGGACATCTTTGTTGATTTTACGACTTTAAATTAGTGGATTTATAATGGTCCACAAGTCTTTAATCAATAGAATCCCATCTCCACAGCTTTTCAAATATACAGTATTTGGTGTTAACTTGATGCACACAAAAACGATAAAAATTAATTAAATTTTTATTATTTTTAGCATGTAAAAAACTCAATTATTTTTCGGTTAATCCTTGAAGGTATTCATTAATGTACCCTGGTGGTATTTGGCTTTTTATTCAATGATGAGCCCGTTCATGACTCAAAGAACTAAGAGCAAGTTCGTGTTTGCAAGCCCTGCAAAAACCACCGAAGTCCTTTTCAAGTATGTTAAATTTTCGTATTTTCTTTGGAATTTTTATTGTTGCTTTCAGGATTGAATTTGTTTTTTTTTTCACATAGATATGTGAGTCCTGAGCATGTCCCGATTCAGTATGGTGGGCTGAGCGTAGTAGATAATTGTGATTGCAACTCAGAATTTACAACCAATGATCCAGTTGCAGTTGTCACTGTTAAGCCACTGACCAAACAAACTGTGGAGATTATCGTAAATGAGGTATAATTACTATCTAATACGCCTATTATTACTCGTAAGACATACATTTATAGTTTTGTTTTCTCATTGTTGCTAAACTTTCTTGGTTATTTTATAGCTCTATATGAGAAAACAAATCTCAAATCGTATTAGTATCTAGAGGTGGCAAAATGCCAAACCAGGCCAGCTCGGGTTGAGTGGACCTGAAACACTTATATATATATATAATATTATAAAATTAAATTAGAAATAGGTTGTGTCAAATATGATCATAGAAACTATGATTATTTTTTCAGTAAAAATCATATTACTTAAATAAAAAGATTTGGAATGTCTTATGCACTAAAATTGCACTTCGCAAAACTTTCAACCTGTATGACCCGTGTACTTCTAAGTTGTGTGTGTTTTTTTCTAAATTACATCCGTTAGACTTGTTTAAGATGAATATAACCTGAATCGACCCCTACAATAATAATCGGTCTTAAATAACCACCTGTAGTACTACAAATCTCTATTCATATTTTATTAAATTTTGGAATAAAATAAAAGGCAAGAAGTATGCAAAATCTTGAGAACGGAAGTTGTAACTTGTAGGGGGGGGGGGGGGGGGGATTGGACCAAAACCCTAGTGGGCCTGACTAGTGTGGGCTGAAGCCCATTGGACAGGACCCAGAACAGGATACAGTCAACAAATACCACAGAAATGCATTGTAAAATTGTTTTAGTTAATAAAATGGTGAGCTTTATTGCAGAAATGCACTTTGGTGTGGGAGCTAAGAGTCGTAGGGTGGGAAGTAAGCTACGGCGCTGAATACGTGCCAAATAATGGAGACAATTACACCATTAACATACAAAAGCCAAAAAAAATGGCACCAACCGATGACCCAGTGATAAGCCATAGTTATAAGATCAATGAACTCGGTAAATTACTTCTCACAATCGACAACCCGACTTCAAAGAAGAAGAAGCTGCTTTACAGGTTCAAAGTTGATCCTCTTCCTGAATAAAGAACATATATATTTTCGACAGTTAAGTTTATGATGGGTTTGTTTATGTTAGCTGGATTTGGAATACCGAGTTTGTTAGTTGTTTTCCTCTTTCGTTAACCCGTTTTTCGGTTCTTGTTGTATTTATTATATACTTTTCTAGGGTGGAAGGATGTGTATGTAGATGGTGGTTTGGTTTCAGACTGGTGTGTCTTGATATTATTTTATGTTGGTTTGATATGCAACCATGTCAAAAGAATGCAATTTTTTTCTATAGTGGTAGGGGATACCCTTGTAATGGATTCAACCCAATGTGTTTAGGCCCAATCCAAGTTGGCCCACTTCAGGTTAACCAAGTTCAAAGCTGGCCCATTAGGGTACCTTAATACTTCATTGTAAAACAATATTTAGTCTCTCCTTAGGGGACTTGTAAAGGAGGTAGAAAGAGGTCCAACATAAAACACCCATAACATATGCTATGAGTGTAGTTACGAGACCCATAAGCAGCGGCAAGAAAAGTCTCAATGAGCAACATCTTGTGGTAAGCTCAGTTATCGAACATGAATTCCATCAATTAGGGCTCCGATTCCATCACTTACGATTTTTCTTCAGTTTTAGTGATTCCAATCATTTCCTTTTAGTGTAAAATGTGCAAATCCTATCTATCGCGTGTATTTACACTTTGTCTTTAGTTTCACTATTTATTTGATGACTTGTAGTTTTCATAATTTGACGATACTTGCAAAATTAATAGTTACTTATAATAAGAATCCTCATGTAATGTTTCAAACACTCAATAATATACCAATTTTCTTGAGAATTCTTTATGATATTTTTGTGTTTCCGCTAAGTGTTAAGACTGGGTCCCATACGAGGATATCTCCACACTCGTATATAATCATTAAACTTGTGAAAATTTATATAAAACCCACAAAGTTTCATGATTTATTAATAAAACTCTAAGCTCCACACCATGTTGAATTTGAAATTAGTCATAAACCAAGTATGATAACAAAACTATTCATTTGAGCTTGTTGATCTCATTATCTTTAATCCTGATTTACAAATATTACAAACCAAATCATATATTTCTCAAACAATAATTTGATTTACAGTAATCATTGGCTTGAAGAAAATAAGTTGATGAGTCTTGAGTTCTAAAATTGAATATGAAACTTACAATTTCAATACATTCTAAAACCAACAAAAAGACGGATTTAAAAAACCTGTTCTAATTATTATAATAAAAATCTATACTCATAGTTATGGGTGTCTACGCATCGGTTTGGTTTGGTTATTAGCCTTCACCAAAACTAAAGTCATCGGTTTCTCTATTTTATTAATCATTCAGTTTTCAGTTAATCGATTCGGTTTATTTGGTTATTGTGTCGGTTTTCATTTTGGTTCAATTAATTTGGGCTAATAACAAAACCAATCTTGGGCTATACTTTTTACTAATAAATACATGGAAGGGAGGTAATACATGAAATGGTATTATAAATATATAAATATTGAGGTATAAATACATGAATTGGATGTATAAATATATGAAATGGATGTATAAAACATAAAATATATGAAAATGGAGGTATAAAAGCTAGAAATATATGAAAATATGAATAATTTAGTTTGGTTAATTTCGGTTCGGTATGGTTTCGGTTGATGGTTCGGTTTTTGCTCACCGTTACTCTTAGTGGTAAGTAACTCTTGAATGTATATATCAAGAATGATGTGTTGGGTTCCTAGGCTTTTTGGTAGCCGACCTTAATTATGGTAGTCAGCCCTAGTTTTGGCCCATTAAGTTAACTTGTTGACTAAGGAGTTAATCCTAATCTTGTTCTTAAATACCCATGATGTAATTGTAATTTTGAGCACCTAATAAAAGTCATACCTAGGTACAACCCATGGACGTAGATCACCTTGAACGAACTGCGTAAATTCTCGTGTTCTTTATTTACTGCTAGTGTGTGTTTGTTCGCTTCTGCTTGAGCCTACTCTGATTCTATACCTAACAAGTGGTATCAGAGCACCTGGTTTGGTTAAAAACACAGCTAAATCACATGAGAAGGAAAGAGTTGTTCGAAAGGTCCAGATTATGCTGTTGTATCGTTGTCACCAACAAGAGTACGACCCGTACTAGATCTCTGAGTACTGCCCGTATTAGCTTAAGGTTTTCTTGTCGGGTGTTTGTTGTTGTTTTGGTGTTTGTGGGGTGTTTTGTAAGAGAAGTCGCCAACTCGAGTGCTTATAGTTTTAGGTTTTCTTGGTTTTGGGTAAACATTCTCATCTTGATTTTCTCTTGTTAATCTTTTTTTTATTGTTATTCATGTCTGAAGATCCGAAAGTTCATATTGACAAGTTCAGTGAACCGACTTTGCATGGTGTAGAATGCTAGTAGTAGCATTGTTATGTCAAAATAATTTGGATGTGATCTTTGAGAAAAACCGGATAAGATGGAAAAGGATGCCACAACGGTTTGGAACTCAAAGGACAAAAGGGCAAGATGTGTGATTACATTAGTTTTGATTAGGAATGTTGCATTTAATATTATGAAGGAAACCACATCTCATGGATGATGACAACTCTGTCAAATATGTACAAAAAAGCCTTCTACCGGTGATGTTCTTGATGAGGGAATTATTCATGACTAGGATGCATGAGGGAAGCTCAGTCACAGCTCACATCAATAATCTCAATTAAGTTATCTCCAGTCTATCATTAGTGGGCGTGAGGTTTAATGATGAGACTCAAGTAATGATTTTACTATCTTTTTCTACCTGAATTATGGTCCGGGTTTGTGACAACTTTTACCAGTTATATTGTGGCTGGTGGCTTGACTTTTGAAGAGATCCGGGATTCAGTGTTAGGCGAAGACATTCACCGGAAAAACACAAGTGGTGGATCGTATCCTAAGTTATTTCATGTTGGTAATAGAAGGGATAATATCAGAAGTAGTGGGAATCGAGTAAAATCTTGAAAGGTTGTGACGTGCTGGAGCTGCAATGAAGTTGGACCTGTTAAAAGTCAATGTCCAAATAAGAGAAAGAGAAAATATGCTAAGGTAAACACTACTGAGTACATTGAAGATGCACTAGTTTGTAGTATGGAAGGTAGATTGGACTCTTGGGTTATGGATTCAGGTTCTTCGTGTAATGCTATGTACAACGGGTATACGACGGTGAATCCGAAGGTTGGTAACTTTGGGAAGGTACAGATTGGTAATGGTCAAACTCTTGTTGTTACGGGTAGGAGAGATGTTAATATGGTAACTCCATTAGGAACCACATGGAACTTGAAGAACCTTAGGGTGATTCCGGGTTTGAAGACGAATCTTTTTTCGGTCGGTAAATTGGATGAACATGGACTACAAGTAAAGTTTACTGGTGGTAAATGGAAGGTGATTAACATAATCTAGTATTTGCTCGTGGAAACAAGATAGGATCATTGTACATGGTGTAAGTACCTGTTGAGGGATCTATAATTATCCTTAAATACAAAGTTGGATTCACTGAGTCAAAGTGATAAAAGAGAGTTCGTTTTGCAAGGGCGAAGTCTGGTGACAAGGTAATTCAAGCGGAACGGGATCGGAGGTCAAAGCTAGGTCAGTAGAAGAACAGGGCATGTTCCGGGTACAGTCAGAAAACTTCATTGGGTTTTGAAGACCAATGTTTCGATTAATAAAATCTCTCCTTATAAACGCTTGCTGAATTTGAAAAGTGGTGTTGATTCTTAAGGTATCCCTGGATCTAATGGAATGTGCAAACGGTTAAGACAAAGAATGGGTCAATGGTGGTTTCGGTCACGTCTGGGTTTGGTAAGACGGTTGGGTTGGAGCTTGGGGGAACTTCAACTACCCTTTCAGGTACTTGATAAGAAGGGTGGTTGGTACTAGGTAGACATGACTAGTGTTTTAGCTTGTTCTTAGAACTGAAGGCTTGGAAGACTAGAATGTGAAGACTAGTGAAGTTACTGGTGGTGATGGGTTTACTTGGATGGACTTTGTGAACTATGCAAAGCCTCTGAGTGGAAGATTGTTGGGTTTGTAGGCTTTTTGATACCCGACCTAATTAGTGTAGTTGTAATCTGGCCCATTTAGCTAGTTTGTTGACTATGGAGTTAACCATAATCTTGTTCTATAGATACCCATAATGTAATTGTAATTTTTGAGCACCTAATAAAAGTCATACTGAGTTGCAATCCATGGACATAGGTCACTTTGACCGAACCACGTAAATTCTCGTATTCTTTACTTTTTGCAAATGCATATGTGTGTTTGTCCGCTTCCACTTGAACCTACTTTGATTCTATACCTAACATGATGGTTACAAAAACGGTACTAAATGAATGCGAAAAACTAGAGATCTATTATAAGTCATCTATATTTGTATTAGAGGTGTACACACTCCGGTTTTATGTTTAAAGTGTCAATAACTAAACCGTTCAAAAACTAAACACGAATCAAATCAAATTAGTAACGATTTTTGAACTATAAAAACAACTTTTCAACTTTTAATGGATAAGGGAATGAAATGGACGAAGTAATGGAATCGACAACGGAATGAAAGAATCATTCCATTCCATTGTCATGTTTGGTTACTCATATGTTAACAGAATGAATTACTTTGTACAATTTGATAACAAAAAAAAGACAAAATAACGAAACACAATTGTATTAAAAACGACAAAGTATAATTGTTCTAATAATAAAAATTAATAATAATTTTTTACATATATTAATAATAATAATAATAATATATGTCTTTCCATTCCTTGAAGGAATGAAAATTATTATATTTGAAAGGAGTTAGATTCATTTGAAATGTTTCATTCCATTACCACATGGTAACTAAATATGTGTTTCTTTTATTCTATTAGAATTATCCATTCCACCTTCTATCCCTTCATACCAAACACTATCTTAAACTATAAAAATGCTATGAGCTATTCCTTTTTACTATAAACTAAACCCGAATCAAATCAAATTATTAGTAACGATGAAATATTTTTATAATGTATAAAAGATAATACGAAAAGTTTCGAAGTTAAAACATCTTTTTGTTGTTTTACTGTGTTAGGTGTTTTGCAACTAACAAAAGAAGAAACCATGGACCTCCAATTGATTGTGATCTAACTCAAATGACTCCTAACACGTAAAAGTCAAGAGTTTCTTCCAAGACAATTTCTGGTTTCACATTTCATTTTTATTTATAATTCAATTCAAAGTCTTTAGTTCTCCATGAATATGTTACATGTAAAAGGGTCAATGTTTAAATGATTAGGCCTAAAAAGTATATGTTTATATTCCTCCTACACGCGGTTATTATATAAAAAAATAATACTATGACCAATTCTCCAAACCGAGTTATTAGATATGATTTATCAAGTTGTTAATAAGTTAATATTATGATTGATTTATATAAGTTTGTACGCCAGAGTTTATAATCCTTTTGTTTTGTGTCTTTTTTTTCACATATGCACCATTATATATACACTAGTGTTAAGCTCTTGCGTTGCAGCGGTTGTAAACTGTGTCAAGTAGTATCAATGCTATATCATTGTTAGCGACCACCAACACCGGAAAAGCTCGTACAAACAAAATAAATAAAAAACGAGAAAAAAATAAAGCCGAGCGAAAAACAGACGTAAAATCTTTGAATAACGAACGCTCGTTGCAGATAAATTAAACCGAAACGTAAAAACATAGAAAAAATAACTAAGTCAATCCAGGACCCGCGCGTTGGATGACCTTATCAAATGGAGAAAAATAGATATGTTGCGACGGGTAGTCAAACGGGAATGTTAAACCCCACGCGCACGTTGCGGTGCGCTAACTCATAAAATTTAGAACAAAACGAAAAACTTGAGATAGATGAAAAATATGATGGACCAAAATTGAAAATAAAAAGTAGTTGGGATTAAATTGTAAAAGATGAAAAACTTTGGGTTAAAACTAAAAGAAAAACAAAGGATCTAAATTGCAAAATTGAAATTATTTATTAATGTTAGATAAAGATAAGGATAAAAATAAGTGATATATATATATATATATATATATATATATATATATATATATATATATATATATATATATATATATATTAGTTATTAATATAAATATTAAATAAATTTATTAAATAAATATAAATAAAATTTATGAGGTTGAAGGAGAAAATGGCATGTGATATTTTTTGTAGTCTTTTATTATAAGTTATATATATATATATATATATATATATATATTGTTAATAAAGAATGATAGATAGTAACTTTATTTTTATATAAATATATAGCTTTTTATTATTTTTTATTTAATGTATTATAATAATTTATTATTATATTTATTTTTAATAACATATTTTTATTTTTTTTTTTTATAAAACCATATATTTTCTTTACCATCTTTTTTAATAATTCTTTTGTTAAAACATATATTAATTTATCGATTAATTTGATACTTCTTTAATAATTTACGTTTATAACTTTTTTCTAAAAACTTAAATACGTAGTTGTGCTTGATTTTTTCTCTGACATTCTATTATAAGTTTTATTAAAAACAAAGTTTTACTCAAAATAAAGTATTTATTTGGTAACATAAAACGATACGATAATAAACTAAATCGTTCTAATGGCTTGGCTTTCTAAACAACATGCTTTATTTTCAAATCACGTTTGTTTTACATTATTATTTGCTCGGTTTCGTCGCAATGCGCGACGTAAAATAAACTAGTTTCTCGATTAATGATGGGTAGACGCTATATTTTGTTATAACCTTTAATAAACATGAAGAAACGAAAACCACGTATTAAGTTTTAAGCTTAAACTCGGTTTGTCTTAATATTAGAGAGTATGAGTATGGGCTTGAGATTGAATCATTTCGAGCTATATGTCTAAAGTTCGACCTCGACTCGTTAATAATTTTCTAGCTAAAGCTCGGATTGGTCAACTCTATTATAAACTTATTAAGTAATAATATGTATTATTTATATACATGCATAATTATTTATAAATACTTATTGCGTACGTATTAGACCATAATGTTATTAGTGACAGGTTAGGGTATTATTGCGTCCATCACTCGTGGTCTAGCGGTTGGAAAGACTTGGGATCTCCTTGGAGACCTAGGATCGATCCCTACTAGTGTCAAAATTGGTGGATAAAGGCAATGAATGCTAGTTCTCTTAGACCTTACGTCAAGAGTTCAAGTCCGAGCCACCCCGGGTTTTAGTCCACCGTGCGTTACGCCAGAGAGATTTTCTCTTGTGCCCTTACCACTGACAGTGGGTGATATGGTTTCTCGGAGTACGTCATTAGCCAAACTTCTGACGCCAGCGTGGACCCGGTTAAGACAACATAGTCTGGCCAGAGTAAAGTTAGGGTCCTCTGTTTGGGAGGATGTGAGATCTCTCTCTTATCATGTTAAAGATTCTCACTGTTTAAAAAAATGTTAGGGTATTAGAGTGTCATATTGTCTCTATACAAGGATACAACAATTATGAATACAAAAAATATGTTTAGCCTCAATTTGGTATTAGAGCTAGATGTTCAACATTACTGGAAACAACCCTAGATGGGGCAGTGGCGTTGCCACCGCCATTGCCTTGGCCAAACCACTTTCCTTTCATGCTTTTCTTATTGCTTTTGTTTCCTTTTTACTACTATTCCTACCAGTTGAGTGCGTCGCCATCTATCCCATCGTCACACGAACCAAGTGCCACCACACGACCACCACTTAACACTAGATCCGTCGCTGCCATTTTATGAAACAATAGAGCGCATTGTTGTCACCACATGCAGTCTTTGCTATATCTCCACTCCATTCGCTTTCATCTACAAGTCTAGGGTACGCAGATACAACCTAGAGCGCATTGTGATGCCTCTTGCCACTTTCAGCATCGCCATCGAAGCTCACAAGGCTTCAGCTCTTCATCATCGTTGCCCTTAAAGCATTCACAATGGATCTCTTAAATTTATCCGAGTGAGAAAACTTATATTATAAAAAAATATTGTGAGTGGAGTAGGTCGAATATATGGGAATGTTGCTGTTCATATGTAAATATATAGTAAACACTGTTCACCCCATATAATTTTTTTTAATATTTTAAAGGTGGTTATGAGTGGAGGGGAGAGAAAATGTAATAATAAAGGCATAAAATATTATTTAATCAAAAAGAAGGGAGAAAAGTTAGTGATTTTTAGTGTAATTATATGGATATGGATAAAAAATCCAATGCGAATACTCTTATACAACAACGACCTTGTGGAACCTTAGCCTTCACAATTTCTAAGCTAATGTTTCCGACGCAAGAATCTTGCAAAAGTCACTTGCATCTCGCGAAAGTTAAAATGCTTTCATCTTGAGAATGTTGTAGGCTGTGAAAGTTCACATCAATTTTCATAGGTGAAGAGGCTAGCAAAGAGTTATAGGTTTTGCCAATAGTGGCCGGCGTCAGACATCACGACCAGGTGAACCAATGATTGACCCTAATTTTCATGAAACGACAATTATTTCGCATCACCAATATTTTTCACAAGAGATGGAGTTCTCGCATCATCATATTTCTTCCCGACCAATAGTTTTGGTGTCACCAGGTTCTCACATGCAGATTTCGCACCAATAGTTTTTGCATACACCATCCAATAGTGGTTGGCAATGGTCGAAAGCGAATAGGGGACAAAAGGTTCACGCAAGATGTGTAAATGGATAGGTGTGTTTGGGAAGACAAAACCCTAACTTCAAGAAGTGTCGCCGGATCCGGTGATTCAAACAAAAAAATCAATCTTTATGTTTTATGTTCAAGTTTTTTACATTTTAAGCTAGATCCGTTCCTGTGCTTAGCTTGCGGAAGGGAGGGGGGGGGGAATAAACTAGAATGTTATTAGCTAGTGATAGGTAAGGGTATTAGAGTGTGATATTGTTCTCTATGTAAGGACACCACATGTTACCCTAAGCACACAATAACTTTTAATACAAAACTACATTCCAGGCCTCAATTTTATGTAATAATATATGTATATTGTATAAAATAATATTTGTTATATTCATAATTAAGTTCGATATGTAAAGTTTGGATTCGAGCTTATATAAGCTTGACACGTCTAATTATTTAATAAGCCGATTTTAAATAGCTCAAAACTATATCACACGTTAGGTCCAATGAATAAATTCTCTTTAGAATATTTACAGGTGTCTGATCTAATGAAGTTAGTTTGAAAATGTAACCTTTATGTTTCATAATCCAGTAAAAAGAAATTAAATTGTGCGTTGATTTAGAGAGAGATGGAAAATTGAAATATCATTAAACTTTGACCTAATGTAAAAAAAGAAACTCAGTAATTAATTTTCTTGAAAAATGATGAAGCATGTGTTGACCAAAATTATTTAAAAAACCCCTCCTTTACCAGTTATTGTTGAAAGACAAAACTTGTTTTTTATTTTCAAAACAAGGTCTTTTGTTTGCTGTTCTTGTACTGGATGCATATCTAGTTGTAAGTTTAGACACAAATTTTCCTTCTTATTTTCAATTACATCATTTCTTTTTTGACCAAAATGTTTTTGGCTTCTAGTTACTTGAGGCATTGTCTACGTTTTGGTTATATTCCATGATAACTACTTAACTTAAATCACCTAATTTAATTAATAAAATAGTTTGCAAAGAGTGGCTTAGGGTTTTAAGTTTTTGCATTTCAGGCACCAACTTTGTCTACTACTTAATTTTGATTGTGTATTCATGAACTTAGGGATGACAATGGTTCGAGTATTGCTAATCTCATACCTATAACCGGTTGTAAAATTGTGTTCCATACCCAACTCGATACCCGTCGAGTATTTGTTGGGTAATTACCCGTCGGATACCGGGTATACCCGCAGGTATCGGGTATACCCATTAGCTTGTTAAAGATATACGTTGGGATTTCCAATACATTTTTTACTATTATAATTATTATATAATTTTATTTATGCAACAACTATTATAAATTAAAAATGTACATGACATACATATGAGTTTAATCACAAATTAGTAATACCTTTATGATACTTATACACTTATATGTATATACTTCACAACATACAAAATATAAATACTATTATCAAATACATATATTTTATTTTTTCACATTATTAACATACTAAAATAAATTACTATAAGGGTTAATGGAAAATAAAAATATAAATTAAAAAAGAATCGGTATATGATTGGGTATATAGTTCGGGTAAATGGGTATGTGGTTTCGAGTAATCGGGTCGGGTATCACCTAATCCTATACCCGACTCATACCCGTGAAATTTTTTAAACTAATCCCATAGTACCCGGCCTAATACCCGTCCCATTTATGTCGGGTTTCAAGTATACCCGTCAGGATCGGATATTTTTGCCATCCCTACATGAACCTAGGGCAGACATGATATATTATAAATTATAATTATATTATAAAACTATGAATTAGGAACTACTTTATGCAATAAGTAGTTGCAACTCTTGTATTGTTGGTTTTATGCAATAAGTAGTTGTAACTCTTGTATTATTGGTTTTATCAGCATGTGAGATGTGTACATCGTGTATTTTTTTTTTGTAAATTGTTGACATAATGACACATGTTATAATTATATTATAAAACTATGAATTAGGAACTACTTTATGCAATAAGTAGTTGCAACTCTTGTATTGTTGGTTTTATGCAATAAGTAGTTGTAACTCTTGTATTATTGGTTTTATCAGCATGTGAGATGTGTACATCGTGTATTTTTTTTTTGTAAATTGTTGACATAATGACACATGTCTTTTCATGTATTAAACTTTGGAAGGTTAAAGCTTCTTTAAGAAGCTTTATTTCGCAATTTTTACACACATCTTGACTCAACTGCAACTGCAGGTTTACT
The DNA here is from genome assembly GCA_947069175.1 of Scalesia atractyloides. Lineage (NCBI taxonomy): Eukaryota > Viridiplantae > Streptophyta > Magnoliopsida > Asterales > Asteraceae > Scalesia > Scalesia atractyloides. The sequence goes on from CAMTDV010000003.1 coordinate 89,475,631, forward strand.
ATTTTTTGGAATTTCTCCCACTTTTATAGGTTTAAAACCTTGATCCGAACCCAGGTCCTTTAATTTTTTAAATCATTTTTTCGGTTTGAAGTGTCACACCCCAACCCGTAGCGGAATAAGAGTCGAGACATAATTGGATTATCACCAAAGCTCATGATGTTTACTAAAATGTTTCATATTTATTATATTCAAATTACAACTTAAATATTCAAAACAAAATTCATAGAATTACAAGAAAATGAAAACTACATAATTATTCCAAGACTTAAACTTGTTTATTCTTCTAAGTCTTCCTATATGTTTCTTGTCTCAGCTGGATCACCTGTATCATGTGTAAAACGGGGTATATTTTTGGTCAACAAAAGTTGGCGAGTGAACCTTGATAAAACATTATTACTAATTTCTTGTTTTATTTAATAAGAAAAATTTGTGCAAATATCACATGTGAGCAAACATATATAAATAAACAAACACAAACCACTTTGAATGAGTATATGATATGAATAATGATGAATGTGAGATCAAGGCTCAATCAAACGGAGCCGATCTTATGAGGCACCTGATGCTCAACCCGTCTCCCACGGGGAACTGATGGGCCTAATGAAATGCGTGCACTGAAAATGATAAATCCAATCTACATATAATCCACACAACAATTGATACACATTTGATCACGGATATGATGAATAGTGTTTATATATATAATAAAAGAATTATAGACACATGATACACCCCAAAACATGATTAAAACGGGGAATTGATAGAGATTCACTCACAATGGGTGCGTTCTTTGATGATGATGAAGGCGCACGAATTTATGATTCGATTGACGAGGGAAGAACTAACCTAGATAATAACAAAATGATTCGATAAATAATAAATTTTGGTTGAGATTAATATTTTTAATTAGTGCTCTTAAATGGGATTTTTAGATTTATTTTTGTGAGTTTAAGGAAATTCTATAACCTTAATAATCTTATTTTTAAGTATTTTTAAATAATTTTCTAATTAAATAAATAAATAAAAAGAAATAAAAAGTTGACTTTTTGACCGTTGACCGTTGACCGGGTCTTGACCGATCAGACCGTGTTTCTTTATGCGTTGAGTGAGGTTCGAACTCGGGACCTCTCGTATACGTGCACGCAGCTCTACCAACTGAGCTACGTGTCTAACCCGAAATATTCTCTGTTTTAATTATATATATATACTAATTAACCTTTAACTTATTTGGTTTTTATTAAAAATGATTTATATGGCCGAACAGGTTGCAGAGACCCAGAGTCGAACTCGGGTCCTTCGGTTCGAGTGCGCACAGCCCAACCAGTTGGGCTGTGTGTCTAATCTGCTTATCTACTGAATTATATTCCTTTTATAAACATTATGTGACTTGTTCTGATTCAGTTCTAAAAATGTTGGTTTTATTTCTGAAAGTCGGTAACGTGTGCGATTCGAACTCGGGACGTGTGAATTGTTTGTGCACACAGTCCACCGCTGGACTGTGTGTCTAACCCGGTTATATACCCGATTTTAATTATACTAATACACATGTTTTAACTTCATCTTCTTCACTTATGGAATTACCGAACAGTGAAACCGACTGTTTGTTTAATTGACTAACAACGCTTATAATTGATTGAATTGAAATAGAAGAAGGAAATTAAGGAATAAGATGTACCAACACAGAGTGTCTTCTTCAGATTTTCCGGTAAAATTCGTCGGTTCTGATTTGCGGATTCCGGCTAAGTGAATTGTTTTAACAGTTTTGATCATTGGTTTGAACAATTAAAGTATAAATCAAAAGATAGCAAGAAGGTTTAGATGATTTATACCGATTAGGAGTAAAGTCTCGGTTTTCCGGTGAAAGTCCGGCGAATGCAGAAAACTCCGGCGACGAGCTTTTGAAGAAATGAAACTTCGGAAACGAACGTGGTTCTGAGCGAAAGGATTTTCAGAGTGTTCAAGTGGGTATTTATAGTGGAAACAGGCTGAATTGGGTTTGAATTGAGTCTTGATTCGCGGTCAAAGGTTTTCCGGCGGTTATGACCGAAATTGATGGCCGGCATCGGTTATAACTGATGTCGAAATCAGTTTATCCGTTTCGGTCAAAGGAGAAACAGCCAAATTTGTGGATTGCCGATTTTTCCGGTGATGGCTAGTTCTGGGAGCGCTGATTACCGGATTTGACTTTCGGGTTTTATTATATATGTTATTTGTTTGCATGTTTATCACAAAAGCAGTGTGTGGCGGAGTGGTGTGTTGCGTGTTTGGGTTTGTGGGTGACCCGGGTTCGAAACCCGGCGTCTCCATTTATTTTTTTATTCATTATTTATTATTAATTATAAATTATGGTTTTTAAATTCTAATATATTTATTAATTATGTATTGTTTAAAATTAATATGAACCATAAATACGCAACGAAATTTATAACTGAATATTTGATTGATAAACGAAGCGGGTTTTGAAAACCCGTTTTTCGACGAATGTTACAGTATCCCCTACTTTTAGAAATTTCGTCCCGAAATTTAAGTAGTAGTGGTAACTATAAAAAGATGCGGGTATTTCTCGCGCATTGAGTCTTCACGTTCCCAAGTAAACTCAGGTCCTCGTTTTGACTCCCAACGCACCCTGACAATTGGAATACGACTTCGTCTTAAACGCTTCTCTCCGAAGTCCATGATTTCTACTGGTCTTTCAATGAAGTGCATAGATTCACCGATCTGAATGTCTTCTAGAGGAATATGGAGGTTTTCATCGGCGAGGCACTTCTTCAAGTTTGATACGTGGAATGTGGGATGAATTCTGTTGAGCTCTTCTGGTAGGTCAAGCTTGTATGCTACAGGACCTACTCTTTCGAGTATCTTGAAAGGTCCTACGTAGCGTGGTGCTAGCTTGCCCTTCTGGCCAAAACGAACCACTCCCTTCCACGGTGATACTTTTAAAAGTACTTGATCCCCAATGTCAAACTCCAAGGGCTTTCGTCGTTTGTCTGCATAACTCTATTGACGACTTTGAGCCGCTAGAAGATTGTTTCGAATTTGAATGACCTTGTCGGTTGTTTCTTGAATTAACTCTGGACCGGTGATTTGTGATTCCCCAATTTCGTGCCAACATACTGGAGATCGGCACTTACGACCATATAAAGCTTCGAAAGGAGCCATGCTGATACTTGAATGATAGCTATTGTTGTACGAAAATTCAACTAATGGTAGATGAGCGTCCCAATTCCCTTTGAAGTCTATGACACATGCTCGAAGCATGTCTTCAAGAGTTTGGATGGTGCGTTCAGATTGTCCATCAGTTTGAGGATGAAAAGCGGTACTGAGGTCTAATCGTGTACCCAAGGCGGTTTGTACGGCTCGCCATGTTCGTGAAGTGAAACGACCATCACGGTCTGAAATGATGCTTAAAGGTACACCATGACGGCTTACGATCTCGCTGATGTAGATACGAGCTAACTTCTTGTTTTTTAAGTCCTCGCGAATCGGTATGAAGTGAGCTGATTTTGTAAGACGATCAATGATTACCCATATGGTGTCATACCCACTGGAGGTGCGAGGTAACCCGGTAATGAAGTCCATGGTTATGTTTTCCCACTTCCATACAGGTATTTCAGGTTGGACTAGAAGTCCTGAAGGTCTTTGATGTTCAGCTTTTACTTTGGAACAGGTAAGGCACTTGGAAACAAAAACAGCGATATCCTTTTTCATGCCCGGCCACCAGTAGGTGTATCGTAGGTCTTGATACATCTTGTCGGCTCCTGGGTGTACAGAGTATCGTGTTTTGTGCGCCTCATTGATGAGGAAATCATGAAGGTTATTGCGATCGGGAATCCATATGCGATTTGAATAGTATAGAATACCGTCGGATTTGGTTTCGATTTTGAGTTCAGCTCCACATGACAGCTCATCGCGTACGTCATTTTCTGTTACAGAAACATGTTGAGCTGCTCGGATTCGATCTTTGATGTCGGTTATGATTTGCGAATAGAGAAGACGAATGGAGTTCGCATAACCTTTTCGACTGAGTGCATCAGCCACCACGTTTGCCTTGCCAGGATGATACCGAATTTCACAGTCGTAGTCGTTAAGAAGTTCGACCCATCTTCGTTGCCTCATATTCAACTCCTTTTGGTTGAAGATATGTTGGAGACTTTTAAACTAGACTGGGTCGTCCAGTAGGATTGATTCGACCAGGGCAGGGACCCAGACATAGGATCATTTTTCTAATGGGATGACCGGTTGGAATAGGTACGGGGAAAAATTGTAAGTTGTGAGATTCAAACTAGAAGCTCTTTTATATTCTAGAAAAATGATTTCTCAAGAATTAACTAGCAACTCACACACTATTTCAAGAATAATTGTGTAGTTTCAACTAACGTTGTGTTCCCGAGTTTAATAAATGGAAGAAAAAAAAGGTGGTCAGTGTATATTTCACACTTGGTACCATAGAGGTAATGTCTCCATATCTTGAGAGCGAACACAACGGCTCCAAGTTCCAGGTCGTGGGTGGTGTAATTCTTCTCATGAACTTTGAGTTGCCTAGAAGCATAGGCTATCACTTTTCCTCTTTGCATTAATACACAGCCTAGCCCTTGCCCTGATGCGTCTCAATATACTACAAAGTCATCGCAACCTTCAGGGAGTGTGAGGATAGGTGCGTCACAAAGTTTTTGCTTTAGAGTTTGGAAGGCTTCTTCTTGTTTAGGTCCCCATATGAGGGGTTTTCCTTTATGAGTCAAAGCCGTGAGTGGTACAGCAATACGGGAAAAATTGGCAATGAAGCGGCGATAGTAACCAGCCAAACCAAGAAATGACCTTACTTCGGTAGGGGTACGTGGCGCTTGCCATTCTTGCACTACCTTGATTTTTGAAGGATCGACATGTATTCCCTTGTCATTGACGACATGTCCAAGGAATTGTACTTCTCCTAACCAGAATTCGCATTTTGAGAACTTAGCGTAGAGCTTTTCAGTCCTTAAGAGTGTAAGGATGAGTCGAATGTCACACAACGACCCGCAGCGGAAAAGGTGACCGGGGCATGATTGGGTTATCATCAAAGCTCATGACATTTATTATACGTTTCATATTCATTAATACAATTTAATAGGAAATTTACAACCATAAATACATCATGACCTAACATCAATCTAAGCTTCTTTGTTTTCTTCTAAGGCATTTCCTATGTTTTCCTTGCTTCATCCTGTTCACCTGTATCATGTGTAAAAGGGTTTTTGGATCAACAAAAAGTTGGCGAGTGAATCCTATGGAAAACATTTGAACAAGTTTATTTAATTGATTATGAAATAAAGTGCACAACCACACATGAGTAAAAATAGATGTAAACTTACTCATAAATCAATTTAATATTAAACAATACACACATGAACAATAATGGATCGTTTAGAGGCACGCGTTGCTCAACTCGTCTCTCACAAGGAACTGATGGGCCTAATGAATGAATTTCATAAACATGATAATATGAAAGACATAACTACAAACAATATAAACTCATTAATACACACATGAACAATAATGGATTGGTTTTGAGGCACGCGTTGCTCAACTCGTCTACTACAAGGAACTGATGGACTTAATGAATGAATTTCATATAAGTTGACAAAGTGAAATACATAATCACAACAATATAAACAATCTAAGTTTAGATCACGATATGGTATGGCACAAGTTTAAATAAACGAGTTAATTATTTTGTGACACATGACACACCCCAAAACGTGTAATTAAAAAGGGGGAGTTGTAAGATTCACTCACAGTGGGTGCGTTCGGTTGATGATGTTGAATGCACGCGAAGTGGTTTTAACCATGAGTGAAATTAACCTAGATAATGGCATAATGTTTCGGTAAGTAAACGGATTTTATTAATCCATTTTAGTAGGATTGTTGGGTGTATTTTTGTGAGTTTAAGGCTATTTTCTAACCTTAAAAATGTTATTTTTAAGTATTTTTAATTGATTTTTAATTAAATAAATAAATAAAAATAATAAAAAAATTGACTTTTTTGACCGTTGACCGTTGACCTTGACTGTTTGACCGGTTCGTATGCGTGTGTGTGTGCGCTGAGTGAGGCTCGAACCCGAGACCTCCCGTACGCGTGCACGCAGCTCTACCAACTGAGCTACGTGTCTAACCCGAAATATTTCTGTTTTTAATTATATTTATACATTAATTAGATTAAACAGAAAATCCTTTATTTTTTAAAAACGATTTTAATCCAAAGACTCGGTGCGCGGGACCTGTGGCTTATGCTAACACACAGTCCACCGCTGGACTGTGTGTCCAACTTGTTAACTAAACTGATTTTTATTATTCTTAAATACAAACTAAGTATTTTCATTTCTGACTTATTTAAAAAGTTAGATATTTGTCCGGATCGGTGCAGAAGACCGGACTCGAACTCGTGTCCTGTGATTAAACATACACACAGTCCACCACTGGACTGTGTGTCTAACTTGGTTATTATTCCGGTTATTAATAAACTTAACATGTAACAGTGGTGACTCCAGTTCGGTTAACAAAAAAAGGCATTTTTATTAAGGCAGCATGTGTGGGACAAAATTCGAACTCGAGACGTTAGTGTGTTTAATGTGCACACAGTCCACCGCTGGACTGTGTGTCTAACCCGAGTTATATCTTGATTTTAATTAAACTTATATGTTACCGCAACTTCATCTTCTTCGTTAGATTTTAACCAGAATCGGAAATCCGACTGGTTCGATGTTTTAATCGTGTTCGTTAGCGTTTTTCAATTAATTACATATGAGATATGTAAAAAGAAGGGAAGATTTAAGCGTGAGGTATACCGACTGGATTCCTCTGTTTCTCCGGCAGAACTCCGGCGACAGCAACAGATTCCGGCGTCGTGTGTCTTGCAGCAGCGAGTCTTCAGAAAGCTTGAAAAGGATGTGGGTGACTTCGGTATAAGCTCAGGGGGTTTAGTAAGGCTTAGAAGTGAAGGACTCGGTTTTCCGGCGATGTGCAGAAATATTCCGGCGAGTAAATTTTTGCCGAGAAAGGGTGCGGTTTTGAGCGAAAAAGCTTGCAGAGGTTCGAGGATGTATTTATAGTGCAGGTCGTCGATGAATTTGGTCCAATTTCCGACTTGATTCAAAGTCATTACGTTTTCCGGCGGTTATAGTTTGTGTCGCGGATTCAGGCGTCGGTTATAACCGATGTAGCTATTAAGTTTTACGTTATAACTGAAGATATCGTAAATTCTTGGCGAGATCGCCGGGATTTCCGACGACTGCATTTGGGCGCGCCGATTTCGAATTCGGAAAACATGTTATGAATTTATTGTCTTCAATAATTAACAAAAGATACAAGTGGCGCAGTGGTTTAAGGGTTGAGTGTTAAGTCTGTTGTTTGACCCGGCGACTGACCCGGGTTCGAAACCCGGCAGTGCCAAATTATTTTTATTTTCTTATTTTTAACAGTTTTTCAAAAACTAATTATATATTCCCATATAATAATTAATTATGTATCGTTTAAAATTATTTGGGCATTAAATTCGCAACGAAATTTTTAACTGATTGTTCGGTTAATAAACGGAGCGGGTTTGGTAAATCCGTTTTTGACGGATGTTACATCGAAGGTGTCGTTCATGATCGGATTTAGAGTTGGAGTAGATAAGGATATCGTCGGTGAAGACTATGACGAAACGGTCGAGGTAGGGTTTGCATACCCTATTTATTAGATCCATGAATACAGCGGGGGCGTTGGTTAAACCGAATGGCATGACCATGAATTCGTAATGACCATAACGAGTCCGGAAGGCGGTCTTTGGGATGTCTTATTCATGTACTCTGAGCTGATGATAACCAGAACGAAGATCGATTTTTGAGAAACAGGTGGCACCTTGAAGTTGGTCTAAGAGGTCATCAATGCGAGGTAGTGGCTAGCGATTCTTAACCGTTAACTTGTTGAGTTCTCTGTAGTCGATACACATGCGAAACGTTCCATCTTTCTTCTTCACAAAAAGAACAGGTGCACCCCAAGGCGAGGAGCTAGGACGTCTGAATCCTTTGTCAGTCAGTTCCTGCAGTTGACTGGCCAGCTCTTGCATTTCGGATGGGGCTAACCTATAAGGAGATTTTGCGACTGGTGTAGCGCCAGGTACAAGATCGATGCGGAATTCGACTTCTCTCACAGGAGGGAGTCCTGAAATATCGTCGGGAAAGACTTGTGGGAATTCTTTCACAACTGGGATATCTTCGAGTTTCTTCTCCTTGTTTCCCTTTTTGACGACGTGAGTTAGGAATGCGACATAGTTCTTGCGGAGATATCTTTGGGCTTGAAGGCAGGACATCAATTTGAGTCCTTTCGAAGGGGTTTCTCCAAAAATACGTAGGGTCTGACCGTCTGCAAGAGGAATACGAATGAACTTTTCGCGGCACACTACTTCAGCGTGATGCTGGCTGAGCCAGTCCATACCGATTATAATATCGAAACTTCCCAACTTCATAGGAATGAGGTCAACTAGAAATTCGTGATCGTTTAGAGTGAGGGTACAATCGCGTATAATAGAATTTAATGAAACGGGTTTTCTGTCAGCAACTTCCACCGTTAGAGATTCCATGAGATTAACACGAGTTTGGTTGAGGATAGGTTCAAATTCTAAGGACACAAAACTCTTATCCGCGCCAGTATCGAATAACATGGATGCATAACTACCATTGATGAGAAACGTACCGTTAACCACGTTGTTCTCAGCCCTAGCTTTGTTGGAATTGATGTTGAAAGCTTTTCCTCTGGTAGGTGGAGGAGCTTTGTTAGCTTGGTTTACTGGGTTCGCTTGGGCTTGAGCATGGATGATGTTCACTAAGCGTGGACAAGTGTTTCTGAAGTGGTTTGGGTCTCCACAGTTGTAACAAGCTCGCATGGGTTGCATTATGGGGTAGTTGGGTTGGTAGTAAGTTTGGGCTGCATGTGGTGCAGGTGGTAAAAATAGGGGTTGTTGAGCTTGGCCCACTATCTGATTTTGGGTTTGGGTTTGAGGCTGATTGCGGTTCATTCGTTGAAGGATACGGCAGGTTTGGATGGTGTGACCTGCACGGCCGCAACTTGTGCAATGTTGGCAAGGAGCTTCGGGAGGGTGATGGTATTGACAACGATTGCATTTTGGGTGCGGGCCGGTGTATGGCTTTTTGAATGGTGCAGCTGAAGGAGCAATTTGGGTGATCGGTGCAGCAGTGATAGGGGGGTTGGTTTGAGTGACAGCAAAATTCTTGCCATTACGTTTCCTCTTACCAGCAAACCTTGAGGATGAGACTGGGTAGTTTGTAGTTGAGGTCTCTATGGGTGCTTTCTTCTTTTCATCTTTGAGTTTGCCGTTCCGAATGCGATTTTCAGTGAGTTCTGTAGCTAACTCCATCGCGGCTTCAAGTGTTGCAGGTGAAGTGCTTAAAACTGAGTCTTGAATTTTCGAGGGAAGACCTCGAATGTAGTGTTCAACCAAGCGGTACACGGGGGTGAACAAATTTGGGATCATCTGATTTAGCTTGAGAAATCTTTTATTATAGGAAGTGTGATCTCCTTCCTTTTGTTTTAGTGAGTGGAATTCGTCTTCCAGCCTTTTGATTTCGCTTCTTGGACAGAAGCGTCTTGTCATGAGTTCCCTTAACTCTTCCCATGTTAAGGCCATGGCATCTTCAACTCCTCGTTTACCCTTTTCCGTGTTCCACCAGGTAAGGGCTACCCCGAACAGTCTTCCAGTTGCATAACGTACCTTGCGATCCTCGGGACAATCGCAATTGAGGAAAGTGTTTTCCATTTCTTCAAACCAGTGAAGGAGGGCGGTAACACCTTCGGTCCCTTCATACTTTGGGGGATCGCAAGATTTGAAGTGTTTGTAGGAGCACTTTTTGGAAGGAGGGTTGGCGACGCTCTGGTCTTCTTGATTGGGAGGGTTGATGGGATTTGCGGTGAGAGCTTGTTGAACTTGAATTACGATTTCAGGAAGCACTGCGGCCATTTGTTTAGCAATTTGTGTGGCCAAGCGTTCATTTGATCTTCCTGACTTTCTACCTCCACGTAGTTGCCTAGCCGACATCTACAGGAACATACATAGGAAGATTGTGAGTTTTAGAAGTTTTTAGGTGTCATGTGTCGTTAAAAGAATGAAAAAATAACATAACTGACAATAATGCAACTATATCCATAGGATGTCATGGGTTTGCTCATGTTTGGGCCTCCAATGTCCCCCATACCATCGCCTGTGTAGTCATGTGGGCCCCCATGACTATTGGGCTTGGTAGGTTTCACATTGGTGTTGGCGGATTAACACTCGCACCACCCGAATGAAAAGCGGAAAATATAATTGAGAGATGTATGGTAGGAGGGTGTCCAGGTGTAGACACAATGACAACTCAAAGTGGGGTTAGCTCACACGACGTTTGGTATAGCATGCTTTGGCCTAATAGGTCCTTCGTACTCTCATCGTTAGTCCCCAGGTAGGCAAACTGGTCCTTTATTTTGGATTTATACGAATGCCAAGCCTAGACAGGACGTTCCGACTACCGGTACTCGTACCCTTCCAGTTACTACATGCCCGTCATGAGAACTCACTTTGATGTGATTTGAAAATGCAAAAATCATTGCAAAAATCATGGGAATTGTGAGGTGTGTGCTCTCATGGATATGATATGTTATGAGGATATGATTTATGATGAGCATTGTATAATAACATGTATTTGTGAGCATGCTTGCATAACATTGAGTGTAAAAATAAACATAAAGCATATATAAACATCATGAATTTTGTATGTAACGCATAAACAATTTAAAATTTTAATCAACTATAGTATAGGCTCTAAGGGTCTAATAGCCTATCCTATATCCCTACAGTCATGGCTCTGATACCAATCTGTCACACCCCGACCCGCAGCGGAATAAGAGTCGAGGCATAATTGGGTTATCACCAAAGCTCATGATGTTTACTAAAAATTTTCATATTTATTATATTCAATTTACAACTTAAATATTCAAAACAAAATTCATAGAATTAAAAGGAAATGAAACTACATAATTATTCCAAGACTTAAACTTGTTTATTCTTCTAGGCCTTCCTATATGTTTCTCTTCTCAGCTGGATCACCTGTATCATGTGTAAAACGGGGGATATTTTGGGTCAACAAAAGTTGGCGAGTGAACCTTGATAAAACATTATTACTAATTTCTTGTTTTATTTAATAAGAAAAATTTGTGCAAATATCACATGTGAGCAAACATATATAAATAAACAAACACAAACCACTTTGAATGAGTATATGATATGAATGATGATGAATGTGAGATCAAGGCTCAATCAAACGGAGCCGATCTTATGAGGCACCTGATGCTCAACCCGTCTCCCACGGGGAACTGATGGGCCTAATGAAATGCGTGCACTGAAAATGATAAATCCAATCTACATATAATCCACACAACAATTGATACACATTTGATACACATTTGATCACGGATATGATGAATGCACAAGTGTTTATATATATAATAAAAGAATTATACGACACATGATACACCCCAAAACATGATTAAAACGGGGAATTGATAGAGATTCACTCACAATGGGTGCGTTCTTTGATGATGATGAAGGCGCACGAATTTATGATTCGATTGACGAGGGAAGAACTAACCTAGATAATAACAAAATGATTCGATAAATAAATAAATTTTGGTTGAGATTAATATTTTTAATTAGTGCTCTTAAATGGGATTTTTTGATTTATTTTTGTGAGTTTAAGGAAATTTTCTAACCTTAATAATCTTATTTTTAAGTATTTTTAAATAATTTTTTAATTAAATAAATAAATAAAAAGAAATAAAAGGTTGACTTTTTGACCGTTGACCGTTGACCGGGTCTTGACCGATCAGACTGTGTTTCTTTATGCGCTGAGTGAGGTTCGAACTCGGGACCTCTCGTATACGTGCACGCAGCTCTACCAACTGAGCTACGTGTCTAACCCGAAATATTTTCCGTTTTAATTATATATATATACTAATTAACCTTTAACTTATTTGGTTTTTGTTAAAAATGATTTATATGGCCGAACCGGTTGCAGAGACCCGGAGTCGAACTCGGGTCCTTCGGTTCGAGTGCGCACAGCCCAACCAGTTGGGCTGTGTGTCTAATCTGCTTATCTACTGAATTATATTCCTTTTATAAACATTCTGTGACTTGTTCTGATTCAGTTCTAAAAATGTTGGTTTTATTTCTGAAAGTCGGTAACGTGTGCGATTCGAACTCGGGACGTGTGAATTGTTTATGCACACAGTCCACCGCTGGACTGTGTGTCTAACCCGGTTATATACCCGATTTTAATTATACTAATACACAAGTTTTAACTTCATCTTCTTCACTTATGGAATTACCGAACAGTGAAACCGACTGTTTGTTTAATTGACTAACAACGCTTATAATTGATTGAATTGAAATAGAAAAAGGAAATTAAGGAATAAGATGTACCAACACAGAGTGTCTTCTTCAGATTTTCCGGCAAAATTCGTCGGTTCTGATTTGCGGATTCCTGCTAAGTGACTTGTTTTAACAGTTTTGATCATTGGTTTGAACAATTAAAGTATAAATCAAAAGATAGCAAGAAGGTTTAGATGATTTATACCGATTAGGAGTAAAGTCTCGGTTTTCCGGTGAAAGTCCGGCGAATGCAGAAAACTCCGGCGACGAGCTTTTGAAGAAATGAAACTTCGGAAACGAACGTGGTTCTGAGCGAAAGGATTTTCAGAGTGTTCAAGTGGGTATTTATAGTGGAAACAGGCTGAATTGGGTTTGAATTGAGTCTTGATTCGCGGTCAAAGGTTTTCCGGCGGTTATGACCGAAATTGATGGCCGGCATCGGTTATAACTGATGTCGAAATCAGTTTATCCGTTTCGGTCAAAGGAGAAACAGCCAAATTTGTGGATTGCCGATTTTTCCGGTGATGGCTAGTTCTGGGAGCGCTGATTACCGGATTTGACTTTCGGGTTTTATTATATATGTTATTTGTTTCCATGTTTATCACAAAAGCAATGTGTGGCGGAGTGGTGTGTTGCGTGTTTGGGTTTGTGGGTGACCCGGGTTCGAAACCCGGCGTTTCCATTTATTTTTTTATTCATTATTTATTATTAATTATAAATTATGGTTTTTAAATTCTAATATATTTATTAATTATGTATTGTTTAAAATTAATAAGAACCATATATACGCAACGAAATTTATAACTGAATATTTGATTGATAAACGAAGCGGGTTTTGAAAACTCGTTTTTCGACGAATGTTACATGAAGTTTATTACTCAACCGACCCGTTAGGAGGCATGTGCATTCTAGTTCATGCCTCCTATTTTCTTACCAAGTTTTTTATCATTTCTTCCAACCACAACCTCAGTTATGGTTGAGTACCTGTGTATGACCTAAACTGGTTTGAATAGGGTTCAAATAATTTTCACCTAAACAGATTTATGACCCAAACCAATTTTTCCTCAAACCGGTCTTAACAAAACTAGTTTAACATAATTTTGAACATGACATACTTAATTGAACGTGTCATATATCAACATTAATACATACATGTTTAATAAGTGGCTACAAGATACAACATATTTAACACCGTTAGGTATTACTAACTCTATAACATGACTGCACAACATGACCTGTTTAATAAATTTAAATATAAGAAGTTCAATAACACAAATGATACAACATATTTAATATGATTATTGACATGACTCACTTAATATGGATAACAAATAACAAAAAATAATTAACATAAGAAAATAAAATAAAATGAAACACGATAAGATAAAACCTACCATAATTACAATCCATAATCTTTAAAAAAAACAATCCATGACATATATGTGTACTTGTTAAGCTATTTGACACAATTGCTTAAAAAGTTACAGATGTTACAAACGGGTTACATGAGTTGAACTTGTTTAAACATGTTTTTAACTGTACATTGATATGTCAACCTATTTGTGACTCAAGCTCGTTAACCCTAAATTCAATTTGTTTAACTTCATATCAAGTCATGTTATGTTATGTTATGTCAACGTGCGCACCATAAATTGCTAGCTCTAAGGTTATAGGGTGTGGTAATGACCCTCATGATCCTCTACGTCAACGCCATGCCACTCACCTCTAATCCACCATCTAAAACCACTACCCTAAGAGTGTGGTCATGACCTAAATCACCATCTCCTTATTTATTTTAATTTATTTTTGTCTAAAGAAAAATGAAAGAAAATATTAGAAAATGTAAAAGAGAACCATGGTTGCCATGATTTAATCTATGCGAACCATGGTGGATCAGGCTAGCGGATGATATAGCCTTCCATTCATATTCCTACTTCCAACCATGGCCCACACACCCTTCAACCTAATAAAACCACTCTATATCAACTAAGCTTTGTCTAATATAAGATTAGTTTAAATTAGAAATCAAAAGATAGACAATCATATAACATTTGTTAAACCTCGGGGGTCCTTTTCTGCCAATGAACCATTTTCCCCAATCCACCACCACCACTTAAGTATGCCTTTCTCTCGAACACACAAGCACCTTAAAGGCATAAATGAAGATAGAAAGAAAGCCAAAAGGACTTCATCAAACCAAATTAACCACCTTTAGTTCATAAGTAAAATCAAACCCTTATACCAACTGCTTCATGGCCATAAAACATTATGTGCTTTGAAGCTTCACCTTTCTTTGTATGGCTCAACCCATCATCATCATCCTCACCATCATCTTCATATGACACCATGATGTTCTCTAAACAACAAGATTTCCCCTATGAAACAATCCAATGCCTACCCCTACTCAACCGACTACTCGACCAAGAGGAAAATGGTACCGTTTTAAAGATCAAAGACGAAGATGATATCGAGAAAGTGGCAGTATCATTGCACATCGGTTTACCAAGTTATGGTACCGAAACTGCTGGCGAATCGGTGGTTTCTAACAAGTTGTGTGATGAGTCTGAGGAAGAAGATGAACAAAAGAAATTGGATATGAAGGCAAACTTCAATAATGATCATACCCATAATTGGTACAACGTTAACAATGATCATGATCATGATCAAACTAGGTTTTGGATACCAACGCAATCTCAAATCCTTGTTGGACCCATGCAGTTTGTCTGTTCATTATGCAACAAGACCTTTAATAGATACAATAACATGCAGGTAAGTCTTTTTTCTTCTTATATACATTATTATATCTCATTATTTGTCTTAGTTAGGGTTTCCCATCTTTGCCTCATCATAATCCATAATCTTAATTTATAAAACTTGTAATAATTAGGTATCATCAATAAAAACAATGATTAATCTGGTTTATGTCATAAATACATTTAGAACATGAAATTAACCATTTTGTTGTAATATTTTCTCATTTTATAATTAAGCAAGCATGTCATCATTCATGCATCATAAAAATTCAGACAAAGAAACCGAATAAATATTGTAAAAGCTAAGTAAAAAAAGTAAATACTGTAGCCTTTATTGAAATATTCATTATCATCCT
The DNA here is from genome assembly GCA_947069175.1 of Scalesia atractyloides. Taxonomy (NCBI): domain Eukaryota; kingdom Viridiplantae; phylum Streptophyta; class Magnoliopsida; order Asterales; family Asteraceae; genus Scalesia; species Scalesia atractyloides. The sequence goes on from CAMTDV010000003.1 coordinate 89,491,173, forward strand.
TTGAACAGTTGAAATTTGGAAAAAAAAAATTAAGGAACTTTATTGTAGTGGAAGACTGACCAATTGGCCAAATTTATGTTGAAACGTAAATGATTTTATCTAATTTACTATTGATCCCATGAACATTGGCCATCATTGAGATGATTAAAGTTGCCTATTTATTTGTTGGATTTCATATACAAAGTTAATCCCTTTTTATCAATGAATTCTGTTCACTTTAATCTCCTGTTCATATCTTTCACATTGGATTATGTAGAGTAGGGTCACTTGTATATAACACTTTGATCAACTATAATATATATGACAAACAATAGAATGACATATGAAATGGTCACATTACCAATCAAATAAGAATGTGTAACACTTCAATGATTGGATTTATTGTCTTTATAGGGTTAATTGATATGTATCTATAATTCTTGTTTTTATTTATAGATGCACATGTGGGGGCATGGATCTGAATATAGGAAAGGACCGGAGTCACTTAAAGGCACACAACCAGCAGCCATGCTAAGGCTTCCATGCTATTGTTGTGCTCAAGGGTGCAAGAACAACATCAACCACCCTCGAGCCCGACCCTTGAAGGATTTTCGTACTCTTCAAACACACTACAAGAGAAAGCACGGTGCTAAACCGTTTACATGTAGGAAATATTGTACGAAAAAGTTTGCGGTCAAGGGAGATTGGAGGACACATGAGAAGAATTGCGGCAAACTGTGGTATTGCACTTGTGGATCGGATTTTAAGCATAAACGGTCACTCAAGGATCACATTCGCTCTTTTGGAAATGGGCATGCTCCGCATCCTTTTCTTGAGGGGTTTGAACATGATGAATAAAGGACGTGTTATACGTTGCGGATTGAAATCATGAGTTAATTATAGTTAATTAACCGGTGAAACTTTTGGCACTCTGAAGATTGGTAGCAACCTCATCAAAGTGCCAATAGAATCATTACTTCTCTTTTTAATTTTTAAATACGAGTCATGTTGTAAGGATGGAAGATCTTCTTAAAGTCGTGAAGTCGATAAATTTTCATCTCTTTATAAGTGAGGAAAGAGTATATGAAATATCTCTCCTGATTAAGAGAAAATTTATCAGCTTCATAGCTAGCTGTTGATCTCCACTATATGAGTTTGAATTTTCTTTTTTTGTGTTTCGTTAAGGCTACAATTTTAGTTTTCATGTTATTTCTTTGTTTATCTTTCTCAAGCATTGTCAAGCTAATAAATTTATGGCTAGTGTTTGCTTGTTAAATGAGACATGTATTACTACTATAAGACAAATCATTTTGACTCAATTTTTAGTATTTTCTACACCTTTAAACTTCATCAAATGATTTCACACGAATTGAATGAGCCAAACACGTTGTTTGAATAACTAAGTAATAAGAATATGCATGCAATAGACGTTTACAACTTGTACAAGTTTTAGTTGGAATTTAATTGGTTGCTATTTTGCATTCAAGGTTTACAAATTTTGTCAAAACTTGAATAACTCCTCACAACTAACCATTTATATTTATATTTACTTTAAATGATAAAGATGTCAAGGTAAATAAGTTATATTTAGTTATGTTAATGATAATCAATAACTTATTTCACTCATATCAATTACATAATCATTGCTATTTGTATTAGTATTCTTTGAAATTTCATACTCAGTTCATAAGATTAATCATAATCCCCACAACCTTTTAAAAGGTTCTTATCACATATTTCTTTAATTTTCTTTTATATACTAACTGATCTATTATAACTGATTCTCAACTCGGTTCTTATCACTTGAGTTTTGAATGTTTAATTCAGGGATTATTGTTTTTTTCGTTCCAATTTTGCAATGTGATTCCAGAATTCATCAACGAACATGGCTACCGATGTTCAGCTTCTAAAGTTCAAGTTCCAGAGGTCTATGATGGTGAAAACGGTAATACTATTGGATTTAAGGTGGTGTTTGTTTTTCCAAAAACTATCTGCGCAGGCTCTCCTGTTTGCGCTGCGCAGACCACGCGCACACATTGCCATCTGCAGACTTTGTTTTTCCGAAGACGTTCAATTAAAAAACGTCTGCGCGAGCTCTTCTTGTGCAGACTTGGCCGAACCACTTTGAAGATCTTCTAAGGTCTGCAGATGTGATCCGCAGACTGCAGACATACGTTAAAAACAAACAACATTCTTCTTACAGACTCCTGAGGTTTGGTCCACCTCTTCTTCTACAAATGTGGTCCGCAGACTACAAACATTTTACCTCTTAAAAAACAAACACCACCTACTAAGTGATCATCAAGACATACAGAATCCAATGTTCAATATGCAAACAATCAACCTACACACATAATAAACATTTTTGGATGTTTCATCAAATGTAATATCTTTGGATTAAAAAGATATAAAATAAAACAACTCCAATCTACTTTAAGCACTATAATTTTGCTAGTAACACACACATTTTTAATGAATAAACATAAATTTAAATTAATTATTCATTTGATTTGTAATAACTATTATAAAATAGAAAAGTTAATGACACCATAATAGAAAACATTCTAACTTCTTATAAGGGGTTATCACAAGGGTCCATGGTCCAATCATGCAAAATCAACACTTCCGGTATCAACGGCAGTCTTCCACTCATCCCTTTTATTGTACAACCTTTTCTGTTTTGAAGTGTGAACAAAAGGGCTAAATCTTTGAAAAGTCTATTATGGAGGGTTGAAATGAAAAAAAGGTGTCCAACCACTCCAACTATAATACTTCTTATTTTGAGTTTATTTAAACAAAATCCTGAATTAATTTAAACCCTAAAAGCTTAACAACTATAGGCATTAAGCCACAAGGTCAAATCATAATCCAAAGGGTCATGCCAAAAATCATGTGACATTGTTGGGCCTTTGGGCATAGTGTAGATAGGTTTTCGATTAAGTCTTTAAGAGGTACCACATTTATCTATTTATGAATATAAATTAGATGATATTTGAATAAAATTATTGTCATCATGTATTTAAGTAAAACTAGGAAATTAAGCGCGACATCAAAACGTAAAAAGGTAGAATTTATTATACCATCTAATGAAAATGTAATATATTTGAACCGACTTGTTTCCGAACAAACTTTACGTTAGCACGTATACTAACTGAAACGTACATAAAAATAAAAACGAAAGCGTATTATATTTGACCCAACTTATCTGCGAAAGAAATTTACATCAAATGTAAAATGACTCGAATTTAGACCGTCTAATGAAAACGTTTTATTTCTGACCCGGTTCGTTATAGAATAAAATTTATGTCAAAACGTAAACCAAGTGAAAACGTACGAAAAACATATTATATTTGACCCTACTCTTTGCGAAAAATAATTTACGTTGAAACGTAAATCAACTTGAATTTATATTGACATGTACATAAAATAAACACGCAGAACTCGATTATAAAGTCTTTAGAAAATTGAAAGGTTATAAATACAATGCTAAAAGTTGAAAAGTAAAAATAAAAAAATAAGAAAAAAGTGACGGGACTTTAGACGTACCTTTCTATTATAGTTATATATAATTTTAAAGAGCTAATAGACATTGAGAGGTTGGGCGGCTCTTTAGTATTACACAATACATAAGAGTTTTAGGCCCATAAAAGGGTCTTAAATTTTATTAATAGAAAATATCAAAATGGTAATTGAGGTTTGGTCACTTTTATGACTTTAGTTCAAAATTCAAACTTTTTAAATCTGGGTCTCTGTGGTTTCAATTTTGTTGTTATTTTTATCCAAATCAAAATTTGGTCAAATCTGGTCAGATTTTTCAGTTAACATCCAGTTTTTTTTTATCTTTTTCTTTCATTTTAATAAATGGCAAAATGGTCTTTTAACGTTTTATTATAACAAAAATTTTACCATTTTGCCATTCATTAAAAAGGAATAAAAAGACATAAAGAAAAGGATGTTAACTGAAAAATTTGACTAGATTTTGCTTTGATGAAATTGTCAACAAAATTGAAACCACAAGGACCAAGATTCAAAAGACTTGAGCTTTGGACTAAAGTGACAAAAGTACCAAACCTAGAGACATTTGGCAGTTTATTCTTTATAATAACTAGTATGAATTTACGTTTACTTGTGTCACACAGCGAAAATTCAGTCTGTATTGATTCGTTTTGTTATGGTACCAATACTCATTTTTTAATACCATACCCGTCGGGTATTGGGTATATCCGTCTCAAATGCTTCGAGTTTCAAGTATACATGTCATGCTTGAGGTTTTTTTTCTTGCCATTCCTACTTCTGAGACTAACAACATCTTTGATTACCAAAAGCACACTTATACTACTTCTGAGACTAACAACATCTTTGATTACCAAAGCACATTTATAACATTCACACCCAACCCTCTAAATTATGTGAGGGGGTTTTATTTTATAAAAAAATGGTTATAGATGATTATAAGTGATTATGATTAGATTAGAGGGAAAATGTTACTGTTCATCTGTAAATTTGAAAGGACAGTGTTCGCCCTTTATAATTTTTTAAGATATATTTTGAAAGTGATAATAGTTGAAGATAGAAAAAATATAATATTAAAGGTATTATTTAATTGAAAAGAAAAAAAATATAATAATTTTTAAGATAATATAAAATAAAAAATTAAAGGTTAAATGCTCTTATAATAAAATCTCCATCCCCTTCCGTGCACCTATATTGTTTTCACATCTAGATAACTAAAATGTCACATTAAAGTAGCTATAGTTATTCACGTATCTGTAAGGGTCGAATACATAAATATCATATGGCCGACGTGCTACAAAGCCAAGGTAGCTCATGATTAGCTCATCCAATTTCTCTCTTTCTATTTTACTTTTGTAAGAGATATGCATATGGCATGTAAAGATTGGCTCCAGTAGAAGATATCATATTTGTATGAAGTATACGTGAATAGAAGAGGATGACAAGTATTCTTAAGTCGAAGGGTAATTTAGTTATTTCTGATTTAAAAAACTCTTCATACGTTAATATATTTTTTTAAATTATACCGTATTAATGAACATTTCATTCTTTTTAATTCGAACAGTCTATTACTATAGTTTTCTTAAAAAAATACATGAGTTTAAATATCCATTACGTGATTTTGAATACCCAGCACATGACTACGTGATTTGGAATATCCGTTACGTGATTATACATTCAACATAAACCATTACGTGATTACACATTCAATATGATTTGTTATAACTAATGTTATTACAATTATGCTTATTACGTGATTACACATTTAAAATAATAAGAACTTGATTGTTTATGCTTTATTACGTGATTAAATCTCTAATATTCGGCATTATGAGGTTATTATAGGTTGATTTGGCTAACGTTTTGTATATATTTTATCCTTAATACGTGATTAGACCTGATATATTTGTGTAACACCCTATAAATCGGGTCCAATAGTACAGTGACACGTGTTGTACTTTAAATATAGTATGTTAAAGACAAATAATGACTAAAGGCGTCAACATGCTCAAACTGAGCCTGTGAGTGACGGTCCGATGTCAACATGCATAAATAACAACCTCTGAGTGACTGATATGTCAACATGCCCAGCCTCTGAGTGACATCGGAATCAACATGCTTATAATAAGCCTCCGATGATCCTTTACGAAGTCCTAACTCTCATATGTCCCGTTTGTTGGACGAAAGTGATTAAATCCATTATTATGTGAAAGTTGGATAATGGAGGGATTAAAAGTGTCAACATGTTAATTTATACCTCTGAGTGACCTTTTAACGAACCGAGAGCTCGACAATGTCCGAGCATAATCCCGGGTATGCCAAGTATTGGCTACGGAGGGCTAAAACTGCCAAAAAGGTGTTTTAGAAGGCTTTTAGAAGCTTTATAAAGTTAAGGGGGTTAAAGTGTCAAAGTTTAAAAGTGGCCATGGGGCGGTCGCGGGCCACGAGAGACATGGCCTGTGTCTCTCGCGGGGCGCGAGAGGCCCTCTGCTGCAGAAAGTTTGCTTGGCTTCCAAACAAAAATGCCAAAAACCATTAAATCGAAACCATGGCTTTCCCAAACTGCTATGCAACGTTTTGGGACACTTGTAAGCTTCTTCTTACACCCCTAAACACCTGCCTTCACCTCCTTTGAGTTCTCCAATATAAATAGGTGCTTAAGTTCACCATTCCAACTTGCACCTTTCTTATTCACTCTTCTCCCTCCTCTGGAAGTTCCTAACTAAAGTGAGCAATCCAACATAGTTCTTTTGCATCTAGGAATCACTGGTAAGTGTTCCTTCTTTGTGCATTTTCGTTTATAGGCTTTTATAGCTAAAAGTCAAGCGTTTTTCGGAAAACGCCTTGACTTTCGGTTAAGACCATTATGGTCCAGCCATTGTTCGTAACGAACAAGGCTAAGTGATCGTAATAAGGTAGGTGGTAATCCCTATAAAGGGCACCTCCTGAAGATCATGTTTGCTAGACCAATTGACGGGTCAAAGTTATGATATTAAAAAGTCAAACAGACCATTTTTCAGAAAAATCATAAATTGATCTTATATATGTTATGAAACCTGTTTTGACACTTAAAGAAGTTGATAATAATTATTAGAACATGTATAAACATGTTCGGCTCGTCAATTTCAGTTCTAGGGTCGGTTCGCAACCGAAAGTCGCGAAGTTTGACTTTTGCTTTGACTTTCGATTCTGACCCGATATAGATTAGTTAACTACTGATCTTGTCACACCCCGGATTTCCAACCCCGAAATCCATACACCGGCGGGCCCAGGTGGGGAGTATCGTGACATCAGTTGATAATCATCATAGTCAATTAACACGGCACAGCGGAAGTCTTGGGGTAAAATTACTATTACAAACTGAATGTTCGAAAATACAAAATGATATCAAGCTTGTAATAGAAGATCCACAGGCGGATCATAAAATGTACATGGAAAGAATACAAAACAAACTTTAGGCAGATTTAGGATTTGCAAGATCCTCTATCACTACCGAGCAGCTTCCGACCTATTTCGTATTGTACCTGCAGTTTAGCCTTTGGACGATACGTCAGCTTACACTGGTAAATACATCCAATTGACTCATTTGAAAACTTTAAAATGGTTTTAAGTGCAAAACGGCACAAAATCTTTTATTAACTTGGGAAAGTTGACCTTGCAACCTTGTATCAGATTCACATGTTTGTCAATACATACAGGGCCCAGTACAGAAACCGAGACATGATTAAATACACACCACTCAGGAATCACGAAGGAGTCATCCCCAACGTATTGGGAACATTGCATATGAGCATCAAAAGGTGTATGCCTAAAACCAGTGCTGAGGTCATGGCCAATAACTAATGTATTGAGCCCAGGATATCCAGGACACGGTAATTTAACCCCGATGTTTACGTTATCAAACAAAACTGATTGAAATGAAATATGCGGGTTTACTAGCCACAAGTGGGCATTCGATTGACCCCATTTTGGACCAAGAGGTGATAATTTACCGTATCCCAAGCCCGTATAGGGAAAATAAGTCGAGAGTATTTACCTGAGCTAGTCTTCTTCTTTTATTTTTAATTAACTCAGCCGTATACAAAAGTACCAAGTGCATATATCATTTACCGGGAAGGCTCTAGTCTGGATTATGGCATAAGCTAGCCAATTAAATACTAACGGTCTTATAAACCGAATAGTGTACGTGATCATTACGTATAACGCTTGATTAAACGATGATCGGATAGAATGTAGTTTAATCCCGACAAGTACTTGACTTGTATAATATGGGTAAACTATAAACATTCTGGATTTTGAAACTTAAATTGTAACACCCTGTAAAATCATTTCCAATAGTATAGTGACACGTGTTGTATTTTGAATATAGTCTTTTAAAGACCAATAAGGACTAAAGGCGTCAACATGCTCAAACTGAGCCTCTGAGTGACGAACCGATGTTAACATGCATAAATAACAGCCTCTGAGTGACTGATATGTCAACATGCTTAAATCATTAGCCTCTAAATGACTAATACGTCAACATGCTTAAAACTTGGCCTCTGAGTGACTGATATGTCAACATGCCTAGCCTCTGAGTGACATCGGAATCAACATGCTTGTAATAAGCCTCTGAGTGATCCTTCGTGAAGTCCTAACTCTCATACGTGCCATTTGTTGGACGAGAGAGTCCAGTTTTGTAAAAATGTGAAAGTTGGATAATGGAGGGATTAAATGTGTCAACATGTTAATTTATACCTCTGAGTGACCTTTTAACGAACCGAGAGCTCGACAATGCTAGGCAAAATCCCGGATATGCCAAGTATTGGCTACGGAGGGCTAAAAGTGCCAAAATGGTGTTTAAAAAGGTTTTTAGAAGCTTTTTAAAGTTAAGGGGCTAAAGTGTCAAATTTTGAAACTGGCCTTGGAGCGGTCGCGGGCCGCGAGAGACCTGGCCTGAGTCTCTCGCGCCCCGCGAGAACAGGTCTGACGCAGAAAGTTTTGTTTGGAGACCAAGCAAAGCTCCAAACCCATTTAAACAAAACCATGGCTTCTCTAAACTGCTGTGCCACGTTTTGGGACACTTGTAAGCTTCTTCTTACTCCCCTAAACACCTGGCTTCACCTTCTTTGAGTTCTCCAACTATAAATAGGTGTTCAAGTGTTCATTCCAACTTGCACCATTCTTAAACATAACTCATCTCCCTCCTCTGGAAGTTCCTAGCTAAAAGGAGCATCCAACTTAGTTCTCTTGCATTGTAGGAACCTCTTGTAAGTGTTCCTTACTCTTGCATTTTCGTTTATAGGCCTCTATAGCCAAAAGTCAAGCGTTTTACGGCAAATGCTTTGACTTTCGGTTAAGACCATTATGGTCGAGCCATTTTTCGAAATGAACATGGCTAAGTGATCATAATAAGGTGGGTGTTAGTCCCTATAAAGGGCACCTCCTGAAGATCACGTTTGCTAGACCAATTGACAGGTCAAAGTTATGTTATTAAAAAGTCAAACAGGCCATTTTTCGGAAAATCATAAATTGATCTTATATATGTTATGAAACCTGTTTTGACACTTGGCTCATCAGTTTCAATTCTAGGGTCGGTTCGCAACCGAAAGTCGCAAAGTTTGACTTCTGCTTTGACTTTCGATTCTGACCCGATTTAGATTAGTTACCTACTGATCTAAAGTAGCATTATGATCATAATATAATGTAGCATAACCCTCTGATGTTATATTACATGATCATAATCAGAATCTAAGTTTATGCACAAGTTCCATAATTATGCCATCGTTGACCAAAATGTCCTTTTTGCATAAAACAAGGTTTTAAATGATAATGAACTTAAAAATGAGTTTCCTACTGATGTAATATTATAAGTAGGATTATTTGGAATGTTAAACCAAGTTATAAACTGAGTTTTCAAGCAGGTCCTTAAACTATGTCGATAAATGACGGTTTTAGTCCTTGTGACTCATAAAATGATTTTTAATCAATCTTTTCAAGGTAAATCATTTACCTACTGATATGTTATATTAAATAACGTATTTTAAACATTTTAATCTGATTCAAATGTCAATTTCGTAAACATCGCATAAAGACGTCATTTTACGACATAAGCGCCGTTTCGGCGCATAGTATGGTTTTAAACCATATTATTGACCAAAACTTGTTACCTACTGTCTTTAAAACTTATTTTAAACGTATTTACAGTAGGTACATGTTATAAACTCAGAATCCCAAATAATTTATAAACTATGTGTAAAATGACCAAAATGCCCCTTCGGTGCATAGTTTGGTCATAAAAGATAATTTACACATATAATTGACATCCTACTGATATTATATCATAAATAAAGTATTTTTCTAGAATACTTATAACTATAACATTTAATTATATTCAAGTTCCTTTATTACGGTATATAATTACCGAAATGCCCTTATGTGGCATAGTTCGTTTTAAAACCTCAACGCGCATATAAGTTAGTATTCTACTAATATCTTAACTTATTTAAAGTATAATGGCATATAGAACTTGTCCATGACTTATCCGGTTACCCGATATCGCTAATAAGCGTACGGTTGATTATACGTAACTAGTTTACGGAATTAACCAAAAAGGGTTTAACCTTGTCATTTAAGTTTCAAAATCCAGAATGTTTATAGTTTACCCATATTATACAAGTCAAGTACTTGTCGGGATTAAACTACATTCTATCCGATCATCGTTTAATCAAGCGTTATACGTAATGATCATGTACATTATTCGGTTTATAAGACCGTTATTATTTAATTAGCTAGCTTATGCTATAATCCAGACTAGAGCCTTCCTGGTAAATGCTATCTGCACTTAGTACTTTTGTATACGGCTGAGTTAATTAAAAATAAAAGAAGAAGACTAGCTCAGGTAAATACTCTCAACTTATTTTCCCTATACGGGCTTGGGATACGGTAAATTATTGCCGCTTGGTCCAAAATGGGGTCAATCGAATGCCAACTTGTGGCTAGTAAACCCGCATATTTCGTTTTAATCAGTTTTGTTTGATAACATAAACATCGGGGGTTAAATTACCGTGTCCTGGATATCCTGGGCTCAATACATTAGTTATTGGCCACGACCTTAGCACGTGGTGTAGGCATACACCTTTTGATGCTCATATGCAATGTTCCCAAGACGTTGGGGATGACTCCTTCGTGAGTCCTGAGTGGTGTTAATCATGTCTCGGTTTCTGTACTGGGCCCTGTATGTATGGACAAACATGTGAATCTGATACAAGGTTGCAAGGTCAACTTTCCCAAGTTAATAAAAGATTTTTGTGCCGTTTGTATTTAATTGGCTAGCTTATGTCATAATCCAGACTAGAGCCTTCCCGGTAAATGCTATCTGCACTTAAGTACTTTTGTATACGGCTGAGTTATTAGAATATAAGAAGAAGACTAGCTCAGGTAAATATTCTCGACTTAGTTTTCCTATACGGGCTTGGGATACGGTAAATTTATACCGCTTGGTCCAAAATAGGGTCAATCGAATGCCCGTTTGTGGCTAGTAAACCCCATATTTCGTTTTAATCAGTTTTGTTTGATAACTTAAACATCGAGGGTTAAATTACCGTGTCCTGGATATCCTCGGCTCAATACATTAGTTATTGGCCACGACCTTAGCACGAGGTGTAGGCATACACCTTTCAGATGCTCATATGCAAATTACCCAAGACGTTGGGGATAACTCCCGTGAGTTCATAAGTGGTGTGTATTTAATCATGTCTCGGTTTCTGTCCCGGGCCATGTATGTATAGACAAACATGTGAATCTGATACAAGGTTGTAATTTCAACTTTCCCAAGTTAATAAAAGATTTTGTGCCGTTTTGCACTTACAAATCATTTTAAAGTTTTCAAAGTTAGTCAGTTGGGTGTATTTACCAGCGTAAGCTGACGTATCGTCTAAAGGCTAATCTGCAGGTACAATACAAAATAGGCCGGAAGCTGCTCGGTAGAGAATAAGAGGATCTTGCAAATCCTTGGATCTGCCTAAAGTCTGTTTTGTTTTCTTTCTTGTACATTTTACGATCCGCCTGTGGATCTTCTATTACAAGCCTGTATATTATTTTATATTCGAACTTCGAACATTTGGTTTGTAATAGTAATTTTACTCCAAGACTTCCCCTGTCCTATGTTTAATTGACGATGATGTTATCAACTTACGTCACGATACTCCCCACCCGGGCCACCGGTGTTTGGATTTCGGGGTTGGAAATCCGGGTGTCACACGGTTGGTATCAGAGCCAACGTTTGAGAGAATTAAACACTAGCCTTTTGTGTTTAGTCTCAAACTTACACGAGCACATTCCTTGGACTTCCGAGTCTAGGCATTGACCTAGGATTACTCATTTCATTATTAAGTTATTGGTATTGTTTTTAAATTAAATTCTAATAGGAAAATGCCGCCACGTGTACGAGGACAAAGTGGACGAGGAAAAGGTCCAATGAGGGGAGGACCATCGGGGCGTATTCCTCCTCAGCCTCATAATTCAGATGCATATCAAGAATCAGGAGATTCGTCTCCATGGCAACCAGCGAGACGTTTCGTCTCTAATAGACACTCGCCCTCACATTCCCAAACTTCTTACCACTCACACCACTCCTACCATTCTCACCATTCCCATTCTCATCAGACCTACCACTAAGAATTTAACCCCAACCATTATCTTAACACGCCTCCAGCCGATCAAAATCAGTTGGACCAACCACACCCTATGGACGAGGACTCCGACCCGGAGATGTTGCCGTCGGGATCAAATATGCATCCCATTGAAATTTCAAGCGATTCAAACTCTTACGCTGGATCGCCCTACCAAGGTCCTAATGAGTGGGACCAATACTGGAACCAATTCACTTTCGCTCACACTCCTTCTCACCACTCTCAACCACCCCCAGTTTAAGAAGATGTCCACATGGAACCCGTGGACCAACCTCAACAACCACCTGAGCCACCAAGGAGGAAGCGTGGAGCACGTATGTCCGTACGTGCCAGACAAAGGTCGGGATCGTGCCACCTTTGCCCAATTCTTACCCCACCATTCAAGAGGACCCACAAATGGGTGGACCCTCTAATGTTCCACCTATAGTGGAACCAACACCAACACCTGTTGTTCAACCACCACCAACGGGTTATACTAACCCAATTCCCACGTACCTAGACACGTCTGGATATGATCCATTTAACCCGTCTACGCCAGTAGACTATCAAGCGTGATCGCAAGACCCATACATGCAGGCGGTTATGCACAACTCACTCTACCCGTCTCCTTTCCCACCTACCTATCCACCAACTGCATATCCAACTTATAGGTACTAGTATCCAGTTATGCCACAACCACACCACAACCTCCGCCACCACTAGAGGTCATTAATGAGGCCTTAGAAAGGATGAAAGAGATGCAGCAGCAAGCGGAGAAAACAGAGAAGAAGACGAATAAGTTCTTCAAGAAACTCTCCAAATTGGTCAAGGGAAAGAAGGACGAGCGAAGTTTCTTCTAGTTATATGTAGTCCCTGCGAGGACATTGTTATTTCTTTTAGTCCCTGTGTGGACATGTTTATTTCCTTTAAGTCCTTGCATGGATAATTTATTTCATTTTTTTTCTAGTATTGTAATTTCTAAATTTTATGAAATACTTTTGGAATTATATATATATGTATTCATCCTCTTGAAAACGAGCGTCTCTATTTTACTCGAAATTTATGCTCTGCTATATAATTCCAAAAGATCTTAATGGTTTTGATTTGCCAAGTGGCACAGACCACATATTTGGCCAAATATATATATGATAGTTAAGAACAGAAGGGTCTTCTATCAAGATAGTTAAGGGAAGTTTTCCTTCTATCCAGGGGTAAGGGACTAGGTCCAAACCTCCACGGTCGTTAAGGTCGAAGGTGACTGGGACCATTAATTAACCATTAAGGTCCTCTTATGTTAACATTCAAGTAATGTGCATACTCATGGTTGTGTGACTTGAGGAATCACACTAACCTTCAAGGTAATGGACTATGTCCTAACCTTATAAATAGCCCTTGTGATCTGTTTGATCCCGGCTAATATCACCAGTGCGGTGATTAAACATCCATTAGAGATGTATTTTATATAACCCTTGTGATCTATTTGATCCCGGTTAAATAGCCCTTGTGATCTATTTGATCCCGGCTAAATAGCCCTCGTGATCTGTTTGATCCAGGCTAATATCACCGTGATTAAACATCCATTAGAGATGTATTTTATATAACCCTTGTGATCTATTTGATCCCGGTTAAATAGCCCTTGTGATCTATTTGATCCCGGCTAAATAGCCCTCGTGATCTGTTTGATCCAGGCTAATATCACCAGTGCGGTGATTAAACATCCATTAGAGATGTATTTTATATAACCCTTGTGATCTATTTGATCCCGGTTAAATAGCCCTTGTGATCTATTTGATCCCGGCTAAATAGCCCTTGTGATCGGTTTGATCCCGGCTAATATAGTGCGGTGATTAAACATCCATTAGAGATGTATTTTATATAACCCTTGTGATCCATTTGATCCCGGTTAAATAGCCCTTGTGATCTATTTGATCCCGGCTAAATAGCTCTTGTGATCTGTTTGATCCAGGCTAATATCACCAGTGCGGTGATTAAACATCCATTAGATATGTATTTTATATAACCCTTGTGATATATTTGATCCCGGTTAAATAGCCCTTGTGATCTATTTGATCCCGGCTAAATAGCCCTTGTGATCTGTTTGATCCCGACTAATATCACCAGTGCGATGATTAAACATCCATTAAAGATGTATTTTATATAGCCCTTGTGATCTGTTCGATCCCGGTTAATATCATCAGTGCGATGATAAATAAAACAGCCATTAGTGATGTATTACCCTTTCGGGTTATAATCTATTCTATATAGCCTATGTGATCTATCCTGATCCCGGCTAATATCACCAGTGTGGTGACTAAACATCCATTAGTATTGTAGTGCTTATGTGCCATATCCTATGTCCATTAGTGACAGGCCCTTGTGCCATATTTGATATCCTTTGTGACAAGCCTATGTGCTATATATATAATTGTCAAATATGATAATGACAGTTGTGACATTGCGATCCCCTGTCTATAATATATGGACTATGTCCATATTGTAATTTGCCTATGATGGTCCTAAAAGACCTAGGCCAAATATAGTTATACTAAGCCTAAGAGTTGTGATGTTATTCACACTAGTATAGGCGGTGGATTTTTCTTATATCCAATGTTTAGAAACCGATATGGTTATTATACCATGGCTAAGATAAATTTTATTTGGTATATAGAACCAAAGCTTTGAAGAATGTCAAATTCTAATGAGGCACAAGGTAGCCATCGGAACGTCAAAGACGCCGAAAATATAGCCATAAATAATAATGACTTCCAAGCACGCATTGATGCGGCTATAGAAAAGGCCATGGGTAAGGCCATAGAGAAGTTAAGAGATTCGAGTGCTACCCGCTCTAAGCCATTATCAATTCCACCATCCTCAGCTCATAAGGAGAGCTCTGTTCACTCATCAAATGCGAAGAGTGAACCTAAGAGGATAGACTATGCTGATAGGTCCTGTTCTTCCAAGGACGGATGCACCTACAAGTACTTTGTCTCCTGTAAACCCCGAGACTTTAATGGGGAAAAAGGAGCCGTAGAAGCCCTAAAGTGGCTGGACGAAATGGAGACCATTGTAAACATCAGCAGCTGTGCTGAAAGGGATGTGGTCAAATACGTATCACAATCCTTTAAGGGTGATGCCCTAACATGGTGGAAGGCCATGATTCAATCAACAGGTAAAGTATACCTGTACAACTTGGGATGGTCCAAGTTTGTTGATTTGGTATAGGAAACTTACTGCCCAACCCATGAGGTGGAGAAGCTAGAGACATACTTCTTGTCTCTATCAATGAAAAACCTAGACTGTCGGAAGTATGTTTTCGATTTCAATTCCCTATCTAGGTTAGTTTCGTATTTAATTACCCCGAATCCAAACGCATTGCGCGTTTTATTAATGGGTTAGCACCCAAAATAAAGGGCATGGTAAAGGCTGCACAACCTACTACCTATAGGTCTGCTGTAGACCTATCTCTTTTTCTCACCCTTGATCTAGTGAGACAAAAGTCCGTTAAGTCTGAAACTGGCGGAAAGAGGAAGAGGGAAGATGACAACTCCCATAAGTTTAATAATAAAAATAAAGGGAGATTTGGATTCAAAGGGAACCTAGGCAAGTCGGCTATGATGCCATTTTGCAAGACTTGCAACCGCAAACACTGGGGACAGTGTACTTCTGATCCACAAGCTAGACCTTGTGGCATATGTAAAAGGAGAGGGCATAAGACCCTAGATTGTAAGATCTTAAGGATGTTGTATGCTATATCTGCAACGAAAAAGGGCACATTGCAACTAACTGCCCTAAGAGTTCAAAGAATATTAATCCGAAGCCTGGAGAGGCCAAGAAGGGGAATGCACGCGCCTTTCGGCTGACTGCTAAGGAAGTTGTTAATGACAATAACGTCATAACATGTACTTTCCCCATTAATGATATTTATGCTAAAGTTCTTTTCGATTCGGGTGCGGATAAATCATTTATTGATCATAAGTTTAGTAAACTATTAAATTTACCCATAAGAACTCTAGATAAAATTTATGAGATAGAACTCGCCGATGGAACCTTAGAAACTGCTTCTTCCATTCTTGATGGATGCTCTATATCCATTAAGAATCATTCCATCCCTATCTCTCTTTTGCCAATGAAATTGGCGGGGTTCGATGCTGTCTTAGGCATGGATAGGTTATCTCATAACCAAGCCCACATTGCCTGCGATAAAAAGCTCATCGAGATTAAGACCCCATCTGGTGAAATGATCACCATCCTTGGAGACTCACACTATGGACTGCCAGACAAAGTGTCGTTATTTAAGGCATCCAAGTGTTTGAGAAGAGGTTGTGTTGTCTACATGGCACAAGCCACTATAAATGAACCAAAGCTGAAACTTGAAGATCAACCAGTTATCTCGGAGTATCCCGATGTTTTCCCTGAAGAATTACCAGGCCTACCTCTAGATAGGCAAGTGGAGTTTAGAATTGATATCCTACCAGGAGCAGCACCTGTTGCTAGAGCTCCGTATCGGTTAGCACCGACGGAAATGAAGGAATTGAGGATGCAATTAGATGAACTTTTAGAAAAAAAGGCTTTATGCAGCCTAGTTCCTCACCTTGGGGAACTCCTATTCTGTTTGTAAAGAAGAAAGGCTGTTCGATGCGAATGTGCACCGACTATCGGGAGCTGAACAAGCTAACCATTAAGAATAGATATCCTCTCCCCAGGATCGATGATTTATTCGACCAACTTCAAGGGGCTAGTTACTTTTCTAAAACAGATTTGAGATCAGGATATCATCAACTGAAGGTTAGAAGTGAAGATGTTCCTAAGACAGCCTTCAGGACCCGCTATGGTCATTTTGAATTCTTAGTAATGCCTTTTGGGCTCACAAATGCACCAGCAGCATTCATGGATCTCATGAATAGAGTCTGCAAACCGTATTTGGATAAGTTTGTCATTGTCTTCATAGACGACATACTTATCTATTCTCGTAATCAAGATGATCACGAGAAACATCTTCGGTGCATCCTATAATTATTAAGGCAGGAGAAACTTTATGCAAAGTTCTCTAAATGCGAATTTTGGCTTAGAGAAGTCCAATTTCTTGGACATATGGTAAGTGAGCGTGGTATCCAAGTGGATCCCGCCAAAATTGAGGCTATAATAAATTGGGAAGTGCCCAAGACCCCAACAAAAGTTCGTAGTTTCTTAGGATTGGTTGGTTACTATAGGAGGTTCATTGAGAACTTTTCCAGAATAGCCACTCCTTTAACTTCCTTGACCCGTAAGAATATTAAGTATAATTAGGGTCCAAAGTAACAACAATCTTTTGAGATTCTTAAACACAAGTTGAGCAACGCTCCTGTGTTATCTCTACCCGAGGATATTGAAAATTTCGTTGTCTATTGTGATGCTTCGCACACTGGCATGGGTTGTGTGCTAATGTAAAATGGCAAGGTAATTGCCTATGCATCACGAAAACTAAAGGTGCATGAAAGGAATTACACCACCCATGATTTGGAACTGGGTGCCGTTGTATTTGCACTAAAACTGTGGAGACATTACTTGTATGGCACAAAGTGTGTTATATACACAGACCATAAAAGTCTCCAACATCTGTTCTATCAGAAAGAATTGAACATGCGACAACGCCGTTGGATGGAAACTCTTAATGATTATGATTGCGAGATTCGCTACCATCCAGGCAAGGCAAATGTAGTTGCCGATGCCTTAAGTCACAAGGAAAGTTTAAACCTATAAGGATTAACGCTAAGAGCATTGAGCTCAGAAATAGCTTGAGTGAGAAGCTATTAGATGCGCAGAAGCAAGCCTTGTTAGAGGCTAATATCCCTAATGAGGGATTAGGCGGAACCATTGATCAGTTAACGCCTGGAAAGGATGGAATCCTAAGATTTAAGATAGAATTTGGGTTCCGATCTTTGGAGGACTTAGGAATCTAATCCTCCAGGAAGCGCATAATTCAAGATACTCTGTTCACCCGGGTGGTGACAAGATGTATCAAGACTTAAAGAAAAATTATTGGTGGATGGGTTTGAAGAAATCCATAGCCACTTATGTAGCAAAGTGTCTGACGTGTTCGCAAGTTAAGGCTGAACATAAAAAACCGTCAGGACTTCTACAACAGCTTGAGATCCCCACTTGGAAATGGGAAATGGTAACTATGGACTTGATTACCAAGTTACCAAATACCAAAAGTGGTAATGACATTATTTGGGTCATTGTAGACAGACTGACTAAGTCAGCTCATTTCTTGCCAATAAAGGAAACGTATAATTCAGATAAATTGGCTAAGTTGTATGTGGACAACATTGTGTCCCTACATGGTGTGCCGGTATCCATCGTATCTGACAGTGATACTAGATACACATCTCACTTTTGGAAAAGTTTCCAACAATCGTTAGGCACACGATTAAATTTTAGTACGGCTTACCATCCGCAGACTGATGGTCAAAGTGAGCGTACTATCCAAACTTTGGAAGACATGCTTAGGGCATGTGTAATTGATTTAGGTGGAAGTTGGGATGACCACTTACCCCTAATAGAATTCTCCTACAATAACAGTTATCATACTAGCATCAAGGCTGCTCCTTTGGAGGCCTTGTATGGGAGAAGATGTAGAATGCTCGTATGTTGGACAGAAGTTGGGGAGGCCCAACTGTCAGGACCTGAGATTGTCCTGGAGTCCACGGAAAAGATTGTGCAAATCCGTGACCGTCTCAAAGCTGTCAGAGATAGGCAAAAGAGCTATGCTGACAAGAGGCGTAAACCTCTTCAGTTCCAAATAGGGGACAAGGTCATGCTGAAAGTATCACCCTGGAAAGGTGTGATGTTGGGCAGAAGTTGGGGAGGCCCAACTGTCAGGACCTGAGATCGTCCTGGAGACCACGAAAAAGATTGTGCAAATCCGTGACCGTCTCAAAGCTGCCAGAGATAGGCAAAAGAGCTATGCTGACAAGAGGCATAAACCTCTTCAGTTCCAAATAGGGGAAAAGGTCATGCTGAAAGTATCACCCTGGAAAGGTGTGATGCGTTTTGGGAAGAAGGGCAAGTTGAGCCCAAGATATATTGGACCATTCGAGATAGTCGAATGTGTCGGCCTGTAGCTTATAAGCTCAGGTTGCCAGAGGAGCTTAGTGGATTCCATGATGTATTCCACATATCTAATCTTAAGAAATGTCTAGCCGATGAGTCGCTAGCAATGTGGCATAAAGATGTGCAGATAGATGAAAACCTGAGGTTCGTTGAGAAACCAATTTTGATCGAGGATCGACAGGTTAAGAAGCTCAAAAGAAAGATGATACCTATAGTAAAGGTTAAGTGGGACGCTTTTAGAGGTCCTGAGTATACATGGGAGGTTGAGTCCACTATGCGACAAAAGTACCCCCATCTTTTTGAATGAAATCTTGAGGTCGAGATTTCTTTTAAGGGGGTGAGGATGTAACACCCTGTAAAATCGTGTCCAATAGTATAGTGACACGTGTTGTATTTTGAATATAGTCTGTTAAAGACCAATAAGGACCAAAGGCGTCAACATGCTCAATCTGAGCCTTTGAGTGATGATCCGACGTCAACATGCATAAATAACAGCCTCTGAGTGACTGATATGTCAACATGCTTAAATCATTAGCCTCTGAGTGACTGATATGTCAACATGCTTAAAACTTGGCCTCTGAGTGACTGATATGTCAACATGCCTAGCCTCTGAGTGACATCGGAATCAACATGCTTGTAATAAGCCTCTAAGTGATCCTTCGTGAAGTCCTAACTCTCATACGTGTCGTTTGTTGGACGAGAGAGTTCAGTTTTGTAAAAATGTGAAAGTTGGATAATGGAGGGATTAAAAGTGTCAACATGTTAATTTATACCTCTGAGTGACCTTTTAACGAACCGAGAGCTCGACAATGTCCAGGCATAATCCCGGATATGCCAAGTATTGGCTACGGAGGGCTAAAAGTGCCAAAATGCTGTTTAACAGGTTTTTATAAGCTTTTTAAAGTTAAGGGGCTAAAGTGTCAAATTCTAAAACTGGCCTTGGGGAGGTCGCGGGCCGCGAGAGACCTGGCCTGAGTCTCTCGCGCCCCGCGAGAACAGGTCTGACGCAGAAAGTTTTGTTTGGAGACCAAGCAAAGCTCCAAAACCATTTAAACGAAATCATGGCTTCTCTAAACTGCAATGCCACGTTTTGGGACACTTGTACGCTTCTTCTTACTCCCTAAACACCTGGCTTCACCTCCTTTGAGTTCTCCAACAATAAATAGGTGTTCAAGTGTTCATTCCAACTTGCACCTTTCTTAAACATAACTCTTCTCCCTCCTCTGGAAGTTCCTAGCTGAAAGGAGCATCCAACTTAGTTCTCTTGCATTGTAGGAACCTCTTGTAAGTGTTCCTTACTCTTGCATTTTCGTTAATAGGCTTCTATAGCCAACAGTCAAGCGTTTTACGGAAAACGCTTTGACTTTCAATTAAGACCATTATGGTCCAGCCATTGTTCGAAATGAACATGGCTAAGTGATCATAATAAGGTGGGTGTTAGTCCCATAAAGGGCACCTCCTGAAGATCACGTTTGCTATACCAATTGACAGGTTAAAGTTATGTTATTAAAAAGTCAAACAGGCCATTTTTCGGAAAAATCATAAATTGATCTTATATATGTTATGAAACCTGTTTTGACACTTAAACAAGTTGGTAATAACTATTAGAACATGTATAAACATGTTCGGCTCGTCAGTTTCAATTCTAGGGTTGGTTCGCAACCGAAAGTCGCAAAGTTTGACTTCTGCTTTGACTTTCGATTCTGACCCGATTTAGATTAGTTACCTACTGATCTAAAGTAGCATTATGATCATAATATAATGTATCATAACCCTCTAAGGTTATATTACATGATCATAATCAGAATCTAAGTTTATGCACAAGTTCCATAATTATGCCATCTTTGACCAAAATGTCCTTTTTGCATAAAACAAGGTTTTAAATGATAATGAACTTAAAAATGAGTTTCCTACTGATGTAATATTATAAGTAGAATTATTTGGGATGTTAAACCAAGTTATAAACTGAGTTTTCAAGCAGGTCCTTAAATTATGTCGATAAATGACGGTTTTAGTCCTTGTGACTCATAAAATGATTTTTAATCAATCTTTTCAAGGTAAATCATTTACCTACTGATATGTTATATTAAATAACATATTTTAAACATTTTAATCTGATCCAAATCTCAATTTTCGTAAACATCGCATAAAGACGCCATTTTACGACATAAGCGCCGTTTCGGCGCATAGTATGGTTTTAAACCATATTATTGACCAAAACTTGTTACCTACTGGATTTAAAACTTATTTTAAACATACTTACAGTAGGTACATGTTATAAACTCCGAATCCCAAATAATTTATAAACTATGTGTAAAATGACCACAATGGTGTCAATCGAATGCCCACTTGTGGCTAGTAAACCCGCATATTTCATTTTAATCAGTTTTGTTTGATAACTTATACATCGGGGGTTAAATTACTGTGTCCTGGATATCCTGTGCTCAATACATTAGTTATTAGCAACGACCTTAGCACGGGGTGTAGGCGTACACCTTTTGATGCTCATATGCAATGTTCCCAAGACGTTGGGGATGACTCATTCGTGAGTCCTGAGTGGTGTGCATTTAATCATGTCTCGGTTTCTGTACTGGGCCCTGTATGTACGGACAAACATGTGAATCTGATACAAGGTTGCAAGGTCAACTTTCCCAAGTTAATAAAAGATTTTTGTGTCGTTTGCACTTAAAACCATTTTAATGTTTTCAAAATGAGTCAGTTGGGTGTATTTACCAGCGTAAGCTGACGTATCGTCCAAAGGCTAATCTGCAGGTACAATACAAAATAGGCCAGAAGCTGCTCGGTAGAGAATAAGAGGATCTTGCAAATCCTTAGATCTGCCTAAAGTCTGTTTTGTATTCTTTCTTGTACATTTTACGATCCGCCCATGGATCTTCTATTACAAGCCTGAATGTTATTTTATTTTCGAACTTCGAACATTTGGTTTGTAATAGTAATTTTACTCCAAGACTTCCGCTGTGCTATGTTTAATTGACGATAATGTTATCAACTTACGTCACGATACTCCCCACCCGGGCCACCGGTGGATTTCGGGGTTAGAAATCCGGGGTGTGACATAAATGACAAGGTTAAACCCGTTTCGGTTAAATTCCGTAAAATAGTTACATATACGTAACTGTGCGCATATTAGCGATATCGGGTAACCGGATAAGTCATGGACAAGTTCTATATGCCATTATACTTTAAATAAGTTAAGATATCAGTAGGATATCAACTTGTATGCCTGTTAAGGTTTTAAAACGAAATTATGCCTCATAAGGGCATTTTGGTAATTTTATATCGTAATAAAGGAACTTGAATATAATTTAATGTTATAGTCATAAGTATTCTGGAAAAATACTTTATTTATGATATAATATCAGTAGGATATCATTTATATGTGTAATTTATCTTTTATGTCCAAACTATGCACCGAAGGGGCATTTTGGTCATTTTACACATAGTTTATAAATTATTTGGGATTCTGAGTTTATAACATGTACCTACTATAAATATGTTTAAAATAAATTTTAAAATCAGTAGGTAACAAGTCTTGGTCCATTAATATGGTTTAAAACCATACTATGCGCCGAGACGGCGCTTATGTCGTAAAATGATGTTTTATACGATGTTTAATGAAAACTGACATTAGTAGGTAATTGATTTACCTTGAAAAGATTTGATTAAAATTATTTTATAAGCCACAGGGGCTAAAATCGCCATTTATCGACATAGTTTAAGCACCTGCTTGAAAACTCAGTTTATAACTTGATTTAGCATCCCAAATAATCGTACTTATAATATTACATCAGTAGGAAATTCATTTTCAAGTTTATTATTATTAAAACCTTGATTTATGTAAAAAGGGCATTTTGGTCAAAGATGACATAATTATGGAACTTGCGCATAAACTTGGATTCTGATTATGATTATGTAATATAACCTCAGAGGGTTATGCTACATGATATTATGATCATAATGCAACTTTAGATCAGTAAGTAACTAATCTAAATCGGGTCAGAATCGAAAGTCAAAGGAGAAGTCAAACTTCGCAACTTTCGGCTGCGAACCGACCCTAGAACTGAAATTGACGAGCCGAACATGTTATTACATGTTCTAATAATTATTAACAACTTGTTTAAGTGTCAAAACAGGTTTCATAACATATATAAGATCAATTTATGATTTTTCCAAAAAATGGCCTGTTTGACTTTTTATTTTCATAACTTTGACCCGTCAATTGGTCTAGCTAACGTGATCTTCAGGAGGTGCCCTTTATAGGGACTAACGCATACCTTATTACGATCACTTAGCCATGTTCATTTCGAACAATGGCTGGACCATAATGGTCTTAACCGAAAGTCAAAGCGTTTTACGAAAACGCTTGACTTTTGGCTATAAAAGCCTAAAAACAAAAATGCAAGAGCAAGGAACACTTACAAGAGGTTCCTACAATGCAAGAGAACTAAGTTGGATGCTCCATTCAGCTAGGAACTTCCAGATGAGGGAGAAGAGTTATGATTTAGAAAGATGCAAGTTCAAATGGTGAACTTGATCACCTATTTATAGTTGGAGAGCTCAAAGGAGGTGAAGCCAGGAGTTTAGGGGAGTAAGAGGAAGCTTACAAGTGTCCAAAAACGTGGCATAGCAGTTTGGGAAGCCATGGTTTCAATTTAAGGTTTTGTGGAGTTTTGCTTGGCTACCAAACAATTTTCTGCAGCGGACCCTGTCTCGCGGGGCGCGAGAGACCCAGGCCAGGTCTCTCGCCCCGCGACCGCCCCATGGCCAGATTCAAAATTTGACACTTTTGACCCCTGAACTTAATAAACCTCATAAAAACCTTTTTAAACACCTTTTTGGCACTTTTAGCCCTCCGTAGCCAATATTTGGCATACCCTGGATTATGCCCGGACATTGTCGAGCTCTCAGTTCGTTAAAAGGTCACTCAGAGGTATAAATTAACATGTTGACACTTTTAGTCCCTCCATTATCTAACTTTCACATATTTACAAAATTGAACTCTCTCGTCCAACAAATGACACGTATGAGAGTTTAGGACTTCACAAAGGATCACTCAGAGGCTTATGATAAGCATGTTGATCCCGATGTCACTCAGAGGCTGGGCATGTTGACATATCAGTCACTCAGAGGCTAATGATTTAAGCATGTTGATATATCAGTCACTCAGAGGCTGTTATTTATGCATGTTGACATCGGATCGTCACTCAGAGGCTCAGATTGAGCATGTTAACGCCTTTAGTCCTTACTGGTCTTTAACAGACTATATTTAAAAATACAACACGTGTCACTATACTATTGGATGCGATTTTATACGGTGTTACAGATCTATAGTTGCATTATGATCATAATATATGTAGCATAACCCTCTGAGGTTATATTACATGATCATAATCAGAATCTGAGTTTATGCGCAAGTTCCGTAATTTTGTCATTTTGACTAAAATGCCCTTTTTGCTTAAAACAAGGTTTTAAAGATAATAAACTTGAAAATAATTTTCCTACTGATATAATATTATAAGTAGGATTATTTGGGATATTAAACCAAGTTATGAACTGAGTTTTCAAGCAAGTCCTTAAACTATGTCGATAAATGACGGTTTTAGTCCTTGTGGCTCATAAATAGTTTTAATCAAACCTTTTCAAGGTAAATCAATTATCTACTGATATGTTATATTAAATAACATATTTAAAACATTTAATCTGACCTTAACATCAGTTTTCATAAAACATCGTATAAAGACGTCATTTTACGACATAAGCGCCGTCTTGGCACATAGTATGGTTTTAAACCATATTATTAACCAAGACTTGATACCTACTGATTTGAAAACTTATTTTAAACATATTTACAGTAGGTACATGTTATAAACTCAGAATCCCAAATAATTTATAAATTCTGTATGAAATTACCAAAATGCCCTTACGAGGCATTTTAAAACCTTAACGAGCATGTAAGTTGATATCCTACTGATATTTCAACTTATTTAAAATATAATGGCATATAGAACTTGTCCATGACTTATCCGGTTACCCATTATCGCTTATAAGCATACGGTTGATTACACGTAACTAGTTTACGGAATTCAACCGAAACTGGTTTAACCTTATCATTTTAATTTCAAAATCCAGAATGTTTATAGTTTACCCATATTATACAAGTCAAGTACTTGTCGGGTTTAAACTACATTTCTATCCGATAATCGTTTAATCAAGCGTTATACGTATTGATCATGTACACTATTCGGTTTATAAGACTGTTAGTATTTAATTGGCTAGCTTATGTCATAATCCAGACTAGAGCCTTCCCGGTAAATGCTATCTGCACTTAAGTACTTTGTATACGGCTGAGTTATTAGAATATAAGAAGAAGACTAGCTCAGGTAAATATTCTCGACTTAGTTTTCCTATACGGGCTTGGGATACGGTAAATTTATACCGCTTGGTCCAAAATAGGGTCAATCGAATGCCCGTTTGTGGCTAGTAAACCCCATATTTCGTTTTAATCAGTTTTGTTTGATAACTTAAACATCGAGGGTTAAATTACCGTGTCCTGGATATCCTCGGCTCAATACATTAGTTATTGGCCACGACCTTAGCACGAGGTGTAGGCATACACCTTTCAGATGCTCATATGCAAATTACCCAAGACGTTGGGGATAACTCCCGTGAGTTCATAAGTGGTGTGTATTTAATCATGTCTCGGTTTCTGTCCCGGGCCATGTATGTATAGACAAACATGTGAATCTGATACAAGGTTGTAATTTCAACTTTCCCAAGTTAATAAAAGATTTTGTGCCGTTTTGCACTTACAAATCATTTTAAAGTTTTCAAAGTTAGTCAGTTGGGTGTATTTACCAGCGTAAGCTGACGTATCGTCCAAAGGCTAAGTTTGCAGGTACAATACGAAATAGGCCGGAAGCTGCTCGGTAGTGAATAAGAGGATCTTGCAAATCCTTAGATCTGCCCTAAAGTATGTTTTGTATTCTTTCTTGTATATTTTATGATCCGCATTTGGATCTTCTATTACGAGCCTGTATATTAGTTTATATTTCGAACGTTCGGTTTGTAATAGTAATTTAAATCCAAGACTTCCGCTGTGCTATGTTTAATTGACAATGATGTTATCAACTTACGTCACGCTACTCCCCGCCCGGGCCCACCGGTGTATGGATTTCGGGTTGGAAATCCGGGGTGTGACAATTTGGTATTCAAAATCACGTAGTCACATGATAATACAAAAGTCAAGTATTGTTACGTAATTATGTAATCACTTAGTGGGGTTTCACATACTATAATGAAATCACGTAAAGGGTGTTTAAAATCACGTAGTCATGCTAGGTTTTCAAAATCACGTAATAAATATTAAAAATCATGCACAAAAAATTTAAGAAAACAATAGCAATAGGGTGTAATTTTTTTAAAATATTAACGTATGAAAAAGTTGTAACCATTTGAAAATCAAGGAAGGAGTTTAAGTGAGAAATAACCAGAATATCCTTTTCTATTTGTTTCTTCAATTGTTTAAACCTTATATTTATGAAAATACTATTGTTTAATTGTGAACCATTGATCTTAGAAGATCAATGGCTGTTCCTCTTGTACTTGATCTCCACACATGGCATACATATATCGCATCTTATATTCTAACTATGCATGACTAGTTTGACATTAACAAAATCAAATACCTAACCACATTAGTGCATTCTAGACACCTATGACAAGGAAAAACACAACTCTATTATAAGTGTTGCATGACACAACAAAGTAATTTTTATACATCACATTAATATCACAACTACTTTTTTGTACTTATGATAGAAACTTGCTATATAACTACTAAAAGCGTAGTAGGAAAGTTGTGTATTGGAAATAGCCCGTATATTCTAAAAAACAAAACATATATATGTGGTCTTTAGTAAATCAAAATACAAAAACTAAAATGTGTCATTGTGTGAAATCATTTGATGAAGTGAAACACATATATGTGGTCTTTATTAAAATGTTAATAGCTACAATTATACTCACAACAAACACAAATTTATCTATAAGTATTAACGAGTATTTAGGACCATGCACGTTGCGGCCGGACTGTTAAGCCACACAAAATATAAATATAAAAGTTTTAAATCTTGCACGTTCGTTACATCATGTTAACTCACCAAATGTAAACCGATACAAAAAGGAAACTTAAAATCTGAAAGACGGTACCATTAAGCCGAAAAAATAAATTGCGATTAATAGTAAATACGATTTTATTTTATTCTATAAACTTTATTAAGAGAGACTATATATGTAATTAACTAAGTTTAAGACGGGCTGTCTAATTCTAAAAAAAATAAGTTAAAAAACAAATATACACATTTTATTTATAAAATATAACTTAAACCTTAAATTTTCCATCCGTGTGATGTGTTATTAACCTTATAATATGTTAAATATTGTTCATTTATAAATTTTATTGACAACTAAAACACTATATTTTAAGATGTTACTATTATATATATAAAAACACAACTTATTAGATACAATAAACTTTATTATGTTTAGGTTTTGACCACATATTTTTGTTGGTTTTTGCTTTAATTCCTAATCACTTTGACGATTAAATATGAAGTCATGGATTTTATTACTATATTATAACATTTAAGGTAACATATTAGCTACAATACAAGAAGAATCCATTATTTTAGACTTAATTACTAAAATACCAAGTCTTTAATTTTCATCTCTTTATGTACCTTAGATAATCGGAATGGTATGACTTAGGAGAGTGTTTTTTTTTTTTATCTTGTAGTGATTTTTTTATTGGTTTAGTCTGCCAATGCTACAAGATTTATGTCATATTATACATTCACATAATTAAATCTAACTAAGATGTTATTTATTCTTGAATAAACGAATTTGGTTTAGTCCTTCAGGTGTTTTATTTTTGGCTCTGAAGTTGTCTTTTTTTCATCTTTTTAACTTAAAGATTTCTCGCTGTGAATTTGAGGTTCTCTGCATTTTACGGTAGCTCAAGATATAAGTTCGTGTTTGTTTTTGTCTACATTTAACGTCACGTGACTATATAAATTCACGTTTTTAATTTACGATTTTCTTGGTATTGATCATTGTTTACTTACCACTTAGCACGGTTTTACGACCTATGCCCCGTAACGCGGGGATTAAACACTAGCCTGCATACATTTGCATTTAGCTTGCATTCTATTATTTCTACTACACATTAAATTTCATTGTTTTAATCGTTGAGGGTGATTTGTTAGATTTGCATTGATGTTCTATAGATGCAACTGTTGCCATCTAAACCAAGTTTTACAAATTTTAATACTTATTAATAACTAGGTATATCACGACTTTGTTTCTCAGGTTTTCTCTTTTAATTGTCATTATGTTACGAACCAAACAACCAAATGCCCGCCACGAAGCGTGAGGGATTCTAGTTACTTATATTTATCGGTGAACTTGATGATCACCCATCTCTTATATTAGAACTCCATGCCACTAGTAGTTTTTTTTATTAAGTTTCAATTTTGTTTTATTATTTTATTTATTACAATTGTTTTTGAGCATATAATGTTTATCTTGTATCTTTAAGATACAATGTTTTAAGAAATTTCAAACAAGTCGTTGTGATATGCTTATTTTTATCTACGTATTAATACTGGGTCGCTAGTAACAATATACATGTTATCAAAGCTCTTATTTTTTCTATTTTTTAAGGTTGTTGTAACACCCAAAAAACGGGTTTGGTAATCAAACAACGTTAATATTAAAGAACGGGTAAAAGACCGTTAGCGGTGAAAGTTAAACTAGGAACAAATAAACCTAGTTAAAAACATGTATACAAGTAACCAAACAATGAATTGTAAAACTTGAGGGACCAAACTGCCAAAAAGGGAACTTGTATTATAAATAAAAAAAGAAATAAAAACACACAGTGAAGGTGTATGTGTGTGTTCTACGGCTGGAGAACAAGGGGCAAACCCTTGTTCTTCTTAAATCATCAAATTGAAGGATGAATTGAACTTGCAATCGATGCATGAACGCATATAAACGATCACCTAATCGAGGGGATCATAAGGTATGTCTCAAAACTTAGATTTGGTGAAAATCATAACTTGAGACATGTTATTACTTGCAATTAGATAGTTGGATTATGATCCAGAGATGAAATTAAGTGTATGTGTATTACTGACTCCGTAAAACTTAAAGAAATCATGCACAATTTGATGTAAGATTTCTTGTTAGTGATTAACAAGTAAATAATGAAATGGGTTCTTGACTATAAGATGAAATTGATAATGTAGGAATGTTTATGATCATCATACTTGTATGGATGTGTATGATACTCGAACAAATTAGAGAATCGAGTAAGTAATCATACATGACTTGAAATGGGTTTTATATGATATAATGAAACTAATGCTATGTCTATGTTAATTTGATATTAGCAATTGCATGAACTTGGTTAGGGAAATGTAACTATAATGGTGGCCTAAGAATAGCGCTTACCGGGTAATTAACGAAATGCCTAAAGGGGTTGTTAAACTTATTCATGAGTTTGTATGCGTAAATGGGCAGTTCACTTTTAAAAGTCAAACTGACCTGTAATAAGATCGGATGATAAATTTGATGTAAAATCCGTAAGGTGAAATAGTCATGTTAGATGATGACTAACCTAACCATCTTACGAATGATAAATGATAGTTTGACGCTTAACAAGATAGGAGGAGGCTTGGGAAGAAGCGGGTCAAACGAAACAAGTATGCGGAAAAAGGGTATATTTGGACTCAATGTAAGTAAAACTTACATCTTTAAAATAGTAGATTTACTTATGTAGTTGAAAAAACGTTTTGGGTATTCGGAACGAGATTCCGAAATATAAAAGTTCCAATACGGACAAATACGGTTAGAACAAGTGAATATGGTATTAAACCATGATTTATGGTAAAAAGGGTAAAACGGTAAATTAGTCACATGATGATGACTAAATAAGGAGTTTTGAAAAGGGTACCATATGGCGTAAGCCATAACGGGTCAAGCGAATTAAGAAATAATCTTTAAGCAATATGATCATATAGTGTAAAATGAAATGGGTTAATTAGGTGAGATGGCAAATAAGTGCCATCTCATAATGATAAACGGTTATTTATACCGAACGGGTCAAATGGTGATAGTATCACCATATGACAATGATGACTAATATCGCTTGTTAAATTTTTATGTTCTTAGAAAGAACAGGGCATGATATTTGAACGAATCATAGTATGAGCCGCGCCAGGTACGTGTAGCGGGTCAAAACTCTCAACAAGGACTTAAAGGTCCGATGAGAGTTAAATAAGTCATAAATGAATAATGGATTACCTAAGGTGAGGTAAATCCAATAATCTAATCCGTAAACATTGTGTTCTTAAGAACATAATGATTTTAAATAGATTATGGCTAAATGTTCATTTTGGTCAAAACATGTTATAGTCCTTCGTCGTAAAAGAAGAGACTAAGTTGACCAAAATGCCCTCGAGTGATGAAAATAAGTAAACGACTCTAATATTAATTTAAAAATTGAGTTTTATAATGTAATATACCCTTTCAGTAATGTAAAAGAGAAAAGCATAAGCCCTTTTGGGTTAATGTCTTTTAAACAGTTCTTTCCGTAAACTGTCGAACTGAAGGGTGGATATTGGATAAAATAAGTTTTTGATAATAATTTCACCACAAATGATGTTGTGGTGGAAATTAGATAGATATCCTAGTGTAGAAATGATAAGATAGAAGGTTTGGTTGAAATAAGCGTTGAATTACGCTAAAACAACCAAACGGGTCAAAATAATTAATATATAAAGGTTTAGTTGAATAAAGCGATGTATTTCGCTAAGGCAACTATACGGGTAATAATGGAGTGTTAATGCATACCGAAGTGGATGCGTAAATGTATAGTTTGGTTTAAATGGGGTTAAAGGGCAAAATCGAAAATGTTGAGCATAAATCGAAATAAATGCATAAGTCATAAGAAATAAATATCCGGGTCAAGGATTTCGGGTTAAATATGTAAGAAAATATTTTACAGTCATTTAAAAACAAGTTTCATGAGAAACGGATATAAATTTAATAAGTTACGAAAGTTTTCGTAATAAGAAACGGCAAGACGTAAATTTTGTTATAGATCACTTTAAGCTACGGCGGCCAGCCGTAGCCTACGGTGGGAAACTGGTGAATGAAAATAGGAAATAATATTTTACGGGCATGTCACCATAAGTCCTGAGTCGTGATTTAAACATTCGGGACTTGAAACGGGTCGAACGGTCACTAAACAAATCTGCAGCAAATCAGCTGCAGAAGGTACCGTCGCTGACGGTATAGTCGGCCGTCGCCGACGCCACACCATTGACCCAACGCATTAAACCACTGTCTACAGTAGTACAGCTCTGACGCTAGTTATCAAGGGGCGTCGCCGACGCGGCAAGGTGCCGTCGCCGACGCCACCTTAAAATTTTAAATTTCTGTTTTGATTTATTTAACTAGTTCGTAAAGTTATATTTTTCGGTAATTTGATATAATACTGATATTTAGAAAATTTCCAATTCAGGGTAATCGCAAGCACTTCCGGATGACAATCAAGGCCGATGAAGAATCGAATACAATAAAAAATCAAGCTTCCGCATTTTCATGATTACGAAACAAAATAGTAAGGACACGTCAAAATGATTAACATAAATAAATTTTTATAAAACTCAAAGATTTAAAGTGACGTGTAATCGCATTTACATCTTTTAAATGCGAAATATTCAATAAAATAAGATAGGGCCTTACAGTTGTTTACCATTTTTATTTTTCTATAATGTAGTGTTTTATAAAATTCCAAAATATACCACTGTGACATGTTTTATCTACGTGCAAACTTGGTGGAAAAGGAGTTGTATTCACAGAAGAATATTTTTTGTTTCGGAAGCTATAATGAGTGTCAGTGCAATACTAGTATTGCGACGAACCGAACTAATACGGTCCAAAAATATAGGTACCATGACGATTTTGACCAAACAACATCAGTATCGGTATTGGTACTATTGGAGCCGATACTAATATCCGCAGTTATTGTTTTTTGATCGATGTAAAAGACATGTTGGCATTCTTTTGGGTTGCTATATTTTCGTTTTTGGTTATACCAAGTGTCGGTAGCGTATCGAGACCGTAATAAACCGAACCGATACCAACCAAATTTTCGCCGCAATACGCGGATGAAATTTACTAGTTTAAGTAAATGTTAGAGCTAAAAAAAGTAAAAATTCTAAAATAGAAAAAGGGTTAGAATAGTTAAAGATGTCTTTCATTATTTTGAAAAATAAATAAATAAATAAATAAATAAGGTTTGTATAGATACATGTATGTGGCCCAATGGATGAGGCTAAAAATTGAATATTAATTTAGTAAGAAAAACAAAATTTGCATAATAATAATAATAATAATAATAATAACAACAATAGTAACAACAATAGTGGAGTGGTGGAATGCTTGAATTTCTCTTGGGAGATGCAGGTTCGACTTTCACTTGACGTAAAGTGAGGTACAGGCGCACAATAATAGGAGACCCAAGAATCCTGGGTTCGATCCTTGAGTCAAACGAGTTTTACCGGTAATTTCACTGTCCTGTCTACGGGCGGATGGATTATCGGGTTTCCCTAAAATTAGTGGTTGACTCGAGTTACTCTCAAAGTACTTCGTTTGGTCTAGCGTATTTTCCGAGAATGCTCAAGAATGACTCTGTTGACCATTAAAAATATACTGGGTAGTAATTTGTTTTTGAGTGCCAAGTGTTACACAAATTTATTTACACCCATTACATAAGTCATTTTAAAATTTCACAAGCAACACGAGTTTTTTTTTTCAGACTAGTGATGCTGAAAAAAATATTTACTAAACTAGTATTCCTTGAAAACCATTTACTAAAATAGTGCTTCTCCTTTATTTTATATTTTCTTCTTTATTTTTTAACCTACGATACTAAACTTTTTGCACACATATATATTTTTATTTTCAAGTAATCCATTATCTTTTTTTATATATATATTTATATTTTTCGATCAATCTAATATTTTTCGTTTTCTTTGTTTTTTTTCAATCAACCTATTATACTTTTTTTAACCAATAACTCTTTTTTTTCAATCAACATTACTCTATACATAAAGTGAACAATCAATGAACCGTTGGTGAATAGTTTGACGATAAATTCGTTTATATTATTTCATTTAATAATGAATGAACATAAACACAATTTTTTTATATGAACACATGTTTTGTTTGCTCTTTTGCATTCGCTCATTTATGTTCATTTACATTCATGTATGTCCGTTCATTTAGAACAAACATGAAACAAACAATTGGGAAGAGATTGTCATTTCATGTTCATTCATTCTCGATTCTATGTTGTTTCTCTCATTTCAATTTTTTTCAGTCTTTGGAATCATTAATTTAATATTTAAAATCTTTTTATATTTCTTTTACGGATCATGATCAGGAAAACCAAATATTCATACATAATATTGATTCGTTAATCATACTATTTAGTTTTTATAGTGTACTTTCATAATAGAGTGGACAATAAAATGGAATCAAAACAAAAATTATAGAAAATGTCTGAAACTAGTATCCCTAAATAAAACATACAACTCTTGTTTTATTTGTTTTTAAACCCCAAGCCTGAAAAACTAACACTGCGTTCTCAGTTAGTTTTAAATGTATTGTTTTTATTTTGGCTAAGATGAATGTACAGTTTGGATTAATTTGAAATTGAAATTATTGTTAAGAAATCTATATTGGATCAATTGACTGAAAACATAATAAAATTTTATATAACAATAAAAATATTGTTAAGAAATCAATACTGAATCAACTGATTAAAAAGAAGTTAACTAATTCAGGAAAGATAGAAAATACACCTAATACATTAGGTGGTTACAAACAAAAGGAAAATATATAAAATAAAAAAACGTCATTTTAATAAATAATTTAAAAAAAAAAACTATTTTAATAAATAATTTTTCCTACCAAAACTAGTTTAAGAAAAACTAGGAGTAACACTAAATCATATAGACATAATGGAAACCAAAGCATACTCATGAGTGATGTTTTCCACGTGGCAGGTTTGGGACTATCAATATCATCGGTTTCACCCACACGTGTCATTACCTCTACGATGATATAACCTCCAACAGTCAACACACGTGTCATCCAACAGCACACGTGTCAACCCAGGAACAAGCCACAAACCACCTACGTGTCACATCACCTTCGTCTCCACCTCTTCACAACACAATAATCAATCAAACCCAACATCATCATTCCAAACCTTCTGCTTCACAACACATAATCTTAAATCTTCAAACTTTAACAATGAAAGTTCACGAAACAAGATCACACAACCACCCACCTGCTGCTGATGAAGACAAGATCATCAAAACCAGAAAACAAAAGGCTGAGAAACAAGAACACGAACACCCCACAAAAAAACCCAAACCAGAAGACACACATAACGGTAATGCAACCGTCAATGACGTCATCACTGAGTTTGAAAAGTTCTGTAAGGCCACAAGTCAGCATCTTTCTGTTGAACAGATGCGTGAAATCCTTGAAGCTAATAACGTTCAGAGTTCTGGGTCCGATGACACTGTTGTTTGTCGATGGTAAGTTGTAAAAACTGTTTGTATTTCTCTTTGAGGCATTAACACAAACAGTTGGTCTGCATGATATGATTTGTGATTTGCAGCCAAGATATGATGTTTTACGGGGCGTTACGCGAGTGTCCGGTTTGCGGGGGGATGTTGGAGTGTGTTGGGAAGAACTATAGCTGTAAAGGGTCGTATAGCGAGTGGTCTACTTGCACATACAGCACAAGGGATCCTCCAAGATTGGATGAACCGATTAAGTTTCCTGATTTTGTGCAAGAATCTGCTATTTCTGATGTAATTTTAGCTTTTTATTCTTTGTTTTTTGGCTAAGATTTAACCACTTGAAGGTTTAAAGTCTCATTTTTGTGATGATTATGTACATGATAGCTGCTGATGAAGCATCAAGACCCGAAAGGAAGACCGAAGAGGGAGTTGAAAGCAACCGATAAACCGTTTTCGGGGATGCTCATATCGCTATCTGGTCGACTCACTCACACCCATGTACGAGTCTTTTTTAACCATTGTGTTGTTACTTCTTATTGCCGGGGCGGGTGAAGGGGAATGAAATAAAGCAACGGTTTTGGCCTTTCAGGCCCACTTCAAGCTCCCAAATTTTAAAATGAAAGTGTATATGTATGTAATTTGGGGGTTTGGTGGTGGTGGGTTTGTTGTATGCAGTTATACAAACATATGATGTATAATAGGGTCGAAAGCCAAGGGTGAGCGGTAGGGTAAATTTTGAAAAAGTTGATGTTTTTTTCGATTTTGTTAGGGTAAATTTTGAAAAAGTTGACGTTTTTTTCGATTTTGTTATCTTTTTTGAAACGGTTGCCCAATAATGATTTTCTAGATCCCCACTATCAAAAACACATTTTTTATATATAAATGGCTAAATTTTATATGATGCAATTATACAAACATATGATAAATAAATTAAAGGGTCGGGCAGATCTACCTTGGATCTACCTTGCTAGAAGGGGGTAACATCCGTTGCCTGACGCCGGTAGCGTAAATTTAAAAAAAAAACTTGACGTTTTTTTGAATTTCGTTACCTTTTTTGAAACGTTGCCCCTATAATGATTTTCTAGATCCGTCCCTGTCGAAAGCACATTTTTCTTATATAAATGGCTAAGTTTTATCATCCGTTTTGGGCCCGGCCCGGCAGCTTGTTTTTACGGTTTTACATTTTCTTGTGCAGCAATATTGGAAGTCCAAGATTGAAAAGCATGGTGGAAAAGTAGCCAACCATGTTATCGGTACAAACCGAATTAACTAGTAGCATTTAACCTCTCATATGGTTATAGATTGTCTTACAACTTTACATTATATTGTTTTTGGCATAAGGGGTGACCTGTATAGTCGTATCTCCATCCGAACGAGACCGAGGAGGCTCATCGAAAGTAACCGAAGCATTGTGAGTAGCTCTATCCTTACTCTCAACTCATAAATGTTCCAACGATTACGTAAAATGTTCGAACTTTGTAACCGAACAGGGAACGCGGCATACCGGTGGTACGTGAAGCTTGGTTAAACGACAGCATTGAGAAACAAGAACCACAACCTCTGGACGCTTACGATGTCGTTAGCGATCTTTCCGTTGATGGCAAAGGCATCCCATGGGACATGCAGGATCCAAGTCAAGAAGCACTCGAATCTCTAAATGCAGAAGTAAGTTTTCGTCTTTTCGACGCGTTTTGACGAAATTTCGCTATCTTTTTAACGCGGATTCTTTGCATTTCTTGTAGATTAAGATGTATGGTAAAAGAGGGGTGCACAAAGATAGCAAGTTGGATAAAGACGGTGGCATCATCTTTGAGAAAGATGGGATCTTGTACAACTGCGCGTTTTCGGTTAGCGACAGGGGGAGGAAAGTTAATGAGTTTTGTGTTATGCAACTGATCATGGTGCCGGAAAACCGGTTGCATTTGTACATGAAGAAGGGGAAAGTAGGTGCAGACCCGCGGGCCGAAGAACGAGTTGAAGAATGGGAGAATGTAGATGATGCAATCAAGGAGTTTGTTAAATTGTTTGAAGAGTTAACTGGAAACGAGTTTGAGCCATGGGAAAGAGAGAAGAAGATCGAGAAAAAACCGCAGAAGTTTTACCCGATTGACATGGTGAGATGTGATTCAAACCTGTTAAAAGATTCGAATACCTGGAAGATTATATTTGTAATTAGGGGTGTGCAAATGGCGGTTTGCTGGCTTTTATCTTTAACCATATCCGGTACCAGGTTATGGAATTTCGTTAACCATAATCATAACCAAACTTCGGTTCGGATTCAGTTAATCAGTTACGAGACCCGTTATTGTTACCATAACCATAACCGAACTTCGGTTCCGATTCAGTTAATCGGTTACGAGGCTTTTATT
This sequence comes from Scalesia atractyloides, assembly GCA_947069175.1. Lineage (NCBI taxonomy): Eukaryota > Viridiplantae > Streptophyta > Magnoliopsida > Asterales > Asteraceae > Scalesia > Scalesia atractyloides. The sequence continues at coordinate 89,528,463 of CAMTDV010000003.1, forward strand.
GTTTGGTTTTAGTTAATTTCGGTTAACTAAGCCGATCTAAGTTTAATTAAAATTTAAACTAAATGAACATATTACACAATTATCGTCTCAGTTACAATCACTTTTATAAATAAGAGAACACACATACATAAAATGAGTCAAATTTAATACAATGATTATTTTTAAATATTTTAAATCTAATCTTATAACATAAAAAGCTTTTGCATATGTTTTTCTTTTATGTATAGAGACTTTGATTCCTTGAAAATGTCTTATTTAATTTCTGTTAATCTCCTTGAACATCTCTTAATTGATTTTGGTTTCATTAACGTTCGGTTATGGGACTCCTTCAACCAAATCCATAACCAACTTAGGTTGATCTTTTAGCATTACCAATAACCGTCGGTTAATATTGGTTATCCGCAACTTGGTTCAGTGACGGTTCCGTTGATTTCGGTTGACAGTTAAGATTTCTCACCCCTATTTGTAATGTATGTCATGTAGGATGACGGGTATGATGTGAGATATGGTGGCTTGGGTCTGAGGCAGCTTGGGACAGCTGCGGCTCATTGCAAGCTCGATCCGATGGTGGCTAACTTCATGAAAGTGTTATGCAGTCAAGAGATTTACCGGTACGCTTTAATGGAGCTCGGACACGATGCACCCGACCTCCCTATGGCGATGCTCACCGATTTGCATATCAAAAGATGTGAGTTCTAAATTCAAAATCCGAATTTAAGTTCTACCGTGTCGGTTTCCAGTTGGCTGATAGTTTTTTGTAACACGACCTCAGGCGAGGAGACATTGCTTGGATTCGTTGAGAAAATAATGAATACGAAGGAGAATGAACAGAAATCCGATGCTATGTGGTCAGACTTCAGTCAACGATGGTTCACTCTCATGCACTCTACAAGGCCTTTCGTCTTTAGAGATCATCAAGTTCTTGCAGATCATGTGAGAAACCAGGCCCCGGTTCAATTGCGTTTAAAACAAAAACGTACTTTTCGATATGAACAATTGAATTGATTATGTTTATTGTTAGGCTGCATCTGCGCTTGAAACGGTGAGAGACATCAATGTGGCGTCAAGGATTATAGAGGATATGAGCGGTGCCACGATTGACGATCCACTCTTCGATAGGTACCAGAAAATAGGTTGCTCGATTTCTCCCTTAGAGAAGGAATCAGAAGACTACAGTATGATTGTTAAATATCTTGAAAAAACCTACGAGCCTGTGAAAGTCGGAGAAATCGTAAGATACCAGTTTCGACTTCTCATGTTCTGTTCATTGTCATGACCAAGTCAACCATAGAATATGCCATTCTAATCTTATTCGGTTTTGTGGTTGTAGAGCTATGGAGTATCTGTGGAGAATATCTTTCAAGTGGAAGTGAGTGCAGGCCCTTCATACAATGAAATCAAAAAGCTCCCAAATAAAGTTCTTCTATGGTGTGGTAAGAATCATTAAACAAAAACCAAAATTAGTTTGAAAAGATTTAAGGATTGTCTGTGTTCATTTTGATTTGTTTACATTTAGGTACACGAAGTTCGAATCTTTTACGTCACTTGCATAAAGGATTCTTGCCGGCTGTATGCTCACTCCCGGTTTCAGGATACATGGTACCGATCACTTTCGTATTCTCATATATGTTATGTGTTTAGTGGTATGTCACCAGCTATGCATTGTACAGTTTGGTAGGGGCATTGTGTGTTCCGATGCGGCTGCAGAAGCCGCTCGTTTCGGGTACACATCAGTGGACAGACCAGAAGGATTTCTAGTTTTAGCAGTTGCTTCTCTAGGAGACGAAATTACAGAACTGACCTCACCACCTGAGGTACAGGAATCCTGAATATTTTGTCGCGTAATACGCAAACTAACAATAAGTATACAATTTCACAGGATACGAAGTCGCTAGAAGATAAGAAAGCTGGAGTGATGGGATTAGGAAGTAAGAAAAACCGACGAGAAAGAGCATTTCGTTTGGAAAGATCACATAAAAGTGCCTTGTGGTAGTCTAGTTGCATCCGAACACAAAAACAGCACTCTTGAGTACAATGAGTATGCGGTTTACGATCCGAAACAGGTGAGTTTGTTCAACAGTTGTCCAAGAGTAGATACATTTGTTCAACAGTGATTGATGTTTATTTGGGTGGTTTGCAGGTGTGCATGAGGTTTCTGGTTGGAGTGAAGTTTGAGGAACAAGATGTGAAGTATGAAGAAGTTGATCCAGCTGGTGATGATACTCAAGTGGAGTGAAGAGGGTGGGTTGATGTGGGTAAATGTTTTTTGGAATGTTGATCATGGGGATTGGGATATTAGTGGTATGTTTTGGTGTAAAATCATCAGGATGGTGAATGGTATTATCGGATATATATATATATGTTTTGTTGTACTGGGTTTTATACAAGTAGTTGGTGTTGTGTATATACCCAAGCTTCGTGATCAGCATCTCAAATATGAGATTTAAGTTCTAATTAATAATAATGAAAAGATTTTAATCATGAACCAAAGATGACCTGAGGTGACACCAAAATACTTGAAAAATTGAAGGGGAAATCCCTAGTCCCTTTTGACTAGTGTCCCTCCGGGACGCGTCATTCGTGTTAAAAAATGATGCACGCTGACCACGGAAGAAATCAACCAATCGCATGTCACGATGCGTGTTAAAAAATGATGCGCCTGATGCGCCGATCACGAAAGTAATCAACCAACTGCGTGTGAGCGTCACGATGCGTGTTAAAAAATGATGCGCCTGATGCGCCGATCATGAAAGTAATCAACCAACCGCGTGTGAACGATGGCCATACGTCTTACACACTCCTTGTCGGGCTGGATTTTTCCTTAACTACTTGTTGGGCTGTAATTTACTGGATTTTTCCTTAAACTCACCATGTCTTACACACTTGTTGGGCAGTAATCTACTTGATTTTTCATAAACTCATGTTTATCGAGTTGCGAAACAACAACAAGCGGATGAGTCTCATCCTTGGTTGTCTAAATTACAATATCGGCTGGACTAACACCAAAAATTACAAGTGTAGTAAACTTTCCCTAAACTAATGTTTATCGAGTTGCAAAACAACGAGCGAGCGGATGAGTCTCATCCTAGGTTGTCTGAATTCCAATACCGGCTGGACAACAGGGACGCTAGTGACCGGATTGCAAGACCACGACACCACTAGTTGGAGCGTAAGAACCTGCCCTTGGGAGAGTAACAACAGCTGGAAACGGCTGCTAATACCCCGTAGGCTGACGAGCAAAAGGAGGGATCAGCCCGAGTAGAGGCTTGTGCATGACATGGTATAATTTTATTGAACCCAAAGAAACACGGGCAACAAAACATCAGCCTGTATTTGAAGAGATTTCATATGTTATGAAAGTCAAAAGCAAGGGCGAACCGCACTACCCCTCAACTCTCTTAACGAAGCACAATTTTTAGTGCAAAATATTTGTTTTCGTTTGGGTTACCCGTCAGCTTTTTTTCTAAATTTACCACTGGTCAAAAAGGACGTTTTTACATAAAAACAAAGTCAGAAGGGAGTTTTTAATTCCACAAAATCCAAAACGTAAACACGTATTTAATAACACGTCGTTAGTATAATAAAAAATTGTTTGTAAGCCATTTAAAAAAATTCTCAGAATAAAATTAAAGTATTATATATTTGTGAGTCGTGGCATCAAAAAGTCGTCGCATGAAAATGAAAAACAAATCAATGCCCCATTTTAAATTCAATATATATCATCGTTTTCCATGATCAAAAACCAAAAATCAATCAAGTATTGTCCCCGATCGACCTCACTATCTGATCGGTTCATCTGTTTCCTCATATGCGCTGCGATGTACAGCAACTTCAAACAGCAAGCGATAGAATACGTAACACAAGCAGTGCAAGAAGACACTGCTGGGAATTATGCGAAAGCGTTCCCGTTATACATGAATGCTTTGGAATACTTTAAGACTCATTTAAAGTACGAAAAACATCCTAAGATTCGTGAAGCGATCACGCACAAGTTCACTGAGTATCTGCGTCGTGCGGAGGTGATCAGGGCGGTTCTTGATGAGGGCAGAGCAGGGCCCGCTGCGAGCGCTGGTGGTGTGGCGGTGCAGCCAACGTCCAAGGACCGAGAAGGGAAGGATATGGAGAGTCAACTGCCGGGAGTTAAAGCCTTGTAAGCGACATTTTTCTCCTTCCAAGATTATTTGAATTTGTTTTTACGTCCAATAGAATCAATCTTGATCAATCTTACGGATTACTCCGAGAGTAACCCGAGTTCACCACCAATTCTGGAGAAAACCCAGTAACCCACCGGCCCGTAAGCATGACGTGAAATTACTGATAAAACCTGTTTGACTTAAGGATCGAACCCAAGTTTCCCTGGTCTCCTATCATTGCCCATCTGTGTCTCATTGGGCACCGAGTGGGAGTTGAACTTGTATCTCTCAAGACAAATGACAAATGCAAGTCTTTCACAGCTTGATCCAGAGATCATTGGCGAGATCATCTAAATTTAATTTTACACTTAAAATTGTCCCACATCGGCGATATCTAGGTTTAGGGTAAAATGAAAACTCATACGAGTTGTGAGAACTTAAAGAACTGGGTCTTACGAAAGGGTTTTTTTTTCAAAAAAAAATAAAAAATTACCCACATCCTAATAAAATCAACTTTTCCAGAAAAAAAAACCTAGTTTTTTTTTATTTACAGCAGCTATAACGGGCCGAACACACCACTTCGATTTTTTTTATGACCGTCTTTGTAACATTTTAATTTAGAGGTGTGAAAATAACGAGGGCAAAACTCGCACGGATGACCAAGTTCTCTAAGTTCTCACAACTCGTAGGAGTTTTCCTTTGATCTGAATCACCGATATCTATATCCCTAAAAGTAAATACATAAGTTATAAATAGGGGTGCGCGAAGTCGGTTAACTGCCGGTTCGGTTTAACGAAGGTCGGTTAACCGCTGATTCGCTTAATCTAAAAGTGTTAATCGTAACCATAACCGATAGGCGGTTATCCATGGTTCGGTTAATCGGGGTTATGGTTATTTCAGTTATTAATCGATTTATTTTTTTGGTGTTTTTAGATAAAAGTATGATTGTATTCTTGTATATAGTTTATTGATGTTTCAATAAATAAAACCTGATTATGTTCTTATACGAGCTATTATAGCTTACAGAGTATATACCGTATACTGGAAAATGAGATATAGATATTTAGTTTGCTAACACGATAAATAAAAAACGTGACACAAATAAATAGAGACAACAAACTAAGAGGAAGATGATAAAAAAATAACTCTAATGCTTACTAAACTTTTAACTTCAAACGTAAATATAAAAAAGAATCACAAACAAATATAGAAAAAACAAGGTTCGGTCCAGTTCAGTTAAATTCGGTTAATGAAGATACCTTAACCGCAACATAACCGAAAGGTCGGTTAATGAAGATACCTTAACCGTAGCGTAACCGAAAGGTCAGTTAATCATATTCACCTAACCATAACCGTTCGGTTTGGGCGGTTTCGGTTAATGGTTCGGTTTTCGGTTGTGATTCGGTTTTTGCTCATCCCTAGTTATAAATCACTAAATGACCCGGTTTAAGGAGTTTTGTAAATTCAGTTAGTCTGTTGTGACCTGGTTCATCTGCTCTTAAGTTAGCCGATGGACCCTACGATTCCTGGTCCAGCTGGTCCGGTTCTCACAGCATAGATTTCATTGCACAAATATATAGGTGGATTACCATGTATAACTTTTCAAGACAAGTTAAAGCTGATGGTGCTCACTTGGATATCCTTCCTCTTGTATATTGATGGCTCGGTATCATGTTTAAGACTTTTGTAGTAGAGATTATCATTTAACTGTCTTCAAAATCTACGACTTGTATAATATAATACAAGATCATCAAAATTTATAAACCGTGTCGTCAAACTTGATGTCGTTAATTGTATGTGTGACATACAGATCATTCAAAGAACAAGCGATAAGAGTACGTAAAACAAGCTGTGCAAGAAGACAATGCAGGGAATTACGCCAAAGCCTTCCCCTTGTACATGAATGCTTTGGAATACTTCAAAGCTCATATGAAGTACGAAAAAAACCCGAAGATCATTGAAGCGATCATGACGAAATTCACAGAGTATATGCGTCGTGCAGAGGAAATTAAGGCTCTTCTCGATTATGGTGCTGCAGGCCCCGCTGCGAGTGGTGGTCCATGAGAGGTTTACAAATGAGTTTGGAGAAGAAGCTTAATTTGGATTAGTTCATGTTGACAAATGAATGTATCTTATACTTGTTTGCTGTTGGAAATCATGTAAAAAGTTTTTGTTTTTAAAATTGTAGAACCCTCTTAAGGCTTGAAATGCAACTTTTATTTTTGGGTCTCATAGTCTGATATAATTGACTAAAAATCATCCATCTTGTGGTTCCATATTTTATAACAAGAGGCATCTCAAATAAGAGATAGGAGTCGCCCTCACCATCCCCGTCACTGTCGCTTCAATAACCGCCAACAATCTTTGTTCTAAACCATATGAAGAAACTTGGGCTGACAGTTGAGCCAAACCGCCATAAGACGAATAAACACAATTTTGTAGGACAGTCTCTAGAAGATAAGAAAGCTGGAGTGAAGGGGTTAGGAAGGAAGAAAACTGATGAGAAAGAGCACTTTGTTTGGGAAGATGACAGCAAAGTGCCTTGTGGTAGTCTGTTGCCTCTAAGCATAAAAAAAGCATTCTTGAATATAATGAATATGCTGTTTTATGATCTGAAACAGGTGAGTTTGTTCAACAGTTTATACATTTTCTTACCTCTGTTGATTCTGCAAGTGGCTAATGATCATTTGGGTTGTGCAAGGCATGCATGAGGTTTCTTGTTGTAGTGATAGATGACTTATAGTGGTTCATGCCCCCTTTGGAGAAGAAGAAGAAAGTGATAAGAGTATTTTGTATTGAAAGAAAAACAATTCATCGATTACAAACCATCTCTATAGTTTGCTATAAAACAGAATATTACCTTCCCTTATTATAAATATTTACAAACAATTTTAGCATGTCGCGGATTTGGCTCCCTCAGCCTGGTTGATCGTCTAATACTTGACTCGTCGCTGTTACCACCATTACGTGCCATTATTGTTTAGTTCATGAAATATTCATTAAGGTTTCCAAGGTTGTCACTTGTGGCCTGCATCAACCTCATATTAGCTTCATATGTAGTACATGTCTCATCCTCATTATGGTCAAGACTAACCTGAGATGATTCAAACTCCTCTTTAAGCGGGTCAGAATCTGGTAGAGCTTTATGGTTCATTGCCCACCTAGAAGTTATCTCATTAAACGCAACATTCTTGGATACATTACACCTTCATGTCAGGCCGTAAACACTTTATATATGCCTTGGTATTCTTTCAGCTTCAACTTTGGCTCCTTGAACTTGCTGAGGGCTTCAGATTTTTCCTTCAGAAAATACACTTACGCCTATCTTGAAAGATCATCGATAAATGTTATCATGTACCTCATTCCTCCAACTGATGTATGCTTGACTGTTACGAACCCATCATACTGCACCAATTTTAAAGGTGCGTTTGCTTGGTAAATCGATCTTTCAAATGGATGTTGATGAGCTTTGACGTATTGCAACCGACACACTACAAGGTCCTTGTAGACCTCAAGTTGTGACAACCCATTGGCCGTTTTCTTGCTCATCATAAGGTCCAGCTTATCATAGCTCACGTGACCCAAATGTAGATGCCAAAGATCCACATCTTGATTCTTCTTGGTTATTTGTGTAAAAATGTTGTATAATTTGATATTGAATAATTACAAAGAGAGGGATACAAGATTAATATAGACAATACAGTGAAAGGAAAGAGACTAATTATATGGTTCTAGCTAAATGAAAGGATCACCATCATTACAATTATACACATTCTAAAAATACATATGGCTGAGAATTAGGAACCGATGATGCAATATTCACTGTGATTTGATTATGATTTGTTGATATTCCTTATACGCCCCCGCAAGATGGAGGATCCGTCGGATACTCCGATCTTGGAACGATTTTGAAGAAACGGTGCTCGAGCCAACGGTTTGGTAAGCATGTCCGCAAGTTGATCTTGTGAGCTGATGTGGAGGACCCTTAATTTGCCAGCGGAGACTTGTTCCCGAACAAAGTGATAGTCAAGAGCAATGTGCTTCATGCGGGAGTGATACACGGGATTGGCACAAAGGTAGGTTGCTCCAGTATTATCGCAAAACAATGTCGGCGGTTGATTTGTTGTGAGACCCAGTTCATGTAGTAAGTTCTTTGTCCATATGAGTTCAGCAGAAGCATTAGCTAGGGCCTTGTATTCCGCTTCCGTAAATGAGCGGGAAACTGATTTTTGGCGAGTGGACTTCCATGAAATGATGTTTGTACCAAGATAAAGAACATATGCAGTGGTTGACCTACCGGCATCATTTACACCCCCCCCCCAATCAGAGTCAGAAAAGGCCGAGAGAGTGAGACTGGAATGGCGATTTAGGAAGAGGCCATGATGGATGGTGCCTTTGAGGTACCGAAGAAGTCTTTTAAGAGCTTGCCAGTGAGTTTGGCGTGGACTATGCATAAATTGAGACAGCTTATTAATGGCATATGAAATGTCCGGTCGAGTGAATGCCAGGTACTGAAGTGACCCGACCAGTTTGCGGAATGGTGTGGCATCCACCGATAGAGATAAGTCAGTGTGCGAGAGGGGTTCAGTGGCACTGAGAGGTGTCATGACATCCTTTGCGCCATCCATGTGAAACTGTTGGACGAGATCTTGAATATAACGATGTTGTGATAAGAAAAGACCCGTAGATAACCTCAACACCAAGAAACTGATGAAGCATGCCGAGATCTTTGTGAGAGAATTTTTTACTCAAGGCTTGAATGAAGTGATCGAGGAAACTAGATTCATTTCCCGTAAGTACGATATCATCTACGTAGACCATGAAGTAGCAAATGACGGTTCGATGGTGGTAGATAAAAAGAGAAGCATCAGCTAGGGATTTGCGAAATCCAAAGCGAATAAGGAATTGAGTGAGCTCAGTGTACCAAGCACGTGGAGCTTATTTTAAGCCGTATAGAGACTTTTTGAGCTTGCAGATATGATGTGGATATTGAGAGTCTATGTAACCCGGCGGTCGAGTCATGAAGACATCCTCGTGAAGAGTGCCATGAAGGAAGGCATTGTTGACATCTAGTTGTCGCAACGACCAATTTTTAGATAGAGCAATGGAGAGAATGGTAAGAATGGTAATGGGTTTTGTGACGGGACTGAACGTATCGAAGTAGTCCTTCCCATATTGTTGGAGGAAACCCTTCGCCACAAGACGAGCTTTGTATTTGGCAATTGAACCGTCAGAATTACGCTTGATCCGGAAAACCCATTTGCAACCAATGGGTTTATGTGAGGTCGAAGGTACAAGCTCCCATGTTTGATTTTGAATAAGGGCGTTAAATTCCGCATCCATTGCATTGCGCCATTGCGGATCTTTAGAGGCTTGAATGTGAGTGGTGGGTTCAAGGGTGGGTGGAAGCGGGTGGAGAGTGGTGGTGTTTACGGTGATTGGGTTTATGGTCTCGTTGAGGACGAGTAGGTGGAGGTGTTTGGACCATATGAGACGGAGGTGAAATGTCAGTATCGGGTGTAGCCGGTTGGGAGTAGATGGGAGAAGATATGGTATCGGGTTGAGGAGATGTTTGTGTAGTATCAGGTTGAGGGGTGATGTTGAGGTAAGCATCTGAGGATGAGGAAGGGATGGGAATAGATGGTTCCACAGGTTCTGTAGTGGGTATAGTATTATTGTGAGTAGAGAGGGAACGGGATGTGGAAATTGGTTACATGGGGTGGTTTACGTTTGCATGGGTAGGCACAGGGATTGGGATAGGAGTGTTTATAGTATGATTTTTTTATTTTTTTGTGACTGTAGGTATAAATATTTCAGGTGTAGGAAGAGAATTAATGGGAGTGCCTTGTGTGGTGAATGGGAAGATGTGGTCAATGAATTCAACATGACGGGAGTGATAAAGGCGGTGCGAGGTGGGATCATAGCATTTATAAGCTGATTTAGAGGAGGAGTAACCGAGAAAAATACACTTGGTGGAACGTGGATGGAGCTTGGATGAAGCATAAGGTCGTAACCACGGGAAACATAGACAACCAAATGGATTTAGTTTTGTGTATGGTGGTTGAAGTTTGTATAGCATTTCATAAGGCAATTTGAAGTTTAGAATTTTTGTGGGTAGTCGGTTGATAAGATAGACGACAATCTGAAAAGCGTGAGACCAAAAATTTAGTGGCAAGTTTGCATGGTGAAGTAAGGATAAGCCGGTTTCAACAATGTGTCGGTGGCGTCGTTCGGCGACACCATTTTGTTCCGGAGTGTGTGGGGGAGTGGTAAAATGGGAAATCCATGCTTTTGAAGGTAGGGAATCAAACCGATGTATTCGCCTCCATTGTCGGAAAAGAGGGATACAAGCAGGGTTTTAAAGAACTTTTCAACTAGAGATTTGAATTGTGGAAATAAGATTGCAACATCCGATTTTCGTTTAATGGGGTAAAGCCATGTGTATTTACAGTAAAAGTCGACAAAAATGACGTAGTATGCATATCCATCATTAGAGGTTTGAACAGGACCCCAAACATCCGAGTAAATAAGCTCAAGTGGTTTGAATGAATTGTCTCCAAATGGTTGTTTGTGACTTTTATTTAGAGAACAAGAAGTACAATGAAAAGAAGCATTTGACATTTTATTATAACCAAGTCCTAAGTTATTGAGCAAAAGTTTTAGAACTTTAATAGAGGGATGCCCAAACTTGTGGTGCCAAGAAAGAAGCGATCCGGATGTCTTGATGCTTGAGTTGAGTTGATGAATGGGTTGATGAGGAAAGGTAGAAGCATAATAAACGTCATTAATGTTCACTCCCCGCATGAGACGCGCCCCCGGGCGAAGATCCTTAACAAAAAAATGAAAAGGAAAAAATTCAACGGAAACATTGTTAGTTTTGCAAAGCTTAGCGACTGAGATGAGATGATTGCGTAAATGAGGAACAAGTAAAACATCGTTTAAAGATAGTGTGCGAGTGGAGGTGGGAATGGAAGTGTGGCCGGTGTGAGAAATAGAGAGAGTTTTACCATTCCCGAGCACAATCTCATCGGGCCCGCCATATTATGAGAGGTGGTGTAAATAAGACCGGTCATGTGTAGCATGATGAGACGCTCCGCTATCAAACATTAAGGGTGATGTGGGCAGTGAGGTGCTTGACACCGAATAGTTCACAGTCGGATTATGATGCGACCCCGATCCGGACGAGTTCACAGCAACATTATAATCTTGTAAAAACCGTTGAAGCTTCCGACAATCTTTTGTATCATGACCTGGGATGTTACAAAAGTGACAAAAAAATTATTGCGAGTAGTTCGATAATTATTCATATGTCCATTGTGGTGTTGTGAAGATGGGCCACTGTTATAGTTTTGAGATGGGGTGTTCCTTGGCCCAGACGAGTTGGGCCTATTTGAATTTCTGACAGTAGATGGAGACCGTGAAAAAGGCCTGGCTCCTTGTCGTTGGGTGCTGTTGACTGTAGCATTTAGGGCTTCTGGTTTAGAGACGTGTAGTGATCTCTCGTGATCTACGAGTTTCTCATAGAAATCTGATAAAGTGATCGGTGTGTCTCGAATCTTCAATGCGGCAAAGATTTCTTTGTAATCGTCACCTAGGTGGGTGAGTATGTGAACGATGAGATCATCATCATCATCAATTGGCTTGTGAGCCAAGGCTAATTCATCGGCTATAGCTTTCATCTCGTTGAGGTATTCTGCTACAGGTTTGGTGCCTTTGCTGTTTGTAGCAAGTTTTGATCGGAGGGAGATAATCCGGGACCGCGAGACACCGGCGTAGCTCTCAGTGAGCCGTGTGAAAAGCTGGTTAGAGGTCTCAGCAGATGAGACGATGGGTTGAATCATATCCGAGCAACTTCCAAGAAGTGCCCCGAGAAGAATTTTGTCTTGGCGAAAGCAGAGACGATAGGCAGGATTCGGTTTTCCTTCAAGTGTTTTTGGTGGTGGTTCGGTTCGACCGTCAACAAACTGTTTAAGTTCAAGACCCATGAGCATGGATAAGACTTGTTTGCGCCATGAGGGAGAGTTGTTTGAAGTTAGTTTGATTGGAAAATGAGTGTGAGTTGAAAGCTCAATAATGTTGGAAGAAGACATGATGTGTCTGTTGTAGGGACAGAAAAAAGAAGAAGGCAGCAAGAGTGGTTTTGGATCGGACAAAAAAAAAACTCAGAGGAGTTAGAGAGCTCTGATTACCATGTAAAAATGTTGTATATTTTGATATTGAATAATTACAAAGAGAGGGATACAAGATTAACATAGACAATACAGTGAAAGGAAAGAGGCTAATTATATGGTTCTAGCTAAATGAAAGGATCACCATCATTACAATTATACACATTCTAAAAATACATATGGCTGAGAATTAGGAACCGATGATGCAATATTCACTGTGATTTGATTATGATTTGTTGATATTCCTTATAATTTGAGGCGCGAAAAGAAACTTCTTCTTCATATTTGGTACATGGTAAACATCCTTAAGCGTTAGTTTCTGTTGGTTGTTCATGCTGGAAACATTATCTCCAATAAACGCAATCGACTGTTTAAAGTTGTCTGCTATCACAACAACTTGACTTCCTCCGTATTTAATTGGACTATGCAGCCTTTCTTTTTCGCCCGTCTTGTGGTTGGAGCATCTGGAGTCCATAATCCATTCATCAAGTTTGTCACAGCAACGTCAGTTATTTCTGCTCTGAAGGGTGTCACATCCTCCTCTTGTGCAACAAATGTTTCAGCATCCCAAGCTTCTCATCTCGTGTTTTTGTTGCAGTGTTTCCTTCTTTAGGAAGTGTTGATCAACAGTTTCGAGCAATACAACCCCTTCGTCCTCAGTTGTGACATTTGAAGGGACCAGGAATTGCAGTTTTAGTTGTCGGGCTTCTTGATACCACCGGCTACTTGTAGATCCGTCATGGAGGAAGAGGCTATGATACCACCTTGTTAAACCAAGTGGAATAAACAATGTGTTTAGGTAAACTATTAGACTAATTGCACACATTAGTTGTAATAAACAAAACCACCTGCTAATCCAAAACAAACTTGCTGAAGTTAGAGCTGGTTTGCACACTGCAATGTTCGGGAGAAACATAATGTGAAGTGGAGTGATGTTGTTGGGCTCAAGAGTGCCAAACAGGCTTTACAAGAAGCGGTTATTCTGCCAGTTAAATTCCCCCAGTTATAATCTTTTAAGTGATACATTTATCAGACTAACTTAGAATCAATCAATAACTCAATGATGATCCTTGCAGGCTATCCGAAAAGGCGATTTGATAAGTGTATATACATTCCACTTCCTGATTTTAAGGCTCGCGAGCGCATATTCAAAGTGAGATATGTTCTTTAAATGAAAAAAAAAGATTTGTATAGTATGTGGTTTATTATGACTTGATATAATATACAGGTGCATTTAGGAGATACTCTCAATAACTTGAATGAAAGCGACTTCGAAAGTTTGGCATGTAAAACTGAAGGATTTTCTGGTTCGGATATCGCTGTTTGTGTAAGTGCCATGCTCTCTATACAATCCTCACTTTATGTGTGTTGGTTAAGATTAATGTTGCCTTTTTTTTGTAGGTTAAGGATGTTTTATCCAAACATGTACATAAAACTCAAGATGGTATGTTCTTTGTTAAGACGAATGAAGGTTTGTGGGTCCCATGTGAATCTGAACCGCCAACACCCAACATAGCCACCGCCACCGCCACCGTCACCACCACCACCACCATCGTTATCGCCTCAACAACTGTAGGCAATCTTTGTTCTTAGCCCGGCCACTATTGTTACGACCCCCAACATTCCGATTTTTTGTTAACAAACTTATAAAACAAACACGATTATTTTGTTGATCAAATGCACTCAACCATTTCAATTCCATATTATACATTTTGATTGCTTCACTTCATTAGACAAATTCAGTTTCAAATTTAATTTTTCTAAGAAATTCAGTATTTCGTTGATCCAACTTTCAAGATTACAAAAAGGCCTTTTACAATAATTTTGCTATTAACAGGCCAGCCAACACAAACAAATATAAAAATGGGACAAACAATTGATAAATCAGAAGATGTTTTTTCACCTGATTTACCTAATAACTTAAAATAAAACAGTAACCGGAAATCGTTGATTACATGGCCCCCAAGATGAAGAAACTCGGGCCTGACAGTTGAGCCAAACCACCATACGGCGAATGGCCAAAATGTTCTCACTGCAGACTTTTTCTCGCGACCTGACCCTGTAACTCCAAACTCTTCGGAAGTTTCGTCTCTTTCGAGTTGACGCCTGCTTGTTGATTTTCTCCATTTGTATGCATAGTTGCATGCTAACATGAAATATTTCTAAAGATGGTCACCAATATTCTCCACAAGAGCATACACCATCTTTAAAATGATGAAACCGATTCGAATCCCTAACAACTATTTCTCTTTCTTCAATCCTAGAAATCAACTTAAACACCGTGTGACAATCACCGCAAACCCTAAGGTTCTTCTCGATCTGCAACAACGTTCCACGCGGTGTCGCAATCAACCCAAAAGCAACCGCTAATCTCTCACTATGACCAAAAAGAATATCCTCCTTATGTTCATCTTCAACATCATGAAGAACATAACTAACATCTGGCAAATACCCCGCATCCCTTAACCGCAAACCTAACTCTTTCAACTTCAAATAAATACGATCCGATAAAGGATGTGACGTATCACCCGCAACAAACGAATATGTCTTGTTCTTGATTTCAATCCAACTGCAACCCGCTTCTTTCTTCACGTTCCTCTCATCCATTAATTTCCGAACTTTCGATCTTTCTTGCCAATCGCCAGATGTCGCGTACAGATTCGATAACAATACATACGCAGCCGAATCTTGTGGCTTTAACAACATAAGTTTGTCTCCCGCTAACTTTCCTATTTCCACGTTTTTATGAACACGACACGCAGCCAAAAGTGATCGCCAGATCGTCGCACCAGCTGGAAACGGCATGCTGTTTATAAAAACCATAGCTTTTTCTAACAATCCCGCTCGGCTGTACATATCAACCATACATGAGTAATGTTCTGACGTCGGAACAATATTAAGATCATTCACCATCATATTAAAGTATCTTTCACCTTCATCGACTAATCCCGCATGCGTACACGCGGTAATAACTCCGATAAACGTTATATCGTCCATTTCTAAGTTTTCTTTCCGCATTTTTTCGAATATCTCAAGAGCTTTTTTCCCGTACCCATGTTGCGCATATCCCGAGATCATCGAATTCCATGAAACTAAATCTCTTTCGGTTTGTCTTTCGAAAACCTTATTTGCACTTTCAATATCTCCTCTTTTCGCATACATTGTCACAAGAGCACTACTTACGCATAAAGTGTTATTGTAATTTTCTTTAACCGATCCTGCATGAAACTGTTTTCCGTGCCCGATTGCTGCTGTTGGACTAGCAGACGCGTTAAGAATACTCGAAAACGTGTACTCATTTGGTCTCACCCCATCATTTGCCAGCTGGCGGAAGACTCGTACCGCCCCGTCAGCATCTCCCGATTGTGCATATCCTGCCAGTATAGCGGACCATGTAACAATATCTTTTTCTTCCACCCGTTCGAAAACTTTTATAGCATCGTTATTGTTTCCGATTTTCATATAAGCATCTAAAAGTGCGGTGCCAACTGAAGTTGATGATTCGTAATTCGTCTTAATAGATTGCGCGTGAATTTGGTAAACGGAAACCGTAGGATGAGCAGCAAGAAGCGTAGAATAAGTAAACTCATTCGGCTTAACACGTTCCCGTAACATTTGACGATATAGATCCACCGCTTTATTGACATCCCCGTTTTGTATCAATCCACCGATCACCGCTGTCCACGTCACCACACTGTTAACCCCGTTCATCGTACCGAACAGTTTCAACGTGTCATCCATTTCTGAGCTTTTCGTGTACGAAACCATAAGCGCGGTTTTGAGATTAGGATCAGATTCCATACCATTTTTCGACACGAAACCATGGATTTGTTTAGCGAAAACTATTTCTTTCACGTTAGCGCACACTTTCAATATCGTTACAAAGATCGCTTGCGTGAGTTTGACATCCAAAAGCCTCATCTTATGGAACAAATCAAGTGCAACTAAATCATGCCCGTTTGTTACCAGACCCGCTATCATTCCGTTCCAAGAAACCGCGTTTCTAACAACCATACCGTCAAACACCGCCTTTGCGGATTGAATCATTCCGGATTTCGAATACATACTAATCAAAGAATTGCACACGTATGTAGTCAGCTCGAACCCGAATTTAACAACCATGGTATGCACCTGCATTCCTTTTACAACCGCACCGCAGTCAGCCAAAGCACCAAGAACAGTGGCAAACGTAAACGGGTTCGGCTTGATTCCTTCCATCTGCATCTGCAAAAAAAGCTCTACAGCCCGATTGTGGAGGCCCGTTAACGAATACCCGTTAAGCATTGAAGTCCACGACACCACGTTTCTGTCAGGCATTTCATCGAACACGTTCTCCGCCATCCCAACTCCGTCTGTTTTCGCATACATATCGATTAAAGAAGTTCCCACACTAACATCCTCAACAAACCCATATTTAATACAGTCACAATGTATTTGCTTGCCTATTATTTGATCACACAAGCTTCCACAGATCTTTAAAACACAAGAAAAGCTTGCCCCGTTGACCGGTAAACCCAAACGACGGATTTGTAAAAAGTGTTTGAGAGCTTGAACGTTGCTATTGGTTCGGGCATACTCGAAAAGTAGGTGGTTATGGTTAGAATCTGAAGAATCTCTCTGAGGCATTTTGTCGAACAGGTGGGGTGCATCTTGGAAGACACCAGATTCAAGCTCGATTGTTGAAGCAAAGGACTGTAAAGAATGAAACTGATTGTAGTAACAAGTTTGAAGCTTTCTAAAAGACTTGATCTTTTGTAAATTCATGGTAGTTATAAAATGGAGGGAGTATCGAAGTGTGTTTGAAAATCTATTAACACACCAAGAGAGTTAATTTGTATATTTTTTTAAAACATAGATCCTGCTATTTTTTTTTTTAATTTGAGCAAACTATTGCTATAGTTCTCTTAATTTAATAAAAAGATATTGTAAAAACTATAACGTTACATAATTATGTTCCAGTACGTAATATGCATGTTATTCTTGAAATAGGTGTAATGTTACGTGATTTTGTATCAGTATGTAATAATGTAACAATTGTTGACTATGTATTATTATGTGATTACGTGAAAGTATTTATGTGCAAACACATTAAGTGATTACATAATTATTTACTAAACATAATTGTATTAACAAACAAAACATGTAGTATATGATGTTTCATGGAATGCATAATATTTTAGGTCTAATCACGTAGTAAGTATAAATGTAATGTAATATAAGACAGTAACCAATCAGCCTATAGTAACCACGTAATGTGGTATATTATAGATTTAGTCACACAATAAGCATAACTGTCATAACATCAATTATAACAAATCATATTGAATGTGTAATCACATAATCACATATACTTAAAAAAACTAAAAATTAAGAAAATTATAGCAATAGCCTACTTAAATTAAAGAGAATGAAATGCTCGTTAATACAATTATTTTTTTTAAATATTATGGTATGAAAAAGTTATAGCCATTCGAAAATCGTGGAGGAAGTAAGTTTAAGAGTTAACAATATTGGATTTTCTTAAAATACCTTTGTCTTTTAGTTTCTCTTATACGCTCCCTTCCTCTTGTACAATGACCTTCTATATTTCATATATAAAAAATTAACCAAATTTAAACATCATATTATCCTCTTATTAATTCTTAATAATTAATAACTAGGTTGGATACTCGCATATTACACTGGTTGAAAATTTTAAATGATATAATTTATGAATATATAAATAAATGAGATATTAGATTTAAATAACCTCAACTTGGTTATATGTTTTTTTTTACAATCTAAAGATATTATTTATTAAATTTAATATAAACTTGTTATTTAAAAGGAATATATAGGAGATTTTAAATCATAAAATTAATATTATAGATTATAATGAAAATTAGTTTGAAGATAATTTACAAATAAATTTAAATGTGATATTAGTTACCACAAAAAAAGATATTGAATATTTGACTACCAATAAAAATTTATACTTATTGTTATAAATCAGGAAATAACTCTTTTTAACATATATATAATATGTGATATCTATGTATTAATTATTACAAAAAATAAACTAAAATAAATATAAGTAAAATTTATAAGATTAATTGAGAGAATTACATGTGATATTTATTGGAATCATTTGTTAGAAATTAGACCAGACAAGGACAGAGGCAAATAACAATTTTAATTCACAAGCTAAAAATAATATATAAATCTCTATAAATTTCTTTGTCTACAACTTTAGATGTTTTATTTATAATTTATCATATGTGTCTAATATTAATAATTTGACTCTATCTCTACTCTTCACTCTTGATAGTGTCATATATTGTCTATGAGTGAAAATCAATTGTTTTAAATACAAATCAATTATTGATTGTGAATTATTTTTTAAAATATATTAAACTACATTAATTAAGAATGTAATATGTTTCGTACCATTTGAAATGTGAGATAATGGAGTTTTTAGGCCATTACCTACAAAAATAATTAACAAGTTATTAGTTGTAAACAAAGTAATTTTATATACAATTAAGACATAATCAAATTTAAAAGTAAAATACTAAAGAAAATCTTACAATTTTAATCGTCACCTATATTAGCAACTTTTGATGAAGATTGATCTTTTGCCTTTTAAGACATATTCTTGTTTATTGAGAATACATAGAAAGTATTATAAAATTATAATGATTTTAGCAAAATAAAATACAAACTGGTGCAAACGGATTAAATTATGAAAATAGTATAATAGAGAAAAAAAAAGTAATCTATTATATATATGGAGTAGTGTTACAAATTGAAGCAGTACTAAAGTTATAAAATTCGGAGGTAACTAACATTGTAAATCTACTATTCTTAACATAGTCGTGGTTTTGTTACTAATAATTTTTGAGTAAAAAATTGAATAAAACCTATTCGAACAAATGGATTGGATTTTGTGAATATGCGAAATCGTAACACAATTTTTTTAAATGGAAGTTAATCTACACAATTTTTAAATTCTCCTACCTATTAAACAAAAATAGTAGTCCACATAACATGTTTTAAGCACCACATTTAAGTTCTAGGCAAATAAAGATGTCCTAACATTTTTCAAAACCACTAATGTTTTTTTACAACTAAACTTGGCAAGCATATTTTCATTTATAGTTATTAAAATTATTTTCGTTGAATTAATTGTTTATTTTCCATTTTATTATTACCAAATATAACAATAATTTAAAAAAAATTAACTTAAGAATTAATAACTAAATTATAATTCTAAATTATATTTATTGATAACAGATCAATTATGGAGTTTACTTTCATTAAATTTATTGTTTATTTTTCTTTTATCATTTTTATTATTACCGAAAAAACATAATTTAAAAATCATTATTACCTATAAAAGTGGAAATCAGTTTAAAATATCAATTTTTAGTTTTTTTATTTAATTAACTCATTAAATAATAAAGGTTTGAACTTTATATTTTAATATTAATTTGTGCTATACATCTCTTATATATGTTGCTACATTTGCAACTTTATAAAAAAATTCAAGTACTTAATCATTGTTCACAATTAATGTTTATGATGATTTTCTTCATAAGTTTTCTAATTTTCATAAATAATAACACTTTCAACCACATCATGACATGACATGCATCCAAATTTAGGCCATTCTTATTTTCCAAAAACTTATTAGGGAATGTTTAAAACATGTGATACGAACAAAAGCGCTTAAAACATACCATTTTAATAATTATTTTTAGTTATTAGATCAGAGATAGAAAGAGGATTGAATAATAAAAACTTATTAGAGAATGTTTAAAACATGTGATATGAACAAAAGCGTTTAAAACATATCATTTTAATAATTATTTTTATTTATTAGATCAGAGATAGAAAGAGGTTTGAATATTAATTTCATTTAATTATGTGTAACATTTTTTATTGGAAGATGTTGTGGTTTTTAATGTGAATTGTTGTGTGGATCAACAGTTAAATTTTCGTCTTGGTTATGATAGATTTTGGGTTTGAGGTTTGGTATTGTGATTTGAGGGTTTTAGGGCTTAAGGGCTTAGGTATAGGTTTCATGTTGTGCTATACTTAAGTTTGTCCTTGTTTTTGTGTTTATTCTACGATATACACATGTAATCTCACTGCCACATTCGATGCCTAGACCTATTAAGCGTTTTAAAGTTGGGGAACAAGAAAGGAGGCTTAGTCTACAACGGTTCTTAAAACTCTTACTTGAAGAAAAGTTGATATAAATCGTCGTAAAAATATGCTTAAAACCACAATAAATATCTGTCATATAAAACAAAAATAACAGTAAACCAGAGTTAAAAATGAACAAAAGTAAAATAATATAAATAGAACATGTGTTTGTTTCATAATATATATTTTATTTTATACTTTTTACGATTTAAGTCTTTTTTTAAAGAAATTATAAATTTACATAAATAGTCCGTTACATGTACAACGAGTAAAATATCCTTACAATTGACAGAATAATCTAACATAATCATCACCCGAAATAAAAAACGCTAGAAAACATGAAAGCGCATATCACAACACGACAAGTTACTAAAATAGCCAAACCTCATAAACGAAAACCGAACATAACTCCAAGAAAATCTCCAAAATATGTTTTAATTTAATAGAGTTTAGTGACTATTTCTATAATTGACCCCATTCACTTCTTTTCATAGTGGATTCTCATCTCATATACATACCATCAAATTATCCCTCTTTAAACAACACCCGCATCACTAGGGTTTTTCTCAAAAATTTAAAAAAAGGGCACCAAAATTTCGAAAGGGGGTTTATTACTTTATTAATTCTTATTCTATCTTCGACAGTTTTTCAATTCAGACGAGGGTTTTTCTGGGCTTTTGTTCTTGTTCAATCTTGCGTACACTTTTCGTATCATGGTACCTGTTAATCAGCCTCATTTGGGTTTTGTTTGAAGACCAATTTGTTTCAAGATGATTGCAGAAAAGCCAATTTGGGTTCAACATGAAGGAATGCAAATCTTTTCGATTGATATTCAACCTGGGGGGCTTCGATTTGCCACTGGCGGTGGTGATTACAAGGTATTTGTTTTAATGGTTGATGGGTTTTTGATTTCTTGAATTTCTAGTGGTGTTTGGGGAAAAAAGTTTTGATTTTTGGTTGAGTTTCTAGGGTTTGAGGGTAAATTGTGATATTATGATGCTCTTGTAGCTGATTTGAGTTGGATGGTAGTGTTACATGTTGTTATGTAAGTTGAATTCAGTTAATTTCTTGAAATGTTGTATAAAAAGTAATTTGGGAGAATTTGATCCCTAATTCAATTAACCACAATTAGGGCATCTTTGAGCCTTCAAGAAACTAATTTATTTACAATTTTGTGAACTAATCTCTGCTAGAAAGTTGGTTTACGTCGTAAATAACCTAATTTTCATGTCTTTACGCATGAATTTTGTATATGTAGCATTAAACTATAAATATGAGAGTACATTGTTGGGTTATTTTTACGCGGTGGTGAACTGGTGATGACAAGGTGATAATGTTAATGGGTTTTTGATTTCTTGTTTTTTAATGCTGTTTTGCAAAGAAAGTTTCGATTTTTGTTTGAATTTTTAGGGTTTGAAGATAATTTGCAATGTATGAAGTTAGTTTGTTAGACTTTGATCCCTAGTTAAATTGATGCATTTAGGGCATAAAGAATCTAATTTTCATGTCTTTACACATGAATTTTGTAAATGTGAGAAAACCTTGTTGTGTTATGGCTACTTTTTCCGGAGTTTTAGTTATTATTTTGGTGTTTTGTTTGAATACAGAAATGGTAGTAACGTTTGGTCATTATGTAGGTACGTATTTGGAACATGAAGTATGTATCCAAGGTCTTGCATTTGGATCCGGATAAACCAAAACTAGAACTTCTTGCTACTCTTCGTGATCATTTCGGGTCAGTCAATTGCGTTAGGTGGGCCAAACACGGCCGGTATATCGCGTCCGGGTCAGACGATCAAGTCATTCAAATCCACGAGAGAAAACCTGGTTCCGGAACCACTGAATTCGGTAGCGGTGAAGCCCCTGATGTCGAAAACTGGAAAATCGCCTTCACTTTGCGAGGTCATACAGCGGACGTGGTAATTATCATATTTCATAACTTCATATGAATTAAACGTAACGCTTTTCTTTAACTTTAATTTAAGATCAAATCGTGGAGTTATTTATTCTTGTGCTTAGTGTAGGTGGATCTAAATTGGTCTCCGGATGATTCAACATTGGCTAGCGGGAGTTTGGATAACACGGTTCATATCTGGGATGCGAGCAACGGTATCTGCACAGCTGTTTTACGGGGGCATTCGAGTCTCGTCAAAGGGGTAACGTGGGACCCGATCGGTTCTTTTATCGCAAGTCAGTCGGATGACAAAACCGTAATCATCTGGCGAACGTCAGACTGGAGCCTCGCACATAGGACGGATGGACACTGGACAAAATCGGTATGTATTTCAAATAAACTGATTTGGTGAAATGGGCTGGTTTGGTAACATTTCAAAACGGGTCGAGTTGGCAGAAATATTTTTCTCCAAAAAGTAAATTGCCATTTTCGTCCCTGAGGTTTGGTTAGTTTTGCAACCTTCGTCCAAAGGTTTGTTTTTTCGCATCTGGATCCAAAAGGGTTGAAATCTTGCCTTTTTTAATCCGGCTCATTAATTCCATCCATTTTTCTCCGTTAAGTCAGGGGTATTTCCATCTTTTTTGTTAACTTAAAGGGCAATTCGGTTCAGGATTTTTCAAGTAAAAAGAGCGAATTGCCTTTTAAGGTAACAAAAAAGACGGAAATACCCCTGACTTAACGGAGAAAAATGAATGGAGTTAACGAGCCGAATGAAAATGGAAAGATTTCAAACCTTTGGACGAAAGTCGCAAAACTGACCAAACCTCAGGGACGAAAATGGCATTTTACTCTTCTCTAAAATACTAAAATCATATTTTATTGTCTCTTCTAGCTTGGGTCTACTTTCTTCAGGCGGCTCGGGTGGTCACCGTGTGGCCATTTTATAACAACGACACACGGATTCCAAAAACCGAGACATTCGGCACCGGTTCTCGAGCGAGGAGAATGGACGGCTACGTTTGACTTTTTAGGGCACAATGCGCCTATAATCGTGGTGAAGTTTAATCATTCTATGTTTAAGAGAAACCCGACAAATACCCATGAAGCAAAAGGTGCATCTGCGGGTTGGGCTAACGGGTCATCAAAGAACAGTGGGAAAGAATCGCAACCGTACAATGTTATCGCTATCGGAAGTCAAGATCGTACCATCACCGTTTGGACCACAGCAAGTGCCCGTCCTCTTTTTGTTGCTAAACATTTCTTTACTCAAAGTGTTGTCGACTTATCATGGTAAGTTTCCAACATAAATAAGTTTACGTTTTCATTTTTCGCGTTTCAAATTTAGTCCTTTTGTTTGTTCATTTGTTTTATCAGGAGTCCCGATGGGTATTCGTTATTTGCGTGTTCTTTAGACGGGACCGTTGCTACTTTTCACTTTGAGGTAAAAGAAATTGGTCATAGGTTAAGTGATGTGGAACTCGAAGAATTGAAAAAAAGCCGTTACGGTGACGTTAGGGGTCGACAAGCGAATTTAGCGGAAAGTCCCGCACAGTTGCTTCTAGAAGCCGCTTCTAAAAAGGTTACCGCACCTGCCGCAAATAATAATACTCCTTCTACCATGAAATCGTCTTCTAGTTTAGATATCTCATCAAAGGTTGACCCGTTACCCGATCTTGGTAAAAATACGGTAGGAGTCGTTGACAATACATCGGATAAAACCGTAACTCAAGCTCCTCGTGTGTCGAGTCCTGTAAAACAAAGAGAATACCGACGCCCTGACGGTCGGAAACGGATCATTCCGGAAGCTGTTAGAGTTCCTGCTCAAGGAGAAAACATAAACTTAAACACATCAACAGCATCACAATCCCAAAACGTTGACTTTTCCATGAAGTCAACTGAGAACGGTGATTTAGCATTTCGTGAGGGCCCGCCTACTAAGAAGGCAATGGTTGCAGGCATGTCTTCTCGAGCCACTGTTAGTGAGAGTTTAATAATCGAAAAGGTTCCGGTTTCTGCTGATAAAGATGGAAAGATAAACGTTGAACAAATCGGAGGTCTAAAGAGTTCTTCGGGTTCTAATAAACCCCTTTCAATTAGGGTTTTTGATAATAAAGAGGGTGATACACATGTTTGTTTGGAAGCTCGTCCTAAAGAACATGCGGCCAATGACATCATCGGGGTCGGGAATACGTTTTTGATGAAAGAAACAGAAATTTCTTGCACGAGAAACGGCCAAACTCTTTGGTCTGACCGGATCTCGTGCAATGTTACGGTTTTGGCCGGAAATACCAATTTTTGGGCCGTCGGGTGTGAAGATGGATCCCTGCAGGTTAGTATTCTACTTCCAGAATATTCTTGTTTGAAACGCAAATGTAAGCACCTGTTAAGTACTTATGATTAATGTTTTATTTTAAAAAGGTTTACACAAAATGCGGGAGAAGATCGATGCCGACTATGATGATGGGGTCCACCCCGGTGTTCATCGATTGTGACGATTCTTGGAAATTGTTACTCGTCACAAGAAAAGGGTCGTTATACGTGTGGGACCTTTTCAACCGAAAATGCATCCTTCATGATTCATTAGCATCACTTATGAATTCAGATCCAAAATCAACCGGTAACAATAATAGTCAAAAATTAAATTTAGAATAAAATGCCATTTTTGTCCCTGAGGTTTGGCCAGTTTTGCGACTTTCGTTCAAAGGTTTGTTTTTCCGCATCTGGATCGAAAAGGTTTGAAATCTTGCCATTTTCATCTGGCTCGTTAACTTCATCCATTTTTCTCCGTTAAGTGCGAGGTATTTACGTCTTTTTGGTTAACTTAAAGGGCAATTTGGTCTTTTTCACTTCATGTAAAAAGACCAAATATTGAATTGCTCTTAAGTTAACAAAAAAGACGGAAAATACCCCTGAGTTAACTGAGAAAAATGGATGGATTTAACGAGCCGAATGAAAACGGCAAGATTTCAAACCTTTTAGATCCAGATGTGGAAAAACAAACCTTCGGACGAAAGTCGCAATACCGGCCAAGCCTTAGGGATGAAAATGGCATTTTTACTCTTTAAGTTTTGTATGATTTTCATGCCTATAGGCTTAATGTATCATTTATTATTTTTCAGGGTCTGTTAAAGTAATATCCGCGAAGTTATCGAAGTCCGGATCTCCACTCGTTACACTTGCCACACGTCATGCGTTCATGTTTGATATGAATCTCATGTGTTGGCTACGTGTTGCAGATGATTGCTTCCCGGCCTCGAATTTCGCCAGCTCGTTTACTTTAGGGTTTCCGCAAAACAGTGAGCTGGCAGCCTTGCAAGTTGACGTGCGGAAATTTTTGGCCCGAAAGCCCGGCTGGAGCAGGTTCATATGCAATAAATTTTCAATGCACAAGATTTTTGATTTTGTTATTGTTGGAGGGCATTTTGGCATCTGACTAACTGTTGGGTTGCAGAGTGACCGATGATGGCGTGCAGACACGGGCCCACTTGGAAGCCCAATTAGCGTCCACATTGTCGTTGAAGTCTCCAAATGAGTATCGACAGTCTCTTCTTTCATATATACGTTTTCTGGCTAGGTGTGTTGTTTTCTTTTCCTATAAATTTTTTAGATAAATTTATATAAAAACATTTGTAGCTAAAATGTTTTTGAATTTGCAGAGAAGCTGATGAGGCTCGACTGCGTGAAGTGTGTGAAAATTTTCTTGGCCCGCCAACGGGGATGGCAGAAACCGTTGCTTCCGATGCAAATAATCCCACATGGGATCCTTGTGTTCTTGTAGGTTACTGTATTTCTTAAAATTTAATAATATTATAATATAATTTAGGGCTGCAAACGAACGAAACATTCAGCGAACACCGTTCAGCCGGAAGTTCGTTTGTGTTCGTTCGTTTATTAAACAAAACAAACAAAAAAACAAACACAAACAAGAACTTTCGTTCGTTTAATTATATGAACGAATATGTACAGAGGCTGCGTTCGTTCATTTATGTTCGTGAACATTTGGTAACGTGTTAATTCATGTTCGATTGTCTTCGATAGTTCATTAGTGTTTTTAGTTTTTATATTTTATTTAAAGAATCCCGACAAATAAAATCTTTAATAAGTGTCAGTGTAATACATATTTTATTCATGAACGCTTGTTTGTGTTTGTTTCCATTTGCGCATCAACGTTCGTTTTCATTCGTTGCCTATGCTTAACAAACGAACACAAACATAAAATCTTGTTCTGTAAGTGTTCATGAACAGTTTGTGAACACATATATTTCTTAACAAACGGACACGAATAAGGTCTTGTTCGTGTGCGTTCAGTTTGTTTGCAGCCCTAATTTATATGATTATGTTGACTAATTAAATTTTTACTATGTGGATTTACAGGGAATGAAAAAACATAAACTACTAAGGGAAGATATTCTTCCTGCAATGGCATCAAACCGAAAAGTACAACGGCTGCTGAACGAGTTCATGGATCTTTTGTCTGAATACAAAACCGCCAATTCAAATCCCGAACCTCCGGCTACCACCACCAACACAATCACTCCACCGCCAGCAACAGATCAAACTGCCGCCAAACCATCAGCAACAAACGAAACAACCACTGAACCGCCAGTGGTGAATGACGTAGCTCAAATGGAGTCTGCCACCCAACCTATGGATGAAGAACAACCCGGGAGCCATCCGCCTGCATCGGATCAAATGGATGTCGACCCGCCCTCAACTAACAAACCCGACCCGGTTCCAGATGAGATGACCTCTTGAGCTTTTTTAACTTTCACATGCCTCTTTTCAAGGTTATTAAATATTTTTTCAAGTGTTGAGATTTTACTACTTGTGTTCATGGATTTTAAATATATGGATTTGTATTATTTTCTCCTCTCCTTTCTATATGAGTCTTGATCTGAGTTTTTTTTTATAGATTGTTAAAAAGTTAAAATTAATAGTTGACAATCAACCGGTTTATATTATAATGATGTTAAAGTTAACTAGTAAAACATGCTGACTAAATAAAATACTTCAGAAATCATCACTCTTTGAAGTGTATACCATATTTTTAAAGGGTATTTTTGAAATAATTAGTAAGGTAACTATTTTTTTTATGAAAAGTGTATACCACAAACCGGGGTGGCCAAACACAATACAGTTACACAATTATAAAATTACACCACTCGGTCCAAGACACATACCTAACTTTTAATCGACTTCTAACCTAAAAAAACCCAACCGATTTGATTTCCCTAAAGATATCTTCCACCAAGCTTGACTGTTCGAAAAACTTAACACCATTTCTGACGCACCGATACTCCAACAACTTATAATAACAATCCCATGGAAAATCTCTTTAGTCATACCTCTGAACTTGATACCTCTGAACTTGATGTGCTCGTGAAGATTAAAAAGCTCCCTGGTCATATATATATAATAAAAGGGGCAACTTTGCACCATATCGAAATTTGGTGCCAGACCCTAGTCGCCGAAATAAATAACTGATTACTCATTTCATTATTGGTTTGGCATGACGGGCATGTCACGTCTTCGATCTCTATATTCCTGTCTCTAAGCGTCATTTCTATTGAGATTTTCCTCATTTCAGCTCTTCATGCGTGTACGCTGCATTTTATAAGAATCCATTTACACCACTTCGACTGTGACCCAAATATTCATAGGTAACTATGATCATTAAGTTTCTTAGTTTAATATTTTCCAAATATAAGAAAACACAAAAAACCTAAAACTACAACAAAATAAAAACCGAAAATTATATTATATTATATATTATATTATTATATTTAAAAACAAACGAAATGAGTAGTGTTTTGAAAATCTAAGCCTTGCATTCTGATCTAACAGTTTTCATTAATTAAAGAGGAATGAGGAATATGTGTGAAATTTGGTCATTGGACCAACTTCATGAGTTATTGATATTCATTCTCACCAGTTGTAGTTTTCCGTTCTCACATTTCATTTATTTCTTGGTGTAAAACTTATTGGTAAGGTTTAAGGAGACCCCACCTCAAAAGTCGTATCAAGACATATACATAAAAAGATGTACAAGCTACTAGAAAAACTCCACAAAACAAGAAATAGCATACAAAAACCACTTTAAAATACTGAGAAACCAAGCTCGTAAGGTAAGAATAAAAAACAAACCCGTACCCTTCTCCTAAAAGTCTTTAATCTTAATCCTATATCTCTACGAACTTCTACCGTCAACCCTGTCCTCAGATATATATACAAGTGTAACAAATTTTGCCTAATCCGCTCTTCCCAGGTTAGTTTCAGTCTGCCCCTACTCCTCCTC
The DNA here is from genome assembly GCA_947069175.1 of Scalesia atractyloides. Taxonomy (NCBI): domain Eukaryota; kingdom Viridiplantae; phylum Streptophyta; class Magnoliopsida; order Asterales; family Asteraceae; genus Scalesia; species Scalesia atractyloides. Next base: position 89,557,140 of record CAMTDV010000003.1, read on the forward strand.
CCCTTCACAGCAAGAGTTTCCATGGTTCTAACCGTGACCGTCACATGTCCCCTCCTAAAATGCCCGTACCATCTCAACCTCCCCTCTTTAATCTTATCTAACCTAGTATGTCTACACATTCACCTTAACATCCTAATCTTATTAAATTTTTCCTTAATGACCTCATTTTAATCTTATCCAACCTAAAGAAAGGATTATGAATGAGAGTTAATATTATGTCGTGGCCTTTCTCTAGAAGGTCTAGTTAAGATAATTCTTTAAACGTGTATGGTTTTGATGACCAATGACTATCCCTATCGTGGTTTTTTACCATGATGCAAAGGCTACAATGAAAGATGAAAGACAACAAACTAAACCACGTGATCATGACAAAAGAGATGATAAAGATGAATAAAGATAAAGATTTATATCCAACTAAAATGATGACACTAACCTTAAAGTGATCAACTAACTTAATTATGTCTTGTCAACTTCAACTAGATTTTTCTAATGGTAAACAAAATCAATCTCGAACACTTTTAGAACATCTACTGAATCAAACGGAGTATTTCGAGAGTAACCTGAGTCCACCACCAGTTTCGTGGAAAACCCTGTAACCCACCTGGCTGTAGGCACGATGGTGAAATTACTGATAAAACTCGTTTGGCTCAAGAGCACTTTTGGAGTATCCACTGGACCAAAAGGAGTACTCCGAGAGTAACACCAATTTTAGGGAAAACCCATCCGCTCGTAGGCACGACGGTAAAATTACTGGTAAAGCCCGTTTGGCTCAAGCATCAAACCCAAGTTTCCCTTGGTCTTCTGTCATTGCCCTTTAGTGTCTTACTCTGCACCAAGTGAGAGTTAAACCTGCATCTTTCAAAAGAAATAAGTATTCCACCACTTAATCTAAGATATTGGCTGAACTAAATATTGAAAACATATGAAAGGAACGATCTAGTGTTTCGAAGATAAAATTCATTTTAAGATGGTTGACTTTTGATTTTATTATTAATATTAATCCATATCTTATTAAGGATGGTATTAGGATATGTATCAGTAACTCTGGTCTTGTAATTAATTATAAAATCACTTGTCGAGTATTTGTTTACTCATTACCTGTTAAGTATTACCTTTTGAGGTCTCAAGTATGTCTATTACTATTCCAATTTTTATATACTTTTATTACCCACGAAATTATATAATATATAATAACTGTCGACGAAGGATACCCAAAACGGGCTTCTCGTCTCGGGCCATTTAGTTGGCTCCATAACAGGTCCAGTTATCAAGCTCCCAATAAGGCACATGATTAAATGAGCGGGAACGTGAGGAGATCTTCTCTATCTTCATTCCTGCATGGCCATTTAATGCCAGCAATAGAAGAGAGAAGAAAGGCGTTGGACAAGTACGAGATTAGTACTTACTTCATTAATGGCAAAGGCCATCTCTCTGGTAAGGATTGAACACATGTTCCGACGCTGCAAAAATCCTCTTTGTTCAGCTGAGAACCGTTAGATGGTCTCGTTAATGACACCCGATCGATAAGTGGTTGGCTCTATATAAGATATTTTCATTCTCCTACAAGGTAAGCATTCAAGACCCTAGCTCTTATTCACATAATCACATTTATTTCGGACATTCTCCAGATAACATTAAAGACACCAAGAGATCCACACTATACACTCCGGTGATCATACTTCACCGGAATTTCTCATCTTCTTCGGCAAGTTTACTTATCCTCGCGTCGGAGTTTGGTCACGAATCCCCATCAGAGCCCTCCGTGACGAGACTAACGATTTACTGTTTTGTAGCTTATCCTAAAGACCTCTCCAGACACTGACATCACTTAGACCTTCAACCTCGAAGCCTAGGGATTCGACAATGAGAATTACAAGGTTCATTTACACTAACATACATTTGTCCATTATCCACAAAAATTATATTATATTATATTATATATAACAATTACAAGGTTCATCTACACTAATATATATTTGTCCATGTGGTCATTTTGGAATCCACGATCTCCCAAACGATAGTTTAGTGGATTTGATTATTTTTTTTAATTAATTAATTAATTAAAATAGTGTATCTAACTTATAACCAGTTTTAAATTTATTTTGTTATACAATCATGTATCTAACTTATAACAAATTTTAAATTTATTTTATGATATATTTTAAAACTTTCTTTGGAATCCATATAACTAAAAATATTAATTAGTTCTGTCATTATTTAAATAAATTATTTTTTAAACACTAAATTTGATGTTTTAGTTCACTATAATATCTTTGAGATACTAAACATTTGTTTTACATTTTTAACGCCCTCGCAACATCAAACTTATACATTTTTGGTATCGTAAGTTATATGAGTGCCGCTACAATGACGAACCTAACTGATTCTTAACGAACAACATCAGTGCTTGTCCGTATTATTGGAATCGACATTGGTACTGATATTCGTTTTTATGGCTTTCGATCGGTATAATTATAATAAATTAGGATTAACAACAACTAAAAGAACAATTAAGCACTATTATGGATTGATAAAGTTCTCATTATGGTTGCCCAATTACTAGAAAAATATGATTCTATCTCTGCCATTTCCCATGACAAATAGCTACTCCCAATGTCGAATACTTGTATGTTCTTCCCCAAATTGTTGAAGAAAGAAACTACACTTGCATCATCTCTTGAGTGTCTCATGATAATCCCGTCATCACGAAGTAAGGCTACATCTTTCGGCCCGTTGATGAGACAGTTCATGAAGTGAATGTAGTCAGTGAAGTATGTGAACGCGTCTCTACTGGATTGCTCCCACCCAAGACAGTTGGCGATGACGTTCATGTTGAAGTCGTTTATGTTTATAACAGGAATTTCAAGCACTCCGTTTTTGAACTCTATATCCAAAAATCCAGCATGTTTTTGCGCCTTGAATTTGATCCCCGACGTCCTTAATCGGGCCACACATTGGATGGTTTCATTCGACGTAGGCTTGGTTTGCCTCTTGTTATTGATATGTGTAGTGTACACCTTTGTCATGAGGCTTTTGTATACTAACTCAAGTAAATGTTTGGGCCCATGGGCCAAAGATGGAACTTTAGTGGGAACCGGAAAGAGTAACCTAATAGCTTTTATGATTAAAGAAAGTAGTTCTTTCTCGTGTTCTGAAGACTTTGTAACAACATACAAGGACTCAAGAACATAGAAGGGAAGTTGGTTTTCAAGCTTGAGAAGATCTGCAATCATAAGTGGGACCGTAGACGGTCTCACGAAGACGGGATCATCATTTTTATCATTGATCCCGTCTTCACCCTTGCCTAAAAATCGCAAGAGTTCAATTACAAAACAACCATCAAGCAACATCATTTCCACAAAATCATAGCTACAGAGAGGGCCCGCATCCCCGTGCGACACGTAGCACCCTCGTGCGCGTGCTTCCAACCCTCTCATTTCTTTTAGAAAAAACCCTAAATCTTTACTCGATTTAGCACTCATTCTCAAAAGAAGTTCTCTTAAAAAGTACCATTTGTTGTCATCAAACTCGACCAAATAATCAATACCTCGGTGGTAAGGGCCTATTGAGACAACGCGAGGATGTTGGTACTTACCTCCGAGATCCCCGATAAACTTGAAGATACAAGGGCATCCTTGAGACCTTTGTAGACTATGTGTTTTGAACTTGAGACGATGATCCATTACGCGCAAATAAGCTTTCTGCTGATCTTCCTCTTTCTCTTCTTGATGGTATTGCTTTATTGTAAAGACAGCATCAACTAGACCAATGTGGTTAGCTTGAAACCTGAGTTTCTGATTGTTGCCATTTACAACTATCTGGTGATCCATGATCATATGAAGAACATGCATACAAACACTAGCTAGAGCAATGAACAGTCATCAGGTGCCTTAAAATTGCCACTTGATTGTAACATATTTCAAGTTGTGGGATATCAAATGGGAATATAAAAACAGCTTTATATCAGATCTACTTGGAAAATGTAAATATTTGTCTTCTTTAAACATACTTGTTAATCTGTTTCAATATGAAAATTTTATAATAAAATAAAGTTCATGGGTTTTCAAAAATTTTGTAAAAAATATGTCCTGGTGGACCCGTGAATTATTAAATTAGTTTTTGGGACTTGGATTCTATCAACTTGATTATATGTTTTTCGGTTTGGGTTGATTCTTAAAACATAGCATTATTTAAATTCAAGATCCTACTTAACCAACGACTCCATAACTTAAACTATTTAAATAGGTTTAGTTTATAGTTTATAACGATAACGACATTTAGATAGCTTTTTTATTTGGTTTCGTATTTAGTTTTTATTTTATTTTTATTTTTGTTTTCTTTTGTAATTTCATATCAGTTTAAAAAGTAAGAAAGTAAATTGTTTTTGAGCGTGAATTTGTAAAAACTTTGATAAATACTATTAACATAATAAGAAATCATGAATAAATAATCCGGATAAATTATAAAAAAAAAAATAACATTTAAATAAGAGTATGTAACTAAAAGAATGATAAGTTAATTTAGAGTAAACTATCATATTCGTCTTTAAGGTTTGGTCACTTTTATCACTTTAGTATAAAACTTAAACCTTTTGTATCTGGCTCCCTCTAGTTTCAGTTTTATTGTCATTTTGGTCCAAAAGTGAAATTAGCTCATACTTGTCTAATAAAATCCTGCTATTTTGTCCTTTTCCTCAGGGGCAAAATAGTCATAACAACAAAACATAAAAAGCCTGCCCATTCACAACTACTGTTAACACAACAATCACCAATATCACGACCAACAACATGACCAATAACATGACCAACACTACTAACAAAATAACGCAATCATCTAATCAATCTCAGGAAGCAAATCGAAAATACCAACACAAATCGACTCAGATCTGAGATCATCATCGTCGTTGAACCTGCTCAGTGGCACGACGGATGCAACTGGAGTTGCCATACTAGTAGGAAGCCAACATCATCGTAGGGTTTTAAATCGCCACCGCCAAAACGGACTGAATCCGCCGGTGATGACCCTCTGTCACCGCCAACCGCCCCAACGCCTCAACGGCCGCCTTCCTCGCCGCCCAATCACCATTACTCAAAAACTCAATCAAACAATTCACCAACAAACTCAACGAATTCCGATTCAAACCGGTACCACTGGGACCAGCAATACTCCCAATATCACACAACAAAGCCGGTTTCGCCTTAAAACCATCCGATTTGACCAGCTTCAAAACCCTAGGCAATAGCTTCTACAATTTGTCTGGCTCAGGATCCGGCGCGGCTTCAATTGTCGCTGATAAACACAATGCCGAGAGTGAGATGATGTGTTGGTGAGGTAGGTAAGGAATGGAGCGAAGGAGGTGTAGTTGAGAGTGAGATGATGTTTTAGGGAAGAGGAACAAAGCAGGGTTAAAGGGATAATCTAATTTCACTAAGGAAAAGGAAGTGTGGTTGTGACCATTTTGCCCTTGTGGAAAAGGACAAAATAGCAAGATTTTATTAGACAAATATGAGCTGATTTCACTTTTGGACCAAAATGGCAATAAAACTGAAACCACGTGGACCCAAATACAAAAGGTTTGAGTTTTGGACTAAAGTGGCAAAAGGGACCAAACCTCAGGGACCAAAATAGCGGTTTACTCGGTAATTTAAAAGGGAGATTCTATTCACACACTGGGAATTTATCCTCACACTTTGATAATTCAATACGGATCGTATAGGCCTATATGATCCATATTGGATAAAGTTACGACATGGCACACTGACAGGTTTAGGAGATGTCTGGCGGCTGGCTTATACGGATCGTATAGGCCTATACAATCTTTATTGAGGCCCTAATTTTTTGAGGCTTGAATTTTGGTGTGTTGTGTTTGGTTTTTGATATTTTGGGTTGGTTATTGGTGTTTATTGTTGGTATTTTTGTTTTAATAAATTTTAAAATCTTATTATTTTTTATCGTTATATATAGTATTATAGCTATTGTGGCTTATTGTATCACATTTTAACAATTTAATATTTTAAAGTGTCATGTTGTATGATATCATATCATCCTTTTTATTATCGTGTCGTTACGTATCGTATTATAGCGTATCGTGACGTATCGTATCACATTTTAACTTTTTAATATTTTATCGTGACGTGTCGTATGATATCGTATCATCATTGTACCGTAACTTTTTAAAATTTTTTATGTTGACATATTCACGACGTTTGATATTATAACATTACACATAATACGTAACCAAGCAATAGAATCTAAACATTCACAAATATAAATAAACTGAAACGGCAAATTTAACAACATAATAAGTTTGTATATATACATGACATCGTCTAAAATACATAAACAGCCAAAATACAAAAAAAAGTACAACAATCTAAACCGCTGGATCCGCATCATGAGTCGTACTAAAGGGCCCTGCCCCTTGAGTCGTGCTTAACGACCCCGGATCCTCTCCAGGGCGAGGCGGCAACGTCAGTCTCGGCAGTGAGGTATGACCGCGCTCAATAGCTGCCTGTATATCGCCCTGGATCGCCTGCATGAGAAGGGCCTTAGTACGGGAATGATGGGCGTCTATCCGCGCCTGCAACCGACCCTCCATCTGTTGTAACGCAGCGCCACAGCTGGTGGGAGCTGGTCTTATAGAACGTGTTGTGGGTACTGAGGCACCCCATGCGGTTGCGGCTGCAGTGGCGGTGGTGGAGGTGGTGGGTGAGCCTGGTCACCCGCGGCGTCAGCGTCATTGTCGTCGGCATCACCCCCCCCCATACAACAAAGACCTGTCCTGCCTGTGTTACGCCGCTGCGAACCACTGGGCTAGACAGTGATGGAGGGCGCACGTCTCCCCCAATATAAGACAATACATAAAAAATAGATCCCCTGATTGCACCACTCGCGCCTCTGTTCGCGCGGTGTAATAGATGTGGCAACAAGCCTATGCAGGTAACGGAACAGGGGGTCTGTGATATATGAAACCCTCGACTTCAAGCAGCCAAAGCGACCCCTACTCATCACTTGCTAGAACCTTGCAAGTGTCGTACGGGGTAACACATGGACGCCCTCGGTGTAGGGGGTGTCTGTCTCTTCCAACATATAAATAACGTTGTGCACGTTAAACTCTCTCAACGACATCTCATGCCACTGACCCCCTAAATGAAAACTACCCTCGACCCACGGGTGCTCGAGGTCCTCATCCTCCTCTTACTTGGCACACCCAACCGATGGCGGAATCATCGGGGCGGACGTAGTACATTGCTCGAGACATCATAACGCTAATAATGGCAAGTATTTGAACAACAATATTTCATTTCATTTCTAAGTCAAAATACATCGTTTGGGAATCAAAATACAACAACATAAACGAGAAGCAAATTAAAACATAAGTCTAAATTAAAAAGCGAGTTTCTAGTTCTTCCTACTATATTCCATGCATCAATATCATCATCAAGATCCTGCAACATATATTAAAGTATAGTTCAACACACAAGACATTGGCAAGCATACTAGTTTCAATACTAGATAATGTAAAAGTTTAAACATTCCACATGGCATAAAGGTTACTTAAAACTAACATGCAATACTAGTAATGTGACTATACATGTTGTCACACCCCAACCGATGGCGGAAACATCGGAATGAGACGACAACGAGATTGCTTATTGCTCACAACGGTAATAATGACAATATTTAATAAAATCAAATTTCATTTCAATAATAATTGTCAAGTACAACATCAAAGCAAATACAATACAACAAAATTGATACAACAAATTTAGCCTAACGTCTAATTGTGTGTATCTAAGTCCTTGCTATTTGTTTTCATAGCATCCTCTTCATCAACCTGTAACATGTTTTAAAATACAATTCAATGCAAAAGCAAAGGCGAGTACACAAGTTTAAGCACAGCATACGTATACGATTAAAGTTTAAACAAATCCTCATGGCAACTATGATTTTACACGAGCATATACAAGGCATGCAATACTACTAGTCAAACCCTTAACGCAAACAGTTGTTTTAACATGGCCTCAAGTTTATGCGATGGAGGGGGATGCGTGACTTCCTATAGCGCTATACATGTTAAACGAAGGCTTAAAACAAGTTAATGACTAAAGTATCACATAAAGAATGTCCAAGATATAAGCATCACATAAGCGTATCAAGCGTACATGTGTATAGGATTGTTTGTACATTTCATAAAGTTTAAGTTTCGTGATTTTGGTATAAGTAAACATGCTACACCCAAAAGTGTTGTAAACGAAAAGTGGGTCGAGTGTACTCACGGTTTTGCTAAGTCTTCAAACTTGGCGAGTTCGCAGAGGTGGTTGGTGGATGGGTTGAGCGTCGAGTTATCTTTTGGGAGCCTTGATCTTTGAGAGGAGAAAAGAGCTCTTAGAGCTTTTAGAGAAGAGAAGAGAAGATTGAGGTGTGAAATTAGAGTGGGAGGAGTCTTCTATTTATAATGGAGAATTAGGGTTTAGGTAAGTAATGAAGTTGGTGGTGGTTGGGGGGGTTGTTAGTTGAGTATTAAATGCAAGAAGCACAATCCAACAAACACACTTTTGACCAATCCATGAGCTAGAAACAAGAATCTGCGGATTATGCTATTTTTAGTCCTTGAACTTAGTTTATCTTTCATTTCATGGTAAAACTTGATATTTTCGCATGTTTTCAAGTGTATAATGTATATGTAAGTATATTTTAGGTATCAAGTATGAATGTATGAGTATTTGCACGTTTACCAAGTATCGGTTTGTATGTAAACACGTATTTAACAATTAAATGCATGTAAGGCAAGTATGTATCAGGTATGAATTTTATTACGATCAAAGTCTCGGATTATAAGATTGGGAAATGAAATACGAATGCGATACGAATACAAGTTTCCATAAATCGAAATACGATTACACTTTCTAATTAAGGAAAGTATGAAAAAAGTGAGGCGTTACAGTCTCCCCTCCTTTAGGAAATTTCGTCCCGAAATTTATTCAAGAAGAAGACTTTGGAAAAGATGTCATTTTGGTGAAAATGTTTGGCCAAAATCAAGATTTTGAAGTTTAAAGTTTTTACGGAGTTCATGTATAAGTGTGTCAATATGTATCGAAATCTTGAAGGATAAAAATGGTAGGCTCGTGAAAGGAATTTGTTTGATTAAGGTGTTTTTGAGACACCAATCGTAAACGTGTATAAGGATAAGTAAAAACGTGTATGTGTGTGTGTAAGCAAGTGAGTTTGACTGGGTCTGGACAACTCACTGGAAGGAATATTTTAAAAGAGTGCGACCTAAGAGGAAGGTTTTAGTATGACTAAGGATGTATTCTGATAAAAATGAGTTGTTCGCACTGTAAGTTGTAAGAAAAGTTCTGTCAGTTCTAGGACGTATTAGTAAATCACTTGTTATAGAAAAAAAAAGTTTATTGGAGAGAGTTAGGATGGTAAATATTTATGGTTTCTAAAAGGTTTTGGTGATAATAGACCGACTGGCTGAAGTTTGCGCATAGATGAGAGTGAAAGATGGTTTTAAAAGAAAAGAAACATTTTGACCAAATTGGGACGGTGGGGACATTTATAAAAATGGATTGAACGTTTTAGGCTGATTTGCTGTAAATAAAGTTTGGATGAAAGGTTAATGGGAAGAATTGGGAAAAATCGTGGTATGGTAGTGAATGATTCGGTAGGTGTATGCGAGGGGTAAAAATAGTATGAATATCTGATAAAATGTTGAGAGATGCTAGTGATAGTTGTGGCGGTTAAAGCTAACGATTTTGAGAATGAAGCTTTGTCATGGGTAATCGAGTACTAATCATTTGGAAGTGGGGTCACCAAAGTTTGTTATGAATCAAATGTATTTAACAAGGTCCGGGGAAACACCGAATTTCTCATGGCACGTTTTACGAAAGTTTGGTAACATGGTAGGACACTTATATATGGGAAGTACCAGCGGCGTATCCACATGTTCACACCATGTTACGTCGTTTCGCTATTCGGTGTCATGTTACGTTCCGTGTTGCGATACACAGTAGAACCCACTATGGTTTTCATGCGCCTACCAATATGATCCCATGTGCACCCGCGATTATCTTGGTTTGTGCATGATCTACATAGTTTGTACTAGTAGTGTACGGGTCATGTTACATTTAGTATTACAAGCAAAAGACGTGTAAGATAGCGTATAAGAATCAAGTGTGTAAGCATGATTGTATGTATGTATAAGTGTGTCGAATATAGGCGAAACCACTCGGGTCATACCTACTTATAGATTTCAAGTATGACTACCAAGTAGTGCGAATGTATAAATTTTGACCATGATTGAAGACAAATACGTATAACACTAGCATGTAGCATCGAGCGTATAAGTGAAATAAAATGGAATTTAACATAAATAGAAACGTTGTAAGACGATATGCATGTTTATGAGTGCTTGAGTCAAAACATTAAGTCGGTTGAAATAAAATAAGTCGGGTTTATCGGGAATGAAGGACCAAAATTGTGAATGTCGGGTGAATATTGAGAAAAATATTATTTTTTTTATGTAAGATGTGGTTTGTAAAAAGAAATGCTATTTTTGTTTTAAAATTTGTATTCGCATATGAAATTTTCTTGCCCATGTGTTCAGACTTAGATTTGCGTATTAGCGATTTTTGAAAAGGTTAGTGAGCTTCCTTTATTTTATTTTATTGATGCAAGAAAAGTAGTGTTTTGAAAAGTTTCATGTAAAACTTGAATTTTGAAAAGTATTTTAGCAAAGTACCTATACGTATGTGAGAGAAAGTTTTCGTTGGTTTCTTGTTGGAAATAAAATGTCTTTAGAATGGTAGTATAAAGTGAGCGTGTTTTGGACGAGTTATGAAAATCGAGGGCAAGAGGTTCGTTTGACCGACTAAGTTGATAGGTAGCATTTCATAAAGTTTTTGAAAATTTGTGAAAGAAACGTTTTAAGTGTCATTAGGGGTTTCGTTTATGTAATTTACGTAAGTATGTTGTAGGGTGAGAAATCGTTTGAATAAAATAGTAAGGATCGAGGTTTATGCATAAATGAGAAAAACTGAAACAATGATAAAAGGTTTAGGTATAAGTTTTGATATAGTGATTGTTATGAAAATAGTCGAGTTGGAGTTGGACTTCGACTCATTTCTCCAACTTGAGTTTTGCGAAAAAAGACATCTAGGTGATCGACAATAAAAATCACGTTTGAGCCTGTAAGTATTGTATAATATGTATGAGTTCACATAGGTGATAAAAGCATAACAAGTATTCAATAGTATAAACACGTATGATTGCGTAAGGAGTATGAATTTAGTTGGTTTGCAAGAATTATTATTGTTTTTTATTGCGAAAGATGTGCGAATTGTGCATCGGGTTTGAAATGAACGAGGTGATAAGTATTAAAACACATAGAAATTGAGATATCATAAAAGATAGGCTTAGTAAAATATTGAAGTGTTTTGGGTTGAGAAACGTCGACTATTCCAAAGTGAATTGAAGATCATTTCAAATTAGAGGAACGTGCTTTGGCCTATAGGTAAAATGCTCTCGTCGAGAAGCGATTAACGGCATTTTACCCTTCCAGTTACTACACGTCTCTAATTGATCGAAATATTGAAACCTTGGCAAGATCCAAAAATCGAGGAGTGGGACTAGTTGACAAGGTGCGGGTTCACCCCTAACTTGACAACATCGTACCCTAAGCGTGGTTAGTACTTACCAAACGAGGAGTGAATTCCGACTCGTTGGTAAGGGTCCACTAGAGTATGAAATGGAAATTTTCCATCAAGGTATGGATATCACTCCTAACTTGATGGTGTAATTTCGTGAAAAATCGAACACGCGGATTGAGAGTAATCACCAAAGTGCGGGTTTCACCCCTATTTTGGTGAGATCGTCTCGTTTGTATGGGTGTCTTCAAACCTTCAAGTGTGTGTATTGTGTAAATGTCTTAGGAAAAACATATTGTATACACTAAGACCAAAAGAAACAGGAAGAAGCAAGATAGGAAGAATTAATATTTTAAGCAAGAAACAAGAATGGTCAAGTTTGGTCACTTAAACTATAGACTAGGTCGAACATGGCAATTCTACCTGATTCTCTATAGTTATGGATCTTATACCAATCTGTCACACCCCAACCGATGGCGGAAACATCGGAGTGAGACGACAACGAGATTGCTCATTGCTCACAACGCTAATAATGACAATATTTAATAAAATCAAATTTCATTTCAATAATAATTGTCAAGTACAACATCAAAGCAAATACAATACAACAAAATTGATACAACAAATTTAGCCTAACGTCTAATTGTGTGTATCTAAGTCCTTGCTATTTGTTTTCATAGCATCCTCTGTCACACACCCGACCCGCAGCGGAATAAGAGTCGGGGCATAATTGGGTTATCACCAAAGCTCAGGATGTTTACTAAAATATTTCATATTTATTAAATTCAAATTACAACTTAAATGTTCAAATAAAATTCATACAAATACAAGGAAATGAAACTAAGTAAAACAATCCAAAGCTTAAACTGATTTATTCTTCTAGGCCCTCTTATGTGTTTCTTGCCTCAACTGGATCGCCTGTATCATGTGTAAAATGGAGAAATTTTGGGTCAACAAAAGTTGGCGAGTGAACCTTGTTTGAAAACATTGTTATTGATTTCTTGTTGTATTTAATATTGAAAAGTTGTGCAATATTCATATGTGAGCAAACATATATAAACAAACAATCACAAACCACCATGAATGAGTATATGACATGAATGATAATGTATTGTGAGATCAAGGCTCAATCAAACGGAGCCGATCGTATGAAATGTATGATGATGTATGTGAGATCAAGGCTCAATCAAACGGAGCCGATCGAATGAGGCACCTGTACTCAACTCGTCTCCCACGGGGAGCTGATGGGCCTAATGAAATGCATGTACTGAAAATGATAACTTTAATCTAAACATAATCCACACAACAATTGATACATATTGAATACACATTTGATCACGGATATGATAGATGCACAAGTGTTTAAATATAATAAATAATTAAGCGACACATGATACACCCCAAAAATGTGATTAAAACGGGGAATTGGTAGAGATTCACTCATATTGGGTGCGTTCTTTGGATGATGTTGGATGCGCACGAGTTTTGAGATTTGATCGACGAGGAAAAACTAACCTAAAATAGTAACGAAATGGTTCGGTAAATAATTGGATTTTATTTGAGACTAATACTTTTAATTAACAATTTTAATGGGATTTTTAGATTTATTTTTGTGAGTTTAAGGTCATTTTCTAACTTTAAAAATATTATTTTTAAGTACTTTTAATTGATTTTTAAATTAAATAAATAAATATATAAATAAAAATGTTGACTTTTGTTGACCGTTGACCGTTGACCGGACCGTTGACCGGTCGGCCTGTGGTTGAGTGTGCACTGAGTGAGGTTCGAACCCGGGACCTCTCGTACGTGTGCACGCAGCTCTACCAACTGAGCTACGTGTCTAACCCGAAATATTTCTGATTTTAATTATACTTAAATACTATTTAGATTATTCAGAATTCTATTTAATTTAAAAAGGTTTTTAAATCATTGAACCGGTGTGAGGTCCTGGACTCGAACCCGCGTCCATAGCCTTGTATTGCACACAACCCGACCAACTGGGCTGTGTGACTAACCCGAATGATATGTGATTTTAATTACATTTATATACTATCTGCGTCTTAATATATATCAGTATTAAAAATGGTTGGAAATTTGTAAGAACCGGGCAGCGTGTTAGGACTCAAACTCGGGACCATGATATTAAATTTGCACACAGTCCACCACTGGACTGTGTGTCTAACCCGGTATAATATTCAGTTTTAATTAAACTTATACACATATCGTCTTCGTCTTCTTCATTTATAAAGACACAGAACCAGATGCCCGACTGTTTTTGTTTAATTCGATTATCGAAACTTATAATTGGTTGGAAAGTATTAGATAATGAGATTAAAGAACAGAACTGTACCAAACATGATGTTTTTCTCAGAACTCCGGCAAGGGTCGTCGGGTCTGATTTGTGAATTCCGTCTGAGCGGATCAATTAACAGTTTTGATCAATGATTTGTGAAATTAAGTGACTAAACAAGAGATATCAGGGGGTTTAGATGATTGTACCGATTTACAGTGTGATTTCGGAATTTCCAGAGATTTTCCGGCGAGTGCAGAATTTCCGGCAACGTCGTCTGGAACCGATTCTGGTTGAAGGATTGAAGTTAGTATATGTCTAACAATGGATTGAAAGCGAAGGAGTCGAGAAATTTACCGATTTGGTGTAAGTCTCGGTTTTCCGGTGAAAGTCCGGCGAGTGCAGAATTTCTCCGGCGAATGCTAAGACTTCGATAAATTGTGCGATTTTGAGCGAAAAGGTTACCAGAGACTTGGGTGTGTATTTATAGGGAAGAAACAGAATGAATCGAGTCCGAACTTGATCTTGGTTCGTGGTCAAAACTTTTCCGACGGTTATGACTGGGATTGCGGGATTAGACATCGGTTATGACCGATGTCGAAGTTAATACACACGTTCAGTCAAAGGAAACGGTCGAAGTCTCGCGAAATCGTCGGTAATTCTGGCGACTGCGGATTGGGCGCGCTGATTACTGAATTTGATTTCAAGTTTTATTATAAATATTATTTGTTTTAATAGTTATCACAAACGAGTCAAGTGGCGGAGTGATAAGATGTTTGTTTGTTTGATCCGGCTGACCCGGGTTCGAAACCCGGCAGCTTGATTTTATTTTTTTTAGCACTTGTTTTTACCATTTAATGATTATAGTTTTTAAATTCTAAAATGTTTATTAATTATGTATTGTTAAAAATTAAAATGAACCATTTATACGCAACAAAAATTATAACTGACTATTCGATTAATAAACGAAGCGGGTTTTGGAAACCCGTTTTTTGACGGATGCTACATCCTCTTCATCAACCTGTAACATGTTTTAAAATACAATTCAATGCAAAAGCAAAGGCGAGTACACAAGTTTAAGCATAGCATACGTATACGATTAAAGTTTAAACAAATCCTCATGGCAACTATGATTCTACACGAACATATACAAGGCATGCAATACTACTAGTAAAACCCTTAACGCAAACACGTTGTTTTAACATGGCCTCAAGTTTATGCGATGGAGGGGGATGCGTGACTTCCTATAGCGCTATACATGTTAAACGAAGGCTTAAAACAAGTTAATGACTAAAGTATCACATAAAGAATGTCCAAGATATAAGCATCACATAAGCGTATCAAGCGTACATGTGTATAGGATTGTTTGTGCATTTCATAAAGTTTAAGTGTCGTGATTTTGGTATAAGTAAACATGCTACACCCAAAAGTGTTGTAAACGAAAAGTGGGTCGAGTGTACTCACGGTTTTGCTAAGTCTTCAAACTTGGCGAGTTCGCAGAGGTGGTTGGTGGATGGGTTGAGCGTCGAGTTATCTTTTGGGAGCCTTGATCTTTGAGAGGAGAAAAGAGCTCTTAGAGCTTTTAGAGAAGAGAAGAGAAGATTGAGGTGTGAAATTAGAGTGGGAGGAGTCTTCTATTTATAATGGAGAATTAGGGTTTAGGTAAGTAATGAAGTTGGTGGTGGTTGGGGGGGTTGTTAGTTGAGTATTAAATGCAAGAAGCACAATCCAACAAACACACTTTTGACCAATCCATGAGCTAGAAACAAGAATCTGCGGATTATGCTATTTTTAGTCCTTGAACTTAGTTTATCTTTCATTTCATGGTAAAACTTGATATTTTCGCATGTTTTCAAGTGTATAATGTATATGTAAGTATATTTTAGGTATCAAGTATGAATGTATGAGTATTTGCACGTTTACCAAGTATCGGTTAGTATGTAAACACGTATTTAACAATTAAATGCATGTAAGACAAGTATGTATCAGGTATGAATTTTATTACGATCAAAGTCTCGGATTATAAGATTGGGAAATGAAATACGAATGTGATAAGAATACAAGTTCCATAAATAGAAATACGATTACACTTTCTAATTAAAGAAAGTACGAAAAAGCGAGGCGTTACACATGTCAACCCAAAGTTTGCCGCTGGCGTAATCTAATTATAGCAATGACTAGACCGTTTTGTTTACTTAACATGACCTCACGAATATGGGCGGTGTCTTAATCCTATAACGCTATACATGTTAAGGGAGGCTTGTACACAGTTAATGACGTAGTATAAAGCATTCGATTCTAGCATATACAAGTTTGCAAGTATTCGTATTAAGCATGTATGATTGAATGTTTGTTTTGTGATAAGCATAAGTATTGTGATTTTGATAGCATACATATGTTGCACCCCAAAAGTGTATAGATAAAAAGGGAGTCAAGTATACTCACGGTTTTGCAAACTTTCCTAGCAATCCGAGAGTTGGCGAGCGTTAGAGTTCGAACACCGAAGTTATCCTACATGAGGAAACGTAGGTGTGTGAGTATTTGGATTTGACAAATGGCTTGAATTCAGTATATAAGTAGAAATAAAGTATATGTATGCAAAAGTATATCCCGTCTAAACACTTGTCATGACACTAAGTTACATGTGATTTCATGGGTCTACTCGCCCATTAGAATAATTAACGAGGAATTTAGAACAAGGATAGGATAACTTACACTCGTGACATTAACCATAATCCAATTATCATCACGAATTCGGTTATGTATATATTTATATATTATATAGTATATTGTATAATAATTTCATCATAATTATCATATAATTCATTGAAGTCAAGCATGGAGGTGTGAACACCTCATTGTATGATTAACCAAAGCACAAAGTTTACCAACTTAGTTAGTAAACCCGGTTGGTCATGAATACCAAGAATGAAAATTAATCTTCTAACATACTAAGTTCACTAAAACTAGGAACAACCAAGTAAGCAAGATAGGTGCGTGCATCCCTAACATGGAAACGTTTGGGGACGTGTCGTAACCTTGTTACTCTAGTGAAAGTTGAACAAGTTTTAGTGACATAAACATAGAAAGCATCAAGTGAAGTGGTAGAATGAGGTTAGGATAGCCAAGTCTTCCAAGTATTCACACCTTTACAACATAACACAAGCCTTGCCATGAGAACTATTATGCCTTGGTTGGTCTCAACACTTGTGGGTTGTCTAAACCCTATTAAAACAGAAAGTTTAGAGGTGTTTGTACCTCTTAAACTCATAATAATCCACTCTTAACAAGTCTCATGACCTTAGATAGATTCAAAAACAAGTAGGCACAAGATTTAAACAAGAAATCATAGTCTTATAAAAGTTTAGCAAAGTATTCTTCCAAAACAGAAAGTTTGGACCTCAAAATGGTGATGTTCCACCTTGGTTTACCATAGTAAACCTGTGGAAACACTCCGAGAGGTGTTCCAAACTTTGTAGAGGAAGAAAAAGTGAAGAAAGATGGAAGAAAAGTGAGATGAAGCTCACTTTTGTACTTAGAAGTTTCTGCCCTTTTCTGATGTTTGCAACAAATTTGGTAGTGTTTTGGGAATATAGATGAGTTGGGAAAGTGAAAATGGGTGAATGGATGCTTGCTTTTATAATGGTGTAATAGGGTTTTGTGTTAAAGGAGCTTGAGTGGTGATTGGGGAAGAGAAAGGTGAAGGGAACATGGCCAATCTGCAGCAAGGAAACAACTTGTTGCGGATTTAGGACCTTGGCGTTACGCGAAGCCAAAAGGGGGCAGGGGGTCACGTAGCGCGGCGCCCCTTTTATCCGTCCAAAGTTTATTTGTTTTCATTTTGCCCCCAAACTTCGAGATGTTCGTCATTTTATGTTATAACTTGTAAATTAACATGCTTTTAAGTATAAAAAGGGTTTGTAAGTATCGGAAATGCACGTATGAGTAATTGCACGTATAATAAGTATCAGTTTACGTATAAACGATTAAATTGTAAGTATAACAAGCATGTATAAAGTATGAATTTCATTACGATCAAAGTCTCGGATTACAAAGATGGAAATGAAATACGAATATAACACAAATACAAGTTTCTATAAATAGAAATACGATTACATTTTCTAAATAATTAAAGTACAGAAATGCGAAGCGCTACATGACTGGTCTACATGCATGGAAGCGAACTTGAAAGATGCCAAGAACTCGCACACCATCACCCAATAGGACGGCAAGTATGCCAACTAGAACAACCTGTCATACAGTGTCGTTAATATCCATTTCATATATAAAACAATAAAACAGAGTAACAAATAATATACCTGAACCACAGAGTATCATGCCCAATGTAATCTCGGGCGCTCGCCGCCTCGTCCACCCCCTCTAGGGCCGTCCAATCGATAGTCGCTGATCACCATCCTGCAAAACTTTTCACACCTGTAAAAAGCCTCAGATCCATCCTCGAACACTAGATAAGGATTATCTAGCAACGGGTCAACATCTGGGCCACCACGCCCCTGTCCACGCCCACATCCCCGTCTTCTACTACGAGCCCCTGCCCCCGCACGTACTCCACCACCCCCGTCCGCCGACACCGCCACCTCTACCAACACAATCGCCACCTCCACCTACATGTTTGCCATCGCCACCTCCACCTCCACCTCCACCACCACCACCCTGGGCCCTGCCCTCGCCCGACAACGTCAGCCGTCTCAAACTAAAAAAAATATACCAATTTTTAATATTAAATAAAACCTTCTTATTATATTTCAAAAAAATATATAACAATAATTTTTAATATTAATTAAAACCTTTGTATTATATTTTAAAAAAATCTAACAATTTTTAATATTAAATAAAACCTTTTTTATTATATTTTTTAAACATATGACAATAATTTTTAATATTTAAATATTAAATATAACATTTTTAATTTATTTTTTTTTAAATATAACATCAATTTCTATTTAAAAGTATAACATTTTTACAAAAGAAAGATTTTTAAACATATTTTTGTATTTAAGAAAAGAAAAGAAAATAAGCGTTTTTTTGTATAACTTCATACATTTCAAACAAAAACTTGAATTTTTGAAGTAATACGACGCGTATAGGCCAATACGCATCGTATTACTTCATCGTTCAACCAAAAAACCCTAGACTATCAGCCTTTAAATCCAAAATACAAACAATTATACGGTCAAAATCTAAAAATGAATACGTATAAATGATGAGGGTTCGAAGATACATACCTTACTTATCTTTAAACTCGGATCCAAACCGTATGATCTTCACCGTATGTGTATTCGTATTGTGATGTAACCCCATGTTAATCAATGGTTATATCGTTTTGCACATTAATACGCATCGTATAGGCCTATACGATGCGTATAACCTCCTGTTTTTTTTAAATTCAGGGGGTAATACGCATCGTAAAGCCCCATACGATGCGTATTACCCCCTGACTTTCAAATGACCCCCTAGTTTTTTGAGAAATTAGGGGGCAATAAGCATCGTTTAGGCCTATACGATGTGTATAGGCCTGAAATACGACACATGTTAGGCCTATATGATCGTATTGTGCATAACGCCAAATCGATATCTATCGTTTTTTCCTCAGTTCGACGCGTATACATGTCGTAATTTGAAGAATGTTAGCATATTGTGTCATTTTATGAAGTATACCTTCAATAAGCGTCATTTCGGTAATGTTCGGTTGCGTGTTGATTATCGTATTCTATGGTTACGTACAATTTTGTTTGGAATCCACTTGTATTGTAAAGTGGCGTGTGCTATGTATACGCATCTTAGAATATCCTTACTTGCGTATTTTGACGTACTTTAGCGTATGTTGACGTATTTTAGCATATGTTGACGTATTTTAGCGTATTTTGACGTGTTTTAGGTTTTTTGGTGTTTTTACGTATTTTATCGTATTTTAGCATATTTTGACGTATTAACGTATTTTAGCGCATTTTAGCATAATTTTAATGCGTTTTGACGTGTTTCGTATTTTAATGTATTTTCACGTATTTTAGCATAGTTAACGTATTTTAGCGTATTTTCACGTGTCTTAACGTATTTTAGCGTATTTAACGTATTTTAGCAAACTTCACACAAATGGAATATATTATACAAATAAATTATTTATTAAAATTTCAAATTAATCAAGATAATGCATTGTCTTGTGAATATTAGGCTTCGTTATCGTTTCATACCACGCTATGCGTTGCGTGTAGTCTTGCATCCAAAGTGTTGCTTCTTCGCCTCGGTGTCTTAACCAGAGATAGTTCAGTGGTGGCATTGGATAGTCCTCGTCAAGTTTGACATGGATGAAATGACCATTGTTAACATATACCAGTGTAACCACCTGATGGGGGACACGCGCACGCTTTAGATGATAGAAGGGGAATATAGTCAAACATCAAACGGTTGGCGGGGCACAACAAACTAAAAAATCCAACGGATAAAAGGTAATGGTATAATTTAACGCCGAACATAAAAAGGTAAATAAATGCTTACCTCGTTGAGGTTTGGCAACAACGACTGATTATCATAGGGACGAAAGCCGGACATGACCTCCTCCGCGTGATCATCATTTCCTCTCCCATCGTAAGAATCAAGGACGCCTCCTAATACAAATGGTGTGCTAAGTATTTCATAAACAAAACAAACAAAACAAGTTAAAAAAATGATATACCACGCTGCTTCCCGGCATAAACGTGCTCGTGTTTGTGTCGGACGACTCACCAAAAATGTAATTAAAGTTGAAGCAAGACATGATGGAATCTCGAGTATAAATAAAAAACAAAGACAAGGAATGATTTTTGTGAATAGTCTTTGTCTTCCTCGTTTATAAAGACCAAGCAAAATATAAAATTTACAGACCAATACGGGTCGTATAGGCCTATACGACCCGTATAGGGCTGACGTCATGTTCCTGTCAATCACTTTATGTCAATATTGAGTGATATAAAGTAACATCGTACCCAATACGGATCGTATAGGCATATACGATCCGTATAGGGTTTGCATGTGAACCCTATTTGTCAGAGTTGACATACAACCTTTTACCAATAGGCATCGTATTGGCTTATACGATGCGTATTAACAAAGCATGTGAAGATAGTTCCAGCCTTTAACTGACATTGGAAATTGAATTTACACCAATACAGATTCTATAGGACTATACGACCCATATTGGTAGTGTCGATTTAATTTTGCAAAGTGTGCCAATAATACGTGTCACACCCTGGTCGTAGCGGAAGCGCAATCGTGTGACTATGAGGTAATCATTGCAACCAATTGTGTAAACAAAAATAAATCAACAACGATGCCATGTATGTTAAGTTACAACCAAAGTTTACAAGTTCCCAAAACAAGTTACAAGGTTCAGACAAGTTCACAATGTTATCCAAAGTATAGTTCTTGGACTACATTACACTTTAAACCAAAAGATTGTTTTCGTCATAAAAGCATGTTGAGGTTTTGACCCCTATATACCCATACGAGGTTGGGATATAAGAGAAATCCTCCAAAAAGGCATTCGTTCTCATGTTCATTCCCACTTCCCATAGTCTTTCACCGGCTCAAGTTTTGCGTCCTGAAATACATGTAAGTTTGAAAAGTCAACATAAAGTTGGCAAGTTCATGTAGTTATTGTTTTTCGTATGAGATGTCTTGTTTGTAATCCAGTAATGAAATCTTAGTATGTTATTAGCATTCATGGAGTTTAGGATCTATCAGTGTGTAGCTAGCACTCTAACATATGTGCCATAAGTAAGTAACCAAACCAAGACAACTCTTGACATCAATTGGGATCACAAAAGCACTCCTAAAGGGTTAACAAACCAGGAGTGGAGCGCGCCACAAACTCGATAGATCTATACCTTTTGTACCTTGGTCACTAAGTGATTAATGGTTACTCTTGTCATCATCCTATTTACACACATTGATCGTGTTATCATTTAACCCCATAGCTAACATATCGTTTCTTATGACATGTATTCCCCTCGATTATTTTAAAAACAAAACTTTGAAATATTTGAAAGGAGGGACATGAACTCACAATATTGCGTTCTGTCAGTCGTACTTATTGGAATTCGAGTGTCCGTACAAGTGTGTAACCTACATGTGTATTAACTTCATTAGACACCTAGGTCTCGTTGGACCTCGTACAAGTTGTTCATCTTGAATTCTTGTTGTGTAATTATTTATCACATTAGAACAACTTAAATTTTATTATAGTGTTGGTAGTTCGTTTGTTCGATTATTATTTATATACATATATTTCACAAATATATAAATATTTTATCGTTATTAGATCATGTGTGAACAGGCCTCACCCTTCACATGTCCCCGTGCCTTGCACGCGTGTCATTGGGCCTAGCCCATGTCATCTATGTCATTGGGCCTAGCCCTTGTCTTTATGTCATTGGGCCTAGCCCATGTAATTATGTCTTTGGGCCTAGCCCATGTCTTTATGTGATTGGGCCTAGCCCATGAAATTATGTTATTAGGCCTCGCCCATGTATTTTATGTCTTTGGACTTAGCCCATATTATCATGATTTATGCATTTGGGCCTTGCCCATGTCTTTTATAATGGCCTAGCCCAACTTAACTTCATGAGCCCATATTATTTATAGTCTTGCACTTGGTGATTTTTACTAAGTTTAGATTTTTAAGTATGTTTATATACTTTTATAAAATCACTTAGTAATTTTTATACATCCTACCTTTCCGGATTTTGTCATCATTAATATATATATTCATTAAGTGTCTAAAATATATTATTTTTAGACATGTAGTCGTTGTCGTTTAATATATATATTTCCGTGTCGAAAATCACCCAAGTGTCGTAGTAACTCTTCATGTTAGCGATATGTTCGTTGACCATCGGCGAGACGGTGTATTATATAAGTTCGACCATTGTCCGCCTAGTCCGCTCGTCCGATTATTGTTTCAAGAATTGTGTAAAAGCGTATGTGTTCATGATATTTATACTCGGTAACCTTCAAGTATTTGGTGTGTTGTATTAGTTGGGTATTTGTGTTGTATACCCTAGACTTTCTAGATACATACACATATATACACATGTATTTTTACACATTAGTTATGGTGACAAAGTATATGTATATATTTTTATTCCCAAGTATATATATATATATATGTAATAAATACTCATTTTTAACTTGTAAAAATATTTGTAAGTATTTGTTAAATCCTTGGAGGGTTAGGGTTTAACCCATGTTATTAAAATTCCTTAATAATGGTTTAAGTCACTAATCGCGTTTAGTCCCGTTAATCATACTTTATGTAACATCCGTCAAAAACCGGATTTACCAAACCCGCTTCGTTTATTAACCGAACAATCAGTTAAAAATTTAGTCGCGTATTTAATGCTCAAATTAATTTTAAACGATACATAATTAATAAGTATATTGGAATATATAATTTATATTTGAAAATTTATTAAAAAAGGAAATAAAAATAAAACAAGGCTGCCGGGTTTCGAACCCGGGTCAGCCGGGTCAACCTGGTCAACAACGATTTAACTCACACGCGCTCAACCACTCCGCCACTTGTGTTTCTTGTTCATTATTAGAAACAATTAATTCAAAAACACAAACTCGAATTCAAACTAACGCGCCCAATCGTAGTCGTCGGAAATCCCGACGATCTCGCCGAGATTGGACGGTTTCTTCTGATTTAACCGACGAATTAACCTTAACATCGGTTATAACCTATGTCCAGTCCGCGACATCAGTCATAACCGCCGGAGAAATATTTGACCGACGAATCAAGACGGTAAACGGACCCAATTCATCGATGTTCTTCCCTATAAATGCACCCTCTAACCTCTGATAGCCTTTTCGCTCACGATCACACCCATTCTCGACGAAATTTCACTCGCCGGAAACTTTCTGCAACTCGCCGGAAAACCGAACCCCTTCACCTCTATGCCTTACTCTAAAAACAGAACACCTAGAGCTCATACCGAAGTCACCCACACTCACCTCAAGCTTCCTGAAGACCTTCTGCCGCAAGATAAACGTCGCCGGAATAACCTGCTGTCATCGGAATTTCGCCGGCGAAACAGAGGATCTCTGTTCGGTATATCTTACACCTAATCTCTCTCGTTTTTATTAATCTCACATTTAGCTAATCATAACCTACTAAAGAAATTGATTAAACTGATGAAACAGTCGGACATTGGTTCTGGGATTAAGCTTAACGAAGAAGATGAAGTTTTCAGTTATATATATATATATAATTTAAATCAAGTTATATCTCGGGTTAGACACACAGTCCAGCGGTGGACTGTGTGCAAATAAACACGCATACGTCCCGAGTTCGATTCTTGTCACACGCACACTCGCCTTAATAAAAATGTTTTTTTTAACTGAACCGGATTCACTCGCAAATAGATTTTAAGTTTAATGAAAACCAGAATAATAACCAAGATAGACACACAGTCCAGTGGTGGACTGTGTGCGCGTTTAAATCATACGTCGCGGGTTCGAGTCCAGACTACCGCACCGGTTCTGGCAATTATCAAACTTTTATATAAGGACATAAATGAATTTATCTAGTTTGTATATAAGTATAATAAAAACCAGATTATTTACCAAGTTAGACACACAGTCCAGCGGTGGACTGTGTGCCAAACTAACCCACAGGTCCCGGGTTCGAGACCTGTGGAGAGCACCGAGCGATACATTAAAATCGTTTTTAAAATAAATGATTTTCGGATTAATTCAATTAGTATATAAATATAATTAAAAACAGAAATATTCCGGGTTAGACACGTAGCTCAGTTGGTAGAGCTGCGTGCACGCGAACGGGAGGTCTCGGGTTCGAGTCCTGCCCGACGCATACATTTACACAATAAAACCGGTCAACAAGTCAACAAGTCAACGGTCAAAAAGTCAACATTTTTTTATTATTTTTTATTATTTTTTTATTTAAAAATCAATTAAAAATACTTAAAAATAACATTTTTAAAGTTAGAAAATAGCCTTAAACTCACAAAAATATATCCAATAATCCTACTAAAATTGATTAATAAAATCCGCTTATTTACCGAACCATTATGTTATTATCTAGGTTAGTTTCACTCGTGGTTAAATCAAACTTCGTGCGCATTCAACATCATCAACCGAACGCACCCAATGTGAGTGAATCTTACAACTCCCCTTTTAATTACACGTTTTGGGGTGTGTCATGTGTCACTAGAATTAATTCGTTTATTTAAACTCGTGCCATACCATATTATGATTTAAACTTAGAATGTAAATACTGTTTGTAGTTATGTATTACATATTGTCAAGTTGTATGCAAATCATTCATTAGGTCCATCAGTTCGTAGAACAACGCGTGCCTTAAAACTCATTCATTAGGCCCATCAGTTCCTCGTGAGAGACGGGTTGAGCAACGCGTGCCTCAAAACAATTGATTATTGTATGTGTGTGCATTATCTGATATTAAGTGTTTTGTGAATATGTTTACATCTATATTTACTCATATGTGGTTATGCACCTCATTTTATAATAAATCCAATAAACTTGTTCAAATGTTTTCATAGGATTCACTCGCCAACTTTTTGTTGATCCAAAAACTATTTTTACACATGATACAGGTGAACAGGATGAAGCAAGGAAAAAATAGGAAATGCCTTAGAAGAAAATAATGAAGTCTAGAATGATGTGTAGGACATGATGTAATTATGATTGTATGTTTCCCTTTAAATTGTAATAATAAATATGAAACGTTATAATAAATGTCATGAGCTTTGATGATTACCCAATCATGTCCCGATCACCTTTTCCGCTGCGGGTCGGGGTGTGACAGATTGGTATCAGAGCCTTGACTATAGGGATATAGGATAGGTTATTAGATCCTTAGAGCCTATACTATAGTTGACTAGATTTTAATTGTTTATGTGGTTACATGCAAACTTATGTTATTTATTTGTTTCATATTTGTTTATACTTACAGTCAAACGTACATACTTACATACACATTCATCATACATATTTCAATGTTCACATATTCAAATCATCTTCATACTTTCATTATTCAAAGATTTTGTCGCATTTTTCATTTTTCAAATCTCATCAAAGTGAGTTCTGCGACGGGCATGTAGTAACTGTAAGGGTACAAATACCGGTAGTCGGAACGTCCTGTCTAGGTTGGCATTCGTATAAATCCAATATAACGGACCAGTTTGCCTACCTGGGGACTAACGATGACAGTACGAAGGACCTATTAGGCCAAAGCATGCCACACCAAACGTCGTTCGAACTAACCCCACTTTGAGGTGTCACCGTGTCCACACCTGGACACATTCCGAATATCATACGTTACATATTTCTTGATTTTCTCCGGGTTTTAGTGTACGTAACCAGGCTAAGACATGCGAACCATATGAAAAACCCGGTATTCATGGGGGCCCACATGATTACGAAGGTGAAGTATGGCGGCATGCAATGCCCAATTACGAGCAAAGCCCAAGACATCCTATGGATGTAGTAGATTTATTATTTTATATTTTATAAATGTTCATTCCTAAATACGACTCATAATCCCAAAAACATCCAACTCATACTCTTGATATGTATTCCTTGTAGATGTCTTCTAGCCTCGCTCATAGGAAGATGAGAGCAGGAAAAGCCCGCGAGCGCATGGCTGCCCTAATCGCTCAACAAATGGCTGCCGTAATACCCAACATTGTAAGTCAAGTCCAACAAGCCCTTACCGCTAATCCCGTCAACCAAGAAGATCAAAATGATATCAACCCTCCCCCAAATACCACCAAATGCACCTACAAGCATTTCAAATCATACGACCCTCCAAAATACGAAGGGACTGAAGGTGTCACCGCTCTCCTCCATTGGTTTGAAGAAATGGAAAACACATTTCTAAATTGCGATTGCCCCGATGATCGCAAAGTGCGATATGCTACTGGTCGTTTATTTGGAATAGCACTTACTTGGTGGAATACAGAGAAGGCCAAACGAGGTGTTGAAGATGCTATGACTTTAACTTGGGATGAATTGAAGGAAATCATGACCAGACGGTTTTGCCCAAGGAGCGAAATCAAGAAATTAGAAGATGAGTTCTATTCATTGAAGCAAAAGGAAGGCGACCACACCACATACAACAAAAGATTCCTCGAGTTAAATCAAATGGTTCCCAACTTGTTCACTCCTCTTTACCGTTTGATCGAGCACTACATTCAAGGTCTTCCGTCAAAGATTCAGGACTCTGTAATAAGTACCACGCCTGCAACTTTGGAAGCAGCAATGGAGTTAGCTACAGAACTCACTGAGAACCGCATCCGGAATAAAGATTTCAAGGAGGAGAAGAAGAAGGATAAAGCATCAACTGAAACTTCAACTCCACCCAAACCGAATCCCCTTCTCAACCCATTTTCAAGAGAAAACGAGATGGGCAACTTTTCGCTGTCACCCAACGTAATCAACCAATTTCACAAACCATACCCATCCAAGCTATCCCAATCACTCAAGTAGCACCCAACTCAACTTACCCAAATAAGAAACCATACCTTGGACCTCACCCTCGATGTAACACCTGTTTTTATCACCATCCATCTACCTTACCTTGTCGACTATGTGCGAATTGTGGACGCTATGGTCATTTGAGCAAGGTTTGCCGCGCCTCTCAAAATCTCTCCCCCTACTCAAAACATGATCCAAACCTATCAACAACCCCAATACCCAATGTTACCTTATGTTCGAGCTTGTTTTAATTGTGGTGACCCTACCCACTTTAGAAACACGTGCCCTCGATTGGTTAACATCACAAACGCTCAAGCTCAAGCAAACCCAGTTAACCAAGCAAATCAAGGAAACCTAATCACTAGGCCACCAGCAAGAGGAAGAGTTTTCAACATCAACGCCAATCCTGTTGAAGATAATGACGGCCCAAACGAAACCACCGAACTAGTCCCCTTCACCGAAAATCAAGATTCAACTCCAACCGCTTAGTTTTATGTTTTTCTTTATGTTATCTCAATTTTTCCGCATCCTAGTTATAAAATGGAAATCTTATCCAAGGATCTTAATGCAAATTACTATTTCAGTTTGTTTATGTTTTAAAGTCACATAGAACCAATCATAACTTACGGATAAAGCCAATGAAAATTTGACAAGAATATGGTGGATACGCCGCTGGTACTTCCTATATATAAGTATTCTTGCCAAAGGATCAAAGGCATTATCAGGCGGTTATGAAAAGTTCCATGTAGAATTTAGTATTGTCTTGATTGAAGTTTGTTTTGTACTCACTGATTTAGCATTTATAGCATTCATCATTTAAAGAAATTGGATTGTGTTCCATTTCTACATAGACTAACCTCTCCATCATAACAAACGAGAGAGGTATTGTCATCATTCAAACATGTATACTATCAGAATTAAGACTCAAGTTTTGGTTGTTGTGTTTGTTTTAGAGTCACATAGAACTAATCATAACTTGCGGATAAAGTCAATGAAAATTTGACAAGAATATGGTGGATACGCCGCTGGTACTTCCTATATATAAGTATTCTTGCCAAAGGATCAGAGGCATTATCAGGCGGTTATGAGAAGTTCCATGTAGGATTTAGTATTGTCTTGGTTGAAATTTGTGTTACATTCACTGATTTAACATTCATATCATATCATCATCTAAAGAAATTGGATTGTATTCCATTTCTACATAGACTAACCTCTCCATCACAACAAACGAGAGAGGAACTGTCACCATTCAAACATGTATGCTATCAGAATTGGGACTCAGATATTGGTTGTTGTGTTTATTTATGTTCTAGAGTCACATCATAGAACCAATCATAACTTACTGATAAAACCAATGAAAATTTGACAAGAATATGGTGGATACGCCGCTGGTACTTCCTATATATAAGTATTCTTGCTAAAGGATCAGAGGCATTGTCAGGCGGTTATGAGAAGTTCCATGTAGGATTTAGTAATTTCTTGGTTGAAGTTCGTTTTATGCTCACTGATCTAGCATTTATATCATCTCATCATTTAAAGAAATGGGATTATGTCACCAATCAAACATGTATACTATCAGAATTAGGACTCAGACATTGGTTGTGGTGTTTATTTATGTTCTAGAGTCACATCATAGAACCAATCATAACTTACTGATAAAACAAATGAAAATTTGACAAGAATATGGTGGATACGCCGCTGGTACTTCCTATATATAAGTATTCTTGCCAAAGGATCAGAGGCATTGTCAGGCGGTTATGAGAAGTTCCATGTAGGTTGTAGTATTAGAAGTTTTGTTTTAGGATATAACCTTATCTTTCCAAACATATCAAAACTCTTGCGCATGAAATCATACTTAGTGAATCAACTCCGCTTATCAATATTTTTACCGTAGGCAACAAAAAGCGATTCCTGTAGCAGGGTACTCAACCCTTACAAGGTACGTTACCGCCTCAAACAAAAAATTTGAACTCTTACTCTTTTTCTAAGTATGTAACTGTCAAACTAAACATCATCCTTTTTAGACAAATATGTCACTACTTAAATTTCGGGACGAAATTTCTAAAAAGTAGGGGATACTGTAACATCCGTAAAAAACCGGATTTACCAAACCCGCTTCGTTTATTAACCGAACAATCAGTTAAAAATTTCGTCGCGTATTTAATGCTCAAATTAATTTTAAACGATACATAATTAAGTATATTGGAATATATAATTTATATTTGAAAATTTATTAAAAATAATGAAACAAAAATAAAACAAGGCTGCCGGGTTTTGAACCCGGGTCAGCCGGGTCAACCTGGTCAACAACGATTTAACTCACACGCGCTCAACCACTCTGCCACTTGTGTTTCTTGTTCATTATTAGAAACAATTAATTCAAATACACAAACTCAAATTCAAACTAACGCGCCCAATCGTAGTCGTCGGAAATCCCGACGATTTCGCCGAGATTGGACGGTTTCTTCTGATTTAACCGACGCATTAACCTTAACATCGGTTATAACCGATGTCCAGTCCGCGACATCAGTCATAACCGCCGGAGAAATATTTGACCGACGAATCAAGACGGTAAACGGACCCAATTCATCGATGTTCTTCCCTATAAATGCACCCTCTAACCTCTGATAGCCTTTTCGCTCACGATCACACCCATTCTCGACGAAATTTCACTCGCCGGAAACTTTCTGCAACTCGCCGGAAAACCGAACCCCTTCACCTCTATGCCTTACTCTAAAAACAGAACACCTAGAGCTCATACCGAAGTCACCCACACTCACCTCAAGCTTCCTGAAGACCTTCTGCCGCAAGATAAACGTCGCCGGAATAACCTGCTGTCATCGGAATTTCGCCGGCGAAACAGAGGATCTCTGTTCGGTATATCTTACACCTAATCTCTCTCGTTTTTATTAATCTCACATGTAGCTAATCATAACCTACTAAAGAAATTGATTAAACTGATGAAACAGTCGGACATTGGTTCTGGGATTAAGCTTAACGAAGAAGATGAAGTTTTCAGTTATATATATATATAATTTAAATCAAGTTATATCTCGGGTTAGACACACAGTCCAGCTGTGGACTGTGTGCAAATAAACACGCATACGTCCCGAGTTCGATTCTTGTCACACGCACACTCGCCTTAATAAAAATGTTTTTTTTAAACTGAACCGGATTCACTCGCAAATAGATTTTAAGTTTAATGAAAACCAGAATAATAACCAAGATAGACACACAGTCCAGTGGTGGACTGTGTGCGCGTTTAAATCATACGTCGCGGGTTCGAGTCCAGACTACCGCACCGGTTCTGGCAATTATCAAACTTTTTATATAAGGACATAAATGAATTTATCTAGTTTGTATATAAGTATAATAAAAACCAGATTATTTACCAAGTTAGACACACAGTCCAGCGGTGGACTGTGTGCCAAACTAACCCACAGGTCCCGGGTTCGAGACCTGTGGAGAGCACCGAGCGATACATTAAAATCGTTTTTAAAATAAATGATTTTCGGATTAATTCAATTAGTATATAAATATAATTAAAAACAGAAATATTCCGGGTTAGACACGTAGCTCAGTTGGTAGAGCTGCGTGCACGCGAACGGGAGGTCTCGGGTTCGAGTCCTGCCCGACGCATACATTTACACAATAAAACCGGTCAACAAGTCAACAAGTCAACGGTCAAAAAGTCAACATTTTTTTATTATTTTTTATTATTTTTTTATTTAAAAATCAATTAAAAATACTTAAAAATAACATTTTTAAAGTTAGAAAATAGCCTTAAACTCACAAAAATATATCCAATAATCCTACTAAAATTGATTAATAAAATCCGCTTATTTACCGAACCATTATGTTATTATCTAGGTTAGTTTCACTCGTGGTTAAATCAAACTTCGTGCGCATTCAACATCATCAACCGAACGCACCCAATGTGAGTGAATCTTACAACTCCCCTTTTAATTACACGTTTTGGGGTGTGTCATGTGTCACTAGAATTAATTCGTTTATTTAAACTCGTGCCATACCATATTATGATTTAAACTTAGAATGTAAATACTGTTTGTAGTTATGTATTACATATTGTCAAGTTGTATGCAAATCATTCATTAGGCCCATCAGTTCGTAGAACAACGCGTGCCTTAAAACTCATTCATTAGGCCCATCAGTTCCTCGTGAGAGACGGGTTGAGCAACGCGTGCCTCAAAACAATTGATTATTGTATGTGTGTGCATTATCTGATATTAAGTGTTTTGTGAATATGTTTACATCTATATTTACTCATATGTGGTTATGCACCTCATTTTATAATAAATCCAATAAACTTGTTCAAATGTTTTCATAGGATTCACTCGCCAACTTTTTGTTGATCCAAAAACCATTTTTACACATGATACAGGTGAACAGGATGAAGCAAGGAAAAAATAGGAAATGCCTTAGAAGAAAATAATGAAGTCTAGAATGATGTGTAGGACATGATGTAATTATGATTGTATGTTTCCCTTTAAATTGTAATAATAAATATGAAACGTTATAATAAATGTCATGAGCTTTG
This sequence comes from Scalesia atractyloides, assembly GCA_947069175.1. Lineage (NCBI taxonomy): Eukaryota > Viridiplantae > Streptophyta > Magnoliopsida > Asterales > Asteraceae > Scalesia > Scalesia atractyloides. Next base: position 89,589,154 of record CAMTDV010000003.1, read on the forward strand.
ATGATAACCCAATCATGTCCCGATCACCTTTTCCGCTGCGGGTCGGGGTGTGACACTTTAATCGCTATTAGAGTTTTAGAAAATGTCGCCCGTTTTTTCACGTTTCAAAAAACGTATTTAAATCATGTTTAAACCCATAATCACAATCAATCATCAACTCAAGTTCACATACCACCTTTGTATGCATCATTTATACACTTTTCATCCTCATTTCCATGGTTTTTGTAAATATGTACTTTAACCACTTAACTTAAAAAAATGAGATCTTCACATATTTATTAGAACATTTAAGACATCATTCTTGTTATATCTTCAAATCAAGATTTCCACTTAAAACCAGTTTGTTAACTAAACTTGTTAAGATGATCATAACATAAATCATGATGTTTATTCTTTATAAAAGTCACATATATGTGTAATAAATCATTTTTAGGTTGTAGTAATGTTCATGGATCATGAGGTTAATGATCTTGTTTAGATTTAAACATCACCATGTTTAAACCATCATTTATATTCTTATTCATACAAGATCATCCATTTTAAGCAACTTACTTTAACATAATCATGCTAACTAGTTAACACTAATACACATAATCAACACATAATAAACTATTTTTAGGAGATTATTAAGGTGAGGTTAGGGTTTTTAAGCTGGATTTTTCTTTATTTTCAAGATGACCAACAAGTACTTTCATAAACTATAGATCATAAGGAGCTTAAATATGGTGAAAGATTAGCTTACAAGTTTGCACAAGATTAAGTGAAGATTAAGAAGAAGATGAAGCTCCAAAGAAAGCTCTAATGCTCCTCCATGCTTGCATACTCCTTAGATGATCTTGTGAAGCCTTAAAAGGGAATAAAATGTGGTGTTTAATGGTAGAAAAATGATGGATGGTGGTGGTAGGAGGTAGCCGTGGATGAGGAGGAGTCCAAGGGGGTTCTTATATTTTTTTTTGTGAAATGAAGTAGTGAAGCATGATGATGATTTAGATAAACTCACCAAGTGATCACATCTTTTTACCATGCCTAAATCTTCATTTTTCAACATAAATCAAGTAGGTGGGGGCCCACATGCGGGGGGGGGGGGGGTTAAGTGTTAATTATTTTGTAACATGTGACAATTTATTAGATATTTAGGTGTTTAAATTAAGTATGATAATTAGGGGTTGGTCTTGTATCATTAGAGAGTAATTAGGGTTTAAGACGTTAAGTAACGTTAATTAGTTCCCTTGAATAGCTGGTATTAGTTTTTGGATGGTAAATTTACCACTAGTTCGCTCATCGGTGCGATACCGGTTGATATACGAAAGTTATTGTTTCGTACCGGAAGCTTTGGTTTTCGTTTACCATAAGTGTCATGGCGTTTATTTAGGGCACTTCCGACATAGAAATATGGTTAACTAGTTCACTAGTCGAGTAGATGTTGAGTTTGGGTGGCTGAAACGCTTTCCGTTTCATTATTCGCTCAAAATGACACTTTTATTTATTACCGCCGAATATCTCCGGAAGTTGTATTTCCGTAAACTCTAAGATGATTGAAGGGATTTCGGATCCCAAATGAAACTTAACTAGCTCTCTAGATAAATGTATGAGGCTATCAACCATTGAAATCTTTGTCGGTTCGACAATCGATCGCTTTCCAGTCAAGTTGTGCACTACTTGTCGTACGAACGGAAACAATGTCTTTTATGTATTTTTTGTATCCTTATATTGTTTTAAGGTGTTTGTCATTGTTCTGTTATAATTCTGGAATATGGAAAATACCAAATTAATGTTGCAGACGAATTGAAATTGTCACCTTTTTAGTCGAAACGGACAATTTTGAAATTCAGACGTTGTACCAGAAAGTTATGTATTATTGCAAGATGTGTTCCCACATTAGTGTTTTCATGTATATATGGACTCAGTTATGTCATTAGTATGTCGTTATTCCTTGTTCTGTTTTGTTTCAGCGGTTTTGCTGACATGAATAGTGCAACCGCGAATAGTGCGCCCAACACTTTTAGGGCATAGTTTGATTTGTTTCGCGTCGTAATGGAAACCAATATATGTTATGGCATGATTTGCTTGTTCTAACACTTGTGATATGACGTACGACTTAGTTACGTAATCAAATTACGATAAAATGCATGAGATTTGTACCGAAAATAGTGATTAGATTGTACGGAATTACCGGTTATTTGCCATTTATCACAATACGACCCCTAAATCAAAAATATGGACATCATGATTATGGTAATGATAGTGACGATGATGAACATGATTATGACATTCATGTGAGTGCTGACACTGTTGACCAAAACTCGAATTAAACGCGACAATTAGGAGCAAAAGTAGAAGTGAATTGTGTTGGGGTTTCAGGATGAGTTACGTTTGCAAGTGCCTTCGATGGTGATATTTCAATGCAAACTTTCTATATGACTGTTTAATCTGATCGTCTGATGCACCCTTAGGAACTTGAAGGATATCGTAGTAGCTTTTATTGTAGCAAGTTAAATAGAACAACTAGCCACAATTACACGAAGAAGAAGAAGAAGATGAAGTTCAAAGGATAAATGAACACTTACGTTTAAATAATAAGATTGATAAATATATTACGAAGAAGAATTTTGATCTAAAATGCGACATTGATGAAGTTAGGGTTCCAAATTAAAAAATAATCAGAGACAATCACACTGTGATCATGACAGAGTTTATAGTAGATATTGGAGTAAAAAAATTTAGTATTTGCGGGAAAGCCCAAATAATCGGAAACCATCACGCATTAAGCACGACTAGAAAGCCCAAAAGAGAAGTTGACCGTGGTCCGTGGACTAACAAAATGACCTATGTTCCGGTGGTGTGACGGTGGTAGGCGGTGGTGGCTGGTGATGCAGTTAGAGGTGGTGATGATGGTGGTGGAATGAATCAGAGTAGAAGAGATAGAGTTTTATAGAAGAAGGTAGTGAGATTACAATTTTACCCATTGGTCAAACGGTCAAAATAACGCCTTTCTTAATTTTACCAACACTGTAGGTTTAACCAGGATCTACTGTTTACTCCTGTAACCTTTAAATCCAACAAAAACAAATGCTTAAGGAAAACCAAACCAAAACTCTATGGATCTAAACAATATATATATATATATAGAATTTTATTTTATTAAATTAATTAAATGATGAACAAGAGAGTGAGTGGATTAACTAACCAATGGGCTCAGATCATGTTTGTCAATCCATCAACTCATTGAAACAAAGCCCACCAAAATAATATTATATAAAAGCATTAGGGTTTCATCAGATTAAAGAACCCTCACACACACACTAAGGAAGCTCAACATACAGAGCGGCTGTAACACAAACTACTTGCAGGTATCTCCTTCTCTCTATCCTCATGTTAGGGTTTGTTTGATTAAATACATGTTGTTTATTCAAATGAAATATTTATAATGGATGTCTTTTATAACTCAATATATCTGGCTCTAGATTTAGTTGTGAAATGATTATTGACTTTTGTTAATGTTTCCTCTTTTAGAATGAAGGTTGTTGCAGCTTACTTGTTGGCTCTTTTGGGAGGTAACACATCTCCATCTGCTGAAGATTTGAAAAAGATCTTAGGATCAGGTATGTCTTTTAGGTTTTTTATTGTTATAAACTTGCTGTTTTTTTTGACATATGATAATGGGTTTTGATTGCTATGTTATGGTTTAGTTACACATGCAGATGTTTTACTATTATATAAAAAGCTTGTTATGTTTGTATAACATTATAGCACACCAAGATATGATTGTGTTGTTATAGTTGCATATGTTAACATTTGTTTATATGAGAAGTTTGTTTGTATATATTGTAATGTTCTAAAGCACACCAAGATATGATTGTGTTTTTATAGTTAGTATGTTAACATTTGTTTTATAAGAAGTTTGTTTGTGTATATTGTTTTGATCTAAAGCACTCCAAGATATGATTGTGTTGGTACTGGTATAGTTGAATATGTTACCATTTGTTTTATGAGAAGTTTGTTTAGTTGAATATGTTAACATTTATTTTAGAGTAAATTACTTTTTGAGTCCATGTGTTTTAGTGGTTTTAATCACTTGAGTCCAAACTAAAAAAAACTTTAACGCCCTGAGTCCCTAACCACTAACATTTTGAGTCCAACTTTTTAACACTTTTGATTTTGGAGTCAAGTGGTTAAAACCACTGAACACAATGACTCAAAAAGTAATGTACTCTTTGTTTTATGAGAAGTTTGGTTGTGTATATTGTTTTGAGCTAAAAAGTGACGATGTGCAGTTGGAGCCGATGCCGACGATGATAAGATTGAGCTTCTCTTGTCTGAAGTAAAGGGAAAAGACATTACTGAACTCATTGCATCCGGAAGGGAAAAGTTAGCTTCAGTTCCTTCTGGTGGTGGCGGTGTCGCGGTTGCCGCGGCAGCTGGTGGTGGTGGTGCTGCACCCGCAGCCGCCGCCGCCGAGTCAAAGAAAGAGGAGAAAGTTGAAGAGAAAGAAGAGTCTGATGATGTAAGTGTTTGTGTTACTTGTCAAAGTCCATATTATTTTAGTGTGTTTGTTAACTTTAACATGACTAATGTAATGAGTTGTATTTTGATTTGCAGGATATGGGATTCAGCTTATTTGACTAGAAGAAACAGTGTTTTATCACTTGTTTTGAAGGAAACTAAGGTTTTATCTTTTATTTGGTATTGTTTTTTAGTTTTGTTGTTGAACCATTGAATTTGTAAGACAATTAAAAAGTCTTGGATGTAAGATTAGTGAAACATCTAAGATTTTTTTTAATCCAAAGTGGTTTTAACTAGTTGATACATTTTATTTGGGTTCGGGTCTCGGTCTATCGATTTTTCATTTGCTTTGGTTTGTTTCGACCATCGATGTTTCTATGCCGTATTGGAATGCTTGATGACCGAAAGATGTTTCAACTTGTTGGACATGTCATTGGCAGAAACGCGTGACTCTTGATTTGTATCTTTTTTAATGGCAACGCTTGCTGCACCAAAATAAAGCCTAAAGATAAATCAAAATAAAAAAGCGGATCACTACTGGGCTCAAATAAATTACCAAACGGCCCATTATCAACACATTAAAACAAAGCCCGCTAAAGAATGTACGGGAAGTGATGATAAAAAGGGTTAGGGGCAGCTTGCATAACCCTAACGCCACCCCCCCCCCCCCCCCCCTTCCCCCCCAAAAAAAAAAGATAAACAGCGGCTGTAACACCAACTACTTTGTGGGTTTGTGTTTCGTTTAATCGGTATCGTCGGGTTTATGTAATGACTTTAACTAATTGGTGCTTTTTATGGCAAAAAGTTTAATGGTTTAGAAATTAAATTGGCATATTTTAACATAAATATAACCTTAGAATTTTAAAGAATTAATCTAAGGTTTAAAGCCTCGAGACGTTGTCTCTTCGCTTCACGAGGCAAACCGAGGCGGAATTAAAAAATAAATATAAAAATTGTACGTCATATAAAAATAACACTTTAACTATTTTCATTATCGGGTAGGGCTGCAAACGAACCGAACGATTGTTCGTTTGTTAAGAAATATATGTGTTCGCAAACCGTTCACAAACACTTATCAAACGAGACTTTATGTTCATGTTCGTTTGTTAAGGAAATGAACTTGTTCGTGTTTGTTTGTTAATTTTAGGCAACGAACAAAAGCGAACGTTGGCGAACACAAATGAGCACAAACTAATATTCGTGAACATAAATGGAAACAAACGAACACAAACAATCGTTCATGAACAGAATATATAATACACGGGCACTTATTAGATATTTAATTTGTCGAATTTTGAAGTATTTAAATAAATATAAAAACTAAAAACACTAATGAACTAGCAAACACAAGCGAACACGTTACCGATCGTTAATGAATATAAACAAACGAACACAACCTCTATTCATGTTTGTTCATTTAACTAAACGAACAAAACTTCTTGTTCGAGTTCATTTGTTTAATAAGCGAACGAACACAAACGAACTTCACGCCGAACGGTTCACGAACTCTTCACCGAACGTTTGGTTTGTTTGTAGCCCTATTATCAGGCTCATCAAAAACATACATAAAAAGACATGAAATGTTTGAAATTGACACAAAAAGTCAAAAACATTAAAATATCAAACAGACGCAGTTTTTTTAGCGCCTTAGCCAGTCAGAGGCGCACATACAATATCAACCCCTTGAGGCGCGCCTTCGATCATATTTTGGGTGTTTCGCCTCGAGGTGCGCCCTAACAAATTTATTATTTTTGTTTCAGTACTTGTATACACGTGTCGTGTTTGAGATGATGTGTGCGTCATGTTAATTGGGTTCAGGTTCATGTTCTTGTTGGGTTTGATCGTGAATATCACTTGTTTAGCAGCAGACTTTTAGATTGTATACTCTTTTTGGTTTTTCATGCATGAGTAAATCACTTATTCCTGACAGGAGTTCTTATCTTGTTTAGATTGTTTGCTGTTAGTCTCTTACAGTTTCGCTAGTTTTTCATCAAACAATGCTGGATTTGATTATTCTGTTGTGAATATTTGTTCGGTAACGAAATTGCCTGCATTTGTACTTGAATTCTAAACCGACAATGTGCAGTTGGAGCGGACGCTGATGATGACAAAATTGAGCTGCCTGATGTCTCAAGTAAAGGGAAAAGACATCACTGAACTCATTGCATCCGGAAGGGAGAGGCTGGCTTCAGTTCCTTCTGGTGGCGGTGTAGCCGTTGCTGCTGCAGCTGGTGGCGGTGGTGATGTAGCACCTGCAGCCGCTGCCGAAGAGCCGAAGAAAGAGGAAAAAGTTGAAGAGGAGTCTGATGAAGTAAGCTTTTCTTTTACTTTTGGTATTATTGTGTCAAACTTAACATGTTTGACAAATTTTTGTTGTCGTATTTGTTTGTGTTTTGCTTTGCAGGAAATGGGATTTAGCTTATTTGAAGATTAAAAGAAACGCTCGGCAATATCTTCTTTTGAAGCGGACTAGGGTTTTATCGTTTGCTATCGACTATGTTTTTGTTTGTTTAGTCTTCTTGTTGAACCGGTAATGGTGCAAGACAATGAGGAACACTACTATCGTATCTTTATTTCGTTGTGGTAGTTTTTACATTTTAATGTTTAACATTTAGTTTTGGGATGTTTTTACGCTTTGGGATGTTTTACAATGACTCTTTAATTGTGCGACTTTGGTCGTGTTTTTCTTGTTTAAATCTTACTCTGGAAGTGGCATTGACTAGTGTCACTCATTCAGTGATGGACGCGAGTGATTTCAGGGATCGATGGAATTTTTATGGGGGCGATCTTGGGATTTTAGCGTATAATTAAAAAGATTTTATTATGGAGGATGGTTGACCCATGGGTATAACACGGTTCTGACCCTGATGGCGTTAATGTATTAACGCTGGCAATTAATCGACATCTAGTCAGGCTTTTTAAAACTATGCACATAATAACTTAAATGAGTATTTGTTCACAATTGGGTTTCCAACTCATTGATTTTCATGTTCACGTTAGAGGTCTAGAGTTTTACCATTGTTAGGGTTCACTTATTTTTTTCTAAGAGTAAAAATTGGTCATTTGATCAATGTTTATAAAAGAAACTAAAATAGTCAATGTTTTTAAATTAAAGTAGCCGTTTGAAAGAAATTCAAAATATCTATTTTTTTTCATTTCCTTCTTCTCAAATCCCTTAAATTCACATCAAAATGATAAAAATGTTGGCCTCATAATTGTTAACCAAGTTAGATTAAAAGTTACGGGTTAGAATTGTTATTAGTTAATAGTTATATTTAGTGTCAAGATTGTAATTATTATTAAACTTGGTAATTAGAAATTATTTAGAACGTAGGATTGTGTTGGTTCAAGGAACCATCATGTCTATTGAGACGACTTGTATAAAAGTCGATCAGATGTGAACATTTGATGTAACAAAACCTCATCGAAATTAGATTGATGTGTTCAGGGGCGGATGCACCATATAATTAGGGGTAGCCTCCGCTACCCTTGGCGCTCCGGCGATAGTATAAATTTTGAAAAAAAATGATGTTTTTCCGATTTTGTTACCCCTTTCTTTTAAAACGTTACCCTTATGAAAGTTTTCTAGGCTCGCCATCTGTTTTAATTGTTGATTCTTCTTTGTTCTTAATATCGATCATGTGGAATCAATTCTGTATTCTACAGAAAAAGTAGTTCCTCAAGCATTTAAAACCTTTTTTTTAGATAAAGATTATAAAATTATGCTCATAATATGATCCACCGAAATTTGGAGAAATTTGGAAGATGCATGCATTGAATAGTCATCAATTTATTAAGGAAATCTAGAGCCATGCCACTTTATCATTAATTGAGTGACAATAATGTCACTTTTTTTTTATTTAAAGATGTACCAACTAGCTACATATCAACTAGTGCCATATTAGTATATAGATTACATTATGTTTAAATTAATGTACAAGAAATGTTAGTCGAATTGAGCTAATTATATCATGTTGATTTAGTGTATTGGTTGATTATTTTATGTTTTCCATTAAAAAAAGGAATTTTTATATTGATTGAATTTGAAGTTATTGATCATTGAATTATAGTGGACAAAGTAGGTGTCCCTATTGGATGATAATTTCTAATTACTATTGTAGTTGTATGATTTATTTAACTCCAACACACATATTTAATCGAACCTACTCGTCTAAGGGAGGCCCTCGTTACCTTCAAGGAGCTTTCACACACCTAAATGACTTGTTATTTTATTTTAAATCTAATAAATAAAGCAATTATATAATCGTGCGTCTTATTATTTACAAGTAATTTATGTGGTTCTCACAACTAGATCAGGCACTTATCATTTACTTTTTAACAGTTAAAAAGTGGGACAATGTTATAAGTTCTACGACTTTTAATAATTGTATGTGAACATAAAATGGATACATGATGACTATACATAGAGAGAGAAATTGTGAGGATAAAATCAATACAAAATCATTTTTTTTCTAAGAGAAAATCATATATTAATAGTTTGTCGCGCATGGTTTGAACTTTCAATCTTTTAATTATAGAGCACACCATATAACCATCAGGATGTCCCTTGAGATTTTTTTCTACAGTTACATAACTGCTTTATTATTCATATATATATATATTGTTCATAAATCAAAGGAATTATTAAAGTTAATCGTGCGTCCAATAAATGATTTCATTTAAAATCACGTGACAATTTCTTCTTCAATTTATTAATAATATTATTAATATCTGATATCTAACATTATTAATATCTAATAGTTAAAATTGTTAATATATGATAAATTTCTAAATGTAGTTACCGAAGGTCGTAAAATTAACAAATATGTACTTTTGAATTTAAATTAACTTTTCTATAATAGTTAAATTATATTTTAATTTTGTTTGCAATTTAAGATTAATAAGATAAATATAGTAACCTGTTTATTAATATTTATATAAACATATGGTTTGAAATTTTTTCTTGAGTCACCTTGCCTTCCAACAATTAAGGTTCAAGTTATGTACAAATAAGCAACCTGTCCCAAAGTACAGACTTTGATCAATTAGACAATTATCATGGTTTCTAACCCAATTCAAAATATGGTCACAATAAGATACATTGTCAAACAATATAAAAATTCCTAATAGTATTCCACAGGAGTACCAGGACAACCATGATCCGCCACAACGTCATGGTGGCTAAACGGTGGTGGGACAAATGGTGGTGGCGTGCATCTCAAGAGTGCCCAATTGACCCTTTGAAAAAATGGATGGCGTTTGATAGCGGATGCACCCATTGTGGACCCCATTCGCCGGTCTGGGTCCTTAACCAACAATTGAGATATCAGATCCTTAGCCATGGCCGGGATCATCGGCTCTTTTGGGAACTCTAGAGCCCGAGCTACAATGTTGGCTAAGGTTAGCTCGTTGTACATTCCCTTAAAAGGCGTAACACCATAAAACAATTCAAATATAAATATTCCAAGGGTCCACCAATCAACAGCGCTACCATGGCCCTCACCGGATATAATTTCTGGTGCCAGATACTCGTGGCTCCCAACAAATGACATTGATCGGACGTCTAGTGGCTCTGCTACGAACTCTGGCCCGTTGTGGTTGGCAGGCTTCTTCTTGTGTTTACGCGTAGGGTGGAAGCATGTGACCGAGGGGACAATGCAATTGGGAAGAATACATGAAGACGAGGTGAATTTAAGTGGATCAAAGGGGCGGTGATTGGTTGGTGGTGTCGGGTTCTGGTGGTTGTAATTGGTGAAGACTTGGGCCGGAGTTGACGTGGAGAGGTCACATTTCAAAGAGAGGTCGAAATCAGTTACCATGATGTGACCATCTGATCGGACCAAAACATTTTCGGGTTTGAGATCGCGGTAAACAATACCCAACAGATGAAGATATTCCAATGCTACGACTTGGGATGCATAAAACCTGTAAAAACATGTGAAATATAGAAGTGATACATTAAAGATGTATGTTGAAAAAACAAGATCATTTGTTATTTGAAAGTTATGTGTAGTTTTGGTGGGGGACCAAAATAATGTTAGTTACTAGTGTTTTGACTCTGAAGCAGGGGTGGACCCATCTTAGGCGAAGGGGTAGCCTTCACTGCCCCTTGGCGCTCCGGCGGTAGTGTAAATTTTAGAAAAAATTGACATTTTTTGACGTTTATCCGATTTCGTTACCTTTTTTTATAAAACGTTACCCCTACGAATATTTTCTAAATCTGCCACTGCTCTGAACGATAGGTTTTTCTTCTTTCAGATTTTGCTTTTTATCATTATATATACATTTACCATTTACCAATTATTTCATGCATCATTTTGGCAATTCTACCCCCACATACCCTACTCAATATCACATCTCATTATATTTCTAATATCCTTTTCTTTATGTATTGTCGTTATATATATACACACATACAGATAGACACGACTATATATATTTAATGCATAAACAATTTTAAGTTAAAGTTACCATATAATAAATGTATACAAATGTTGCTGATTTATTAAGAAATCTAGACCATTGCCTTTGCTACATGTAATTTCATAACGACTTATGATTTTTCTTGTGAGTTTATCTTTTAAATAATCGATACACAAAGTTAGAAATCATCTGTTACACGGGTTAACTAAATGAAATATTAAATATTTAGTAATGAATATTTATGAATTATAACACGATATATCATAATTAGACATGATTAAGATTGAGTTTTTTTTTTCGTAGAAATGGTGTCATTTCGATTCATGTTTTGTAGAATGGTGTCGCATTGAAAACTTTTTGAATGATGGGTAATACGCTTGTATGACAAGCGTAATGTCAGATTTTTTTGCTAATGCGCTTGTACTACAAGCGCATCCCAGTTAAATCAAATTCAAAGTCGCCGGAGTAATGTATTGTAACCGGAGAAGACAAAATATAGTCGCCGAAGAAGTTTTTTGACACCAGACTTGAATGTGTCTTCTCCAGCGGTTTTACTTTGTCTTCTCCGGTGAAAATACATTACTCCGGCGACTTTGAATTTGATTTAATTGGGATGCGGTTGTAGTACAAGCGCATTAGCAAGAAAATCTGACATTACGCTTATCGTACAAGCGTATTACCCATTATTCAAAAAGTTTTCAATGCGACACCATTCTACAAAACATGAATCGAAATGACACTATTTCTGCAAAAAAAAACTCGATTAAGATTAATTATAAGTAAACATTGTAAGTACTACAATGACATTATTTAAAATGAAAAAAAGATATTTATAACTTTCTTGAATTATTAGAAGCGGAATACAAAGGGATGAAACAAGATAGACACAAAAAAAAAAAAAATTTAAGCGGAATACAAAGGGATGAAAAAAGAATTTGTATAATGGTCTGCCGTTAGAAATAACTTAACGGAGTTAAGTTTTTTTTCTGAATTACAAACCGATGTGTTAGGGCTTTTGATAAGAACGAAGATACGAGTCGATTGATGTAAAACTTACCTTGAAACCATGCTCCAAACGGCTTGATTTTAGTTAATTGGAAGTTTAAACACACGAACTGAAGCACCGTTTTCTTCATTTGGAGCATTGTTTCTAGGTAACTTTTACATCAATCGACTCGTATTCTCGTTTTGATCAAAAGCCCTAACACATCGGTTTATAATCCAGAAAAAAAACTTAATTCCGTTAAGTTATTTTTAACAACAAACCATATACAAACAAAATGAAAAAAGTTAAGACAATTGTCAGAAATAAACTCAGATGTAATTATTATTAGGCAAAAGGAGCCTGTTCAGATTATTTAAATCCAATTTTCCTATTATTTTTCTATTGTTTATATTTTTGTTAAATACAAAACATATGATCCATTGGGTTTAGCTGTCACCGGTGAATGACTTCCCTATGTCAATTAATATTGAACCCACGTGGAACTCGGATTTTGTAGAAGTTCCAAGCTCAAGGACCCAACCCACGTGGCATTAATGAGGGAACACGAAGGTTTGACTTTTAGTGGAGCTCACGTGGACCAGATCATATAGTATTGTGGTATCATGTCCCATAAAACACTATTCACCAACGTACGAGACATCTTCTAATGACGGTGAATAACATAATTACACAATATCTACCTTCAGAGGGTGTTGTACAAATGCATTAAAAACTTGTACTAGAATCTGACGCAACCAAACGGTAAAAGTTAAATGCAAAGAAACAAAGGGTAACATCACGTATGCCTGTGTTTGGCTTTGCCTATTTTGAAAAACAGATATATGTGTAGAATATACACTCTGCTTTTTTTATATATTTTTTGTACTATTATATTTTTCAGTTTTCAAATTTTGATCTAATTAATTAAAGATGATATAATAAGTAGTAATTTGGTTACTTTTTGAGTTAAATGTTATTTTTGTCCGTTCAAATATGTCTGTTCACGCCAAAAAAATTTAAATTTGTATCATTTTTGTCTCTAACATCTTGAAACATATCAGTTTCGTCCAAAAAAACTAACATTTGTTGAAACCTACTGGCATAATTGGATAAACCATAAGGACGAAACTAGAATAACAAACGTTAGTATTTTGGACAAAACTGGCATGTTTCAAAAATGTTAGAGACGGAAATTGTACAAATTTGAAACTTAACTTGGATTGGATAATTGAATAAACCACATGATCAAACGAATATGATTTTTTTTCTTAGCCACATTATACGCTACCTGGAATGTTATACCGTACACGTCTTTTTTTAAACTGTTTTCGGAGGGTCTCGACAAATGTAACGACTCTTCTAAAGAATCCGAAAAAATTGTCTTTATCCCAAAACCCTATCAGTAGCTTTGTTGTTATCGTGTCAAAGAGTTCTTTCTTCTCTAGTGTTGTTCTTTTCGTGCTTGAACTTAACGTAAAATTTTCGAATCCACCTACGTTTTTTCTGTTTAGCAATCGCGTCTAATTTTGTTGTTCATAAAACCAATATGGTCGATCCAAAATAAGATATTAGGTTCATTCGAAATTTTAGTGTTACGCACTTTACATGGAAAAAAAATAAGATTTTGGTGAAGCTCCACCACTTTTACGAGTGAGATTTTAATAGGTTTCTTTATTTGTTTTTAGAAATATCCACGTCAACATAAATATGGCCCCTACTAAACCACATGCAAGTCCAGTAAATGATGTGATGTGAAGCAATTCAGGGATCATTAAGACCAAGATATGAAAAGACAACATACTTTGAAAAAACAATCAGTAAACTGTTAACATGTAACGGCAGACTCCAGAAACCGTTTGCATGGCTGTCGTTGCCGGAGAACATGAAGGTCCCCACCAGGACAAAATTCCGTTAACATACACGACCATTTCGGAGAATCCAACGACGCGTACAACGTTGGACAGAAAGGATGATTCAAAACTTGTAAAATCTCTTTTTCTGTGTTGGCTCGCGCCTCCTTATTTCGGCTTGCAATTTCTTTCTTGTTCATGACTTTAGCCGCGAACACGGCGTCTGAAGCGTGTTTGAGTTTCGCTAAGTATACGGAGCCGAGCCGGTGGATGAAGTGGATGTCGGTTAGGGTAAGGGGGTGTTAATGGCTCGGATGGCGGTCCAGCAAGGGTTTGGTTGTGGAGGTGGAGGTTGTTGAAGTGGTCCAAGTGGCTTCGGATTCGGAGCTCGTGCTGCGGTTGATGTCGGTGGTTGTAGTGGCGGTGGTGGTGGTTGAGTTGAAGCTGATGCTTTGGAGGTCGTCGGCTAGATCGTCTAGCCATGGTGGTTCCATTGGAGAAGGTGAGTAGAGATGAGATGAGATGAGATGAGAGAGAAGTGGTGTGGGTGATAAAGAGGGGGAAATTGGTTTTTTGAAGATGATAAAATGGGAAGATATAGCTAGCGCATTAATGGGTCTATAGTTCTCTAGTTTAACTTTTCGTATGTTCATTAGTGGGACCCACCCGTGTTATGGGTCAGTATTTGTTTGGTTTGTTATAATATCAATATGATACAACCACTCGGTTTACCAATTGGAAAAAATACATTCAAAAGGATTATCGATATATGTTTTACATCAATCGAAAACCATAAAAACGAATGTCGGTACCCGTACCGATGTTCAAACGGTATTCGTTCGGCTTGTAACAGAATCGCATAGTTCACAACACCAAAAAGATATAATATTGCGAACACAACTTCGTTTTCAGCGAAATTTATACCAGATAATCGAGAAAACTATAAAAAAGATATTTGTATCGTCGTTGTTTAAATAGTATCGGTACTGTTTGTTATGGTAAAGAACTTAAAAATACAATTATATTTGACCAATTTGAATTAAATCTTCATCGATTTGTAAATAAAAACAAATATGTCGAACCGGTATATTCGAAACTTGCACCGATATACATGAAACTTTATAAAACGTTATATTCCGTTATTAGAATAATGAAAGGGTAAACAACGTCACTTTGGTGTATAAAAAAGCTAAACTAAAAGACTGCTTCGATGAAATGTGCATTTGTGCTTTGGTCATTTATACATCACTACTCACCTTAAATCGATATCTTCGGTTGTTGGCTTCGATTGATGTGTGTTTGTTTTTCAACTTGGGGTCATCTTTGGATATGTTCCACAAATGTTTGCAAAAGAACTTTGTTTTTAAGATGTATGGAACTCCTCACGTGCTTCGAAATCAATGTGTAGCCATATTAAAGTTGTGCGTTGCGTATGTTTGAGTGGTTGAGATGAGTGGAGGTGTGGACAATGTGGTTACTAGGTATAGAGTTTCAGAGAGATTTATAAATGGTGGCAATAATCCAGTATTTTAAAATTGTGAGAACCCATGGTTCTAAATTATAAGAAACGAGATTCTTAAGAAAAATGTGGGTTCGTGTATTCTTAATATGATGAATATCCAAAATTGTGCATGGTTCGGGTTGGTTTGGTTTTTATCATTAATCCTAACCATAATCATAACTGCTAGTTTCGGTTAATCTATTATGAATTCAATTATGGTTCAGTTATTGTTATTTCGGTTATTAACCAAAAACTTCAACTAAAACTAACTTTCGGCTAAAGTTCTAAACTTTTAGGCCAATGAGTGTACATAATAAAAATGGAACCAACCATGTTGAACTTAGCTTTGGTTTTTTTTATAAGATAACCAAGACTACACTTTTTACTTAAGCCTTTGAGTAGAAGTAGAATTCTTTATCAAAATAAATGACACCTACATCAATATCTTTTTGTTACAAACATATTTTTATCTTAGTTAAAAACCTCTGCAGAGTCAGTATTAAACAAAAAGCTATTACATAGACTTAACATTATAAGTTCGGTTCAGTTTAGGTCATATAGGTTAGCCAAATCTTCATAACCATAACTACTCGGCCTATTAAACAAATTTCATAACCATAACCATTGGTTATGTCAGTTATTGGTTAAAATTGATTTGATTATCAGTTATGGCGGTTACTTTGCTCACCCCTAATTTGTATTGATGGTTGTAAGAGATGTTGAAGCCTTGAAGAAAAAAAAATGATTATTAATTAATCTTTTAGATTAGAACTCTTCGTATAGGTTTTGAGGTTAGATTTATAAGTTAGTATACGTTTTTCTATAGCTCCTTGTTAACTATTGCTAGTGACAGTTTTTTCTTTCGTTGTTTATGAAAAACTAGGGGTGCAAATGAGTTGGATAAATCCAAGCCTGAGTTTGAGTTTAGCTCGGTTGAGTTCGAGCTTTGTTTATAAAACTTGAGCTCGGATTGTATGTAGTTTTCAAGTTCGAGCTCGGCTCAAACTCAACTTGTTTGTTTTTTATTAATTAATTTATATTAAATATACTAATTTTTTTACAAATTTATATATAACATAACATAATATATATATATATATATATATATATATATATATAATTTAGTTATTTTATCATAATTTTATTAATTACTATTATATACAAATATATTAAATAAAGTTAAATAAGTAACAGGCTCGTTTAGCCTTAGTAACTGGCTCGAGGTTGATACGTAAAGTTCGGTCTTATTTGCTAAACAAACTTATTTTTAGGCTTTAGGCATGAGCTCCCTTAAACTCGGCTCGTTTCGAGCTTTTTTTTAGTTGAGCTCGAGTAGCTCGATTCATCCACCCCTAGTTAAGTACTATAGTTGGTCGTTTCTCTCGCGACTAAAAAACACATTAGCATATTAAATAGCGATAGATGGAGGATAGTCGTTTTCAACGTAATCGCATGTTGTGTGACCTTCATATTTAATAATCTTGTTATGCAATAAGATTCAAACTTACATTACGTATCCCATTTTTTGTGTGAATGTGTCTGCCGGGTTTAGCACAATGCGTTATCTTTGCTTTAGAACACCAAATGACCTTTCAACATCTTTTCTTATCAATTGTTGGCATACTACAAATTTCTTTCTTTTTTCATCTTCTGTGTACATCAAAGTTTTAACAACTAGTGCGTACTCAAGGCATATTCTATCAGCAAGATAACACCCGTTCTTGTATTCCACTCTTAAAACCATAAATGAAGATTTATGTCCGGTACTGTTTATCATGCTGTTGAAAATCTTCGAATGATGAATAATGTTTAAGTTGTTATTCAAACCAGCAACACCAAGAAAAGCATGCCAAACCCTTAAATTATGTGAAGCCACAATCTCTAGCATTATTTAGGAATGCATATGATCATCTCGCATAAATTGATCTCTCCATGCATTTACACCACTGACCAATATGTATTATCGATGTTGCCAGGCATTCCGAGGAAACTATGTTTTGATTCATGTACTTCATACAATTTTCGAATGTCATGCCATATTGGTTTTCACAAGCATTTCTTGTTGTATAGTTTGATCACATATTTGGAAAATTTATACAAACTTTCTGGTGATGTTCTTTCGGACATCTTCAAATATTTATCATATGCATCACTGGATGTGCCATACGCCAATTGACGAATCACCGATGTGCAATTCTGTAAAGTAATAAAACCCCTTTTACCTCTAGCATCCCGACGTGATGTGAAAAATGGGTGAATTCGAGACCCCTTTTTCCTCAACCAGATCATCAGCAGTACGTAGAAATAGGCAACAACTCATTCAGAACCGACGACTAGATTGTTTGTTAGTGTACATGAGGTTTTAAGCAAAGTGATCGACCATCAATTGTTCGTGAACACCTACCTACAATGTATAATGTAGAAATGAACATAAAACTAAAACGATTATTTTTCATTAAAAACAACAACACTTTAAAATTATATACATTCCCGATCTATATTTAAGCACGACTTTCTTATTCTTAGTTGTGACATATTTTCTTCTTCCTCCATAATTATTTGTGCCGCTTCCATTACCGCGTTCATATAAAATTCGTAGAATAGTCGGAAGATGATGAAGAAGCCAAAATACAAAGAAAAGTAGAAATTATATAGTCCGGAGAGAATTTGTCGTGAAAAGAGTAGAAAGAGCTTGTAAGGAGAAGAGTAGAAATTGTGTGAAAATAAAATGCAATTTGGTTGTTTAAATAGATTAGAATTTTTATGATGAAATTGATTTTTTTTAATTGAGCTTAAGACGACTCAGAGTGAAGGGGCTTGAAGGGGGGCATGGAGCCAGGCCGACCCAAAGTAAGTGTCCAGTAGCAACCGTTCTGGGCCCAAATCAAGATAGGGTCCAAAAAAGTTTTTAATTTGTTTATATATATATTTAAAAAAATGCATGTTTTTCTAAAAAAAAAACTTAAAAAGCCTAGATTAATGAACTAAAACGTTAAAGCCCAACTGTTTTTTGACAATCAAATTCAGAAGCCCAATTGTTTTAGTGCAAATAGGACCCAATTTTCTTATCGCACAGGTGCAATTTTTTTTTTTTTGATTTTCGGCCCTGCATGAGCGACACGTAGCTGCCATGTCAGCAAAGGGGGATTTGCCCTTTTAAGCCACCAGGTCGAAGGGGCTTGAGTAGGGGGGGGGGGGGGGGGGGGGGGGGGGGGGGCTTTTTTTAAATAAATAATTAAAATAAAAACAACCAATCAAAATAAAACCAAACAACAGCCAGCCAACCAACCACATCATGCCACCTCATCTCCCCTTTTGCCCCCACGTCGGTGAAGATCCTCAAGCCCCTCGCCCCACGCCACTTTCAAGCCCTATGGTGGGGCGGTGTTCCAGGCATAGAGGGGGCTTTCACACCCATTTCAAACCCCTCACTCCGGGTAGTCAAACAGCTTTCCATCGTTCAGTTGGCTCGAGGGAGACGGGGATTAAGCCCGATTGCATAGAGAAACTATCAAGGGTTTGGTGTCACCAAATCCCTGACGTGGACCCGATCCCTTTCCCTTTTCCACACCCATCAGCCAAATATTAAAATTTAAACGGATACTTATGTTTTAAATAAGATTTTGTTGGGCAACATTAAAGCTACTTATGTTTTAAGTAAGATTTTGTTGGGCAACATTAAAGCCAAAGATGTCAGAGATAAGGTGGGTACTATCCTCACATGAATTGGAGATACGGGTACGTGTCTTGTATGATAAACTAAATAAATATATAAAAGATAGTAATCAGGGATGCATGTGATTGTGAAGCTTAGGTGGGCCAGGAAGCCCAATTATGTTAAAATGTTTGTTCCTTTTACTAATAAAATATATAAGGCCCCATCTTATTTTCCTAGTAGGCCCTTCTATCCCTTGAAGCCCATAGTTTACTTGTGATCTGTTACTCTTTTAGGCCCCTTGAAGCCCACCAAATCAATTGAGTTTTTTTATTTATTTTTATTTTTTATTATTTATTTATTTTTTATTATTCCAAACGAACACCAATTTTCTTTCTTCAAATCCCTCAAGCGCCCATTTAGCTTTTTACATGTAGAACGAACACGATTAGCTTTGCCTTCTCAATTGTAATCGAAAGTTTTTTCTTTTTCAGTTTTGGCTTCTCAAAGTTTCTAACCAACAGCTAATCACTAATCACTTGTGACGTCACACCCTAACTACCCTAATCACTTTCACTTTCAACACTCAAAACCAAACACACATTCATGTTACCCGGCTCGGTTACTATTACCCTAAACCCCGACTCCCGCGCCGGTTTTTAGATGTACCCGAGCTACCGATCACCCTTATCCGAGTATGCCTCCACCACCCTTTGCTAAGGATTTTTTTCTTCTTTCTCTACCCTATCTCTCCTTTCTCTCACCTCCACCTCTAAGGATTTTATCTTCTCTCTCTACCAATCGTGAGACTCTTATAACCACTTGTACATAGTGCTGACAATATGAAAGATTTAAGACCCCAATGAACTCTCTACTTAAAATTGGTTTTGTACTTATTGAACTTGTAGCTATTTTATTAGAGTAAAGTGTAATTTGCCTTCCTGAGGTTTGGTCCAGATTGCCCTCCAACTCCCTCTCTTCCCGTTTTTTTTCCTCTAACTCCCAAACGTGGTTATTTCATTACCTAATGCCCTAACAGTGTTAATATCAGTTGTAATTCTATGTGAAAAGACAATCTTACCCCTTTACTTTTTCCATATGCGACCAAGTAGTTTGTAGACTATCACAATATGCAACTCCCTCCAAATTACACCCATTTTGACTTTTATAAATCAAGTAAAAACCCGCTTTGACTTCTACTAGCCGTTTACCCGCGCGATGCGGCGGGATACATATCACTTAGGTTGGTGAGTTTAGGGCTATGTACGGGGAGGTTCGGTTTTGAGCCATAACCAAAACCAAATTCGCGATGCATCGGAAAACACAACACTTGTTAGTAATTCTAAGGGTGTGCATGAGAAGGTTCAGTTTAGTTGGGTCATGACTAAAATCTAAATTTTCGGTTACGGTACTCTCAAAATCCAATATGTTCACTACAAAGCGAAAAGGGGATGCCCCTTTCCCCAATGAAGTTTCGCCCATGATATTGTATAGCTCTTCTATATAGGAAACAAACAAAATCCTGTACAAACGCATCTATGATTTTATGATATAAAATAAATTCTATACAATGCCACTTGGACAGCTAGCAAACGCATCTATGATTTCGTTTAGTTTGTGTGTGGATTCCGCGATTATACCTGAACAATGCCACCTGGACGGCTTCCAAGATCATCTTCACGCGTATCAAATTGTAACCAGTCAGCACCAACCATTTCCATCATGGTTCCTTTCGCCTTATTCTGTAACATTTACACTGTCGTAATTCATAATCACACGCGACATACATATTATTCGTTTGAAACAGGAAAATAAGGTAACCTTTTGATTATCTTCGACGTAATTTGATCCTCGAATAAGGAGAAAGAAGGATCAGAAGCTGCCCAGGTGCAAGGCATGTTACATGTCGAATCTTTTAGCAAAGTTGACCCATAACAAAGTTGATCCTTCTTTTGAGATGTAAGATCATGCAACTTTTTCACAAAGTTAGCAGCTGTTGATAATGCAGGCTGCAGACAAAAAAAACCCAATTTAAAATCTTAAAAGCTAAAGAAATATACAGTTTATTGGATATTATATGAACTTAAGAAGGAATACCACAGGAGTTTGTTGTTGTTGTTGTTGTTGTGGTTGTTCGTCTTGTGAGTTTGTATCGCGTTTCTCTTCGGAAGGTTCTGGGAAGTCGTAGAATTCATCAGAGTTGTCGTTTAATCCAATTAGACTGGATGAAGTAGAAACCGGTGCATCATTCGCGTCTTCCATTTTATCTTCTTCTGCTTGCGCGAAATCGCCTTCTTGTTTGATTTTCTCTTCACTTGTTTGAATGGATTCAACTTCTCCGGTTAAAAATTCGGAAGGAAATTGGTCTCCCCCTTTTGCTTTAAATAGTTCTTACAGTGCTGAATAACACAAAAAGAACATGCAAGTTTTTTTACGTTTTCAGTTGATAGTTCTACAATACTTATCAGTAGTTTTCTGCAGAATCAACGTATATAGAGCTAACATACAAAATTTAGATAACTAAGTTCTTTTTTTTTCAAAAAAAATCTATCACCAGAACATGGAATGCTGGTTATAAAATGGCATCTAATTCGGATATAAAAATTTGCAATAAACATTAGGTCATCCAAGGAAAAAGAGAAGATACCTTAACATACCAACGCCGCATTCCATGGCAACTTTAGCTAAGAAAAGACCATCAGCCGTTCTTTAAACCCAACCCTCCAAACTGAAGCAACCATCTAAAAAACGATGTTTCTGGCTATAATAAAGAAAATATTAGTATTCGATACCAGATACAAAAAATGTATATGAGAGTATGAGAAGCATGTATACCATTCTTCTTCAATAAGCTGCTTAGTTCAATTAAGCATAAAAATAATAATCAACATGAAACACACATACAAATTATCTCCAAAAACTAAATGCAATGTCAGCAAAGTGTTTCGTCTGTAAATTGAAATTCACCATGGAAACTAAAAATACTGTGTACCCAAACATAATTTGCAAATTGCGATAACGTAAACCCTATATCTAACTTATCTGGTCGTTCCTGGCTTCCAAGGATTTCACAACCATCACTGATTGTTTTGGAATCCAAGCTAAGTAGTAAGTATTATTTTAAAATTGATTAGTAATTTTAAACTATAACAACAGGTAATTGTAATCTAATCTAAATATTATTTTGGACGGTTTAATGGTTCTTTTCATAAAAATAAAATGCGTAACAAAGCAATTAAACAAATGGTATATGTATTTGTGATGAAATTTGTAAAAACCAATACCTGATGTTCCCGAAGCAAGCCCGTTATATCGTGTATTGATGTTCCTGAAGCAAGCAATGAAAACAATTTGGCGATTTAACCTTCTTTGCATGAACACATAATAATACGGTTATCTCTCACATCTTGTTATCCCTTAGAAAAATTGTTTTTAAGCGCGAAACAACTTACCATCCTTCACAATGAGCTCAACTTTCTCGGATATTGAAACTTCCCATCATCAAGCCAGGCCTCATACTTTAAAGGTTGTAGCATACTTGAAACGACTTACCATCCTTCACAATGCACACATTAGAACATTGACATAGCATTGATTCATTATAGTTGCACATTCTTTATTCATATCTCATCTATCAAATCATGTAGAGAAGTTGCAGTTCAGAAAACAAAAACACAAAAGAATATGTCTGATTTAGTCCCATACCTGCTCTAATCAAGATGATGAAATATAGGATTGCAGACATCAATAACGTGACAAAAGCATTATCTGGATGGTTACTAAGGTCTGATGTAGATGACTTATTGTCATTCTTATACTTATATAATGAGAGTTGTCATATGTTTCAAAACCTTCATTGCTTTAAAATTGTACTTCAGATCACCAGTAAGAAACTACTGAGTCCACAAGAAGCAGCATGCGCTGAGTGATCAAGCAAAAACACATCACTGAATGAAACAGCGGCTCGACATAAACAGGTTCTTAAACATAATCTAATAATTATGATCAACAATATGTGCGTGTATAAAACAGAATCAATAATCACGGCATCATGATTCCTATTAGAAATACAAAAGTGGCAGTACAATCGGCCCATTATAGAAAATGGAGTGGATTATGTGCAGAAATGAGGAGCATTATATCAGTTTCTATAAAAGGTACAAGAGACAGACTCATATTTATCCTTTTTAAACCAACCGAATCCCTCTCGGATCTTCTGCACCAATTATACCCATCATAACCTACGCCCTCTAACTCCAGCATGAGCTGGTTGATCTTCTCAACAGCCGCGACTTGAAGGTGATGTTACTCACTGCAAAATTGCCAAATCAAACCGTGTTAGTTTTTTATAACCGCAAACATCTATATAAAGATATAGAAATGGGTCAGCAAGAGTGTGAACTACATCAACACATCGTGAATATTAAAATCTCTCTATCAATATAAAAATAAAAAATAAAAATAGTTAATCATCATGAAACTGAAAAAGCTGATAAAACCATAATCATCATGCTGGGTTCAGTTTGAACCTATACTTTTTTATACTTATACGTATTTTAACATATTAACCACAATTACGAATTACCTCAGAAGCCATCCATCGATAGGTTCAGTTTCCGCAGTCACTATCTTTGTTAATGAGTCTTCTCTTGCCAATCCAAAATCAGCAAGTTTCACTGATTTATATCAATTGTAAGCGGCAAGTTTTCTGAAAAATAAATCATAGCGAAAGTAAAACATTAATCAATCAATTGTAATGATTTAAACATAAAGATCATAATTTTTGCAATGATATATTACAAGATTTCTTCCCATGCAGACAGGTCCACCAACTGAAATTATTAAAAATTATTAAAAAAGCTCTTTAACCTTTGAAGTTTTACAGTATCTTCACTAAAATACAAATCAACTACAAAAAAGCTTGCTCTAGAGGTTAGATGAATGAGATTGTATACCTAAAAAATTCCATGAAGCTGGTGGGTAAAGAAAAAAGGCAGACCATGTGTGATATGACTAGAAGAGTCCTAGTAGCATGGCAGTAAACCTGAAATTCAGTTAAGAAAAAGATTAGGAAAATTCATATCGTTATACACTTAAATCTTACACGATTAAACGATTTCCATTTAAATATACATGATTAATAAATCATGAATCTTTAAAGGCACTGACAGAATCGAAAAGACTCTTTCCGTTTCTTCTCTCGATATCTAAACATAAAAATATTAGATTAAAAAACTACTGTTTTCCGTTTCCAGATTGCGAGAAGACACTCCAACTTTTAAAATGAAAATCCAAGTCAAAGTTTTTCTATACGTGATGGTAAGGTACTGCTTCAGTTACACTTCATTATCGGCACAACACAATCTCATTCAATCATCGTATGAGTAAACAAAGACACATAGGCTTTCACAGTCACAAAATTTCATAATGATGCAATTATAAAAGATGCATATCTTTCGCATCTCCGAGTACACTGCATCATATTTGTAAGGAACTAAATATCTTCATCATCCAATTAAATTGCCATTGTATAAGCTGATCTATTCAACTGCTTTATAACTTTTAAAAAGTTCCTATAAGGACCACTTAAATATGAAACACTTTTAATAGTTTGTGGAATTAGTGTATGTCAAATGACACTATTAATCCACGCAATCAATAGGTGGAAATCCAATACTGAAAACATGTTCCTAGTCTAAATCATACACATAAGCATTAGCATACTTGTACTGTACAACTACCAACGTCATGTTTCTTGTCCTAAAAGCCTAAATCAGATCTCAGCATCAAGTTTACATACCACCGAAATCTAGAGAAATTAAAAATCGGCATAAACTGTTAAAATTGATGGAGAAAGAAAGATTACCTGCTCAGATCTTGAACTTGGCATCGTCGATTGTGAGAAACAATGGATTTTTTTGTTAGGGTTTGTGAGGAACTGAGGAAACCTCTTCTTCGATCATGCTTAGGCCAACATCAATCTCCATAACTTCAACGGTACAATTTCCTTTTTGTACGTTTCATTATCTCTTCAGATCCCTATTTGGTTTTGTGTTAGATGATTGAGAGAAAAGGGATAAGAATGTTACGATTCAATCTCTTTAGACCTACAAGAGCCCGTTGCAGCTGTTTCCCTCTCCCTCTTATCTTCCTCTCTCTCATATATCTCTGGTCTCTCTCTTCTCTGCAATCTTCATCTCTCTCATAAATCTCTAGTCTCTCTCTTCTCTGGCCAAATTTTGCATTTCAAATTTTGATTTGGCCGCCCAAATTTCCTTTATGCTTTAAACCACATCAGGATCATCACCATCAATACAGGATATAGTTGCTGATCAACTGATATAGTTACGGAGAACAATAAAAACTCATCAATAGAGATCTGAACATAGCAATTGTCCCTGTGATATAGTTACTGGAAAAGTGATGAAACAAAGTTTTGCATTATTATATGATACCTAAATTCTAGATACATAACTGATGAAACAAAGTTGCATAATTATACAAAGGAAAAGTGCAACCAAACCACATTGTACCAATACTTGACCACAATTATCCATATCAAACCTATTACTTCAGCATAATCAAAAGAACACAGTACCTAAATTAAGCATAATCAAAAGAACATAACACAACCACATTAGTCTTCGTGAAGTGGGTTCTGTGATGGTGGTGTTGAGGGTAGACCAGGGATGGTGGTGGTGACGAGATTGCGGTGGTTACAGCGGTGATCTGGTGGTGACGGTGAGAAGATGACACAAACATTGAACGCCAAATCGTTCAACGACCTCAAAACAATCGTCACCCGCACCACTGTGTGGTTGTTCTGGCTCTCCGACACATGCAATCACGCTACATTGTACGGATAGCAGTGAAACAGAGCTTAGATTGTGTGCCAAAGGCATGATTTCAATGCAACGAAAGTGAAATAGAAGTGTGTAATTGTACCTATGATCGATTCATTCTGCATTTGGACATTGAACTCCATTTCTCCGGTGACCTCTGGTGTAAACGCAGAAGAAGAAAGAAGATGATCTATGATGTGTGTAGTTGAGGGTGTCATTTAGGCTTATAGGGATAAAATATGGGAGTCATAAGGTGTTCTGAATAAGCTTCATGGATGAAATTACAAATGTCCCCACTAACTGTTGACTAACGGTTGGGGCATTAGGTTATGAAATAACCACGTTGGGGAGTCAGAGAGCAAAAATTGGACATACTATATAAATAACTTGCAAAGATTTAAATTGGCAACTATGTCTACATCTTCATATAAATAACTTGCATAAAAATGCTCAACTGTGACATACTATAATACTCAAAAACATAAACAAACAAAAACTCCTAGATAATGAAGGTCTGATTACTCCCTTTGCGTGATCGTTTCCGCCTTGGATTAGCACTAATCATGCACGAAAAGGCGTTAACCCGCTCTGTATCCTCAACATTCACCAGAATCTTAGCAGCATCCGGACTATCAAGCAGTTGTTTAGCAACAACATATCCTGCAATTGACCATGTTTGAAAAAGCCGTGCTTGTTTTCCGATGAATCGCCCTCTTTTCATGTCGTAATATTCCGCCCACTTGTCTTTTGATATACGTCTCTCAGCAACCTTCACCGCATTTTCGGCTATTTCTGGCCTATTCATCTTTATGCTTGCCACCGTCAACTGAACACCACCAAAAAAGCGTACATGTCAAATCATGTTGGATTTTAGGATCAAAACATATTAAACAAGTTAATTTATTTTAATTCAGAGTAAAATGCCATCTTCGTCCCTGAGGTTTGGCCAATTTTGCGACTTTCGTCCAAAAGTTTGTTTTTCCGCATCTTGACCCAAAAGGTTTAAAATCTTGCCATTTTCATTCGCGGCTCGTTAACTCTATCCATTTTTTTCCATTAAGTCAGGGGTATTTCTGTCTTTTTCATTAACTTAAACGGCAATTCGGTCTTTTTCAAGTGTATTCGGTCTTTTTACATAAAGTGAAAAAGACAAAAAAATACCCCTGACTTAACGGAAATACCCCTTTAAGTTAGCAAAAAAGACAGAAATACCACTGACTTGACGGAGAAAAATGGATGGAGTTGACGAGCTTGATGAAAATGGCAAGATTTCAAACCTTTTGGATCCAGATGCGGAAAAACAAACCTTTGGACGTAAGTCGCAAAACTGGCCAAACCGCAGGGACGAAAATGGCATTTTACTCTTTAATTTAAATTGATTTAGAAATAGAAAATGAATATATTATCTTAATAACATAGTTTTTGAGACCAGGTTTGATACATTAATTATATGCATAATTTTAAATGGTTGACAGATAATCAAGCAGAATAGTTAAACGACACGAAACCTACCTGCCAGAGTAAAGTCGGCCATGAACCGCCATTATGGTAAGACCAAGGCCTACATAATTGAAACCGCAACGTCAAGTAAAAACACACCAATGTTTCAAAATTAATAAAATCACAACTAAAAAGTCAAACTCCTTACGTGTTTTTAGGATCACTTCCCGTAATAATCCTCCATTCTTGGCCTTCAAGAGCAGGATAACAAATCTTCAACGGCATATCACCAACCAGATCCCCCCATTTCGCTTCATAAAGATCCAAAATAGCATGTGATTGATCATTTGTCGCAAGACTGCTTACAATCGACCATAAATTTCCAAGAGAAAAGAAACGGAAATCCATATGAGCTGGCTGCAAGTTCCCAATCATATAACCTCCTTTATTCGGCATCCACTCCACTAACCACGGTGGAATTTGATCCGGGTATATATTGAATTTGTTAACCGCATCATACGAATATTCCTCTGTTTTGTAACGGTATATTTCGTTAAGCTTT
Organism: Scalesia atractyloides; assembly: GCA_947069175.1. NCBI lineage: Eukaryota > Viridiplantae > Streptophyta > Magnoliopsida > Asterales > Asteraceae > Scalesia > Scalesia atractyloides. The sequence goes on from CAMTDV010000003.1 coordinate 89,616,915, forward strand.
CACATATCGATCCAATAGTTTCCCTCACGTGAAAGGATAACGCAACAAGTCGATTGTTAAGTGCTATGATTAAGTCGGCTGATGCATCCTCACGGATTAGCATCTCCTTGCAGAGAGTAATGCAGAATAAAAGAGTGCCTGAAAAAGAATCACAATAAAATGTAAAAGAGTAGAATGCCATTTTCGTCCCTGAGGTTTGGCCAGTTTTGCAACTTCTGTCCAAAAGTTTGTTTTTCTGCATCTGGATCCAAAAGGTTTGAGTTCTTGTCATTTTCATCCGGCTTGTTAACTCCATCCATTTTTCTTCGTTAAGTCAGGGGTATTTCCGTCTTTTTTGTTAACTTAAAGGGCAACTCGGTCCTTTTCACTTTATGTAAAAAGACCAAATACCCCTGGAAAAAAAACAAATTGCCCTTTGAGTTAACACAAAAAACGGAAATACTCCCTGACTTAACGGAGAACAATGGATGGGGTTAACAAGCCGGATGGAAATGGCAAGATTTCAAATCTTCTGGATCCAGATGCCGAAAAACAAACCTTTGGACGAAAGTCGCAAAACTAGCCAAACCTGGCACTTTACTCAAATGTAAATTTAAAAGCTTATCGGTCAAAAGACTCAAAACAGGTCGAAATTCAACGTACTTGAATTTCCAATGGATGTCCATGAATTCCCATACGTCTATCGATCATGCACGAACCGTCAGTCACAAGTAGAGTTGGAAACATGTCGAAACCATCGGCAAGACAGAGTTTAAGAATCATTTTAATTCCAGTTTGGACATCAACGTGTTCTTGAACCGAAAGGTCCCCGGTACATTTTCCATATGCTCGCAACAATATAATCCACCACAATCCTGAAATAAAATAGGGCCCAGTAAATAAAGGTGGGATAGGTGTGCTAACCATGATTACGAAGAAATCATGTAAAGTTCAGTTAGTATGACACTATGACTTTTGACCCATTTGACCCGTTTATGTTTAGCCTTTAGGTGAATCTTTTAGCTTAACATGTGTGATCCGTCAAAGGTAATATATTGCTAACAAAAATAGGTCAAATCAAGATTTGACTAACCAGAATCAACGGGTGCCACACGACCAATGGCTGCCTCACCAAAATCAGGATCCAAAATATCTTCAGTTGCGGAATCATCACCACCAAGAGGAACCGTACGCACCTTGAAGCTTGCAGGCATTAACCCTTGACCGGGACTATGACAATCCATGGTTTTCTCCCAACTCTATTCGTATTCATACGAAAATACATACAACGTTAAACTAATCAATTTATCAATTAAAAGGAGTACAAAATGATATGTAATCGCACAGTTCGATTACCTGCAACTGAAGAGTGTATAAGATAAAGTTCCTAACAATATCATACTCTCCTCTTAACATAAATGCTATCCCAGATGGTATAAAATCACGAATAAAAACTTGATCGTAGTTAAGAATGCTCGAATCACTTGGATCATTAGCAGCAATGGTTCCAACTGGATTACCGCAATAATAAACCCTTGACGCACGTAATAACTCCCACGCTTCTTCCTCTATGGAATTTACACCACCTATATGCAACGAACTGCTAAACGTCCCATTCCCATTTGTAGCTATATCGCCTTTAAGAAGCGGATCGCTCTTTTCACTAATCGTGTCACTAACACTGTCAATCTTGCGACATTTACAAGTTAAAGACCTAAAACGTTCACTAACGTTTGGCCCACGATGAAACGCTGAGATCACGTTGTAACTTTTACGCCTTGAAATTTTTACTTTTTCACTTCTATAACCCAAACCAAGGTTAGTCGAAACCAAGAACTTTGACTTGTTCGGGCATAAACGCGTATGAGATACGCTAGGCCCTGTACTACATAACACTTGAAGGATAGCTTCTGAAGTAGCAGCCATTGAGTTAAGTAAACTGAATCCAGAGACCTTGTGAATTCAATCTATTGCCTACACAACAAATAAAATAAAATAAATTAAAAATAAAAAATTAACAATACATTTATAAGTCAATACAAAAACATTCAAAACAAAAGGTAGGGCCGGCAAACAGGTCAGAGACGACGCGATTAACACAAGTATCAAACATGAATACGATTCGCCGACTCGGTTAACTTGCCTAGCCTCCTAATTTTAATTATCTTTAAAAAAGTATAAAATTACATACAGTACATTTTCTTAAACAGGTTTTATCGTGTCTTAAACAAACAGGTCAGGAATTGTCAGCCCTACCAAATGTGCAAAAATAGCATGTTATTATGTAAATCAAACTCTTCATATAAACTATCTATTAAGTCAAAACTAGCAACTTCAAACAATAAAATTAGGACATATTTATCAACTTACAATATATATGAGCACAATAAGTCAACATCTTCTCTAAAAATTGTCAAATCCAGAGTCACACCAGTCCACAATCAACTATAATTTTGACCTAGAAGTTTAGACTCCACAAATATTCTAAAGTTGAAATATAACCTAAGTATCAACAATTTCAATCACACACACATATATATAAACATATATCAACACAATAGGGAAAACAGAAGAACGATGATGCTAAATCAAGTTGCAAAAACGTTGGTAAATCGTAAATGAAACAAACAAACGACGATAACTCATAATCGGAAGAATTAGCATGATCTAGGTCAAAAATTGTACAGGAAAAAAGAAGAAGAGTTGAAGAAACAACTCACGTGATGATCAATCTGCTGATATGAATAGGTTTTGGGAGAATTTTGAAGTTTATTAGGTGCAGATTATCGGGATACTCGCGAAATGGATACCGAATTAGGATCATGAACACAAAAACTAATAATTTTATTACAAGTTTTTTTTCTTTTTTCTTTTTTTTTTTATGATTAAGAGAGTGAAGGTTGTTTAGCTGTTAAAGTCGTGAGGGCAAATTTGTCACGGGAAAATGTTGAGATGAAACCGACGTTAGAAGTTGTGTGATTGTTTGGTTATAACATTTTACATGAGTTGCCCTTTTACAATGATTTATTATCGTTTGTTACCCACATGAACGAGGAAATCAGAATGGACCATGATATTTACACACTCTTACCTTATTTTCACACTCCTCCTATGTGATGTTCTGTGGCCAAAGAGCAGTATATAGGTCCGACCGACAGATAAAGACTGACGGGTGTTAGTCTTTGTCTCGTTGACCTGGCTTAGATGCTCTTTGGCCACAGAGCAGCGTTTAGGGCTTTCACCTGACAAAAGCAAAGTAAATGTTGACAAACAGTTGACAAGCTGACAAGGCATAGTGTCACAGGGACCTATATGTTGCGTTTTGGGCTAAGAGAAACCCCACAATATCCATAGCACGTCTTCGACGATTTGCCTCATGCTGCACGGGCGGTCACTCGAGACTTTGATCGCCGCCTCCGATGTGCAGAGCGCTCTCAGATTGGAACAGTTCAGGCATTTATAAAGTTACAGGGGCCATGAGATTGGCGGAGCTTCCACTGCCACAGTCACCACCGCCAAGGGATGACGACTAGCCTAATGTTAGTTTAGTTTTTATTAGACATTCAGTTGTACTTTTGTTTCGTATGTACAAACTGATTATATATTTATGTAGTTGATCTTTTATTTATACGATGTTTGTTTGGATTGTTTGTAATTTGTTCAAATGTTTTTTTCACAACGTATTGTACGATATTTTAATTAAATATTTTTGTGTAATTTAATAAAAATTGAAGTTTTATAAATTGTTAAAATAATTAATAATCTAAAACCAATGTAACAATAAAATCAGTTAAAGTTAATAAAACAATAACATAAGTCAAATCTACAACTTTTCAAACAAAAATGTACAACTTTTAAATAAATATTTAAAAAATTAAAATCTACAACTTTCAAAAAAAAAAAACAACTCAACATTATGTTATCTCTATTTGGGTAAATAAGTTTTAGTCGTGTGTGATTACGTGTTAAAATACACCCGAAAACAAGCCAAACAAAAAATCACAAGCCCATGCGCTGCTCTTTGGCCTATGAGCAACATATAAGTCCCACCCAAAGACATAGACTGACGGGTGTCAGTGGCTGATCGTTGACTTGGTCCCTATGCGTTGCTCTTAGGCCAAAGTGCAGGGCATAGGATGTGAAAATAGACTAGAATGGTGTGGGAATAGACCGGGCCATCAGAAATGACTATGCTGTTCCTATGAGAATGTCGTTAGACATGTACAAAATTTTTTTTAACATAACCTGTTTTCTTAACCGAACCTGTTTATTTGGTTGTGGGCAAACCGTTTCGGTTTTTAAACTGATTTGTAGGATTTAAACCCAAACTGGTTAAACCGATTTCAGTTCGGTTTATAAATCGGTTTGGGACAAAAAAAAACCCATTTTAACCGGGTTTTTTTTTCTAACTGAACCTGTTTTTTCGTTGTGGGCAAACTCGGTTTTTTTATTCAAACAAGTTGAGTTTTAAAACCGGTTTGCAGGGTTCAAACCCTAAACTGGTTAAACCGTTTCGGTTCAGTTTATAAACCGGTTTGGGACAAAAAACAAGTTTTTAACCGGTTTAGGCGGGTTTTTTACAACCGGTTCAGTTTTAAAACCGGTTTCAAAGATCAGGAATACTAACCAGTCTACAAATCGTCGGTTCGGTTTTGGTTGAAACTAGTTAAAAAACCGTTGCGGTTTTTTTTTCTGGTTTCGATCCTAAAATCGTTTTTTTGTACATCTCTACGTGTCGCTAGTTTAGTACATGATTATACTGTGATGCCCTAAAACTTTAGCCTAGTTTTTTTTCCTAGTTATGGAAAAGCTACAAGAAAGTAATCACGTTTTAGGTGGACTAGTTATGGAAAAGTTGCAAGAGAGTAATCAAGTTTTAGGTGAACTGATATAAGACTTTAAACACGATTTATTTAATAAATGAGTTAATTCTAACATGACTAATTATGTTACCCTGTTTAAGTTTAAGAGTTTTCAAAAAGTTAAACACGACTTAGTTAAGGTAAGTTAACGTACAAAGTGCCTTATCGTACAAAACGTACGAAAGTGTAACACCTCGTAAATTTGTGTCCGGTAATATACTGACACGTGTCCATCCTCTCAGTTGTGCCTAATGTTGGTCGAGAGTGACTATTTTTTGTCAATAAATGAAAATATGAATGTGGATGGACTAAAGTTGTCAACATGCTGAAACTATGCCTCTGAGTGACCCTTTACGATGTCCATACTCTCAAATGAGCCACTTGTTGGACGAGAGGGACCATTTGTGAATATATATAAAAGTTAAACATTACAAGGACTGATAGAAAACATTGATGATAACCACTGCTAAGCTAACAACTGCTATACGCTAAACTTTACAAGGACTGATATAAAACACTGATGATAACCACTGCTAAGCTAACCACTACTATACGCTAAACATTACAAGGACTGATAGAAAACACTGATGATAACCACCGCTAAGCTAACCACTGCTATACGCTAAACATTACAAGGACTGGTAGAAAACACTGATGATAACCACTACTATACACTAAACATTACAAAGACTGATAGAAAACACTGATGATACATCCTCTGTTGATCTTCAGCAGATGGCAGAAACATCGGAGTGAGACATTGGTGTCACACCCCAACCGATGGCAGAAACATCGGAGTTAGACGAAATCGATTGCTTAATGCATCATAGCACTATTTACGATAATATTTAAATCAAAACTCGTTCATTTCGTACATCAAATTGTCAGTTAAAACAGAAATCAAAATACAATAACTTCAACAAATTACAACATGAAAGCCTAACATTCTAGGTGCGTTTCTATGTCGTCCCTACTAGATTTTTCATAAGCATCATCATCACCTGTAACATGTTAAAAGTATAGTTCAATACAAAAGTATTGGCGAGTGCACAACTTTAAGTACATAGTATAAGTATAAAAGAGTTTACTTAAATCCAATTGTATACAAGGTAGGCTAGCATGCAATACTAATTGTCAAACCCAAGTGTCCACAAGAATGAATGTGTCCCTCGTCACACGAAGTAACGAGACTAAAGTATGAATTAAGAATGAATCAGCTTAAAGCTTAACATTACCCCGACGGACGGTATGCTACTCCTGTAGCGCTATATATGTTAAGTTGGGGCTAGCTAAGTTAATGACAAGAAGCATGTACCTAAGCATAACAATAAGCATGTATGATGGATTGAGCGTATAAAGCATGAAGAGTATGTATTCGTGTATTTTGTAAGTTAACATGTTACAATCCAAGTTGTGTAAAAAGGGAAAATCGGTCAAGTGTACTCACGGTTTTGCAAGCTTTCACTTGTTACTTCGCGAAGGGTTTGGAGGGTTGGAGGAACACCAAGTTATCTTTTGAAAGCCTTGAACCTTTAGATAGAGAGAGCTTTAGAGAGAAGAGAAGAAGTGAATCAGGTGTGAAATGAGAGTGGGAGGAGATGAGTATTTATAGATGGGGTTAGGGGGTTGTTAGTTGGATGCATAATACAACAAACACAAAATGGACCAATCCATGGGCAAGAAACCACTTTCTTCGGATTATGCTATTTTTAGTCCTTGAACTTAGTTTATCTTTTAGTTCATGGTAAAACTTGATATTTTCGCATGTTTTCAAGTGTATAATGTATATGTAAGTATATTTTAGGTACCAAGTATGAATGTGTGAATATTTGCACGTATAACAAGTATCGGTTTATATGTAAACACGTATTTAATAATTAAATGCATGTAAGACAAGTATGTATCAGGTATGAATTTTATTACGATCAAAGTTTCAGATTATAAGATTGGGAAATGAAATACGAATGCGATACGAATATAAGTTTCCATAAAAAGAAATACGATTACACTTTCTAATTAAGGAAAGTACGAAAAAAGCGAGGCGTTACAATTTGGGGGTTAACGCGAACGTGTCCTGGATATCCTCAGCTCATTTAAGTTGCTAATGGCCACGACTAAGCACGGGGTGTAGGCATAAACCCGACAGATGCTAATGCTATTTTAAAATGTTTCTTACCCATATTGGGGATACCCCTTTGTGGGTTAAAGTGGTGTGTCAGTTAATCTTGTTATTCGGTTTCTACACCGGATCCCATATGTATTGACAGGCATGTAAAACTGTATACAAGATTATTATAATTGTCCCGCGTTATTTATAAAAATACATGTCCCTTGTGCACTTTAATAAATTTTGAAATATTTTCAAAAAAAAGTCGGTTATTGGTATTTACCAGTGTAAACTGACGTATCTTCAAAAGACTAAGTGACAGGTTGCAAGGTTACGAAATAGGCTGGAGGTGCCCAGTAATGCTTAAAGAGGAATTTGCAACTCCCTTGCATTGAAGCCTATAATCTGTTATTTCATTTTGTAACTTTTCGATCCGCCTGTGTATCTTTTCATATCCTATCCGTTTGTATAATATTTTAAACATTCGGACATGTATATTTTAATAATTTAAACCTAAGACTTCCGTTGTGCTATATTGTGTATTGATATCAATATTGTCACATATTCCCAAATCGGGCCCACCGGGCAATGTGAGAAATATCTCGGGGTGTACATCCGTCGAAAAACGGGTTTCCAAACCCGCTTCGTTTATTAATCAAATATCCAATTATAAAATTTCGTTGCGTATTTATTGTCAATATTGATTTTAAACAATACATATTTAATAAACATATTAGAATCTAAAAACTATAATTATTAAAAAGTAAAAATAAGTGCAAAAAAATAATATCAAGCTGCCGGGTTTCGAACCCGGGTCAGCTAGTTTATCAAACAACCACAACACCACTCCGCCACACGCTGTCTTTGTTAACATAATGAAACAATTAATACTTATAATAAAACTCAAAACTCAAACTCAGTAATCAGCGCGCCCAATTCGCAGTCGCCGGAAATACCGACGATTTCGCCAATTGTCGACAGTTTCCTTTGACTAAACGCGTGTATTAACCTCGACATCGGTTATAACCGATGTCTAGTCCCCCAATTCAAGTCGTAACCACCGGAGAAAACCTTGACCACGAATCAAGATCAAATTCGGACTCGATACATTCTGCTTCTTCCCTATAAATACACACCCAAGTCTCTGGTAATCTTTTCGCTCAAAATCGCACAATTTCTCGAAGTATTAGCACTCCCCGGAGATATTCTGCAATCGCCGGACTTTCGCCGGAAAACCGAGACTTAAATCAAATCGGCAAATTTCTCGACTCTTTCGTCTTCAATCCATTGTTAGACATATACTAACTTAAATCCTTCAACCAGAATCGGTCCCAGACGACGTTGCCGGAAATTCTGTACTCGCCGGAAAATCTCTGGAAATTCCGAAATCACGCTGTGAATCGGTACAATCATCTAGACCCCCTGATATCTATTGTTTAGTAACTTAATTTCACAACTCATCAATCAAACTGTTAATTGATTCAATCAGACGGAATTCACAAATCAGAGGCCGGAATTCTGAGAAAAACATTCTGTTCGGTACATTCGATTCCGTAACTCTCTTTATCCATTACATTTCAATCACTTATATGTTCGACGAACGATTTAAACCAGAACAGTTGGATATCGTTTGTCTGTGTCTTTGAATGAAGAAGACGAAGTCGACATTGTGTATAAGTTTAATTAAAACAAGATATTAAACCGGGTTAGACACACAGTCCAGTGGTGGACTGTGTGCAAACACACAGCGCACGTCACGAGTTCGAACCTTATAACATACCGACTTTCCGAATTAAAACCAAATTTTAAAAACAGAATCAGATCAAGTCACAGTACGTCTTTAAGATTAATATAAACCGTAAGATAAACAGATTAGACACACAGCCCAACTGTTTGGGCTGTGCGCTTACAAACCGAAGGACCCGAGTTCGATCCGGGTCCCTGCAACCGGTTCGACCATTTTAAATCCTTTTAATATAAACCAAATAAATTAACATTTAATTAGTATATATATATAATTAAAACATAGAATATTTCGGGTTAGACACGTAGCTCAGTTGGTAGAGCTGCGTGCACGCGTACGAGAGGTCCCGGGTTCGAACCACACTCAGTGCACACTCAACCACACTCTGACCGGTCAACGGTCCGGTCAACGGTCAACGGACCGGTCAACGGTCAACAAAAGTCAAATTTTTTTTTTATTTTTTATTTATTTATTTAATTTAAAAATCAATTAAAAATACTTAAAAATAATATTTTTTTTAAATTTAGAAAATGTCCTTAAACTCACAAAAATAAATCTAGAAATCCTATTAAGGTTATGAATTAAAATTATTAATCTCAAATAAAATCCATTTATTTACCGAACCATTATGTTATTATTTAGGTTAGTTTCTCTCGTGGTTAAATCCAAATTCGTGCGCATTCATCATCAATCCAAGAAACGCAACCACTGTGAGTGAATTCTTACAAATTCCCCTTTTTATTCATGTTTTGGGGTGTATCATGTGTCGCTTAAATTAATTCGCTTATTCAAACTCGTGCTATACCATTATATGATCTAAACTTAGAATGTAAATATTGTTTGTTGTAATGTGTTACATATTGTCAAGTTGTGTGCAAATTATTCATTAGGCCCATCAGTTCCTCGTGGGAGACGAGTTGAAAAACGCGTGCCTCAAAAACATTCATTAGGCCCGTTAGTTCGTTGAACAACGCGTGCCTTAAAAATCATTCATTAGGCCCATCAGTTCCTCATGGGAGACGAGTTGAACAACGCGTGCCTAAAAAACAATCATTTGGTGTATGTGTGTGCAATATTTAATATTATATGCTTTGTGAATAAATTTACATCTACATTTACTCATATGTGGTTATGCACTTTATTTTATAATTGATTCAATAAACACGTTTAAATGTTTTCATAGGATTCACTCGCCAACTTTTTGTTTACCCAAAAACCTATTTTTACACATGATACAGGTGGACAGGATGAAGCAAGGAACACGTAGGAAATTGCCTTAGAAGAAAAATAATGAAGTCTTGAAAGATGTATAGAACATGTTGTACTTGTATGATTTGATTGTATGATCTCCTTTTAAAAGAAATAATAAATATGAAACTTTATAATAAATGTCATGAGCTTTGATGAAAACCCAATCATGCCCCGATCACCATTTCCGCTGCGGGTCGGGGTGTGACACGGGGTGTGACAGAAAGACATGAAAAAGCTAAAAAAACACGGTGGTATTTTCGTAATTATTTGCTCGTAGGATAATTATCAAAATTACTCTACAAATGATCTTGTAGAGTAATTTTAATCTTGTAGGGTTATTATCAAAATTACTGGTAATTATCAAAACTACTCTACAAGTGTATCAAAATTACTCTGCATCAAAATTACGTATCTAAATTACTCTGCAAGTTTATTAAACAACATACAATTCAAAATTACTCTACAAAATCATTTATAGAGTAATTATGATACCCTACAAAATTAACTTACAAGATCAAAATTACCATACAAGATCATTTGTAGAGTAATTATGATACCATACAAGATCAAAATTACCCTACAAGAACATTTTACAAATTACTTTACAATATCAAAATTACCTTACAAGATCATTTGTAGAGTAATTACTCTACAAGTAAATAATTACGAAAATGTCACCGCGTTTTTCAGAAAACCTTCAATTCGCACGTTTTGTACGTTAAAGTTATTTGTATTTGATCTTTAGTCTAATAAATGAATATTTAAATGGTCAGTCTGAAACATAACACAATTTTAAATATGTTTGGGTTAGATTTGATATTCTTGACATGAACGAACATATGGTTCATATACAGATTCATCTGTTCAATCTGTCACCCTTCACAATTGGCACATGCGAAAGTAAAATACATTTTCAGTGACCATAGACCTATTTTATGCCTTTTGGGGTAATTTCCGTCACTTCATTTGCAGTAGCTTCCTTTACTAATAATTTTCATTTTGTTATTTGTTTTGGAGTAGAGGGATCTTTCTATCCTCAGAGAGTCAGGGATAGAGTTAAGGGTTGTCTACATTTCACAATCTAAAGCGATGTGGTGTAGTCGTGACCTAAATGACCACCATTATCCTTCACATCAACGTCATGTTACCCCACCCTCATCCACCAACCTAATCCATGACCCTATATGGTGTGGACCATGACCCCTACTATCATCCACTATCCTCCCCATCAATCAAGTTCCCCTAATCAATTGAAAGAGAGTCATGGTTACTATGGATTAAACAATTCGAATCACCATGGTTTGAGAAAGAGGGTGTGGTGAACCACGAGAATCATGTCCTGCATGACAACCCATAATCCTATTCAACACCCTCACACCCCATAGCCTAAGACCTTACCAATATAAACTGCTATTGTTTTAAAATGTTTAAATGATTATAAAACAATATAAGTTACAACATATTTACTTGACACTTTTTGTCCATGCCATAGTATATTCAGCCAATAGCCTTTTGACCTAGTGGTATCATATGTGAGTTAAAGTTTTACAAAATAGATAATAGATGGATTTTAAGAGTAGATGTTGGAAGCGTGTGTTCGTCGTCAAATAAATAAATTATCATCCAAAACTTTTTCGTGAACGGCAAATTTCTTTTTATTTTGTCGTCTTTGAAACTTGAACCCAATACCTCCTCTTAAAGTGTTTAAAAGTTTTGGTTTTGTCAATGGACCACCACCCCATATAACATATTATGTACTCCTCGCCCCTATAAAAATATGCAAATGATTTACCAACAAAATACACAAGTTCAAGAAATTCTTAAGTTTTATATACAACCTACTAAATGAAATTACTTTATAGATTTAGATTGCTAGCATATTAACGTTATTTTCATAAGCATAATTAACACATTAGATATTTGTGGATAAGGCCAACAAAAAATTAAAACACCCAAGTTAGTATTTGTTTATATTTCTACCGAAACCAGCCAGATGTATGTTGGAAAATTATTAAAAGACAAGTGGCCCCAACTTTAACAAATTAAAATAATACAGATAACAGTTTTGAATTGAAATACCAATTATACCCTTCTAAAGTTTTCTTCCAACAATTTTCTCACCTTATTGAAAAAAACTGAACACTGAGTAGGACCGGCCCATATCTCTAGAAAAACTTTTTAAAAAATGACAACCAACATTGTTTCAACAAGTACTAATAGTGATGTTCTACCCAAATCTGTTTTGACCCGTTAGCGGCCCGGCCCATCTTGCTACTCATGACTAAGGGTTTGTTTAGCAACTTTTGAATGTGTAGGTGCTGAACCAGTAAGAGGTCTGAACCATTAAGAGCTAGTATAATGCTTAATCGTTCAGAGGCAAATGTCTGACCAGTTCAAATAAGAGGTCTTAACCATTCAGACTCAGCATAATGCTTAATCGTTCAGGGGCAAATGCCTGAATTATTCGGACAGTTGCTCGCGAAACAAATAGTCTGAACCATTAAATGCTAAATCAGTAAGAGATCTGAACCATTAAAAGCTAAACAAAGAGCCCCTAAAATTGATTCTAGTGGAAGTGAATAAGTGGACTCACAATGAGAAACAGAGAAGAACAAGCCAATGCAAAAGGGATGGCAACTTATGTGATTTTGTCCATTAAAGCCTTCAAATGAGTGTGTTTGTGGATGATTTGGTACAATATTTGCTTCTCAGTTGGCCTGAAAGGTCCATCTTCCACCATCATGCAATATCCACTAGCAAATTACATCACTCTATTATTCCTAGCACACATACCTAAAAGTTTGACATCATTCTTTGAATTATGGAAAGTACTATGTATGTAAACAAGGTGAAAACTTAGTGAACTGTTAAAAATTATTCCGTGAAAGTAAGTTTATTTTATAAACGAACAAACATTAACAAAACTTTGTGTTCATTTAATAAAATGAATGAGCATAAATACATGTTCCATTCATTAATTTATGGTCAAGAACGATTGTTTATGTTCGTTTAAATATTAATAAAAAAGTTCAATATACGATGCATATATAACGAAGTACTGATCCTATGTTGGTGGGCTTTTGAGCTTTAATATTGGACTTAAAATAGACAATTTTGATGTGGGCTTATTTTATCAGACGGGTCATAGTTCTAAAAAAGATCCTATTTTATTTGGTTAGGTATAGAGAGGTGTACAAAACCCAGATTGGTTCAAAACCGGTTTGAGTTTTTTTTTACCTTGGGCTCAAACCGATTTCCTCTAAATCATTTTTTTGGAACGGGTATAACCTAAGTTTTTTCAACTCCTCCAAACCAGTTTGGGCTCAAACCAGGTTTTGCATGTGAAATCACAAAATGGTTACAAACCGCCGAGTTGGGTCGGGCCCAGACTCGTTTGGCCTAGACTGGTTTTTTCTTGGGCCGAGTTGGGTTATAAAAACCGTTTTACACCTCTAGTTGGGTACCCTTGGTCGTGTATTACATAAGTTGAGTAGATAAAATATTAAATCAATTGTAATAAAAAAATCAGGAGATATAAAATGATTTTGAGATAAGATATGATTAAAATTATTATTTTTTAATTAAGATTAGAATACGGAGGGTGAATATGAGAAACGGAAAAAAGAATATTGTGTTAATAGAATTGTAAGACGTGCCACATTCAGTTACTTATCTATAAGGTACATATTCTATAATAATATAATTAGGAAATTCTAAATTATAAAACTATAATGTGCGCGCTCTCTCTCTATATATATAAATTCATAATGTCGTGTTGAATATTGACTTTTTTTCTTTTGTCTTTTGTTGTTTTTTTATTTTATATATTTTTTTTCATGGTAAACTTTTGGGGTTTTTCATTTTAGTAACAAAACTTTGATTTCTAATAGTTTACCACAAAAGTTAAATGTGTTTAGTTTTTTTATTAGTTTTTGTTTTACTTTTTTTCTCGGGTTTGGTTGACGTTTGTTTGCTAGTTAATACGGTATTTGGTGGTCACATTTGGTTCCTCGGATTTTTTACCCCATCAACTTTCTAATACGTGTTGATATAAATTCAACTTCATCTACGTATTACGTCACGTGAGTCATTTAGTGTTAGAAATTCATGTTTTTTTAAGTTTCTTTCTCATTTTTAGTGTTAAGTTTTTTTACTCATCTTTGGTCGTCGTCACTTGAATCCTACTTAATTAGCATAATTTTACGCCTCACACCCCACAACGTGAGGGCTTAAAGACTAGTTTTGTGTGTGTATATATATAACACTAACCAAATAGATGAACAGTATCTGTAGTATTTCTTTATTTACTTGTTTTTCTTTTTTTTTTTGTTTATTTTAGGTTTAATTTATTTTTAATATTATAAACAATTTTGAGTAAATTTTGTATTTCTTTGTAACTTCTAATATATGATTTTTTTATAAAATTATACATACATACATACATATATATATATATATATATACCATTAGCCGATTAACCAAATAGATGAACAGTATCTATAGTATTTCTTTATTTACTTTTTTTATTTTTTTTATTTTAGGTTTTATTAATTTTTATTATAAATATTTTTGAGTAAATTTTGTTTTTCTTTTATAACTTTTAAGATATGATTTTTTTATAAAATTCAAAATATATGTCGTTGCAACGTGCCTATCTTTATTTATGTCTTGCTAGAAGTTTTGCTAAAGTCAAACGATTCAAATATAATTGGTTTTTTTATATCGTGATGAATCGAATTGATACCGTGTGACAACTTCGATAGTGGTATCAATTTTCGACTTTATGGTTTCCGACATGAATTTCATTGAACGAAGTTGTATTCAGACTAAAGTATATTCTTATATCGTAAATTATAGCAAGTGTCGGTACCGTATTGATACTGTAATGAACCAAATTAATACCGTCTCGACAATATCTATACCATGTCGATTTTGACCGTACATCAGTTCTGGTATCGGTACTATGAAACTCCTTACTTATATTTGTTTTTATGATTTTCGAGTGATGTAAAACACGTGTTGATGTCCTTTTAGGCCTATTACGACTTTAATTTTTGGGTATTATCTTTCAATTGACATACATAATGAATGTTGATACCGTACCAATACTATAATGATCCAAACCAATAACGATCGAATTCTCGCCGCAACGCACGGAAAATTCAAATACTTAATCTACAAAGATGTTCATCTTAATGGCAACATGTATGTTTAAACTCATCATACATAGTTTATCATGTAGGCAATGACACCGGTTTCATTAGATTTTTTATTTTCATGATGATACATTATAAGAAATATAGCCATTTTACAAAATTTGCAATTTATCTCCTACTTTGTCTTTGCCCCTAAGGCTCACAATAATATTGCATTTGTGTAGGTGAGCCCTTGTTTTGTACTCTTTAACCAAACTTTTATCCAAAGCAATCTCTTTCAAGCAAGTAAAAACAAGATTCACTTACACCCTTTTTCTTATGACATTTCAACCATTTTTTCTTGATGGTTTTAACTATGTCAAAGGCATTTTTGACTTTTCACTTCAACTTAAAATTTATCAACAATAAAGCTAGTTGTTTTTGGCCAGTTTTAGACCCAACCACCTTGATTAAACATGTTGAACAAATGCAAAAGATGGTCTTAATTTCATCACAAAGCATATAAGGCATTTGGTAGAAGACAACAAACACAAAGGATGATGCGAATGAAGAGTTATAATGGGATTCCAATTATCGGCCGCGATGAAGATGAATTGCTGAAATCGGCATGTTTGGCTTTTAGGCTTACAGAAGAAGAGATTAACAAGAAGAAGATGGAGTTGAGGGAGAAAGTTCATGCTCATTTAGGACGCGAAGAAGAAACCAAAAAATTGGCTGAAATTCGCGAGGTGTGCACAATATATAATTTTCATTCTACTTGCTTTAATTTCTGAAATCATAAATGTTCAAAAGGGCAATGAAAGTATGGAAGAGTGGCGGACCCTGAAATTTTTTTCAAAGGGTGCGAACGAAGGGTTTAACCAAATTTCAATAGGTGCGATCGGGATTTTGCCCTATAAAATACACTAATTTTTTTTAAGTAGTCCGCCTGCCCCAAATAAACCTAAATAGTTGTTTGGTAATATTTGAAGCTATTAATTTAAGGGAAAATGTAAGAATGAATAGGAGCTTGAAGCACTTGATGATCCATGGAGGGAAGAAGTGACAACCGCTCGTAAGAAGATTGATTTGGTCAACAAAGAGCTAAAACCATTGGGACAAAGCTGCTATAAGAAGGTGAAACATGCATAATCATTATTTACATAAAACTCAACTAATTAACTACACAATCAATATTATTGCAACATTTTGTTTTTTTTGTTTTTTTTTCGAACGACAACTATATTATTATTCAAATATAGAGAAAGGGGCCAATAAGTAGTTTGAATCTCAAAACAAAACAAAACAAAAACGAACAAAACAAAGACACTTACAAAATCACATCTCGAATATTAACGTCACATCATTTGCCCCAAACTACACTACCATTTAGTTCTTTTATTTGTAGTTAAGTTTATATTATTTAATGTATGTTATACTTAAATTACCAGGAGAGAGAGTACATGGAAGCTTTAGAATCATTTAATGAAAAAGGCAAGGAAAAAGCTCAACTGGCAGCAAGATTAATGGAGGTAATGCATGCATGCATGCTTCACTTCTATAATTCTGGAACAATATTTAAAATTCACAATTTAGTTATTTTGATAATCAATTCATGATAATTGCAATTTCATTGCTTTTATATTTTTACTAATTAAGCCTGGCAAAATTGATAGATTGGATTGGGTTAAGGGTCATACTGTGTTCGGGTAGGATGAGCCGGTTTTAAAAAGATTCAGTCTGGATCATGTTAAAATGAGTCGCTAAAAAGTATCAAATGGTTCAAGGGTTTGTCTTTTTAACACTATATTTACCGTACTCTATTTTAACTTTCATAGTATATATTATATAGTGCTAAGGGTTTTGTCTTTAATTTTTTTTTTTTTTTACTTTTTCAAGTTTCAACTTTTGTCTTTTTAACTATATTTACTATCTTTACCACACGTTTCTTCTACTTTAACTTCATAATATACATGTTTAGCCATTTGACTTTAATAGAATATTTTTCCTCATTCGTTAACTTTGTATATATAAATATTTAGTCCACCTACTTTAACTTGCTAATGGTTTGTCTTTTAAACTCATGGTCTTTGCTATATTTACCATACGTTCCTTCTATTTTAACTTTCATTATATACATGTTTAGCCTCTTTACTTTATTATTTAACTTTGTATGTATATATGTTTAGTCATTTTACTTTAACTTTGCTAATATACATGTTTAGTCACTCTACTTTTATATTGAGTGTTCAGGTCGCCCCGCCGCAGAGCATAGGTGTATCCAAATAGTTATATAAAAAAATATAATAACAAATTAAATTATTTATGCCTAATTGTGCAGTTAGTGACAGAAAGTGAAAGAGTGAGGATGAAGAGACTTGAAGAACTGAGCAAGAACATTGAATCGTGAGCCAGCTTGATCAAAAACAATAATTTAAACCAATATTAAATGTTTTCTTATAATTAATTAAACCAATATTAAGTGTTTTGTTATGATTAGCAATACTCGTTTAACTACTGTTTTTATTCTATGGTTTTTTTTGTGATGATTTTAATTAATTTACTGCTATTTTTCCCTTCTTTTAAATCAATCTTAGCCATAATTATAATATTATAAACAAATCAATCTTGACACTAGTCGATCCAGAATATTCTTTTCAATTTACAAGAAAATCATTTTTATTTAAATTCAACACATCAAACTGAGGCTGAACTCATGTCTTATATATATGTATTCAATATATCCGGCTAAATAAACCGATTATTTCGAAATTTGAACTTAGTGACTTACACTAATATGCTCAAATATTCAATAACATTAACAAAATGAGCTCAACCATACCTCTTCTATTCGGGTCAACCCGGTTCTTCTAATACCTCCATAGAGTCAAATCCATATTAGAGTCACAATCATCACTCCAATCAAACTCTTTTTTCATACCCGGCGGCGTAATCACCAATCCCTCCGCCATGCTATTATAAAAACTCGGCGTGTTAAACAACACCTCTTCGTCCACAAATGATGTCTGCGCCACATCGACTGCCAAATTTTTGTCACCACTTTCCGTCTTAAAACACGCCGAAGAAGATGACACCATAGCGTCAACATACTGATTTGGCCCAAACGCAAGAGCCGCCTCAAGGGCGGCTTCTTGGATATCATTAGGAGAACATGACTTGGCCCGTCTAATAAGACGGGCTGAGTCAGTAAAGTTAAGTGGTGAGTCATCACCATGCAAGGCTAAGGCTGCTGCATCATAAGCCCTAGCAGCCATTTCCGGTGTTGGAAATGTTCCCAACCAGATTCTTGATTTCTTATTAGGTTCGCGAACTTCACATACCCATTTGGACCCGTTTCTCAACCGGACACCTCTATAGACTGGGTGTCTCGTTTCCTTAAACTTCTTCCTCCCTGATTTTCTTTTCGAGTGGCTTGTTGACGACGATGTGGGTAATCGTTTGGTAGTCTCGGATTGAGACGACGATGATGAAGAGCTCGAAGAAGAACCATCGAATTCAAAAGCTTCCATTTTGTTAAGTGAGAGAAAATCGAAGAAATTGATGTGAATTTATACCAACTTTAGTTATGGTATTTTTTATTATTTAAATATAAAATGCATAAACAATTGGCTGCTCCCAGAAAGTTGACATGAGGGGCTGACTCTATAATATAGACACGTGATATAAAAAGCACACAATTTTGTCACAACAAACACGTGCTGAATTCAAGACAAAAGAACAACATTATAATTGTTTATAACACACGTGGTCCACCCTACTGATGAGACTTTTGTCTTCAAGAAACATGTTATGGCCCTAAAGTGGGTTGAAGTCAGTCTTGAATATTGATAAAAGTATATAAAACAACAACATGATTATCATATCACCGGTCTCTTTCAAATTTATGCATTCATACTTCCACAGTTGGTTCTAAGTTCTAACAAACTTTAAGACTGATATAATGAAACACGATGATATTAATTTTTATTTTATTAGTATACTTGATAATAAGTTATTACCAGTGTTTGAGATTACGTATTATGACTGTTTATATGTTTATTACGCATAGGCGGATATAGAGTGTAACAAGGAGTAACCTCGTTGTCCATTGACGCTCTGGCGATAGTGTCAATTTTGAAAAAAAATGACGTTTTTTTCAATTTCGTTGCTCCTTTAGAAAAGAAAATTTTGAAACATTACCCTTTGTAAGTCCCGATTAATCCGTATCTAACACTGATATCACACAATCACCAAGGATGGGCGGAATCCAAACTTGGTGATCTTCAAGAAATCCGAAATGATGAAGAACAACACGAATCAACTTTAACACCTTACACATGATTCTATTACTTAAACAAGCAAAATCGTCTGGTACAAGATGGAGACCCTCTCTAGAGAAATCCAAAGTCTTTTCTAAGTCCTAACCCTAGGAATGACATAATATTCTATTTATACCTAGGTTTGCCCATGCCACTCACGGGCTTCCTTGGCTTGCCTGGCCCACATGGCCTAAGGCATGCCCAAGTGACTTATTCAAGGTCCAAACCTGATATACACTAACCATGTTAACCCCTGTTAACTACTATAGACCGTTGCATATATTTGATGCGTCAGTCTCACACTTCTAGGACCTAACAATCTCCCCCTAGACTGATGCATCAAATTGTCTTCATAGTGCAAATTCAGCAACTTCTTCAACAGAATCTATGGTTGTCACTGTGCCGTAAGTGTTGTGGAAGTCAGTCTCATACTTTTAGGACCTCACTCTTCAACGAACTCTCAGCACCGGGTCTCTTTCTTCTGCTCTTGTGGTTAGCTTCATATCAGGATCTTGATCAGCTTTACTTGAAACATCTTTGTCAAAAAGAATACGAGAGGAGGAATCTCAGCAGCTCTTTTCTTCTTCAATTCTTCTCTTTCAAGCAAATAGGTTCTCAGGTACTTCTTCAAATGTACTATCACTGTCAAATGATGACTTGAATCTGGTTCTTCTGACTCAGGTACACTTTATTGTTGTGATGCTTCATGCTTTGTCAGCAACTAACAGCATCTCAATTTCAGCAACCCCTGTTTCTTGATCTAAATCAAGATCTGCACAATTCTCAGAAATTTATAAGCAAACATTCTTATGCAACATGGAGAGTACCGCATTAACACCTGGTACATCCAAGTAGTTGTACTCGGATCAAAATTCAAATTTCTTTCATCCCTTGACAATTAGTCAAATCTTCAAGAACGGTTAATAATTTTTAATAAACTAAATAAAGCACTCTATTTTTGGATTTTTGAATTTTCTATTTTTTAATTTTTATAATATAAGAATATAAACAGAAACACAAATAAACTAAGAAACTAACTCAATAGTTACAACTATACAATTACAATGGGATCAAAATCGTTTTTAGGCAGACCAAGGAACACTTTTCAGTACGAACTTATTTAGACTGGCCTAAGTGATTGCCAATATGTTTGTCCACTTAAATTGTAACGGTCAACATTCATTTTTCAACTTCGTGATATGCTTAAGATAGTAATATACTATAATATCCGTGCGTCCCACACCATGACATGCCCACGCGATCAAGGTAAGCACAACGATTCATCGTAGCAGGTGAGTATACTGAGATCATCCTTTATCTTTTACAACATCAGACTATTGGTGAACAGGTCAGTACTTTCGTACAACATAGTGACCAATAGTATCTGACGAGGGTTAGGCATATACCTTATGTGGTATGTTTGACTTTTCAAGCACATGGAATTTTCTCGTGATGAGATTTCCTTTCTTTTAAGGTTTTGGCCTTTTTATTTTGGCTATTTTAAGAATATCCTGGCTGTACCTAGGTCTGCATATAATCTGGATGCAACAGAAGGGCAGCCAAGATATCCCCGGATGACTCAATAGCATAAAGACACGAAACTTCAGATGTTGGCTATCTATCAACGTAGGATTTAAGACCATAAAATCATACACCGATGGTATGTTACCCACAAGATACAAAGTTCGTTATATTTATATCACTTAGCATCTTTTAATCATTTTGAGCGTAAGCCTACCGACATATCACATTAGATCCTAGTCTTTTCAGCTACAACACTTTACATGTGTCAGTCACGCCCTTTATCACGAATATTCATTTCACTTCCCATGACTTTTTATTTTTGTATTTTTCTGTTTTTCAAATAATGTTTTTGTATTTTTCTAATTTTCTCCCCCTCAAACAATACATATATACATATATCGCCCTCTTCCCCCCTAAATTTGTGCATCATACTTTATGCACAAATTTACCTAATAAAGAAAACATATGCACAAAGTTTTAAACGAAAGGAAAAGGAAAATATTTTTGTTGATTTTTGCCTAACCGTCCCGTCATTAGATTAAATACTAATCAATTTTAAAATTAAAGCATGAAATTTAAATTTGTACCTTTTCGCTGAGCTATTCTTACCTCATCTCCTCCAAAGGAAACATCACACTCGTATAAATTTGAACTTTTTGCAACAGTGAGATGTTATCCGATACGTCTCTAGAACAATCGCTATCAACATTCCAGAGATTGTCAACAGCTCCTCCTTGGTTGTTCCTGAAAAATAAGGAGATTAGTAAGACAGTGGGACCCAGGCCATCGTGGTCCTGGGTTTCCCTAAAGCATCAAAATAAGACACTTTTTTAAGACACAAGTCCCCTTTTGTTTCGAGGATTGATGATGTTGCTACTGATTTGGATTTGGGTTTCCCAATATGTTTCATTTTAACAAACGCGGTAGTAGCCTTTGATTGAGCAACTTTGGCTGTTTCAGGTTTAGTCGTTTTAGAAAAAAAGTTTTTTGTTTCTGAACAGTTTGTTTTTGGCAACATTCCAATCCCCATCAGATGGTTTAACCTTGGAATTCACATTCTTTATTGCCTTAGGTGATGATACCTTCATCGGCTTTGAATAATTTTTATCCTTAGGTGTAACCTTCTGATTTTTACCATGATACAAAACATGGAGACTATGTGTGCAGTTTCGAATGATGTGACCATGTCACACCCTGGATTTCCAACCCAAATCCATACACCGGTGGGCCCGGGTGGGGAGTATCGTGACGTCAGTTGATAACATCATAGTCAATTAAACACGGCACAACGGAAGTCTTGGAGTAAAATTACTATTACAAACCGAATGTTCGAAAATACAAAATAATATACAAGCTTGTAATAGAAGATCCACAGGCGGATCATAAATTGTACATGGAAAGAATACAAAACAGACTTTGGGCAGATTTAGGATTTGCAAGATCCTCTATCACTACCGAGCACTTCCGGCCTATTTTCGTATTGTACCTGCAGATTAGTCTTTTTGAAAATACGTCAGCTTTCGCTGGTAAATACACCCAACTGACTCATTTTGAAAACATTTCTAAAAATGTTTTAAGTGCGTATCAGCACAAAACCTTTTTATAACTTGGGTTAATTGACCGTCCAACCTTGTTAACAGATTTATATGTTTGTTATACATACGGGGCTCGGTACCTTGACCGAGACACAATTAACGTACACACCACTTTGGACTCACGAAGGAGTAATTCCTCCCAACCTTGTGGGAATGCATAATTGAGCGTCTATCGGGTGTATGCCTACACCCGCGCAAAGGTCGTTACCATTTCTATTGTAATGAGACGAGGATAGCCAGGACACGGTAGTTAACCCCCGATGTTTAATTTATCAAACAAAACTGATTAATACCATTTCCGATCAAGCGGTAATAATTTACCGTAACCCAAGCCCGTATATGGGAAATAAGTCAAGAGTATTTACCTGAGCTTTTCTTCTTTTATTTTAATAACTCAGCCGTATTCAAAATGAGTTAAGTGCATATATCATTTACCGGCAAGTCTCTAGTTTGGATTATGGCATAAACTAACCAATTAAATACTAACGGCCTTTATTTAAGTCATTGACTTAGACCGACTAGCGTACTTGATCAAAACGTATGACGCTAGATTAAACGATGATTGGAGAGAATGTAGTTTAATCCCAACAAGTACCTTGACTTGTTTAATATGTGTAAACTATTAACATTCTGGATTTTGAGACTTAAATGACAAGGTTAAACCTGTTTCGGTTAATTTCCGAAAAGTAGTCACATATACGTAACTGTGCGCATAATAGCGATATCGGGTAACCGGATAAGTCACGGACAAGTTCTATATGCCATTATATTTTAAATGAGTTAAGATATCAGTAGGATATCAACTTATATGCCCGTTAAGGTTTTAAAACAAAACTATGACTTATAAGGGCATTTCGGTAATTATATGTCGTATAAAAGGAACTTGAATATATTTTAAGTTTATGATCATGAGTATTCTGGAAAAATAATTTATTTATGATATAATATCAGTAGGATGTCAATTATAAGTGTATTTTACCTTTTATGATCAAACTATGCACCGAAGGGGCATTTTGGTCATTTTACACATAGTTTATAAATTATTTGGGATTCTGAGTTTATAACATGTACCTACTGTAAATATGTTTAAAATAAGTTCTAAAATTAGTAGGTAACAAGTCTTGGTCCATTAATATGGTTTAAAACCATACTATGCGCCGAGACGGCGCCTATGTCGTAAAATGACGTCTTTATGCGATATTTATGAAAACTGGTGTTAAGGTCAGATTAAAATGTTTTAAATATGTTATTTAATATAACATATCAGTAGGTAAATGATTACCTTGAAAATATTTGATTAAAACCATTTTATAAGCCACAAGGGCTAAAACCGTCATTTATCGACATAGTTTAAGGACTTGTTTGAAAACTCAGTTTATAACTTGGTTTAATATCCCAAATAATCCTACTTATAATATTACGTCAGTAGGAAACGTATTTTCAAGTTCATTACCATTTAAAACTTTGTTTTATGCAAAAAGGGCATTTTAGTTAAAGATGGCATAATTATGGAACTTGCGCATAAACTTAGATTCTGATTATGATCATATAATATAACCTCAGAGGGTTATGCTACATTATATTATGATCATAATGCCACTTTAGCTTAGTAGGTAACTAATCTAAATCGGGCCAGAATCGAAAGATAAAGCAGAAGTCAAACTTCGTGACTTTCGGTTGCGAACCGACCTAGAACTGAAATTGACGAGCCGAACATGTTCTTACATGTTCTAATAATTATTACCAACTTGTTAAGTGTCAAAACAAGTTTCATAACATATATAAGATCAATTTATGATTTTTCGAAAAATGGTCTGTTTGACTTTTTAATAACTTAACTTTAACCCGTCAATTGGTCTAGCGAACGTGATCTTCAGGAGGTGCCCTTTATAGGGATTAACACCTACCTTATTATGATCACTTAGCCATGTGTATTTTGAACAATGGCTGGACCATAATGGTCTTAACCGAAAGTCAAAGCATTTTTCATAAAACGCTTGACTTTTGGCTATAAAAGCCTATAAACGAAAATGCACAAGGAAGTAACACTTACCAGTGATTCCTAGGGTGCAAAAGAACTATGTTGGATTCTCCTTCTAGCTAGGAACTTCCAGAGGAGGGAGAAGAGTGTGAATAAGAAAGGTGCAAGTTCAAATGGTGAACTTGATCACCTATTTATAGTTGGAGAACTCAAAGGAGGTGAAGCCAGGTGTTTAGGGGTGTAAGAGGAAGCTTACAAGTGTCCCAAAATGTGGCATAGCAGTTTGGGAAGCCATGGTTTCGAAAACATGGTTTTGGAGTTTTGTTTGGAGTCCAAGCAAAACTTTCTGCTGCAGACCCTTTCTCGCTCCCTGCGAGAGACACTGGCCATGTCTCTCGCGGACCGCGACCGACCCATGGCCAGTTTCAAAGTTTGACACTTTTAACCCCTTAACTTATTAAAGCTTCTAAAAACCTTTTTAAACACCTTTTTGGCACTTTTAGCCCTCTGTAGTCAATACTTGGCATACCCGGGATTATGCCTGAACATTGTCGAGCTCTCGGTTCGTTGAAAGGTCACTCAGAGGTATAAATTAACATGTTGACACTTTTAATCCCTCCATTATCCAACTTTCATATATTATTGGATTTAATCACTCTAGTCCAACAAACAGGACATATGAGAGTTAGGACTATATAAAGGATCACTCAGAGGCTCAATATAAGCATGTGACTCCAATGTCACTCAGAGGCTAGGCATGTTGACACAACAGTCACTCAGAGGCCGAGTTTAAGCATAACGACACTAATGGTCATTCAGAGGCTATGTTTTATGCATACGACACTAATGGTAGTTCAGAGGCTACATTTTTATGCATGATGACACTGATGGTCGTTCAGAGGCTAGGTTTATGCATGTTGACATCAGAAAGTTATTCAGAGGCTCAGTTTGAGCATGTTGTCACTTTTAGTCCATATTAGTCTTTAATTGACTATATTAAAAATACAACACGTGTCACTATATTATTGGACACGATTTTACTGGGTGTTACATCGTCACCCCTTAAAAGAAATCTCGACCTCGAGATTTTATTCAAAAAGATGGGGGTACTTTTGTCGCATAGTGGACTCGACCTCCCATGTATATTCGGGACCTCTAAAGGCATCCCATTTAACCTTTACTATAGGTATCAATTTCCTTCGGAGCTTCTTAACCTGTCGATCCTCGATTGAAATTGGTTTCTTAACGAACCTCAGGTTTTCATCAATTTGCACATCTTCGTGCGACATTGCTAGCGACTCATCGGCTAGACATTTCTTAAGGTTAGATATGTGGAACACATCATGGATTCCACTAAGCTCCTCTTG